>LR738711.1:246220459-246360278 GCA_902687465.1 Secale cereale
CGGCGGCGGCTTGCGAAGGGCGGGCGCGGCGGTCTGCGTGACGACGAGGCCAGGCGGGGTCGAGAGCACGGAGAGGCCGGGCCAGGCCGCGGCGGGAGCGGGGCCGGCAGCGGGCGGGCGCCGGAGCGGGGAGAGCAGAGAATGAGGCGGCGCGGGCCGGCGAGGCCGCAACAGCGCCGACGAGCAGCGGTGCAGCGCACACGCGCGGGCGAGCGGCGGACGGCGCGCATCGGCCTGGTCATACGCAAGAGAAGAGGGCGCTCACGGGTGGGTGTAGGGTTCGAGGCAGCGAGGCGTCGGGGTGGTGGTCGAAGACGACGGCGACGGGGCGGCTCCGCGAGGTGGCTTCGACGACGACGGGGTCTAGAGGCGTCGAACGGCGGGGACGGCGTCGGGGTCGATCCCGATCCACAATTGGATCGGGGGAGAAAGTGGTGGACGGTGTGGGTTAGGGTTCGGGGTGGCGAGGCCATATAGCCCGGGGACAACTGGGCCGGCCGGCTGGGCCATTCGGCCCAGTGAGAGGGGGGGGGGCTTTTTGTTTTACTGTTTTCTGTTTTCTTTTTACTTGTTCTGTTTTCTTTTATGATCATTGTTTTTAATTTTGTTTCACCTTTACTTTAGTTTTATAAAAACATAAAGGATGTACCAAAATTAGTACTACTAATGATACCTCTGATACTAAAGTTTAAGCCCCCAAATGAAATATTTTACATTTTATAATTAATGAAAGCATTTATTAAATTGGTTATGCTGCTATTTCAAACCCATTTGAGCATTTAAACATTTTTAGAAAAGTGTGGTTTCTCCACCAATATTACTTACGAATTATTTATCACTTTCAGAACATTATAGTTTTATTGTTTTGGAAACTTTAACTGTTCGACGTGATTTCAAATTGAAATTTGAACGGGATTTGTATCATCGCAAGATTAGTAACAGTAATCGTGCTGACGTGGCATCATTAGCGGAGGGTTACTGTAGCTTAACTATCCGGGCGTCACACCGTAGATTTCATCATTCTTGATATAGATTGTAATCCTACATGTCCTATTTTTCTTGGTAGACCTTTCCTTAGAACGATTGGTGCAATTATTGATATGAAGGAACGAAATATTAGATTCCAATTTCCGTTAAGGAAAGGCATGGAACACTTTCCTAGAAATAAAATCAAATTACCTTATGAATCTATTATGAGAGCCACTTATGGATTGCCTACCAAAGATGGCAATACCTAGATCTATTCTTGTATCATGCCTAGCTAGGGGCGTTAAATGATAGCGCTTGTTGGGAGGCAACCCAATTTTGTTTTCTTTGCTTTTAATTCTGTTTAGTAATAAATAATTCATCTAGATTTTGGTTAGATGTGGTTTTGTGTTTTAATTAGTGTTTGTGCCAAGTAGAACCTTTGGGAAGACTTGGGTGAAGTATTTGCGATCTTGCTGTATAAAATAGAATCTTTTGCGCTCACGAGATTAGCTGCAATGTAATACTTGAGAGTGATTTCAAGTTGATTCTTTTTGCAGATGATTAATAAACAAATTCCTCACGTCCACCAATTTATTTCAAAAAATTAGAGTTAAAGAAGTATTTGAAAGTTACAGATTGCTACAGACTATTCTGTTTTTGACAGATTCTGTTTTTCGTGTGTTGTTTGCTTATTTTGATGAATCTATGAGTAGTATCGGGGGGTATGAATCATAGAGAAGTTGGAATATAGTAGGTTTAACACCAATATAAATAAATAATGAGTTCATTACGGTACCTTAAAGTGGTGGTTTGTTTTCTTATACTAACAAAGCTCACGAGATTTTTGCTAAGTTTTGTGTTGTGAAGTTTTCAAGTTTTTGGGTAAGGATTTGATGGACTACGGAACAAAGAGTGGCAAGAGCCTAAGCTTGGGGATGACCAAGACACCCCAAGGTAAAATTCAAGGACAACCAAAATCCTAAGCTTGGGGATGCCCCGGGAAGGCATCCCCTCTTTCGTCTTCGTCTATAAGTAACTTTACTTGAGACTATATTTCGATTCACCACATGATATGTGTTTTGCTTGGAGCGTCATGTATGATTTGAGTCTTTGGTTTTTAGTTTACCACAATAATCCTTTCTGGACACACCTTTTGAGAGAGATACACATGAATCGGAACTCATTAGAATACTCTATGTGCTTCACTTATATCTTTTGAGTTAGATAGTTTTGCTCTAGTGCTTCACTTATATCTTCTTAGAGCACGGTGGTGGTTATATTTTATAGAAATTATTGATCTCTCATGCTTCACTTATATTATTTTGAGAGTCTTTTAGAACAGCATGGTAATGTTCTTTGGTTATAAAATTAGTCCTAATATGATAGGCATCCAAGATGGGTATAATAAAAACTTTCATATAAAGTGCATTGAATACTATGAGAAGTTTGATACTTGATGATTATTTTGAGATATGAGGATGGTGATTTTAGATTCATGCTAGTATAGTAATTGTGAATTTGAGAAATACTTGTGTTGAGGTTTGCTAGTCCCGTAGCATGCACGTATGGTAACCGTTGTGTGAAAAATTTGAAGCATGGGGTATTTCATTGATTGTCATCCTTTGTGTGGAGGTCGGGATCGCGCGATGGTTAACTCCTACCAACCCTTCCTCTACGAGCATGCGTGTAGTACTTTGTTTTGATGACTTGTAGATTTTTGCAACAAGTATGTGAGTTCTTTATGACTAATGTTGAGTCCATGGATTATACACACTCTCACCCTTCCACATTGCTAGCCTCTCTTGTAGCGCGCAACTTTCACCGGTAGCATACACCCACCATATATCTCCCTCAAAACAGCCACGATACCTACCTATTATGGCATTTCCATATACATTTCAAGATATATTGCCATGCAACTTTCCACCGTTCCGTTTACTATGACACGCTTCATCATTGCCATACTGCCATGCATGATCATGTAGTTGACATCGTATTTGTGGCAAGGCCACCATGCATAATTTTTCATACATGTCACTCTTGATTCATTGCACATCCCCGTGCACCGCCGGAGGCATTCATATAGAGTCATATTTTGTTCTAGCATCGAGTTGTAATCTATGCGTTGTAAATAAATAGAAGTGTGATGATCATCATTATTAGAGCATTGTCCCAAATAAAAAAAAGAAGGAAAGGCCAAAGAAAAAAAAGAAAGGCCCAAAAAAAGGAAAAAGAAAAAAAAGAAAAAAGAAAAAAGGGGACAATGCTACTATCTTTTTCCACACTTGTGCTTCAAAGTAGCACCATGATCTTCATGATAGAGAGTCTCTTGTTTTGTCACTTTCATATACTAGTGCAAATTTTCATTATAGAACTTGGCTTGTATATTCCAACGATGAGCTTCCTCAAATGCCCTAGGTGTTCGTGAGCAAGCAAGTTGGATGCACACCTACTTAGTTTCTTTTGTTGAGCTTACATACATTTATAGCTCTAGTGCATCTGTTGCATGGCAATCTGATGGCTTCTCGCCCCTCGTTGGTTACCCCAAGTGGAAGGTTTGAGATGAAGTGTAGCGGAAGTTTTCCCTTGGCAAAGATACCAAGGATCGATTTCCCTGAGACTCCCAGTTTCAACAAGAAGGTGTCAACTGCTAACGGCGCCAAATATTAGCAATCAACGTGGACCTGCACACAGATACAAATAACTTTGCTCCCAACGAGTACAGAGAGGTTGTCAATCCCTCCGGCCTTGAAGTTTACAAAGGATCAAACGCAAGTGATAAAAGTGGTAGGTATTGCTGCAAATAGTAAGTAAAAGCGCAGAGTAAATAGCGGATGTGATCAATGATGGTAATATGGACCGGGGTCCCATGATGTTCACTAGTGATGTCTCTCTCCCAAAAGACGATAAAACAGCTATGTGAGGTAAGCGAATTACAGCTGGGCAATTGACAGAATTATGTGCGCAAACCAATTCTAACTATGTTACAAGAAAGGTAGAGGTTCAAAGCATGGGCGATACGCCAAGGCAAGTAGAACGAAATCCATCTGCATCTACTACTAATCATCCACCTTGAGATATCTATCCAGAACATCTCGCTGGTATTAAGTTGCGAGTCCCACCCATAGTGTAAACTCAAAGCAACAGACAACTGCATTAAAAGAACTTTGCGTAAAGTAAACAATCCTTGCACCCGCGGGCACAAGCACCGTTGTTTTCCCCCTTGTGGCAACAGCACATCCCCTAGACTCATGTTTCTGTCACTCAAGCTAGTCATCGAGGGGCATGAACCCACAATCAAGCATAACGTTCCCTCTTGGAGTCACTACCTACTACTTGGCCAAAGCAATAAATAACAACGGAGAACATGCAAGAATTACTTACGAACATAAATATAAAAGAGGTAGATCAAATATATTACTCAAACACAATCTGAACATAATCTCACAATCCATCGGATCCCAGCAAACTCATCATAGCAACAGCATAAGGATTACATATGTGCCTCGATCATGTAGGGCAGCTCACGAGGACTAATTAGTGAAGCACAAGAACGGGAGGAGAACATCACATAGCTACTGGTCATGGACCCATGGTCCAAGGGAGACTAGTCACAACTCATCCGGGAGGCGTCCATGGTGGTGGAGAGGCTCCCGGTGGTGATCCTCCCCTCCGGCAGGGTGCCGGGAAGAGTTCTCCTGGTGCTCCCGATCTTGGAAGCGCGGCGGCGGCGGAACAGAGATGAGATCGCGAAAAAGGGTTCCCGTCTCGAGGGTTTCGGGACACGATATAAATATATGCCAAAGGGGGCATCAGCGGAGGCCCGGGGGGCCCAGGCGCCCCCCCCCGGCGCGACCAGGAGGGGGGCCGCGCCACCAGGGCGCCTGGAGCCCTGGTGGCCCCCTCCGGCTGTACTTTGGCTACCGGGATGCTTCTGGAACGCTGATTTTTTATATATTTTTTCCGGGATTTTTCTGGCAGTTCTTGTAATGGGAAAGCCTGAAATACAAAAACAGCAGAAAACAGAAACTGGCACTGTGGTGCACTGAGTTAATAGGTTAGTCCAAATATGATCAGAAGTGTATGGAAGTGTATAAATATCATAGCAGTATCACCCAAAAGAGGCTTGGAGCAAGCAGAAATTATAGATACATTTTGGACGTATCAACATCCCCAAGCTTAATTCCTGCTCGTCCTCGAGTAGGTAAATGATAACAAGAATAATTTCTGTGGTGACATGCTGTTAACCATATAGGACTTTTTAGTCATATGACAAAAGCTTACTGAGACAATGAATCTGTAGTAATTAAGTTGCATCATGAGAAAATCACAAAGAACTGAAAGTTTTACAACATGATACTGAAACATCAAATAGATTTGTAATGAGCATGGTGTGCAAATATGATAAAGTGATATCTCGCTTGCCCCCTTTAGTGAAGCAAAACATAAATGCAAGGGCACCTCCAAGGTTTAAGTGATGACTAGATACAATAATTTCAGAATAAACGATATCATAATCATGCAAAAGACAATGCTACTTTGGAACAATGCACATTACACTCAGAATGACAATCATGCTCTCAGTAGTTGGTGCTTTAAAAGAAGGTGGAGACTCTCGAACCGTGGCTTTTGTTGGCAAGGTTGAAAACCCGTAGTCGGAAACAAAGAGAAAGCATGTACCAGAGCTCTTGGTTTTAAAAACAGAGGTAATAATTATTTTTTTGATCATGCATGTTTCGTCAACGAATGCTAGCAGATAACTCAATCACTTCTTGAGATGGACAAGTTTCGAGGAACGGCTCCCGAATGAGGACGATCACATCCTCTTAATCTCCTTTGTTTATCACTGCCAAAGTTTTCTGATTTCTCATGAACAAAGCGTGAAGGAGGGTTTGTTTGTTATATTAATTTTGAGCCGGGCGCACTCAATGCCAGTTCCTTCTCGTGTTATGGGTTTGCACATTAGACATGCAATCCCGAGGTGAAGCTTGTCCAACTTAAAAAGATCATGAATTAACTACTACTTCCTCATGAACTTAAAACAGAGGCACAAAATAGGAATGCATTTTTTTCTTTTTGAATAATTTCGAGATGGTACATGAAAGTCTTCGTTAGGAATGGCACGTAAATACCATGTAGGAAGGTATGGTGGACTCATATGGCATAACTGGTTTAATAAGAATTTGGATGCACAAGCAGTCAGTCCGCTTAGTACAGGTGGAGGTTAGCAAAAGACTGGGAGCGACCAACTAAGAGAGCAATGACGGTCATAATCATGCAGAGCGACAAAGCAACATTGAATCAGGCATGGTAGTTATATCGCTACTCAGAAACAAAAGATCATCAAGGCTTGACAGACTTTCTTTACAGTCTTAAATATGCGTGAGCATACGCCAAATCAATCAAAATAAATTCTTGAAGGAAGATATTACTAAACCATACCACATCATAGGCAAAACAAATCATGTTGGTATTCCAATAACATATTGGAAACCCCCCAGCTATTTGAGACTAACCATAAGAAAACATGAACTACTAAGCACCATTATGCACGTAGCATTTTTATCATAGACATATCAACCAATGCAACAGAAGCAAACTCTCTTAATAAGATAAGCATGATAACTAAAGAGAGTTCAAGCAACCAACTAAACAAAAGCTCTTTAAAAAGATAAGCATGAAAACTAAGAGCTGAGCATGATAGTAGCTATTTTTTTTGACTATATACTGCAGGGCAAAAGCCCCACAGCCCACTTTATTGAGTTATAAAAGAATCAAAATACAACAAAGTTAGAGATACTTACAAAGGTTGAGGAAACAGAAGGGCCTAAGGTAAATTAGCTAAGCAATACATGAAGCTATCCTTATATTTACATTTTATCCTATGAGATAAGAGAGTCATGTCATGGATAAAATTGTGCCTCCATCGCCTGAAAAGAGGAGATACATTTCTGAAGACCTTTCCATTCCTGGTAATCCAAATATTCCAGGCAGCAGTAAAAACCACTTCAGTAAAGAAAGGCTGACCAAAATCAGTCCTTGCTTTGCAAGCCATTTGGTAGGTAGTCATACCAGGTGCAGGATCCCATGAGATTTGCAAATAGTTCCAAACTCTTTGGCTGAATATGCAGGAGAAGAAAAGATGGCTGACATCTTCATGTATAAGATGAGGACAGAGAACACAGGTTAGGTCATCCACATGCCAATGTCTGCGCTGAAGCATATCTCGGGTGTTGAGCCTGTCTCTAAGGAGAAGCCAACCAAACATTTTAATCTTCATTGTGCATGCACTCTTCCATATCCAAGAAAAGATAGGGTCAGAAACTATTTGTTGATGAAGTTGAGTATAGTATGATTTGGGCCTAAAGGATCCTTTATTAAAAGGCCAAATCCAGCTATCAGTGTCTTGTGAAGTACCCTGAGAACTCAAAGCATTTTGCAGGTGCTGCAGTTCGTCAAAAGCATGTGTGGATAGAGGCATATGAAAAGATCCCAAAAGATCCTGAGCCATAACTTGAGCAACAGAAAGATGACCATCAATCACATAAGAGTATAACCTGGGGTAGTAATTGCTCAATGACTCTCCATTGAGGGCAGACAGCCAAGGATCATGCCAGAAGAGTATGGAAGTTCCATTACCAAGGCAAGCTTTGGCAATAGACAAATATTTGGCAGATAATTTGAAAACATCTCTCCACCAAAAAGATCCACAAAGAATAGTTGAATGAGGCACAGAATCATGGTAGTAAGAATCCCAGACCAAACTTACCCAAGGGATATCATGATGGTTGTAAAACTTATGAAGAAATTTCATCAACAGAGCTCATTGTGCACTTTGAGGTTAAGCACTCCAAGACCCCCTTTATCCTTTGGTAAGCAAACCAATTTCCATGCTGCAAGAGACTGCTTTGGTGTGTCAGAATTGCCTCTCCACAAACACTGTCTCTGTATCCTTTCAATTTGTTTAAGAATGCCAATTGGGATGTCCAGAGAGCAAAAGAAATATATGGGCATAGAAGATAAGACAGACTGAAGAAGCTGTAGTCTGCAGCCTTGATTAAGGAAACAGGAAGATGCAGAGAGCCTTCTTTCAATTCTATGCACCAAAGGAAGCAAGTCTTGGACTGTAGGCTTAGTTGTACCCATAGGCAAACCTAAATAAGTAAATGGCATTGTTCCAAGCTGACAGCCTAATAATGTGGATAACCTGTGTGCCTCCTTAGCAGATAAATTAATGGGGATCATCATAGATTTAGCAAAGTTTACTGATAGTCCAGTTGAAGCTGCAAAAACATCTAACATGTCCTTCAGGGCAATGAGTTGCTGATCTATAGCAGGAAGAACAATTAAGGTATCATCTGCATATTGAACAATTGGGTAATGTGGACAGTTTGTAGGGATTGGCAGAGTTAAGATTCCTCTACTGCACATGTCATTCACCAAAGATTGTAGAAGATCAGCAGCAAGAACAAAAAGCAAAGGGGACATGGGGTCCCCTTGCCTGACCCCTCTCTTACAATGGAAGTGACTACCAGGTACGCCATGCATGATAGTAGCTATTGAAAGACAAAGAACACACACAACAAGGATAGACATGAAAATTCTGTGTTATGTTCTAGGTAGAAGTGGAGCGTGTTTCTCTCCCACACAAAGAAAGCTGAGTTCCGACTCGTTATGAAAAGCTAAAGAAAACTAAAAAGGAAAACTAAAAGCAAGACGCTCCAAGCATAGCACATAACACATGAAGTGATAAAAATATAGTGGAATGAAAGACGAACTGATAATGTTGATGGAGAAGGGGATGCACGGAATATTTCTTGGGGGTGCATGGGGGCATCCCCAAGCTTGAGCGTTTGACACTCCTGAATCTTTTTATCATCTTCCCTCGCACACTTGAAAACTCCCTTCATACATAACTCATCATAATCTGATTAGCGAGGTTAGTACCCATAATAAAATAATTGTTCCTTGCTGGAAATAAGAATATTCTTGAAGTTCTACTGTTTCTCAAGATTTCCAAAAGGTTTTTACAAAGAAAAAGCAAGCTCAAGGTTTGCAAAATGAAGGAAAGGCAAAACAGGACAGAATCTGTGAAAAACAGAACAGCAGGTAGTAAATGATTTTTTCGGGGCACTTCTCCAACTCTAATAAAAAAACTCAGAACAGACGCACGAAAGACAATTATATAGAGCACGCTGTCGAAAAAATTCAGAACAAAAAAGATGATCTGGTGATTTTATACGAATTTTTCTATCCAAGGACAGAATCTGTTTCCTGGACAGCACGTCACAACTTTTGAACTTTCTTGCAATCAGAGGCTACACTTGGCACAAAGTTGAAAAGTAAAGATACAATGATGATGCTACTGTAGTAACAACATCAAGACATAGCAAAAGCAAAATAAAATTTATTCATTGTGGGCTGCCTCCCAAAAGCGCTTTCTTTTATGCCTTTAAGCTAGGCATAATGCAAAGAGATCAAGTTTTATCAAGAGTAAAAGAATAGCTAGCCCGTATAACGGACTCAAAAGGTAACTTAATCTTCTTTCGAGGGAAGTGTTCCATCCCTTTCTTGAGAGGAAATTGGAATTTTATATTCCCCTCATTCATGTCAATGATAGCACCAACGGTGCGTAGGAAAGGATGTCCCAAAATAATTGGACAAAAAGGTTCACATTCAATGTCCATAATAGTAAAATCAACGAGAACATAATTGTCATTGACAGTGATAAGAACATCATCGATCCTCCCCAAAGGTTTCCTTATGGAAGAATCAATGAGACGAACACCAAAAGAACAAGAATCAAAAGGTTTCAATTTAAGCATATCATATATTCTTTTGGGCATAACGGAGGTACTAGCTCCAACATCACATAAAGCATAGCAAGAGAAGTTATTCAACTTAATTTTAATCATAGGATCCCAACCATATTCTAGCTTTCTAGGTATGGAGGCTTCTACTCTAAGTTTCTCCTCCCTAGCTTTGATGAGAGCATTAGTGATATGCTCTGTGAAGGCAAGGTTAAGCGTGCTAGTGCGGGGATCTCTAGACATCTTGTGAAGGAAATCAATAACTTCGGTAAGAGTGCAATTATTAAAATCAAGGTCACTACTATCAACTAAGGTGGTAGTGGTGTCCTTTAGGTTCACTTGTTTGGTAGTTTCTATAGTCATAGCATCACCATTAATAGGTCCAATGGGACCAGGAGTGCATTGGGTGCTAAGAGTTTGGATATCCTCAACAACTTGGATAGTAGCAATAGTGTGGTGGGTAGGAAGGTTCTTAATTCTATCTTCTTCCTCCCTTTCTCTAGCCCATCTCTCTTTAAGTTTAGCCATCATCCTAATATTTTCATTAATTTGCACTTGAATAGCATTCATAGGAGTGACCTTCCTCTCCTCAAGAGGAGAAGTTCTAATTTTAAGCAATTCTACCTCATTGGCTAAATTTTCTACCTTCAAAGAGAGATCATCTAGTTTATTTAGTTTTTCTCCTACACTCTTATTAAAGGCTTTTTGGGTAGTGATGAAATCTTTAAGCATAATCTCTAGTTCAGTAGTGGAGTTCTTGGTGATAGGATAAGCATTGTTGTTCCCATAAGAATTAGAGGGGAACGGTCTAGGATTGCCACCAAAATTACTCTTAAAAGCATTGTTGTTAAAATTGTTTCTAGAGATAAAGTTCACATCTACTTGTTCTTGAGCAATCAAAGAATTTAAAGGAACATCACGAGGATCAACAGAAGATTGCTTCGAAAGTAGAGACATGATCAAGTCAACTTTTTCATTTAGGGAGGAAATCTCCTCGACCGAGTTTACCTTCCTACCTGTTGGAGCGCGTTCGGTGTGCCATTGGGAATAGTTGGTCATCATCTCATCGAGAAGCTTCGTGGCAGCACCAAGTGTGGTTGACATAAAGGTTCCACCCGCGGCCGAATCTAACAAGTTCCGCGAGGTAAAGTTCAAGCCTGCATAAAAAGTTTGGATAACCATCCAAGTAGTCAAACCATGAGTAGGGCAGTTCTTGATAAGAGATTTCATACGTTCCCAAGCTTGGGCAACATGTTCATTATCCAATTGTTTAAAATTCATTATGTTACTCCTTAGTTGGATAATTTTAGCAGGTGGATAGTATTTTCCAATAAAAGCATCTTTGCACTTGTCCCATGAATCTATGCTATTTCTAGGCAAAGACTGAAACCATATTTTAGCTCCTCCTCTCAAGGAGAAAGGAAAAAGCTTAAGCTTAACAATATTACCATCTATTTCTTGGTACTTTTGCATATCACAAAGTTCAACAAAGTTGTTCAAGTGTAAAGCAGCATCATCTCCAGCACCGGAGAATTGATCTTTCATAACTAGGTTCAGTAAAGCAGGTTTAATTTCATACGAAGGTGCTGAAGTGGCAGGTGTAGTGATAGGTGTGTAGATAAAGTCATCGTTGTTGTGACTAGTGAAGTCACAGAACTTGGTGTTCTCGGTGGAACCCATAGCAGCAAGCAAGCAAGATAACTATTTTTGTGATTTTTGATAAAAGATACTAAAGCAAAAAAACTGAAAGGTAAACTGACAAGACTAAAAAGCAAAGGTAAAAGATAGCGTGCAACTCCCCTATCCTGAAGAGTGGAGTCCCCGGCAACAGCGCCAGAAAACTTTGCTTGATGGCTTCTCGCCCCTCGTTGGTTACCCCAAGTGGAAGGTTTGAGATGCAGTGTAGCGGAGGTTTTCCCTTGGCAAAGATACCAAGGATCGATTTCCCTGAGACTCCCAGTTTCAACAAGAAGGTGTCAACTGCTAACGGCGCCAGATATTAGCAATCAACATGGACCTGCACACAGATACAAATAACTTTGCTCCCAACGAGTACAGAGAGGTTGACAATCCCTCCGGCCTTGTAGTTTACAAAGGATCAAACGCAAGTGATAAAAGTGATAGGTATTGCTGCAAATAGTAAGTAAAAGCGGAAAGTAAATAGCGGATGTGATTAATGATGGTAATATGGACCGGGGTCCCATGATGTTCACTAGTGATGTCTCTCTCCCAAAAGACGATAAAACAGCTATGTGAGGTAAACGAATTACAGCAGGGCAATTGACAGAATTATGTGCGCAAACCAATGCTAACTATGTTACAAGAAAGGTAGAGGTTCAAAGCATGGGCGATACGCCAAGGCAAGTAGACCGAAATCCATCTGCATCTACTACTAATCATCCACCTTGAGATATCTATCCAGAACATCTCGCTGGTATTATGTTGCGAGTCCCACCCATAGTGTAAACTCAAAGCAACAGACAGCTGCATTAAAAGAACTTTGCGTAAAGTAAACAATCCATGCACCCGCGGGCACAAGCACCGTTGTTTTCCCCCTTGTGGCAACAGCACATCCCCTAGACTCATGTTTCTGTCACTCAAGCTAGTCATCGAGGGGCATGAACCCACAATCAAGCATAACGTTCCCTCTTGGAGTCACTACCTACTACTTGGCCAAAGTAATAAATACCAACGGAGAACATGCAAGAATTACTTACGAATATAAATATAAAAGAGGTAGATCAAATATATTACTCAAACACAATCTGACCATAATCTCACAATCCATCGGATCCCAGCAAACTCATCATAGCAACAGCATAAGGATTACATATGTGGCTCGATCATGTAGGGCAGCTCACGAGGACTAATTAGTGAAGCACAAGAACGGGAGGAGAACATCACATAGCTACTGGTCATGGACCCATGGTCCAAGGGAGACTACTCACAACTCATCTGGGAGGCGTCCATGGTGGTGGAGAGGCTCCCGGTGGTGATCCTCCCCTCCGGCAGGGTGCCGAGAAGAGTTCTCCTGGTGCTCCCAGATCTTGGAAGCGCGGCGGCGGCGGAACAGAGATGAGATCGCGAAAAAGGGTTCCCGTCTCGAGGGTTTCGGGACACGATATAAATATATGCCAAAGGGGGGCATCAGCGGAGGCCCGGGGGGCCCAGGCGCCCCCCCGGCGCGGCCAGGAGGGGGCCGCGCCACCAGGGCACCTGGAGCCCTGGTGGCCCCCCTCCGGCTGTACTTTGGCTACCGGGAAGCTTCTGGAATGCTGATTTTTTATATAATTTTTCCGGGATTTTTCTGGCAGTTCTCGTAATGGGAAAACCTGAAATACAAAAACAGCAGAAAACAGAAACTGGCACTGGGGTGCACTGAGTTAATAGGTTAGTCCAAATATGATCAAAAGTGTATGAAAGTGTATAAATATCATAGCAATATCACCCAAAAGAGGCATGGAGCAAGCAGAAATTATAGATACGTTTTGGACGTATCACAATCCCTAGTCACTCACATTGATATCTATTGATGGGCATCTCCATAGTCCATTGATATGCCTAGTTGATGTGAGACCATCTTCCTCTTTTGTCCTCTCCACAACCACCACTCTATTCCACCTATAGTGCTATATCCATGGCTCACGCTCATGTATTGCATGAAATTTGTAAACGTTTGAAAAAATTTAAGTATGAAACAACTGCTTGGCAGAAACCGGGGTTGTGCATGATTTGAGTAATTTGTGTGACGAAGATGGAACATAGCCAAACTATAAGATTTTGTAGGGATGAACTTTCTTTGGCTATGTTATTTTGAGAAGACATAATTGCTTTCTTAGTATGCTTAAATGCATATAAAACATCCTAGATGGAAAATATAATAGCATGGAACAATAAAAAATTATAGATGCGTTGGAGACGTATCAAGCATCCCCAAGCTTAATTCCTGCTCGTCCTCGAGTAGGTAAATGATAAAAATAGAATTTTTTATGTGGAGTGCTACCTAACATAATTTTCAATGTAATTTTTTTTATTGTGGCATGAATGTTTAGATCCAAAAGAATCAAGACAAAAGTTTAATATAAACATTAAAACAATAATACTTGAAGCATACTAACAAAGCAATTATGTCTTCTCAAAATAACATGGCCAAAGAAAGTTCATCCCTACAAAATCGTATAATTTGGCTATGATCCATCTTCGTCACACAAAATATTCAAATCATGCACAACCCCAGTTTCAGCCAAGCAATTGTTTCATACTTTAATATTTTCAAACTTTTTCAACTTTCACGCAATACATGAGCGTGAGCCATGGATATAGCACTATAGGTGGAATAGAATTGTGGTTGTGGAGAAGACAAAAGAGGAAGATGGTCTCACATCAACTAGGCGTATCAATGGGCTATGGAGATGCCCATCAATAGATATCAATGTGAGTGAGTAGGGATTGCCAGGCAACAGATGCACTAGAGCTATAAATGTATGAAAGCTCAACAAAAGAAACTAAGTGGGTGTGCATCCAACTTGCTTGCTCACGAAGACCTAGGGCATTTGAGGAAGCCCATCGTTGGAATATACAAGCCATGTTCTATAATGAAAATTCCCACTAGTATATGAAAGTGACTAAACAAGAGATTCTCTATCATAAAGATCATGGTGCTACTTTGAAGCACAAGTGTGGAAAAAGATAGTAGCATTGTCCGTTTTCTTTTTTCTTTTTTTCTTTTTTTGGGCCTTCCTTTTTTTATATGGTCTTTCTTTTTTTCTTTTTTTCGGGACAATGCTCTAATAATGATGATCATCACACTTCTATTTATTTATAACTCAAAGATTACAACTCGATACTAGAACAAACTATGACTCTATATGGATGCCTCCAGCGGTGTACCGAAATGTGCAATGAATCAAGAGTGACATGTATGAAAAAATATGCATGGTGGCCTTGCCACAAATACGATGTCAACTACATGATCATGCAAGGCAATATGACAATGATTAAGCGTGCCATAATAAACAGAACGGTGGAACGTTGCATGGCAATATATCTCGGTATGGCTATGGAAATGCCATAATAGGTAGGTATGATGGGTGCTTTGAGGAAGATATATGGTGGGTGTATGGTACTGGCAAAAGTGGCGCAGTACTAGAGAGGCTACCAATGGTGGAAGGGTGAGAGTGCGTATAATCAATAGACTCAACATTACTCATAAAGAACTCACATACTTATTGCAAAAATCTACAAGTCATCAAAACAAAGTATTTAACGCATGCTCCTAGGGGAAGGGTTGGTAGGAGTTAACCATCGCGCGATCCCGACCTCCACACAAAGGATGACAATCAATGAAATACCTCATGCTTCAAATTTGTCACACAACGGTTACCATACGTGCATGCTACGGGACTTGCAAACCACAACACAAGTATTTCTCAAATTCACAACTACCGCACTAGCATGACTCTAATATCACCATCCTCATATCTCAAAACAATCATCAAGTATCAAACTTCTCATAGTATTCAATGCACTTTATATGAAAGTTTTTATTATATCCCTATTGGATGCCCATCATATTTAGGACTAAATTCATAACCGAAGCCAATTACCATGCTGTTCTAAAAGACTCTCAAAATAATATAAGTGAAGCATGAGAGTTCATCTATTTCTTCAAAATAAAACCACTGTCGTGCTCTACAAAGATATAAGTGAAGCACTAGAGCAAACGACAAACTACTCCAAAAGAAATAAGTGAAGATCAATGAGTAGTTGAATAATTATGTAATTATGTGAAGACTCTCTAACATTCAAGAATTTAAGATCTTGGGATATTATTCAAACAGCAAGCAAAACAAGATAAAATAAATTGACGCTCCAAGCAAAACACATATCATGTGGTGAATAAAAATATAGCCTCAAGTAAAGTTACCGATAGACGAAGACGAAAGAGGGGATGCCTTCCGGGGCATCCCCAAGCTTAGGCTTTTGGTTGTCCTTGTATATTACCTTGGGGTGCCTTGGGCATTGCTAATTCTCGAGCTAGCATTGTATTCCCTCGAAGAGGAAAGGGTGATGCAGCATAGTAGCGTAAGTATTTCCCTTAGTTTTTGAGAACCAAGGTATCAATCCAGTAGGAGACCACGCGTAAGTCCCTCACACCTGCACAAAAAAATAAGAACTTCGCATCCAACGCGATAAGGGGTTGTCAATCCCTTTACGGTCACTTATGAAAGTGAGATCTGATAGAGATGATAGTTTGATATTTTTGGTATTTTTGGATATAAGAACAGAAAGTAAAAGCGGAAAAGTAAAGTAGATTGTAGATTGATATGTTGAGAATAGACCCGGGGGCCATAGTTTTCTCTAGTGGCTTCTCTCATGATAGCGGTATTCTACGGAGGGTAAACAAATTACTGTCGAGCAATTGATAGAAAAGCGAATAATTAGGAGACTATCTAGGCATGATCATTATATATAGGCATCACATCCGAGACAAGTAGACCGAAACGATTCTGCATCTACTACTATTAATCCACACATCTACCGCTATCCAGCATGCATCTAGAGTATTAAGTCCATAAGAACAGAGTAACGCCTTAAGCAAGATGACATGATGTAGAGGGATAAACTCAAACATAGTGATATAAACCCCATCTTTTTATCCTCGATGGCAACAATACAATACGTACGTGCCTTTCTGCCCCTACTGTCACTTGGAAAGGACACTGCAAGATTGAACCCAAAGCCAAGCATGTCTCCCATTGCAAGAACTATAGATCTAGTAGGCCAAACCAAACCAATAATTCGAAGAGACTTGCGAGGATATTATAATCATACATACAGAGTTCAGAAAATAACTAAATATTTCTCATAGATAATCTTGATCATAAACCCACAATTCATTGGATCTCGACAAACACACCGCAAAAAGAGATTACATCGAATAGATCTCGTCGAAGACCGAGGAGAACTTGGTATTGAGATCCAAAGAGAGAGAAGAAGCCATCTAGATACTAGCTATGGACCCGAAGGTCTATGGTAAACTACTCACAACTCATGGTGAGGCGATCATGATGATGTAGAAGCACTCCGTGGAAGATCCCCCTCCGGCGGAGCTCCGGAACAGGCCCCAAGATTGGATCTTACGGGAACAGAAGGTTGCTGCGGTGGAACTAGGGTTTTCTCTGTTGTTCTGATGGTTTCGGGGTACGTAGATATATATAGGAAGAAGGAGGGCACTGGGGGCCATATGTGGGGCCCACGAGGCAGGGGGCGCGCCCTAGAGGGGGGGCGCGCCCCCCACCCTCGTGGATGCCACGTTAGCCCTACTCTGTGGTTCTCAAGTCTCCCGTGTGTATTTTGCTCCAAAAATATTTCTCCCGAAGTTTCATTCCGTTTGGACTCTGTTTGATATTCCTTTTCTGTAGAACCCTGAAATAGGCAAAAAAACAGCAATCTGGACAAGGCCTTTGGGTTAATAGGTTAGTCCCAAAAATAATATAAAAGTGTATAACAAAGCCCATTAAACATCCAAAACATCATAAATAATAGCATGGAACAATAAAAAATTATAGATATGTTGGAGACGTATCAAGCATCCTCAAGCTTAATTCCTGATCGTCCTCGAGTAGGTAAGTGATAAAAACAGAATTTTGGATGTGGAATCCTAACCAACATAGTTTTCAATGTAATTCCCTTAATTGTGGCATGAATGTTCAGATATGAAAGATTCAATACAAAAGTCTATATTGACATAAGAAATAATAATACTTCAAGCATACTAACAAAGCAATCATGTCTTCTCAAAATACTATGGCTAAAGAAAGTTAACCCTACAAATACATATAGTCTGGCTATGCTCCCTCTTCATCACACAAAATATTCATATCATGCACAACCCCGGTTTCAGCCAAGCACTTGTTTTCATACTCTATTCTTTTAAACCTTTCAACTTTCACGCAATACATGAGCGTGAGCCATGGATATAGCACTATGTGGAATAGAGTGGTGGTTGTGGAGAAGACAAAAAGGAGGGAGATAGTCTCACATCGACTAGGCGTATAACCGGGCTATGGAGATGCCCATCAATAGATATCAATGTGAGTGAGTAGGGATTGCCATGCAACGGATGCACTAGAGCTAAATATGTATGAAAGCTCAACAAAAGAAACTAGTGGGTGTGCATCCAACTTGCTTGCTCACGAAGACCTAGGGCATTTGAGGAAGCCCATCGTTGGAATATACAAGCCAAGTTCTATAATGAAAATTCCCACTAGTATATGAAAGTGACTAAACATGAGACTCTCTATCATGAAGAACATGGTGCTACTTTGAAGCACAAGTGTGGAAAATGATAGTAGTAATTGTCCCTTCTCTGTTTTCTCTCATTCTTTTGGAGGGGCTTTCTCTCTTTTTTTATTTAGCCCCTCTCTATTTTTTTGGGCCATCTCCTTTTTTATTGGCATTTCCTCACATGGTACAATGCTCTAATAATGATGATCATCACACTTTTATTGATTTACAACTCGATACTAGAACAGAGTATGACTCTATATGAATGCCTCCGGCAGTGTACCGAGATATGCAATGAATCAAGAGTGACATGTATGAAAAATTATGCATGGTGGCTTTGCCACAAATACGATGTCAACAACATGATCATGCATGGCAATATGACAATATGAAGCGTGTCATATGAACGGAACGGTGGAAAGTTGCATGGCAATATATCTCGGAATGGCTATGGAAATGCCATGATAGGTAGGTATGGTGGCAGTTTTGAGGAAGATATATGGTGGCAGTTTTGAGGAAGGATATATTGTGGGTGTATGGTTCCGGCGAAAGTTGCGCGGTACAAGAGAGGCTAGCAATGGTGGAAGGGTGAGAGTGCGTATAATCCATGGACTCAACATTAGTCATAAGAACTCATATACTTATTTCAAAAATTTACGAGTCATCAAAACAAAGCAATCAACACATGCTCCTGGGGGGAGGTTGGTAGGAGTTAACCATCGCGCGCCCTCACCTCCACACAAAGGATGACACTCTACAAATACCTCATGCTCTAACTTCGTCACATATCGGTTCACCATACGTGCATGCTACGGGAATCACTAACTTTAACACAAGCATTTCTCAATTTCATAATAACTCCACTAGCATGACTCTAATATCACTATCCTCATATCTCAAAACAATTATCAAGCATTCAACTTCTCATCATATTCAATGCACTTAGTGTGAAACTTTTTACTAGATTGATCTTGGATGCCTATCATGTGAAGGCTAGTTTTGTAGCCAAAGCACATTACCATGCTGTTTTAATAGACTCTCAAAAGGATATAAGTGAAGCATGAGAGATCAACAATTTCTACAAAATATAATTACCACCGTGCTCTAAAAGATATAAGTGAAGCACTAGAGCAAAAACTATTCAACTCAAAAGATATAAGTGAAGCACATAGAGTGTTCTAACAATTCCTAGGCTATATTTATCTCTCTATAAAAGGTGTGTCCAACAAGGATAATTGTGGAAAACTAACAAGCAAAGACTCAAATTATACATGACGCTCCAAGTAAAGCACATATCATGTGGTGAATAAAAATATAGCTCCGAGTATAGTTACCGATAGGTGAAGACGAAAGAGGGGATGCCTTCCCGGGGCATCCCCAAGATTAGGCTTTTGGTTCTCCTTGAATTTTACCTTGGGGTGCCTTGGGCATCCCCAAGCTTAGGCTCTTGATTCTCTTTGTTCCATAGTCCATCAAAGTAATACTCAAAACTTGAAAACTTCACAACACAAAACTTAGACAAAAATCTCGTGAGCTCTGTTAGTATAAGAAAACAACCCACTACTCAAAGGTACTGTAATGAATTCATTCTTTGTTTATATTGGTGTTAAACCTACTGTTTTCCAACTTCTCTATGATTCATACTTCCCAATACTACTCATAGATGCATTGAAATAAGCAAACAACACACGAAAAACAGAATCTGTCAAAAAACAGAACAGTCTGTAGTAATATGTAGATTTCGCATTCTTCTATAACTCCAAAAATAGAAATAAATTGGTAAACGTGAGGAATTTGTCTATTAATCATCTGCAAAAATAATCAACGAAATATCACACTCCAGTAAAATCTGGTGACCATTCTAACGAGCGCTAATGATTATGTTTTTCACAGCAAGATCATATAAACTTCACAAAATTCTTACCAAAGGTTCTACTTGGCACAAACACTAATTAAAACACAAAACGGCATCTAAACATACGCTAGATGCACTATTTATTCCTAAACAGAAGCAAAAAAAAAATATAAAATTGGGTTGCCTCCCAACAAGTGCTGTCGTTTTACGCCCCTAGCTAGGCACGATACAAGGATAGATCTAGGTATTGCCATATTTGGAAGGCAATCCATAAGTGGCTCTCATAATAGATTCATATGGTAATTTAATTTTCTTTCTAGGAGAGTGTTCCGTGCCCTTCCATAACGGAAATTGGAATCTAATATTTCCTTCCTTCATATCAATAATGGCATCAATCGTTCTAAGGAAAGATCTACCAAGAATAATAGGACATGAAGGATTGCAATCTATATCAAGAACAATGAAATCTATGGGCGCATAATTCCTATTGGCAACAATAAGAATATCATTAATCCTTCCCATAGGTTTCTTAATGGTAGAATCCGCATGCGAGGCCCGGATAATTATCCTACAGTAACTTTTGATAATGATGCCATGTCACCACAATTACTATTGTTAATCCCGCGATGGTTCAATCCCGTTCGAGTTCAAAACGCAAAATCAAGTCAAACTATAAAAGTTTTCAAATGTCACAAACAAAATGTTCCTCATGTTGCAAATATTCATTTATTAATATTGGTGGTGGATCAACATTTTGGGCAAAGTGTTCAAATACCCTAAAATAATTGAAACATGGGTTAAAACAAATAGCTAAATGCTTTTAAAATTATAACAATGCTAAACTAGATTAGGTATGTGCCAAACTTAATTATGGAAGTGGCCTAATTATTTATACTAATTTAGGTGCAAGTTTCTTATTTTTAGAAAACTAGTTTTGCTACAAAAAGGAAATAGAGATCAGTAGCTAAAACTAAAACATAAAACAAAAGGTTAAAATAAAAATAGAATGCACTATGCACTAACTAGGCCCAGCACATACTGTACACATAAAGCCTACTGGTACAGTAAAATAAGGCCCAACCCATGCCGGCCTTTCCCCTACCTCTGTACAGAGGGAAGGCAGGGGCATGGCGTGGTAGCCATCCGGTTGCCATGGCCGTGCCTTGGCCCCGTGTCGCTCATCTGCCACCCCCTCGAGGATAAGAGCATCCTCGACCCCGCGGGCGAACCCTAGTCTCCTAACCTCCTCTCACTCGCTCTCCCTCTCATTCCCAAGCTCGCAGCCGCACTTCCCTCACCGCGTCCTCGTCGATCTCGCGGCCACCAGCTACCCCGAGCTGCGCCACAGCGTCCAGGAGCTTCGCCATCATCATCTACTTATCCTACATGCTCTGAATCAAGCCGGGACAACCTCTCCATCGAGCTCATCTCCGTCGCGTACATCGCTGATGTTCGTCGTCGTTGCCACGGCTCCAGTCCACCTCCGGCGTCCCCGACCTCGCCATTCAGCTCGCAGTGAGCTCCTCTCCCAATTCCCCTGCTTTTCCCCTTCAAATTGTCACCGTATGCATTTCCCCACGAGGACCAGTCGCCATGGCCGGATTGGCCATCTGTGCTCCTAGTCGCGCTCTCGCGCGTGTCTGTGCGCCTCCGCGCCCGCCCGTCTGCGCTTGGCCACGCCCCGTGCGTGTTCCCGTGCGCGGTGCGCCGCCCTGGCCGTGAACTGCCGCTTAGCTGCTGCCGCCGCCTATGCCTGTCGACGGCGTCCGGCATCGCCGTCTGGCTGTTTCACTCGCCCCCTCGGGCGCCCCCACCGCTGCTTGCGTGCAGCGCTTGCCCCCGCCCTTGCCCCACGTGGCTTAGCCTCCGGCGGCCAGCCTCACCTCTCCCGTGGCCGGCGCCCCGCCCCCCGTGTGTCGATCTGGGCGTACGCCCAGTTGGGCGCCGACGCCCGCGCTCGCTTTGCCCGCTCGCCCGCTGGGCTGGCCTTGGGCCACTGCCAGCGGGCCCGAGCGCCCAGCTCTTTAAAGAAAAAAAAGAAGAATAATAAATATAAAAACATACAAAATTAATTAACTTAATTAAGTTGTTTTAGTTAAACTACTAACTAAATAGTTCACCTAACTAGTTTGTAGTTAGCTAAACAGTGTATGACAGGGGGCCCCACCCCCCGTTGACCAGTCATACTTTGACTGGTCAACTGGGTCCCATTGGGCCCCACTGTCAGCCTCTGTATACATTATGTGTACACAGGGCTGGGTACCCATAGGGTTTTAATCTTTAATTCCGAATTAATAATAATTCCAGAATAATGTTTAAACTTTGAAAAATCATATAAATTAATCCGTAACTCGGATGAAAAAGTTTTATATATGAAAGTTGCTCAAAACGACGAGACGAGCTCGAATACGCAGTTCATTCGTCCAATGCACGTCCCTAGCGTAGCGAACTCCCAACCGTCCTCCCTCCCTCTGGTCCGTCTGTACGAAACCGTGAAACACTGGAAATACTTTCCCGGATGCTTTCCCGCTTCGCCGGTATTGCCTACTATTGTGTTAGGTCACCTCTAGCACCGCGTATTGTCATGTTATGCTTTGTGTTACTTTAATTGCTCTGTTATTTATTGTGTTCCGCTCCACAACTTTTCGGTAGACCTCGAGACCGTTGTCTTACCCGTGTGATCGACTACATCGACGACGACCCCTCCCTCTTGCCAGAGCAACCAGGCAAGCCCCCCCTTGATCAACCTGATATCGCCTATTCTTCTCTCTACTGCTTGCATTAGAGTAGTGTAGCATGTTACTGCTTTCGATAATCCTATTCTGCTCCATAGCCTGTCATTGTTGCTATAACTGTTGATACCTTTATCTGCAATCCTAAATGCTTAGCATAGGATGCTAGTATTCCATCAGTGGCCCTACACCCTTGTCCGTCTGCCCTGCTATTCTATCGAGCCGTGATCACTTTGGGTGTGATCACGGGGATATACTACATACATATTATACTTGATACATGATGTGACTAAAGTCGGGTCGGCTCGTTGAGTACCCGTAAGTGATTCCAATGTGGGGGCTGAAAGGACAGGTGGCTCCATCCCGGTAGTGGCGGGCCTGGGTTCCCGACGGCCCCGGAGTGGATCTTTGTGGCGGAGCGACATGGCAGGTTGAGACACCCAGTCGAGAGGTGGCCTGGCCCTGGTCAATGTCCGCTGTTATTTCATAATAACACATTTAACGAGTTTGGATATTTGATCTGAGTCTGGCCGTTGGCCTATACACATTAACCAGCTGTGTGGGAATAGTTATGGGCTCTCGACGTCGTGGTATCAGCCGAAGCCTTCTTGACGTCAGCGACTGAGCGGCGCGCGCCGGGTTGGACCACGTAACGTAACTTCTTTAGTAATGGAGGTTGCTAGGTCTGCTCACCGGCCGCCCTCGCAACGTGCATGTGTGCATTGGGCGATGGGCCCAGACCCCTGTGCGCTTAGGACTTAGACCGGCGTGCGACGTGTTGATGTTCCGAGGCCGGGCATGACCCAGGAAAGTGTGTCCGGCCAAATGGGATCGAGCATGCTGGGTTATGTGGTGCACCCTTGCAGGGAAGTTAATCTATTCGAATAGCCGTGTCCCTCGGAAAAAGGATGACCCAGAGTTGTATTCCGACTTCATGAAAACTAGAACTGGATACTTGATAAAACACACCCAGAAGAGTTCCAGATATAACTCGGTGGTTGATCTCTCACAGGGTGATGTGCGGGGGACGCCGAGTAGGATTATGCTATACGATGTTACTTGGTGAACTTACCATCTATTCTCTTCTACTACTGCAAGATGGAGGCTGCCAGAAGCGTAGTCTTCGATAAGATTAGCTATCCCCCCTCTTATTCTGGCTTTCTCCAGTCCAGTCCACAGATACTACCCATATCATTGTTAGCATTGCATATGTAGTATAGATCCTTGCTTGCGAGTACTTTGGACGAGTACTCATGGTTGCTTTGCTCCCCCTTTTCCCCCTTTCTTCCTTTCTTCTCGGATGATGCAACCAGGTGGTGGAGTCCAGGAGCCAGATGATCCCGAGGATGTTTCTACGTGGAGTTCGGCTTCGAGGAGTAGTTAGGAGGTCCCAGGCAGGAGGCCTTGCCTTTTCGATCGTTGTTACTTTTGTGCTAGCCTTCTTAAGGCAAATTTGTTTAACTTATGTTTGTACTCAGATATTATTGCTTCCGCTGACTCTTGTGTTTTCGAGCTTATGTATTCGAGCCCTCGAGGCCCCTGGCTTGTAATATAAAGCTTGTATTATTTTAATTTGTGTCTAGAGTTGTGTTGTGATATCTTCCAGTGAGTCCCTGATCTTGGTTGTACACATTTGCGTGCATGATTAGTGTACGGTCAAATCGGGGCGTCGTAAGTTGGTATCAGAGCCGACTGCCTGTAGGAATCCCCCTTTCCAACTCCCTGGCTGAAGTTGAGTCTAGTCTTTGAAAAACAAATTTACGTTGTGTGGCTTACGGGCCCACAACACCAATGGATGGTGTTAGGATATTTTATTCCTTGTCTATACTCTGGGACTCTGATCTCTCTTCTATTCGGGTTAAAATATTTTACTAACTCTGGCTCTAGGTTCTCGTAACTATTTCCCCCGGAGAGCCCTCATTCCGGAAGATCACCTGCTTCGTCAGAAGGTTCTGAGGATATCCCTCGATATATTCACGAGACCCTTGTGCTCATCGCCTTTGCAATTCACTGCCACCGATATATCCCTATGGATATCTGCATGCACATTTCATTCTCATGGTCATTCCTCGTCGCTCTTGTATTTACAAAATGCCTCGAAATATTCTCCGTTGTCCCGAGAATTCTTTGAGTTTACTGTCTTGCAATTTTATTTCGCATGAAAACCCTTACGGTTATTTCCTCACATTTATCGAGGATCTGTTCTTCTCAATTGTTCATGTGTCTCACAAAATTCTTTGGAATACTTTTCGATCTTTTGAAAATCCTCTGCAGCCTATTACTCTTGAAATTCTTGCCTGCTTGCATTATGGTTAATTCCATATGACTAGTAGTCTTCGTTAACATCCATTGTCTTAACCATTTTGAGCCTATTGATTCAATGTGTGCGTGTGCACACAGTAATCAGCTTATCCTTTTTAAAATTATCTTTCCGGCTCAGACATCATTCCGGACATGAGTTGGTTCTCGGCAGTTCAAACATTTATTGATTGTCCAACTAAGTGTTTTCAACTTATCCATCCTTGATCAGAGCGTCTGCTTTTGTTCCTTCGTTTTGGAAACCATAGTTTCTTTCTATTTAAGCATCAGACGAATCAGGTGATTCTTGAATCTGAGGCCTCTGCATTCTTTCTTCCTTTGAGTGAGTACCGATACTCACATCAGCTACGTAGTGTTTCGCCCGATCCATTGTTGGATTGTTATCCGACCATATCCTTCATATACAATCACCTTGTGAGTTCTTCCCCTGATACATAATGCCTTTGGTAAATTGTATCCTCTGCTTGGCCAACCATGCTCTGCTTTTGAGCTTGTGTATTTACTTTTGAAACTTGTGGTATATGTTACTAACATGCCCAATGGGTTGAACCTATGCCTTCCCCTAATCCGTGAGAACCCAAAAGTTTTCACAAGTCATACTCTTCTGGTGTTCTACCAAATAAAATTCCAACACTACAGTTTTATCAAATCGAGAGGTGAATGAAATGATATGCATTAAAGAAGTGGGAGTCGACCTTGAACTTTGTGTTCATGCCCATGAAAATGATGTAGACCGTCTCAGAAGCTTCTTGCAAAATTATTATCCAGCTGTATGATTCTTCCGGTTTTGAATTGATTCCTTACAGTTATGATTCCGACCATGCTGTCCTGATCTAATATATCTGATGGGAATTCATTCCAGTGCCTCGTCTATTTTTGGCAAGGTTGAAGTCTCTACTGTCATAGGTGAATGACCCGGTTCAACTTTTATCATGTTCTACCTTCGAGTATTACCCCCTGGTATCTCGAAGATGTCTTGCCATTGCACCACATCTTATTAACTTTGTTGAATTAATGTCTTTCCTTGTTGTAATCACTCCATGGGTTATGGGTTGTTGTCAACCGAGGACACCGACTAGTGAAATTATTCCGCACTACAAATCAAATACCCCTACTATTTTACTAGGAAATTCTGAACTCAATCTGGTCTTTACTCGACTATCGACTGCATCCTGGTCTTGCTATCTTTGACTGTGCTACCTCGTTCTTCACTGGTGCACGAATTCTTCAGTGTGCGAGCACGACTTACGTCGAGCTTTCAACATCATGTTGCTTATCTTGAAAGGCAGCTTTGGTTCTGAGCTGGCATCTTATATATTGATCCTATAACTTACCACTTCGCCATTCCCTTGTTGCCATTGTTGTTTGATTGCATCCTCTTGAAACCCCTCCGGCAAAAGTGTCGGATCACCTTCAACACTTTGACTTCTTCCGAGATGTCAATTGTGTTCATGATGAGAAATACCCTCCTTACCCTCAAAGATTTTTATTATCATCGACCACACCCTTGACTTCCTTTCATCGCGAACTTGTCCACATTATGAATACAACTTGCTCTCCAGCTAGTGTTGTGTTCTGCCTTGAAGTATTACTGCACTTTATGTCGAGAATGTTGTGGGGATTGCTCCACCTCTTAGAAATCCTCGACATGATGATACTTCTCGCCATCACCATTCTTCCTTGGTCCCCGTGTTGTTTTTAACCGGGATACCAATATGCTAATGATGCTGCTTGAGTTCTATACCTCTAGCAACCCTATCGCTTTGAAGTTAATGATCGACAGTTCGTTCTTAGATTGTTGGTTATTAAATCGTCACTCACATTGATCTTGCTGCCTAAGGTCATATTTCGGTCACACATTTCTACTAATGATTAATGGTGTATGTTTTCCTCGAGCATACAACATTATATCATTAGAATTGACAAGTGTCGTCTTCTTGTTCACGTTATTGTGGAAATCCATCCGTTTGGAATTCTCGATGAATTGTCGCAGAGCCCATCAGCCACCTCCTCATCCTCTCCTTGGTCTAATGATGAACTATTGTTTCGGGAACCCGCTCCCATAGTTCATTTCCCAAGAATCTTGCAATGTCATTTTGTCGATTAATGTTGCACCGTTTCTTCTCGAACATCCCGAGTCTGAGGTATCATGACACCAATCGGATCTGAATCTCGGTCAGATAAGATGGCTGGGACAACTTTCCAGGAGTTATAATATTGGTCCTTTGATGACTCGGTAATATGATGTCATGTCTAGCACCCCTGGCTGGAGGACCTATCATTATAATCTCTTTTGCAAGGATAACCATTCTTCCAGGAGGAAATTATAAGACTTATTCTATAAGTTGTTCATGATGAATCCTTTGTGTATCCAAGTCCGACCTTTGCTTCAAGACCATGCCAATGCTATCTCGAAGCATGTCTGCGATACTCCGATTTTCAACAAGAGCATTTGAAGCCCAATGCTAAATGTTTCTTGGTCAGTTATCCAAACACCATTGTATGGTTAACATCTTGATTAATCCTTGCCTCTTTATCTAAATGGTTGGGTACTTGCTCTCCTACACTATATGCCATTTTCTTCTTGTCCATGGGAAGGTTATACTCATAATAATTGCGTGTAATCACAATTTTCCTTTCCATTTGTTTGTTTAACCTTTCTTTGATCTACATATAATCTAAGTAGTAATAATTCTCTGCTTATGTAAACACCTCGTTGTACAATTCTGTCGGTAAGACCCTATTACTATGGATGGTAACATTTCGGTAACCATCGATGGAAGAAAACTTTGTCTACCGGTCCGCCTCATTCCAACGAGTAGGAAAATGGTTCTCTTCGTTCCCCGTCCTTGGTACCGACCTTGTTGGCGACATAGCTGACAAGCGACCCACTGACATGCCTCCCTGTCTTGGCTGTGCAAGATGTCACCACCCTTCCTATTCTCAGTTCACATGGTGGGCCCATAACCTAAAGGTCCACTGGATCGAAACCTGACTCTTCTTTACAACCCGAATTCTATTGTATCCTTTGCACCTGGCTTCGTATGTGATTCACGAGCTAAATTCTATACCATTATTCACCTCGGAATCAAACACCATGTTATTCTCATTGTTCAAGCCCCGATTCCAGCTTCTGTCTAGGCATCGAATGACTTCCTACCCATTTGGAACTTTGGTACCATCGTATATTGCACTCAATGAATTCACTTAAATACAACTCACGGGGTACCTCATGTATTTCCCATTGAGTTCACCGTCAGATGCCCAGCTTTGTGGAGATGCATTCTTCCGGAGTTTCCCCCTGGCCGCGTTCGTAGGACGATGGAGATCCCGAAGAAAGGATGACGACTTGATCACGATGACTTGAAGCAGAGAAATGAAGATTTCAACGAAAGGGATCAACCTCTTCGAGAAGAGCAACCAAGACCAAGAGGACCCTTTAGAATTTCGTAACCAAATCCTTTCCCCTTACTCCCCTCCTAAATCTCGGGACGAGATTTCTTTTAGTGGAGGAGAATTGTGATGCCTGGATAATTATGCTACAGCAACCTCTGCTAATGATGCCACGTCACCACAATTACTATTGTTAATCCCGCGATGGTTCAATCCCGTTCGAGTTCAAAACGCAAAATCAAGTCAAACTATAAAAGTTTTCAAATGTCACAAACAAAATGTTCCTCATGTGGCAAATATTCCTTTATTAATATTGGTGGTGGATCAACATTTTTGGCAAAGTGTTTAAATACCCTAAAATAATTGAAACATGGGTTAAAACAAATAGCTAAATGCTTTTAAAATTATAACAATGTTAAACTAGATTAGGTATGTGCCAAACTTAATTATGGTAGTGGCCCAATTATTTATGCTAATTTAGGTGCAAGTTTCTTATTTTTAGAAAACTAGTTTTCTACAAAAAGGAAATAGAGATCAGTAGCTAAAACTAAAACAGAAAAGAAAAGGTTAAAATAAAAATAAAATGCACTATGCACTAACTAGGCCCATCACATACTGTACACATAAAGCCTACTGATACAGTAAAATAAGGCACAGCCCATGCCGGCCTTTCCCCTACCTCTGTACAAAGGGGAGGCAGGGGCATGGCGTGGCAGCCAACCGGCCGCCATGGCCGCGCCTAGGCCCCGTGTCTCCCATCTGCGACTCCCCTCAAGGATAAGAGCATCCTTGACCCCGCGGGCGAACCCTAGTCCCCTAACCTCCTCTCACTCGCTCTCCCTCTCATTCCCAAGCTCGCAGCCGCATTGCCCTCACCACGTCCTCGTTGATCTCGCGGCCACCGGCTACCCGAGCTGCGCCACAGCGTCCAGGAGCTTCGCCATCGTCATCCACTTCGCCTACATGCTCTGAATCAAGCCGGGACAGCTTCTCCATTGAGCTCATCTCCGTCGCGTACATCACCGACGTTCGTTGTCGTTGCCACGGCTCCAGTCCACCTCCGGCGTCCCCGACCTCGCCATTGAGCTCGTAGTGAGCTCCTCTCCCAATTCCCCTGCTTTTCCCCTTCAAATTGTCACCGTATGCGTCGCCCCACGAGGACCAGTCGCCATGGCTGGAATTGGCCGTGTGTGCTCCTAGTCGTGCTCTCGCGCGTGCCCTTGCGCCTCCGTGCCCGCTCGTCTACGCTTGGCCACGCCCCGTGCATGTTCCCGTGCACGGTGCACCGCCTTGGCCGCGAACTGCCGCTTAGCTGCTGCCGCCGCCTATGCCAGTCGACGGCGTCCGGCACCGCCGTCTGGCTGATTCCCTCGCCCCATCGGGCGCCCCCACTGCTGCTTGCCTGCATCGCTTACCCCCGCGCTTGCCCCGCGTGGCTTAGCCTCCGGCGGCCGGCCTCACCTCGCCCGTGGCCGGCGCCCCGCCCCCCCGTATGTCAATCGTGGTGTGCCAGAGGAGCTCGGAGCATTCTGGTGAGTGGATGAGACCGGGGTGTGGCTCTACAGGCGAGCTAGGGCCAGGGGCGCGATGCGGCGGCTCGGGCGCACGCACGTGTAAAACGCATGCTCTGGGCACGCCCAGCGCATGCATGCTACGTGTTCGACCTAATGCCAGGGCGTGCTAGGGGATTAGGATGAGGCTGGGGATTAGCAGGCCTGGATTAGGGTTAGCTAGGAGCTTAGTGGACATGCTGGTTAGGCAAAGCAAGCTGGTCTAATGCACAAACCAGAAACGAATGTCAAGACTGACCATGCACGCAAGGTGTTTGACAGAATGCCAGGAGCCTCTAGGCATCCCCCTTAGTGTCCAAAGACTCCAAGTTGGGGTCTCTCTGGATGATAAAGAGGGTGGTAAGGTCAGTTGGCCAATTTTAGAAACTTGTTAGTGTAAGTTTTGCAAAACTCCAGTTCTGGACAGAAGGAAAAGGGCATAATTGCATGGACCAAAAATGATCCAAATGCTCCAATCTCCTGGACTTAAGGGTTTTGTAGGGAGGACTACAAGAAGGAAAAAGCTTATGGCCAAAAGAGCAAGTTAAAATAGGGTTGCAGTAGAGAGTGTCAATCTGGACCAGAGAGCAAAAGAGGATGTTTTGCTCAACTTTTCCAAAGAACATCAAAGGATTTTTTGCATAAAAGTGATGTAGGGGCTTCACAGGACATCCCCAAAGTTTGGTGGAATTTTTGAATAATTTGATCAAAGGGTTGTAGTGCAAATAAGGCCTTAGACTCATGAAAAATCACTTTAATTGACAAAGCTTAGGGAGAAAATAATAATGCAAATGAACCCGCTAAAAGAAGAAAAGTTTTCTTGGGTAGGGCAAACATGTCCAAAAGACATATCTGAAAAGATTTCACTAGGGCAAAAACTCAAAAAAAATTCAAAAGCAAAAGTGGTTCTGAAACCAAAGAAAGTCCATAGAAAGAAAAGTTTAAATTCCTGGTAAAATTTTTATTACTAAATCAAGGTCAAATTTTTGGGGTGTTACAACACTACCCCCCTTAAGAAAAATCTCGACCTCGAGATTTGCTAACAGTTGTTATAAAAAGAACTTCTACTGTCACAAAATGATTTCACCAACGATAACCGTCCTGTTTATGCAATAAAATGCTTGCTACAGTGCATGGGCAATAGGTGGTGTAAACTGCAGTGTGAAATACTGGCACTGCGTGGAAAAATCTACGGTCGGGGAAGACAATATATTTCTACTCCGGGCTATAGTAAATTTAGAAATAATTTTTTTCTAAATTCTGAAATATGCTGGTTGCACCCGAGAGCACAGTGCTCTCTCTGGTTGACAGGTGGGCCTGTGGCCCACTGTCAGTCTCTTCTTCTACCTCTGGCTCTCTCTTCTCCCTCTCTCCCGTGCGCTTTCCCGCGCTTTCTCCACCGGCGACGTATAGCGCCTAGGGCATCTAGGCCGTACTGCGGTAGTGCGCGGCGTGCTAGCTGCCGGTGCAGCGTGCACTCACCTCGCGGGCTAGCGTGCTATCGGCACTGCTCGCGGATTCGCCTTCGAACACCGGCGGTCAAGCGACGGGCGGTGCTGGTGGACTCCGCCCATCGTACACCGATCTCGAGCTATAAAATGACCGAGGTGCTCCTTCTTCCTCCTCACACCTGGCCTCGCTTCTTCTTCTTCTTCTTCCCTCTCCTTCATTTGTGTTTGCAGGAGCTCGGGATGAGGCTCTAATGGCGGAGGTGATACCGGACTGGTGCATGATCCTAGTGTGCGGAGGGTTGGCGACATTGCTGGGGTTATCCATGCTCTTGTGTGCGATGATCCTCGACGATAGTCGTGACGCTGCTGCTCGAGTGCTAGTTCTTCGCGGCGGCGGCGATCACGCGAATTAGGTGCGGGTGTCGGTTGCAAACGACTGTCAGCGCGCGGAAGGCAACTAGTGTCTGAATAAATTCCCACAAGTTTCTCCTCAAGAGACTGTGGTGCGCTAGAGAGGTGATCGATTAGATGAAACATGTGTATGTGGACTTGCAACTTAGTGTACTGTGTGGAGTGGCCGGAGTTGTAAGTCTGTTGTTGCTGTGCCGCGGGAAAAATCTATGCGTGTAGATAGATATGTTGCAACAACTTAGGGAAGAGAAATAAATAAAATCTCACTCCAGGTTTTTTTAGCGCAAAAATTAGTTAAATCAAGAATTATCAGCAGTGAAACTACTCCATAAATTGAAATCAATTATTTTATTCGACACACAGCTTACAACTCATAAATAGATGCTGGGATAACCAACATAGCAGTGACGTCTAAAACGTAAACGGTAAATGGACAGGGTCCTGGGAAAACGTCTCTGGTGCTGGGGGACACTCTTCTTCTATCGGCGGGAGCGGGTTGACTAGTCGGTGAATGTGCATCTCCTGCCCGGGCCTCAGTGGTCTGCCGATGGAGATCCAAGGATTTAAATCAGCGAGGCTCTGAAGATAACCCATTACTCGCTGGGTCAAGCGCTCTTGCGCGATGACATACTGCGTAAGGTTGGCCAGCACTGGGTCTCTCTCAATTCACCCACCAGGAGAAGATGCTGCTTCTCCGGGTGCTGCACGGCTCAGAAAGTAATAATACCCCCGTTCGCTAGGATAGGGCACCGCGAACCGAAGGCGAGCAAGCGCTTCATACGCGGCAGCTTCTATGGCCATCTGCGGAGTCGGCATAGATTTCCCCATGAAGGAAACTTCTGTTGGGTCTTGGTTTGGGTTTGCGGGAGGGATGTCTACTACTGCCCAATATTTCGAGGTGGATGGTGTGATCCTCGATTTGAGCAGCTCATACTAGGGTGGACGGGTAGCACTCATGGTACTGCAGGTAAAATCCCACAATATCTTCACAAAACTACCTGGGGAGGCATCTGGAGTTCTCAGATAAATGCTAGGGATTGACATGGCGAAGGAAATGGCTGTGTGAGTAGTGCACCAGGTGAGGGATGCTTGGCAAGGTCACGATGTGGCCTTTTATATAGCAACTGGGCTGGTTCGTAAAAATCACGATGTGGCCTTTTAATTCCATATGACTAGTAGTCTTCATTAACATCCCTTGTCTTAGCCATTTTGAGCCTATTAATTCAATGTGTGCATGTGCACGTAGTAATCAGCTTATCCTTTTTAAAATTATCTTTCCGGCTCAGACGTCATTCCGGACATGAGTTGGTTCTCGGCAATTCTAACATTTATTGATTGTCCAACTAAGTGTTTTCAACTTATCCATCCTTGATCAGAGTGTCTGCTTTTGTTCCTTCGTTTTGGAAACCATAATTTCTTTCTATTTAAGCATCAGACTAATCAGGTGATTCTTGAATCTGAGGCCTCTGCATTCTTTCTTCCTTTGAGTGAGTATCGGTACTCACATAAGCTACGTAGTGGATCGCCCGATCCATTGCTGGATTGTTATCCGACCGTATCCTTCATATACAATCACCTTGTGAGTTCTTCCCCTAATACATAATGCCTTTGGTAAATTGTATCCTTTGCTTGGCCAACCATGCTCTGCTTTTGAGAATGTGTATTTACTTTTGAAACTTGTGGTATATGTTACTAAGATGCCCAATGGGTTGAACCTATGCCTTCCCCTAATCCGTGAGAACCCAAAAGTTTTCACAAGTCATACTCTTCTGGTGTTCTACCAAATAAAATTCCAACACTACAATTTTATCAAATCGAGAGGTGAATGAAATGATATGCATTAAAGAAGTGGGATTCGACCTTGAACTTTGTGTTCATGCCCATGAAAATGATGTAGACCGTCTCGGAAGCTTCTTGCAAAATGATTATCCAGCTGTATGATTCTTTCGGTATTCTTGAATTGATTCCTTACAATTATGGTTCCGACCATGCTGTCCTGATCTAATATATCTGATGGGAATTCATTCTAGTGCCTCGTCTATTTTTGGCAAGGTTGAAGTCTCTACTGTCATAGGTGAATGACCCGGTTCTACTTCTATCATGTTCTACCTTCGAGTATTACCCCCTGGTATCTCGAAGATGTCTTGCCATTGCACCACATCTTACTAACTTTGTTGAATTAATGTCTTTCCTTGTTGTAATCACTCTATGGGTTATGGGTTGTTGTCAACCGTGGACACCGACTAGTGAAATTATTCTGCACTACAAATCAAATACCCGTAGTATTTTACTGGGAAATTCTGAACTCAATCTGGTCATTACTGGACTATCGACTGCATCCTGATCTTGCTATCTTTGACTGTGCTACCTCGTTCTTCAGTAGTGCACGAATTCTTCAGTGTGTGGGCACGACTTACGTCGAGCTTTCAACATCATGTTGCTTATCTTGAAAGGCAACTTTGGTTCCGAGCTAGCATCTTATATATTGATCCTATAACTTACCACTTCATCATTCCCTTATTGCCATTGTTGTTTGATTGCATCCTCTTGAACCCCCCCCCGGCAAATGTGTCGGATCACCTTCAACACTTTGATTTCTTCCGAGATGTCAACTATGTTCATGATGAGAAATACCCTCCTTGCACTCGATGATTTTTATTATCATCGACAACACCCTTGACTTCATTTCATCGCGAACGTGTCCACATTATGAATACAACTTGCTCTCCAGCTAGTGTTGTGTTCTGCCTTGAAGTATTACTGTACTTTATGTCGAGAATGTTGTGGGGATTCCTCCACGTCTTAGAAATCCTAAGTATGATGATACTTCTCATTATCACCATTCTTCCTTGGTCCCCGTGTTGTTTTTAACCGGGATACCAATATGCTAACGATGCTGCTTGAGTTCTATACCTCTAGCAACCCTATTGCTTTGAAGTTAATGATCGACAGTTCGTTCTTAGATTGTTGGTTATTAAATCATCACTCTAACATTGATCTTGCTGCCTAAGGTCATATTTCGGTCACACCTTTCAACTAATGATTAATGGTGTATGTTTTCCTCGAGCATACAACATTATATCATTTGAATTGACAAGTGTTGTCTTCTTGTTCACATTATTGTGGAAATCCATATGTTTGGAATTCTCGATGAATTGTCGTTGAGCCCATGAGCCACCTCCTCATCCTCTCCTTGGTCTAATGATGAACTATTGTTTCGGGAACAATCATCAAGCTCATGAAACCCTAGCAAATCACACAAAGTTTTTGGGATAGTAGAGACACTTGCACCCAAATCACACAAAGCAAAACATTCATGATCTTTAATTTTAATTTTAATAGTAGGTTCCCACTCATCATAAAGCTTTCTAGGGATAGAAACCTCTAACTCAAGTTTTTCTTCATAAGATTGCATCAAAGCATCAACTATGTTTTTGGTAAAACCTTTATTTTGACTATAAGCATGCGGAGAGTTTAGTACGGATTGCAACAAGGAAATACAATCAATCAAAGAGGAATTATCATAATTGAATCCCTTGAAATCCAAAGTAGTGGGTTCATCACTATGCAAAGTTTTAATCTCTTCACTCCCACTTTTAACAATTTTAGCATCAAGATCTAAAAACTCCAAATCATTAGGACACCTTAAAGTAGACTCATCTCCAATCCTATCTTTATCAAGATTCATGCTAGAAAACAAGGATCTAATAGGAGACACATCAATAACTTTCAGATCTCCATCTTTATTTTCATGATAACTAGAAGAGCATGCTTTTATATAATTCTCTCTTTTAGCACGTATCCTAGCAGTTCTTTCTTTGCATTCATCAATGGAAATTCTCATAGCTTTGAGAGACTCATTGATATCATGCTTAGGTGGGATAGATCTAAGTTTCAAAGAACCAACATCAAGAGTAATTCTATCCACACTTCTAGCCAATTCATCAATCTTAAGCAATTTTTCTTCAAGCAAAGCATTGAAATTCTTTTGCGAATTCATAAACTCCTTAACACTAGTTTCAAATTTAGAAGGCATCTTTCCATAAGAGTTGTTGTAGGAATTACCATAATTATTAGAGGAATTACTAGGAAAAGGCCTAGGATTAAAGTTTCCTCTATAAGCATTGTTACCAAAATTATTCCTACCAACAAAATTCACATCCAATGATTCATTATTATTTTCAACCAACGTGGACAAAGGCATATCATTAGGATCAGAAGAAGCACTCTTAGCAGCAAATAATTTCATAAGTTCATCCATCTTTCCACTCAAAACACTAATCTCTTCAATAGCATGCACTTTCTTACTAGTAGATCTTTCGGTGTGCCATTGAGAATAATTAACCATAATATTATCTAGGAGTTTGGTAGCTTCTCCGAAGGTAGTTTCCATGAAAGTGCCTCCCGCAGCCGAATCTAAAAGATTTCTAGAAGCAAAATAGAAGCCAGCATAAAAGTTTTGAATAATCATCCATAAGTTCAAACCATGTGTTGGGCAAGTACGTATCATTAATTTCATTCTCTCCCAAGCTTGTGCAACATGCTCATGATCTAGTTGCTTAAAATTCGTAATATCGTTTCTAAGGGAGATGATCTTAGAAGGAGGGAAATACTTAGAGATAAAAGCATATTTGTACTTATTCCACGAATCAATACTATTTCTAGGCAAAGAGGAAAACCAAGTTTTAGCACGACCTCTAAGTGAAAACGGAAATAACTTCAATTTAACAATATCGTTATCCGCATCCCTTTTCTTTTGCATATCACACAAATCAACAAAGTTGTTTAGATGGGTAGCGGCATCTTCACTAGGAAGGCCGGAGAATTGATCTTTCATAACAAGATTCAACATAGCAGCATTGATCTAACAAGATTCAGCATCGGTAATAGGAGCAATTAGAGTGCTAATAAAATCATTATTGTTGGTATTGGAGAAGTCACACAATTTGGTATTGTTTAGAGCCATAGTGACAAGCAAGCAATCCAACACACAAGCAAACAAGAAGCAATCGAACGATAAACACACGACATAAGAAGGGCAAATAAAATGGCAATGGTGAAGTGGGGGAGAGGAAAAAGAGAGGCAAAAAATGTAATGCGAAGGATAAGGGTTTGTGATAGGTACTTGGTATATGACTTTTGCGTAAGCCTCCCCGGCAATGGCGCCAGAAATTCTTGTTGCTACTTCTTGAGCTTGTGTTGTATTCCCTCGAAGAGGAAATGGTGATGCAGCACAGTAGCGTAAGTATTTCCCTCAGTTTTTGAGAACCAAGGTATCAATCCAGTAGGAGACCACGCGCGAGTCCCTCGCACCTGTACAAACAAATAAGAACTTCGCAGCCAACGCGATAAGGGGTTGTCAATCCCTTTACGGTCACTTACGAAAGTGAGATCTGATAGAGATGATAGTTTGATATTTTTGGTATTTTTGGATATAACAACAGAAAGTAAAAGCGGAAAAGTAAAGTAGATTGTAGATTGATATGTTGAGAATAGACCCGGGGGCGATATTTTTCTCTAGTGGCTTCTCTCATGATAGCGGTATTCTACGGCGGGTAAACAAATTACTGTCGAGCAATTGATAGAAAAGCGAATAATTATGAGACTATCTAGGCATGATCATTATATATAGGCATCACATCCGAGACAAGTAGACCGAAACAATTCTACATCTACTACTATTACTCCACACATCGACCGCTATCCAACATGCATCTAGAGTATTAAGTTCATTAGAACAGAGTGACGCCTTAAGCAAGATGACATGATGTAGAGGGATAAACTCAAACTTAGTGATATAAACCCCATCGTTTTATCCTCGATGGCAACAATACAATACGTGCCTTGCTTCCCCTACTGTCACTGGGAAAGAACACCGCAAGATTGAACCCAAAGCCAGGCACTTCTCCCATTACAAGAACTATAGATCTAGTACGCCAAACCAAACCAATAATTCGAAGAGACTTGCAAGTATATTATAATCATACATAAAGAGTTCAGAAAATAATCAAATATTTCTCATAGATAATCTTGATCACAAACCCACAATTCATCGGATCTCGACAAACAAACCACAAAAAGAGATTACATCGAATAGATCTCCTCGTAGACCGTGGAGAACTTGGTATTGAGATCCAAAGAGAGAGAAGAAGCCATCTAGATACTAGCTATGAACCCGAAGGTCTGTGGTAAACTACTCACAACTCATGGTGAGGCGATGATGATGATGTAGAAGCACTCCGTGGAAGATCCCCCCTCTGGCGGAGCTCCGGAACAGGCGCCAAGATGGGATCTCATAGGAACAGAAGGTTGCGGCGATGGAACTAGGGTTTTCTCTGTTGTTCTGATGGTTTCGGGGTACGTAGATATATATAGGAAGAAGGAGGGCACCGGGGGCCAGATGTGGGGCCCACGAGGCAGGGGGCGCGCCCTAGAGGGGGGGGGGGGCGCCCCCACCCTCGTGGACACCACGTTAGTCCTACTCTGTGGTTCTCAAGTCTCCCCTGCGTATTTTGCTCCAAAAATATCTCTCCCGAATTTTCATTCCGTTTGGACTCTGCTTGATATTCCTTTTCTGTAAAACCCTGAAATAGGCAAAAAAACAGCAATCTGGACTGGGCCTTTGGGTTAATAGGTTAGTCCCAAAAATAATATAAAAGTGTATAACAAAGCCCATTAAACATCCAAAACATCATAAATAATAGCATGGAACAATCAAAAATTATAGATACGTTGGAGACGTATCAGGCATCGTCAAGCTTAGGCTCTTGCCTTATTCCATAGTCCATCGAATCTTTACCCAAAACTCAAAAACTTCACAACACAAAACTCAACAGAAAACTCGTAAGCTCCATTAGTATACGAAAATAAAACCACCACTTAGGTACTATTGTGAACTCATTATAAATTCATATTGGTGTAATATCTACTATATTCCAACTTCTCTATGGTTCATACCCTCCGATGCTACTCATAGATTCATCAAAATAAGCTCCATTAGTATAAGAAAATAAAACCACCACGGTACTATTGTGAACTCATTATAAATTCATATTGGTGTAATATCTACTGTATTCCAACTTCTCTATTGTTCATACCCTCCGATGCTACTCATAGATTCATCAAAATAAGCAAACAACACATAGAAAACAAAATCTGTCAAAAACAGAACAATTTGTAGCAATCTGTAACTTTCGAATACTCCTGTAACTCCAAAAAATCTGAAATAAATTGGTGGACGTGAGGAATTTGTCTATTAATCTCGTGCAAAAAGAATCAACTTAAAAGCACTCTCCAGTAAAAAATGGCAGCTAATCTCGTGAGCGCAAAGTTTCTGTTTTTTACAGCAAGATCACATTAACATTCACCCAAGTCTTCCCAAAGGTTCTACTTGGCACTTTATTGAAACAAAAGCTATAAAACATGATTAATACAATAGCTTAATCATGTGGACACACAAAAAACAGTAGGGGTAAATATTGGGTTGTCCCACAACAAGCGCTTTTTAATGCCTTTTAGATAGGCATTATGATTTCAATGATGCTCACATAGTAGATAAGAATTGAAACATAACGAGAGCATCATGAAGAATATGACTAGAACATTTAAGCCTAACCCACTTCCTATGCATATGGATTTTTTGAGGAAACAACTTATGGGAACGAGAATCAACTAGCATAGGAAGGGAAAACAAGCATAGCTTCAAAGCTTTCAACATACAGAGAGGAAACTTGATATTATTGCAATAGGTAGAAACATATGTTCCTCTCTCATAATAATTTTCAGTAGCATCATGAATGAATTCAACAATATAAACATCACATAAAGAATTCTTTTCATGATCCCCAAGCATATAAATTTTATTATTATCCACATAAGCAAAATTCTTCTCAATCAGAATAGTTGGAGTATCATAAGAAACTTGAATACTATAGATTGTTTCCACATTAAAAGAGTAATGCTCAGAAAAAGGGTAATCATAATCATGACAAGTTTTATAAATATAATCATCACTACTTTTTATAGCATAAGTGTCATCACAATAGTCATCATAAGTAGGAGGCATGCTATCATCATGATAAATTTGCATATCAAAACTTGGTAGGCTAAAAATATCATCTTCGTCAAACGTAGCATCCCCAAGCTTGGGACAAACATTAATTGCAGCAAATAAATTCTCAAACATGTCATTCTCATCAAACATGGCATCCCCAAGCTTGGGCCTTTTCATATTATAAGCATAATCACTCTCATCATTAATAGTATGAATAGCACCGATAGTATAGCAATTATCATCATCGCAATGAGTAATAGGAGAAACATCATTTGGAAGGGATACCTTTTTACCTTTGCTTCTCCGTCTTTTCTTTTTGTTCTTCGCATCATGTGTGGGTTTAATCCTCTTTTTAGAGCTCCTTATTAATGAGATTGGTTGAATAGAAGGCTCCTCCTCGTTACCTTATTCATCATAAGAAATAATAGGAGGATATTGGGAAGTCTCTTCCCTTTCATTAGTATTCTCTTCATCTTCTATCTGTTTTCTTATCTTTATGTAATTGGCAATATAAGGATTTTCAATGCAATTCACCGCACAATACATCAATATTTCTTCTAAATCTAAATCAATAACTCTCTCAAGGGAAAATTCTGGAATATTCTTAGTTATACGTTTCATTTCTTCATAACCCAAAAGCAAACTAAGTGCATTATGATGTGCGAGGGAAATCAAGTCATCACAATTTTTGGACATGATTCGATCATGAAACAATTTACATTGCAGATTTAAATGACCATGTTCATTGCAAAGTTCACAAGTATGGCTAAGAAAATTTATCTTTTCGGAACAAACATCTAGCCTCTCTTGCAACCATTTAGTTTCTAAATACTTATGCCTCTTGCAAAATCTATCTTCCCTATTTGGTGTGTACTTGCAAACTCTATGCACTCCACAAAAGTTGACATGCTTATAAGAGACATTTCCATCATGACTAGTGCAATCATCATTAGTACTATGGATATTCGAAGAATTCACACTAACAACATTGCAATCATGCTCATCATTCAAGTATTTAGTGCCAAACATTTTAATGCATTCTTCTTCTAGTACTTGGGCACAATTTTCCTTTCCATCATTTTCATGAAAGACAATAAAAAGATGAAGCATATGAGCCAACCTCAATTCCATTTTTTTGTAGTTTTAGTTTATAAACTAAACTAGTGATAAAACAAGAAACTAAAAGATTCGATTGCAAGATCTAAAGATATACCTTCAAGCAGTCACCTCCCCAGCAACAGCGCCAGAAAAGTGCTTGATGTCTACTACGCAGCCTTCTTCTTGTAGACGTTGTTGGGCCTCCAAGTGCAGAGGTTTGTAGGACAATAGCAAATTTCCCTCAAGTGGATGACCTAAGGTTTATCAATCCGTGGGAGGCGTAGGTTGAAGATGGTCTCTCTCAAACAACCCTACCACCAAATAACTAAGAGTCTCTTGTGTCCCCAACACACCCAATACAAGGGTAAATTGTATAGGTGCACTAGTTCGGCGAAGAGATGGTGATACAAGTGCAATATGGATGGTAGATATAGGTTTTTGTACTCTGAAAATATAAAAACAGCAAGGTAACTAAAGATAAAAGTGAGCATAAACGGTGTTGCAATGATAGGAGACAAGGCCTTGGGTTCATACTTTCACTAGTGCAAGTTCTCTTAACAATAATAACATAACCAGATCATATAACTATCCCTCAACATGCAACAAAGAGTCACTCCAAAGTAACTAATAGCGGAGAACAAACGAAGAGATTATTGTAGGGTACGAAATCACCTCAAAGTTATTCTTTCTGATCGATCTATTCAAGAGTCCGTAGTAAAATAACACGAAGCTATTCTTTCTGTTCAATCTATCATAGAGTTCGTACCAGAATAACACCTTAAGATACAAACCAACGAAAACCCTAATCTCACCTAGATACTCCATTGTCACCTCAAGTATCCGTGGGCATGGTTATACGATATGCATCACACAATCTCAGAATCATCTATTCAACCAACAAAAAGAACTTCAAAGAGTGCCCCAAAGTTTCTACTAGAGAGTCAAGACGAAAACGTGTGCCAACCCCTATGCATAGATTCCCAAGGTCACGGAACCCGCAAGTTGATCACCAAAACATACATCAAGTAGATCACGTGATATCCCAATGTCACCGCAGATAAGCACATGCAAGACATACATCAAGTGTTCTCAAATCCTTAAAGACTCAATCCAATAAGATAACTTCAAAGGGAAAACTCAATTCATCACAAGAGAGTAGAGGGGGAGAAACATCATAAGATCCAACTATAATATTAAAGCTCGCGATACATCAAGATCATGCCATCTCAAGAGCACGAGAGAGAGAGAGAGAGCGAGAGATCAAACACATAGCTACTGGTACATACCCTCAGCCCCGAGGGTGGACTACTCCCTCCTCGTCATGGAGAGCGCCGGGATGATGAAGATGGCCACCGGAGAGGGATTCCCCCCTCCGGTAGGGTGCCAAAACGGGTCTAGATTGGTTTTCGGTGGCAACAGAGGCTTTCGGTAGCGGAACTCCCGATCTAGGTTATTTTGCAGAGGTTTCAGTATATATAGGAGGTGTTGGAGTCGGGGCCAAGCAAAGGGGGTCTACGGGTTGTCCACGAGGCAGGGGGCGCGCCTAGTAGGGGGTGGGGCGCCCCACCCTCGTGGGCAGCCCGTGCATCTCATGGTCCTCCCCCGGTACTCCGTGGGCTTCTTCTGGTCCAAAAACAATCTCCATTGAATTTCAGGTCAATTGGGCTCCGTTTGATATTCCTTTTCCGTGAAACCCTAAAACAGGAGAACAAAAACTGGCACTGGGCTCTGGGTTAATAGGTTAGTCCCAAAAAATCATATAAAAGTGTATAACAAAGCCCATTAAACATCCAAAACGTCATAAATAATAGCATGGAACAATAAAAAATTATAGGTACGTTGGAGACGTATCAACATCGCCAAGCTTAATTCCTGCTCGTCCTCGAGTAGGTAAATGATAAAAATAGAATTTTTGATGTGGAATGCTAACCAACATAACTTTCAATGTAGTTCTGTTTATTGTGGCATGAATGTTCAGATCTGAAAGATTCAAGACAAAAGTCTATATTGACATAAGAAATAATAATACTTCAAGCATACTAACAAAGCAATCATGTCTTCTCAAAATACTATGGCTAAAGAAAGTTATCCCTACAAAATCATATAGTCTGGCTATGCTCCCTCTGCATCACACAGAATATTCATATCATGCACAACCCAGGTTTCAGCCAAGCACTTGTTTTCATACTCTATTCTTTCAAACCTTTCAACTTTCACGCAATACATGAGCGTGAGCCATGGATATAGCACAATGGGTGGAATGGAGTGGTGGTTGTGGAGAAGACAAAAAGGAGGGAGATAGTCTCACATCGACTAGGCGTATCAACGGGCTATGGAGATGCCCATCAATAGATATCAATGTGAGTGAGTAGGGATTGACATGAAACGAATGCACTAGAGCTAAATATGTATGAAAGCTCAACAAAAGAAACTAGTGGGTGTGCATCCAACTTGCTTGCTCACGAAGACCTAGGGCATTTGAGGAAGCCCATCGTTGGAATATACAAGCCAAGTTCTATAATTAAAATTCCCACTAGTATATGAAAATGACTAAACATGAGACTCTCTATCATGAAGAACATGGTGCTACTTTGAAGCACAAGTGTGGAAAAAGATAGTAGCAATTGTCCCTTTTTTGGGGCCTTTCTTTTTTCTTTGGCCTTTCCCTTTTTTTGGAGGGGCTTTCTTTATTTAGCCTTTCCTCACATGGGACAATGCTCTAATAATGATGATCATCACACTTTCATTGAATTACAACTCAATATTACAACTCGATACTAGAACAAAGTATGACCCTATATGAATGCCTCCGGCGGTGTACTGGGATGTGCAATGAATCAAGAGTGACATGTATGAAAAATTATGCATGGTGGCCTAGCCACAAATACGATGTCAACTACATGATCATGCATGGCAATATGACAATATGAAGCGTGTCATATAAACGGAACAGTGGAAAGTTGCATTGCAATATATCTCGGAATGGAATGGAAAAGCCATGATAGGTAGGTATGGTGGCTGCTTTGAGGAAGATATATGGTGGCTGTTTTGAGGAAGGATATATAGTGGGTGTATGGAACCGGCGAAAGTTGCGCGGTATGAGAGAGGCTAGCAATGGTGGGAGGGTGAGAGTATGTATAATCCATGAACTCAACATTAGTCATAAGAACTCATATACTTATTGCAAACAATTAGGACTCATCAAAACAAAGCAATCAACGCATGCTCCTAGGGGGGAGGTTGGTAGGAGTTAACCATCGCGCGCCCCCGACGTCCACACAAAGGATGACACTCTACAAATACCTCATGCTCTAACTTCGTCACATAGCGGTTCACCATACGTGCATGCTACGTGAATCACTAACTTTAACACAAGTATTTCTCAATTTCATAATAACTCCACTAGCATGACTCTAATATCACTATCCTCATATCTCAAAACAATTATCAAGCATCCAACTTCTCTTTATATTCAATGCACTTAGTATGAAAGTTTTTACTACATTGATCTTGGATGCCTATGATGTGAAGGCTAATTTTATAGCCAAAGCACATTACCAAGTTGTTTTAATAGACTCTGAAAAGGATATAAGTGAAGCATGAGAGTTCATCTATTTCTTCAAAATAAAACCACCGCCGTGCTCAAAAAGATATACGTGAAGCACTAGAGCAAATGACAAACTACTCCAAAAGATATAAGTGAAGATCAATGAGTAGTTGAATAATTATGTAACTATGTGTAGACTCTCTAACATTTAAGAATTTCAGATCTTGCGATAGTATTCAAACAGCAAGCAATACAAAATAAAACAAATTGACGCTCCAAGCAAAACACATATCATGTGGTGAATAAAAATATAGCCCCGAGTATAGTTACCGATAGATGAAGACGAAAGAGGGGATGCCTTCCCGGGCCATCCACCAGCTTAGGCTTTTGGTTGTCCTTGAATTTTACCTTGGGGTGCCTTGGTCATCCCCAAGCTTAGGCTCTTGCCACTCTTTGTTCCATAGTCCATCAAAGCAATACTCAAAACTTGAAAAACTTCACAACACAAAACTTAGACAAAAATCTCGTGAGCTCCGTTAGTATAAGAAAATAAAATCACCACTTAGGTACTGTTGTGAAATCATTCTAAATTCATATTGGTGTAATATATAATGTATTCCAACTTCTCTATGGTTCATACCCTCCGATACTACTCATAGATTCATCAAAATAAGGAAACAACACATGGAAAACAGAATCTATCAAAAACAGAACAGTGTGTAGTAATCTGTAACTTTCGCATACTTCCGGAACTCTAAAAAAATTGAAATAAATTGGTAAACGTGAGGAATTTTTCTATTAATCTTCTGCAAAAAGAATCAACTAAATAGCACACTCCAGTAAAATTTGGTGACTATTCTAGTGAGTGCTAACGATTCTGTTTTTTACAGCAAGATCATATAAACTTCACACAAGTCTTCCCAAAAGTTCTACTTGGCACAAACACTAATTAAAACATAGAACTACGTCTAAACATAAGCTAGATGCAATATTTATTCCTAAACAGAAGCAAAAGAAAATAAAATAAAATAAAGTTGGGTTGCCTCCCAACAAGCGCTTTTCTTTAATGCCTTTTAGCTAGGCATGATGATTTCAATGATGCTTTTCTTTAATGCCTTTTAGCATCATGAAGAATATGACTAGCACATTTAAGTCTAACCCACTTCCTATGCATCGGGATTTTTTGAGCAAACAACTTATGGGAACAATAATCAACTAGCATAGAAAGGGAAAACGAGCATAACTCCAAGATTTTAAGCACATAGAGAGGAAACTTGATATTATTGCAACATGTAGAAGCATATGATCCTCTCTCAGAATAATTTTCAGTAGCATCATGAATGAATTCAACCATATAACCAGCACATAAAGCATTCTTTTCATGATCTACTTGCATAGAAATTTTACTACTCCCATCATAAGCAAAATTCTTCTCATCAATAGTAGTGGGAGCAAACTCAACAAAATAACTATCATGTGAAGCATAATCCAATTGAAAACTAAAATCATGATGACAAGTTTCATGGTTATCATTATTCTTAATAGCATACAAGTCATCACAATAACCATCATAGATAGCAACTTTGTTCTCATAATAAATTGGAACCTCTTCCGAAATAGTGGATTCATCACTAAATAAAGTCATGACCTCTCCAAATCCACTTTCATAAATATAATCATCATAAATAGGAGGCATGCTTTCATCATAATAAATTTTCTCATCAAAACTTAAAGGACTAAACATATCATCTTCATCGAATATAGCATCCCCAAGCTTGTGGCTTTGCATATCATTAGCATCATGGGTATTCAAATAATTCATACTACCAACATTGCAATCATGCTCATCAAGCACATATTTTATGCCAAGAATTCTATGTAATTCTTCTTCTAGTACTTGAGCACAATTTTCCTTCCCATCATTTTCACGAACGATATTAAAAAGATGAAGAATATGAGGTAAACTTAATTCCATTTTTTGTTTTCTTTTATAGACCAAACTAGTGATAAAATAAGAAACTAAAAGATTCGATTGCAAGATCAAAAGATATATCTTCAACCACTAACCTCCCCGGCAACGGCGCCAGAAAAGAGATTGATGTCTACTACACAACCTTCTTCTTGTAGACGTTGTTGGGTCTCCAAGTGCAGAGGTTTGTAGGACAGTAGCTAATTTCCCTCAAGTGGAGAGCCTAAGGTTTATCAATCCGTGGGAGGCGTAGGTTGAAGATGGTCTCTCTTAAACAACCCTGCAACCAAATAGCAAAGAGTCTCTTGTGTCCCCAACACACCCAATACAATGGTAAATTGTATAGGTGCACTAGTTCGGCGAAGAGATGGTGATACAAGTGCAATATGGATGGTAGATATATGTTTTTGTAATCTGAAAATATAAAAACAGCAGGGTAACTAAAGATAAAAGTGAGCATAAATGGTGTTGCAATGATAGGAGACAAGGCCTAGGGTTTATACTTTCACTAGTGCAAGTTCTATCAACAATAATAACATAACCGGATCATATAACTACCCCTCAACATGCAACAAAGAGTCACTCCAAAGTAATTAATAGCGGAGAACAAACGAAGAGATTATTGTAGGGTACGAAACCACCTCAAAGTTATTCTTCCCGATCGATCTATTCAAGAGTCCATAGTAAAATAACACGAAGCTATTCTTTCTGCTCGATCTATCATAGAGTTCGTACTAGAATAACACCTTAAGATACAAATCAACCAAAACCCTAATGTCACCTAGATGCTCCATTGTCACCTCAAGTATCCATGGGCATGGTTATACAATATGCATCACACTACCTCAGATTCATCTATTTAACCTACAAAAAGAACTTCAAAGAGTGCCCCAAAGTTTCTACCGGAGAGTCAAGACGAAAACGTGTGCCAACCCCTATGCATAGATTTCCAAGGTCACGGAACCCGCAAGTTGATCACCAAAACATACATCAAGTAGATCACGTGATATCCCAATGTCACTACAGATAAGCACACCCAAGACATACATCAACTGTTCTCAAATCCTTAAAGCTCAATCTGATAAGATAACTTCAAAGGCAAATTCAATTCATCACAAGAGAGTAGAGGGGGAGAAACATCATAAGATCCAACTATAATAGCATAGCTCGCGATACATCAAGACAGTGCCATCTCAAGAACAGGAGAGAGAGATTGGGATAGATCAAACACATAGCTACTGGTACATACTCTCAGCCCCGAGGGTGGACTACTCCCTCCTTGTCATGGAGAGCGCCAGGATGATAAAGATGGCCACCGGAGAGGGATTCCACCCTCCGGCAGGGTACCACAAAGGGTCTAGATTGGTTTTCGATGGCAATAGAGGCTTTCGGCGGCGGAACTCCCGATCAAGGTTATTTTTCGGAGGTTTCAGCATATATAGGAGGTGTTGGAGTCGGGGCCAAGCAAAGGGGGTCTACGGGCTGTCCACGAGGCAGGGGGGCACGCCCAGTAGGGGGGGGCGCCCCCACCCTCGTGGGCAGCCCGTGCATCTCCTGGCCCTCCCCCGGTACTCCGTGGTCTTCTTCTAGTCCAAAAAAAATCTCTGTTGAATTTCAGGTCAATTGGGCTCCGTTTGATATTCCTTTTCCGCGAAACCCTAAAACAGGAGAAAAACAAAAACTGGCACTGGGCTCTAGGTTAATAGGTTAGTCCTAAAAAATCATATAAAAGTGTATAACAAAGCCCATTAAACATCCAAAACATCATAATTAATAGCATGGAACAATAAAAAATTATAGATACGGTGGAGACGTATCAGTGCACTAGTTCGGCGAAGAGATGGTGATACAAGTGCAATATGGATGGTAGATATAGGTTTTTGTAATCTAAAATTATAAAAACAGCACGGTAACTAATGATAAATGTGAGCACAAATGGTATTGCAATGCTTTGAAACAAGGCCTAGGGTTCATACTTTGACTAGTGCAAGTTCTCTCGACAATAATAACATAACTGGATCATATAACTATCCTTCAACATGCAACAGAGAGTCACTCCATCGTCACTAATAGCGGAGAACAAATGAAGAGATTATTATAACGTACAAAACCACCTCAAAGTTGTTCTTTCTGATCGATCTATTCAAGAGTCGGTAGTAAAATAACACAAAGCTATTCTTTCCGTTCGATCTATCCTTGAGTTCGTACTAGAATAACACCTTAAGACACACATCAACCAAAACCCTAATGTCACCTAGATACTCCATTGTCACCTCAAGTATCTGTGGGCATGATTATATGATATGCATCACACAATCTCAGATTCATCTATTCAACCAACACAAAGAACTTCAAAGAGTGCCCCAAAGTTTCTACCGGAGAGTTAAGACGAAAACGTGTGCCAACCCCTATGCATAGATTCCCAAGGTCACGGAACCCGCAAGTTGATCATCAAAACATACATCAAGTGAATCAATAGAATACCCCATTGTCACCACGGGTATCCCACGCAAGACATACATCAAGTGTTCTTAAATTCTTAAAGACTCAATCTGATATGATAACTTCAAAGGGAAAACTCAATCCATTACAAGAAGATAGAGGGTGAGAAGAATCATAACATCCAACTATAATAGCAAAGCTCATGATACATCAAGATCGTGCCATGTAAAGAACACGAGAGAGAGAGAGAGAGAGAGAGAGAGAGAGAGAGAGAGAGATCAAACACATAGCTTCTGGTACATACCCTCAGCCCCGAGGGTGAACTACTCCCTCCTCGTCATGGAGAGCGCCGGGATGATGAAGATGGCCACCGGAGAGGGATTCCCACCTCCAACATGGTGCTGAAACAGGGTCCTGATTGGTTTTTGGTGGCTACAGAGGCTTGCGGCGGCGGAACTCCTGATCTAAGTTATTTTCTGGAGGTTGGGGTATTTATAGGATTTTTTGGCGTAGGGCACAAGTCAGGGGGGTCTCCGGGCTGTCCACGAGATAGGGGGGCACGCCCAAGGGGGTGGGCGCACGCCCCACCCTCGTGGGCAGCCCGGGACTCTTCTGGCCCAACTCTTTTACTCCGGGGGCTTCTTTTGGTCCATAAATATCATCTAAAATTGGCACGTCAATTGGACTTCGTTTGGTATTCCTTTTCTGTACAACTCAAAAACAAGGAAAAAACAGAAACTGGCACTGGGCTCTAGGTTAATAGGTTAGTCCCAAAAATCATATAAAATAGTATATAAGTGCATATAAAACATCCTAGATGGATAATATAATTGCATGGAACAATAAAAAATTAAAGATACGTTGGAGACATATCATCAATCCCTCCTGGGTAGTTGATTGGTAAATAGATAGACAAGAAGTGGCAAATGGAAAAACAGCAAATAAAATTCAGCAAGGTATTTTTGGGTTTTTGATAATATAGATCTAAAAATAGGAGTTGCAAATAAAGGAAAAAGCAAATGGCATATAGATCCGAAAATATATGATAGGAAAATAGACCCAGGGACCTTAGATTTCACTAGTGGCTTCTCTCGAGAAATAGCTATGGGTAACAAATTACTATTGGGGAATTGATAGAAAAACGATTATTTATGACGGTATCCAAGACAGTGATCATGTATATAGGCATCACGTCCAGGATCAGTAGACCAACTCCTACCTGCATCTACTACTATTACTCCACACATCGACCGCTATCCAGCATTCATCTAGTGTATTAAGTTCATGGAAAAACGGAGTAATGCAATAAGAACGATGACATGCTGTAGACAAGATCTATTCATGTAGGAATAGAACCCATCTTTTTATTCTTAATAGCAATGATACATGTGTGCCTTGTTGCCCTTCTGTCACTGGGAAAGGACACCACAAGATCGAACCCATCACAAAGCACCTCTTCACATTGCAAGATAAATAGATCAAGTTGGCCAAACAAAACCCAAATATCAGAGAAGTACGAGGCTATAATAATCAATTATGGATATTAAATGAAGGCAAATCTGATCATAAACTCACAATTCATCGGATCCCAACAAACACACCGCACAAAGTCATTACATCAAATAGATCTCCAAGAGAAGTTTGTATTGAGAAACAAAGAGAGAAGAAGCCATCTAGCTACTGCCTACGAACCTGTAGCTCTGAGGTGAACTACTCACGCATCATCGGAGAGGCACCAATGATGATGATTGTCGGGGGAAACTGTCCGCCACGAACACCTATGGGACCGGAGCCCCTTCGTTTGTGCGGTAAGAGGGTGGAGGGAGCACGAAGAGCAGATCGTAGCGAGCACGTGGGCAGTTTACCCAGGTTCGGGCCGCGGCGGACGCGTAAAACCCTACTCCTGCTTGGTTGTGTATTGAGTTGGAGAGCTCGGGAGCTTGAAGAACCAGCTACACCGAGCGTATGAGCGATCTGGGTTCCGATCCCCCTCCACGTTGTGCATGGGCCTCCTTTTATAGTGCAAGGGGTCACCGACAGGTGTCAACGTAGGAGAAAGGGGTAAAAATGTAAATGAGGTGGTAGTTGTAACAGTGCGGGAATAGTGGAGCTACAGTGCGTGAACAATGGTCGCTACCTACATTGACAGTGGGGGACAAGGGCATTTAATGCCCGTCGCCGTCGACCCCAAAAGCTCCCGCCCTTGCGTCTCCGTCTGCCACGGCGATGGCTTCACCACCGTGGAGTGCCACCGTGTCCCCCAGGCTGCACAACCATCCGCCACGCGTCCCTGGAATGGCCCCAGGGCGACGCGTGGGCCGATGAGCTGGAGCACGGGCACACAGCGCAACTCTCCCGGCAAGCACCTTGCCGGGCCCGGGAGCTTGCCGGGCTCTGAAGCTTGTCGCTCCCCGGGCCCTCGCCGGGACGCATATAGCGCCGAGGCGTGTCTTCTATGATGTAATCCTCTAGTCTTCCTGGCAAGCTCCTCTTGCCAGGGCCTTGCGTGAGTGAGGTAACCTTGAGCCTGGAACGGCCTTCCCGGCAAGCTCCGCTTGCCGGGGTCTCGATCTTCTGTCTTGTATACTTTGTTTTTGAATGGTTTGACATGGAGCAGGAAGGTCTCCGGCGAGCACATGGTAAACCCTGCCGCGGGAAGCTGCAACTGCCCGTGCACAAGTTGGGGTACTGAGGTACCCCTACCTTAGTACACCGACAATGATGAACCACTCTGTGATCGTGTTACCCTTCGATGAAGTGCCAGAAAAGGGATTTAGATTGGATCTCATGTCTCTGTAACTTGCGGCGGCTGGAACAAAATTCCGTCGACTCCCCTAGGGTTTCTGGAATATTGGGGTATTTATCGAGCGAAGAGGCGGTGCGGGAGGCCACCGAGGTGGGAACAACCCACCAAGGCGCGCCTGGGCGCTTGGGTGCGCCCTGGTCGGTTGTGCTCCCCTCGGAGCACCCCAGCTACTTCTTTGGCCCATTGGATGTCTTCTGGCCTCGAAAATTTCTCCAAAAAGTTTCACTGCATTTGGACTCCGTTCGGTATTGATTTTTTGCGATGTAAAAAACAAGCAAACAACAACAACTGGCACTAGGCACTATGTCAATAGGTTAGTCCCAAAAAATGATATAAAGTTGCTATAAAATGATTGCAAAACATCCAAGAATGATAATATAACATCATGGAACAATAAACAATTATAGATACATTGGAGACGTATCAATACACACATGACATTTCCACACACCAAAGTAAACTATTACATGCATAATTAACTAGGATAAACCATTGTCTACTTCTTCTTGTGGCAGTTTCCGCCACTAGTCTACTAAGATAAACATAACAATATTCTTTACTGTGAATAGTGTGCTCTATTGGGCACACAAGTATATGGATCATAGCCTTGGGTGAGCAATGTGCCCGCACGCGTCGTGCTAGCTCGATGTTCCTTCTATGCTAAGGTTCCATTGATTGACGGCGTTTTATGAACACGCCACCATTTCCCACCATTTTCTCATCGATTTCCCGCTGCCACCCATCGATATTGCCCATAAACCTAGGCGGTGCACGATGCACCGAGGCAACAAGCGCTGCCTGTAGCACATCCACTTATTCCAAGCATGACAAACACCAAAAGCGCCGCCTCTATCGTCAACCTCCTCAATGAGGAAAACGAGAAGGCGCCATGGCTCGTCGACACCGTGGTGCTCCCCGGCAACACGATAGACGACGCCGTGCTGCGCGTCATCGCCAGGGTTGAGAATACCCTTGTGCGCATGACGCTTCTGTGCCGCAGATCAAGATAGGCATGTCAGCACCGAGAGGCTACGACTTGCCGCACAGCATGATCGACGGTGCACCGTAGAGCAAGCTAGGCGCGTCCACGCCGATAGGCTGCGGCTCACCGCACAGCGAGACCGTTGGAGCGCCACAGAGCGAGATGCGCGGCGCGCCGCACAGCAACAACGGATCCATCGGCGCTTGCATGTTGTAGAGAGGGCGTCGTAGCTAGGTACACATCCCGTCAGTACCCCCATTCCTCGCCAAGAGTGGGTAGAGGCCATCTACGCCGTACTTGCACTAGAGGGCGGCCGCGCCGTTCTTGCATCGGTCGCCCATCGTGCCGTTCTCCTTGTCCGCGGCCCGCTCGATGCCAACGCATCGATCGCTAGGCTCGGCCGCCTCCTTGGCCCAGGTGTACATCTAGGCGCGGTAGAGAAACATGGCATTTGCTTCCTCGAGCTGGTGATTTGCGAGGAAATAGCCAACTTGGAGCTCGATATCACGCTCTTGGTGTACCGCGGCCGTGTCCACCGCTTGCACGAACGTCTGCACGAGTTCAGGCAGAGCCAAGAGCTATTGTAGACAAGGGCTGCTAGTCATGGACACGTTTTATTTGGTTGAGTTGTTTCGTCTTGGATCGCTATGTATTCACAGCAATCATAATATTGATCTGTTTCAATGTGTGTACTCTGTTGTCTGTTCTTATATGTTCTACTTCAGTGTCTATATATGCTTTCTATTCTGTATATGTGGATGAAATAGCTAGATACAAATTAGTACATGAAAATAGACAGAGAAATCGAATTCGTAATATATATTAATTGTTTATTATTTCATCATAGAATATATATAATATTATCACTTATAAGTGATGATACTTAACTAGTATGTACACTGCATAAAATTGAAAACGAACAAAACTAAAACTAATAATTTCTCCTGGGGGCAGTATTCCGGCAGCCCCTCGCCAGCAGCTCCCTGGTGCTTGGCATCTTCCCAGTGCAGAGGCAGTACTCCGCCTCTTCCACCATGCAGTGTCTGACGTACCGATCTGCCTCTTGCTGGCGCACGAGCGCGAACGATCTTGCCATTTTGTTAGGCGCCCACCGGAGCTCCTTGTCGGTGGCACGCTGAAGCTTATTGGCCCACCTCCACGCAGCGATGAGGCGCCTAGCGCCTTTGACCTTCCTCACGAAGTACTCGTTTTTGTACACCTCCTACGCATGACGATGCGCTCGGCCCCAAAGCTCCACTTCCTCCTTTTTCCAGGCGGCCTCACGGGCTTCACAAGCCGCCTGGTACCTGTCTTCCTCCTCCTCCATCTCCTTCTTAAATGTCACTTTCCTGGCTTTCTCAAACGGTGGCAGCGACTTCCACAGACATAGATTGTACTGGCCCCAAAACCAATCCAAAGTTGGGGGGGGGGTCCGACGCAACCTCATCTGGCGACGCGTAGGGGTCCTCCTCAACACTGCTCTTCGACTGAACGTCCTCGGGGGGCAGCGCCTCCTCTTCGGCGCGTGGGCAGATGGGCAGAGCCATGGCAGAGATTTGTGAGGGAGAGATAGACACACACACAAAGAGAGAGAGAGAGAGGCGAGCGAGGGGAAGATGTAGATGAGAATGCAGGCAGGACGACGTGATCAAGGTAGTATTTATTGGCGGCTGGAATCTAGATTAACAGGAACAGTACACATGCAGGTCGCCAAAATTTACAAATATTGTAGTTTGACTTGCACGATTCCGCAGCAAAAGCCATGTGTGAAGTTAATAGCTGATGGTTTCCAATACAAAACCGCGTCTAATTAATAACCCGCGCCGCTCACCTTCCAAACCTCGAGGCACAAACAATAGAGTGCCAATCGTGTGGGGGCCGATTGTCTTGCCATATATTTACATTTTCTTTCCGCATATAAGGCATGAATGCTTATTTTGTTTTACCATGGCACTCCATGCATGTGTCCAACCTGTGACACCAATATGTTTGAAAATTCATTCCAATTTACTGCACATGGTTAGCTGGTGCATGTACATGTAGCTCAAATTTGAATGGTCATTAAATGGCTATAAAATTACTTAAATGTCTTAAAATGTCAAATGAACCCTGAAATTTTCCAAAATTTTGACATGACAGTTGTTTTAGTGCACGTTAACTTGAGAAAAAAATGTGAAGGCCATAAGAGTAAGGTATCGTAGGTTCTTCAACAAACATGCATTGTTCCCTCTTGGAACCACGAGCCTTCTAGTGAGTTGCTCTGGTTTGTCAGGGGTCTGTGTCCAAACTTTCGTCAAACATGCCAATTTTTTTACCATGGCATCTAGTGGCATGCCAGTACGTTAAGCAAGGTTTCATGTATTTATGACCATGATTTATTAATTTTTTGCAATTTAGATGCCATCGCACTCCATGCTTTGTGTCCAAGCCGTGACACTAATATGTTTGAAAATTACTTCCAATTTACACCACATGGAATTAACTCGCACACAAGTACAAAAATATGAATTTTCAAACTGTTATGGTTAGCTGTTGCACTTATATTTAGTTCAAATTTGAATTAAGGTCATTAAATGGCTAGAAAATCAATTAAATGTCTTAACAAGGTCAAGTGACTCCTGGATTGTTTCAAATTTTGACATGCCAGTTGTATTAGTGCACATTAACTTTAGAATTTTTTTGAAGGCCATCATAATAGTTAGCTATCGTCGGTTCGTCATCAAACATGCATTGTTCCCTCCCGGAAGCACGAGGTGTCAGGACCCCAATCCTAAATCACACCGATCTAGCTTGTAACACATCATATCACTTTGCGGCCTCACGCACGGTATCCCCACGGGTGCCACCTTACCTGGCCCGGGACCGTTTGCGCATTTTGGCACACGTATATGATAGTGTCGCTAGCATCCATATGACAGAGAACCCGGGCCGACATGGCTAGTTATAAACCAAAGGTGACACTAAATTACAGAGACAGACATCCATGACCCAGCAACGAACATGTCGGTCATGAGTATGCAACCTAGTCCTTGTTGCGAGGCGTCGCAATAGATAATAAAGTCTTTGGAGAAGTCTGGTGGTACCAGTACGGGAGCAGATGTCAGGCGTCTTTTCAGTTCCTGAAAGCTGGACTCGCACTGTGGGGTCCACTCGAACTTTTTATCTTTCTTGAGGAGTTCAGTTAGAGGTTTAGCAACCTTGGAGAAATTCTCGACGAAGCGTCGGCAATAGCTCGCTAAGCCAAGGAAACTCCTACCTTGCTTGACTGATTCAGGTGGATTCCAATCAAGGACGGCCTGAACTCGCTCGGGATTGACGGCAATACCCTTACCAGAGATTACATGGCCTAGATAGGTCACTTCTGGCAACCAGAATTCACACTTGGAGAATTTGGCATAAAGGCGGTGTTCTTGAAGTTTCGTCAATACCAGCCATAGATGCTCGGCATGATCTTCCTTGCTCTTGGAGTAAATGAGTATATCATCGAGGTATACCACGACAAATTTATCCAAGTACTCCATGAATATAGAATTCATTAGCCGGGAGAAAGTGGCTGGGGCATTGGTTAACCCGAAGGACAGGACGGTGTACTCGTATTGTCCATAACGAGTAACAAAGGCCGTCTTGGGAATGTCCCCATTCTTGATTTTGATTTGATGGTAGCCCAACCTCAAATCCATTTTGGAAAAGACTGAGGATCCAGCGAGCTGATCATACAGGTCGTTGATCCTGGGGAGCGGATACTTGTTCTTTATGGTGACCAGATTGACAGGTCGATAATCTACAACCATCCGATCCGTTCCATCCTTCTTCTTGACGAAGAGGACGGGACAAGCCCAAGGAGAAGAACTAGGACGGATGAAACCCTTTTTCAAGGACTCATCAAGTTGTTTCTTAAGCTCAGCTAGTTCTAAGGGTGCCATCTTATAGGGTCTCCTAGAGGTTGGGACAGTTCCTGGAACAAGATCTATCACGAACTCGACATCTCTGTCAGGTGGAACACCTGGCAGTTCTTCTGGAAAGACATCTGGAAAGTCACGGACTACCGGGATATCCTCGAGTTCTGGTAGAGGGCTGGCATTAAGGGAGTAGAGCTGACGCTCAGCCATTTGGGCCAAAACATTGAGTGTCTTGCCAGATGGGTGTGTAAGTTGAACAGTCCTAGTGTAGCAATCAATCTTGGCGTAATGTGCTGTCATCCAGTCCATACCCAAGATGATGTTTATGTCCGAGGACTTGAGAGCTATTAGAGAAGCGAGAAAGACAAGTCTATCAACAAGAATTTCATTCCCATGGCTTACCCTAGAGGTTTGCCATTTCGAGCCAGGAGTTTGAATAACCATGGAAGTGGGCATGTCACAAAAAGTCATGTTGTGCATTCGAGCATAGCTCTCAGATATGAACGAATGAGATGTTCCAGTATCGAAAAGAACAGATGTCGGATGGCAGTTAACAAGAAGCGTACCAAGGACGACGTTAGGATCCTCATAAGCTTCCTCAGCAGAGACATAGTTGATATGACCATGAGCAGTGGGGACTGGCTTGACATAGTTCACCTTGCCTGTTGGCTTACCACGGCCAACAGACCTTCCTGGCTGGTTCTGAGGACACTCACGGATGTAGTGCCCTGGTTCTCCGCACTTGAAGCATGTCACGGTGACAGTGCGTGGAGCAAAGTTGGCAGGTGGTCCTCCATAAGTCTTCGGCGGTGCATACTTCTGGGTTAGGCGAGGTGCCTCATAGGATGGCCTCGGAGTGAACCTAGGTGGCAGTGCTGTGTTTGGAACCCACACACGGCGCTTGTGAGAGCCAGAGCCGGATGAGGAACCAAAGTCACGAGGATGCTTGCGTGTGGCTTCAAAATCAGTCTGACATGTCTCATCATTGATGGCTTTGTTCACTAGCTTCTGGAAGGAGGTGCACTCGTGCAGACGTAGATCTCGGCGAAGTTCAGGGTTGAGTCCCTTGCGGAACCTCGCCTGCTTCTTGGCGTCTGTGGGCACTTCTTTGGGAGCATAGCGTGCCAAGTTGCCAAACTCATGACTATAGCCATCCACGGTTAGCCTGCCCAGGGTGAAATTGCAAAATTCCTCCCGCTTGCGATCCATGAGACCTTCCGGAATGTGATTTTCATGGAATGCCTCGCTGAACTCTGCCCAAGTAGTGAGTTGGCCAGTAGGACGCATAGCCTCAAAGTTTTCCCACCAAAGGCTAGCAGGGCCCTCAAGATGGTAGGCGGTGTAAGTAACCTTGTCAGCTTCGGCCACACGGGCGGAGTGTAGCTTGTGGGCGATACTGTGAAGCCAGTCATCTTCATCAAGAGGTTCAGCGGAATGATGGAACTTCGGTGGGCACATCTTGATAAAGTCATTAATTGACACCACGTCAATCCTCTGGCGTAAGGCAGTATTCGGTTGTATGCGTTCCAGCAGACGGTTGGTCTCTCTCTTGTTCCTTTCTGCCTCCAGCATTACTTCAGCCAAGGAGGGTGGTTGAGGCAGATTCTCATCTCTAGCCCCACTAGCCTCACCCTGCTCCTGAGCAGCAGGAGTGCTGCGAGTGTTGACCATCCTAAGGAAAACAAAATAACGATTTAGACAAGGATGGAAAAACCTTAACATAGGAGTGCAGAATGTAATGGATGGCACGGAATGCAGAGATGTTCATCTGTACGACATGGTAATATAGAAACTGCCATATATACACCATTGGTCATACACACCATACATAGTTTAGTACAAGCCAAGGCTAAAGTACAACTGCGGTGAAAGATGATACATCTCATCAGAGGCATCCCAAGCTCCTATACATTATTCATCTACGCCTCCGGAACTCAGTACACACTAAGTCATATTCCACAAGACACGCAAGACTGTGGAGATACAACTACTACGATACTACTACTACCACGGTCTAATTCAGACATTTCCGTAGTAATCTTCATAAAGATTACCCCTGTAGCCTGGAAGTGGAACATATGGATCTGGAAACTCTCGAGCACTCGAAGGTTGTGGACCATAGGGACACAGATGCGGTCTCGGTCCCGCTGCTGGTGGTAACCGACGCCCACGTGGAGGTGTAATACCCCCCCAACGTCACGCCAATCCATATGATCGGGTAGACGAGTCCGCACGGGGTACAAATCCCGCATATCCAGATATACGGCCTGCACGGCAGGTGCAAGCCGTGTCAAGGTGGCCCAGTGGGCGGCTCGAGTGTTATAAAGCTCCATCCGGAGGGCACGGACCTCACGGTACCTATCCTCCAACATCTGAGTGGTAGTCTAAAGCAGTGGCTCCTCATGAGCGGCATCAGTATACAGACCAGTGTAGTAGCCTTCCTCTCCAGGAAGTGAGGCTGGCATGTAGCCGAACTCATTGTTCAGCAGCAGGGCATGCCTAGCCCAAATGATAGTCATCATCGAGTAAGCGGCATCCTGCACTGCCATCTCGATGGTAACCCCGAGTCCATAATACCAATGGATGGGGTCGGTAGCTCCGGGATATGAAGGGTATATCTGGACTGTGCAGAAATACTGACTCTGGTTGAAATCTTGGTACTGCTCCTCCACAGTGTACTCTGGATACCAACGGTAGCCCGTCTCGGTCAAGACACGGACCAACATGGCTGTGTGACCTGGCACATTAATGCACCGGGTCAAACGGACCACCTGATGAGGTGTGCGGCTAGAAATCTGAAACGCGAAATAATGCAAAGGCATTAGAATTTCTAGAAGAAATTGGGCAGCATAACAACTGTAAATGTTCAAAAAAGATTTTGAGACATCATATAAATGATAGCATAGACACTCAACAAAAAAGATTCCGGTCCAACTAATCAACATACTGGAAGGGTAGAAGCTGATATGAGGCTTGAAACCAACAATCCTAAGAGTCTACGGATTAGTAACACGTGAACCTAGTAAAGATGAGAGGCCTAGTCTTAAACCCCCGTGGAAAGAATAGGCTAACTCAGATCAGAAGGGCATAAGGTAAAGAAGTAAAAAGGGCCTTACGTTCCCTTCCACAATCAATTCCCCTACATATAACTAAGAATTTTCTAGACTCAACATCGACCAGTTTGGCTTGAATAACCCACAGGTAGTCCGGCTCTGATGCTAACGCTGTCAGGACCCCGATCCTAAATCACACCGATCTAGCTTGTAACACATCATATCACTTTGCGGCCTCACGCACGGTATCCCCACGGGTGCCACCTTACCTGGCCCGGGATCGTTTGCGCAGTTTGGCACACGTATATGATAGTGTCGCTAGCATCCATATAACAGAGAACCCGGGCCGACATGGCTAGTTATAAACCAAAAGTGGCACTAAATTACAGAGACATGCATCCATGACCCAGCAACGAACGTGTCGGTCATCAACGTATGAACCCAAGTCGTAGCAAGCTACATGGACTTAAAGGAACAATGCGTGACATTTCCCCTAAGGGACAGACACAGGAAGGAAGAAGGACACATGCCGGCCAGCCTACGTGTTCCGGAGCAGTAGCAAGCTACCAAGGCTCAGTGGAAGCACTAGGAGGCATTTCCTTATAAGATAGGCTACCAAAGGTAAACAACTAGGTGTCGGATCCCACAAATATCAAGCATTTCAAAACATACACACAATATGCTCAATATGTGCAAATACAACATTGCATCACAACAGAACTCTATGACTCAAAGTACTTTATTTAAGAGGCTCCGAAGAGCCATACATAGCATATCCATACAGATAGGGGTCACATGACCCAACACTCAACTCATACAAGCATACAAGCACAAGCGGAAGCTAACTTGTCTGAGTACACACAACTTGGAAAGAAAACAGGCTTGGTGTAGCCTGACTATCTACAAGGCCCTTCACAAGCTCAGGATCATCGTCTGGGTAGCAAGCTACTCGTCGACGTCAACGTCTATGTAGAACCCATCAGAAGGGGCAGGGTTCTCCTCTGCAACAGTTATTAAGCAAACATGAGTACAAAGGTACTCAGCAAGACTTACATCAGATCCTATCATACATACATCATTATCACAAGGGTAATGGAGTTCATTGCAGCAAGCCAGCTCTGACTCTTGGCTAACCTATACTACAACTCTTAGCAGATTGCAAGATGAGACTACGCACACGAGTCCTCTACTCACCACAACAATACACCACCGTGGATCATCTTCCGTCATCCTACGAAAGGGCCATCCACGGCACTCACACTTGTCTTGAGACTTTTAGGACTAACCATCAACTTGTCTATGAACTGTATAAGCACCCAAGTGGTCCGTAACCGCGTACAACGGCTATTCGAATAGATTGGTAACCCTGCAGGGCTGTACTTCTTCACACACGCTTCCACCACTTATCGCCATTTACTCGACATATACTCGGCAACCTTCAAGCGGAAGCCCAGTGAGGGTGTCGGCCACGACCTAACTAACCACACAAGTCCCTAGTCCAGGTTTATCGCCTATTTGGGTTCCATCCGTGGGGACATCCGGCCGGGGTGTCGGTCACGGCCCCTAACGATGTGTACAGGGTTCCCGAGTCACCAAACGGGCGACCAGTACACCGTGCCACGTACCTGCCGCATCACAGCCCACCCCGAGGGTCAGCGCTGCGCACGACCACCAGTAAACTACAAACACCAGAAACTAGTTGCAACTCCTGGACAGAGGACAAGGGCAGTTAATAAGCCGAGAGGGTCCATTGATTTCGGGCCCAATGCATGGTAGTAGCTGAAACTTGAATCCCACATACAGATCTCAGGTCCTATGGACGGTTCCAATGAAACAACCCACCATGTACTCCTACATGGCCTTTCATCGATACCTTTACCAAGCGTATTCCACACTTCACTCTCTTTACCAGACATGATCATTTCACTCTGATCCATCACCCAGATGAACCAGACCTAACACAACTCTAAGCATAGTAGGCAACATAAACAAATAGCATGGTAGAACACACAGCACATGGCTCAATCAACTCCTACACATGCTAGTGGGTTTCAACTATTTACTGTGGCAACAACAGGTCATGCAAAGGAATGGGGTTCAACTACCGCAGCAAGTAGTAGTTCACACGATGTTGCCTTAATGCAGTAGAAGAGAGCAGGAGCGAGAAGATGGGTTTGTATCAGAATGATCAATGGGTTTCTTGCCTGACAGATTGGTTGTCCGGTACTGCTCTTCAGTTGGATACGCAGATGTATCCTCGGGAGCAGGACCTACCACGGAGAACGCCGGTAATACAATCAATACACAAAGAAATGCAACAATATGATGCATGCTCATGACATGGCAAGATGAATGTGTTTTGGGCTAATGCAACTATAAACAGAAATGTTTGAGCTCATTTGAATCAAAGATTCAAATTTATACTCAAACTATTAATATTTAAATTGCATTATCATGTTTTGATGTGAACAGCATGGTTAACTTGCTTAAACATGCATGAAACCGGTACCAATGGAAAGATTGGATTTTTCTGATCAATTTTCATATATAAATCTTTTTCATCTGAGCTACTGTTGAATTTATATGATTTTTAGAAGTTTAAAGCATTTTATAGAATTTCCTGACTTGTTTTAAATCAAATAATTCCAGAAAAGCCTTTACTGCGTTAGCATGACATCATGCTGTCATCAGCAAGTCAACAGACCTGGTCCAGGTCAAACCTAACAGTGGGTCCCGCGTGCCAGTGTCATTAACTTAACTAATTAAAATTAGTGCTAATCCTAACTTAATTAGCCGGCTAGGCCCCACCTGTCATTGACTCCACGGAGTCAAACTAGGCCCACCCGTGGTCAAAGGGGGTCAAACTGGCCAGCGTTTAGCCACCGGCGAGGCCAGACGCGGCGGTGCGGTGCGGGATTCGTGCTCCGGCGACCAAAGCGACGACGGAGCACATCTACGTGATGCGGGGAGTGACCCGCATCCAGTGGTGGTGGTGGTTGGCCTCGGGGTCGTCGGAAATGGCACCAGCGACGACCTTGGCAGCTGCCGGAGCTCGGGTGAGCTCGTGCTCGTTGCTAGGAGGCTCGGCGAGGCACGTGGAGTGGTGCGCTGGAGTCCAGGGGGTGCGGTGGAGCTAGTGGACAGGGTGGCGCGGCCGTTGGGTGGCCAGAGTCTCGTCGGCGATGAGCTCCGTGGCGGCGCATGCGGGTGAGTTTCGTACAGACGTTACAGAGCTCGAGAGGATGGGGAGGTGGCCAAGCTCACCGCGGTTGCGACTGAGCTGACGGCGAGGTCGGGGACGAGCTAGAGATGGCGTGAGGTCGCCGGCGATCTCGGCGGCCGAAGGAAGAAGAAGAGCTCGGGGACGGTGCGTTGGGGCTTCCGGCGATGCATGGCTTGTCGGGGAGACGTAGGAGATGGTGGTGGAGCTTCCAGACACGGAGGGGAGGCAAGGGTAGCACGGCAGCTGCGGTGGTTACGGCGGCGAGCTCGCGAGCGCTGCGGCCATGGTGAGGAGAGGGCGAGGGAGAGAGGCAGGGGGAAGTGGATGTGTCCAGAGGCTTCAGGGCTCGACGTGGAGGTCGTCCAGCCCGTTCCCGCGGCGAAGCGGCAAGCAGGTGGCGCCGTGGTGAGCTCGCGCTCGTCGGCGTCACCTCCCTGCTTGCCTGGCGGGGACGAAGCAGCTGGCTGGCTCGGGCCAGCACAGTGCTGGGCCTCCAGGTGGGCCTGGGTGGTCCAGGTAGGTGGGCTGTGGCCTTCTCTCTTTCTTTTCTATTTTGTTTTCTATTTTGTTTCTTTTTCAACTTTGTTGAATTAATAAAAATGCTAGAACATTTTTATAAATCTTAAAACTACTCATGCCCACTGTATATAATATGAACAACATGGAACAATTTAGTTTATGATTATTTGGGCACCTAAAATATTTTATAGCATTTAAATGCCCAAATGCAAATACAATATGAATGAATCCAGTGACCTTTGAATGTTCTAGAAAATCGTGCACCATTTTTGTCAGAGGTTTAAGACCAAGGCAAAGATGATGAACATTTTTGAAGGGCATTTTGGGTACATTGGAAAAGATTTTATTAAACCCTAGTTGTTAGAAGAGGGGTGCTGGGGTTTCTGTCATCCCCATTTCAAGTTTCTGCAAAAAGTAAACATGATGCACACTCTAGCTAGTCCTAATTCATGCACTGACTAGGGATGTGTCGTGGAATTAGCATGGCAGATGTCCGGTTTAACGGACTTGATGATGGAACCATCGCACGGGTTAGCTTAAAGGGGTTCATAGCACCCAAAGGACACAGAGAGTTTATACTAGTTCGGCCCCTTCGATGAAGGTAAAAGCCTACGTCTAGTTGGTTTGGTATTGCTTGGGCGTCGGTTTACAGGGAGCGGATCGCTTGCCTGTAGTCTCAACGGGTTGATTCTTGCTTGTCCTTGAACCGTCGCCGGGTCGTCCCTTTATATAGAGGTGACGCCTGGTCCGGTTTACAGAGTCCCGAGGCCGGCTCATACTCGTGTCTGCCTCGGTCTTTGTCCTTTCTTCCTTATCTCTCACGTTACATCGCTTGGCGGTTTACAAACCATAATTCTATACATGGGCCCTAAGATCTCGTGGGCCGTAGCCTATACTAAATATTACAACCAAGCATACTATAACTAAGCCGGTTTACACTAGCCGGTTCATACCTGCTAGTAATATCCCTGACATTAGGCCCCAGAATGATTTGAACTTGTTCATATCAATCTCCCTTGTCTTGCATAACTTTCTTCTGTGCCTTCTCATTTTTTGTAAATCGACTCTGACGTCATCCTCGAGAATCATTGAATCTGACCGTGACATCATCTCCGCATTTAATGCTGTGAGCTGTACTGTGACTTTGTTTTAATGGTTATCCCGAAAATCGAGGCGTCAAGGGATCTTTATCCGATCTTTGCTCCCTCGAATCCCGCACCCGTCGCTTCATATCTGACCTTCCCTTATAAATGCTGCTGCCCCCATCCGTTTGTTCTCTTCCCGCATCTTCTTCCTTCGTCCGTCGCCCGAGCTTCAAGACGCCATTGACGCCCGAGCTTGAAGCGCTGCCGTCGCCCGCCGAGTCAAGACCTCACTGGCCGCTGCATCAACCTGACTTGACCAGAGAACTTCCGCCGCCGATCTCCACCGTTCCAGGTATGTCTTTCCTCCTCATTATAAATCCGCGTCTTCTAGGGTTCTTCCTCGCGCTTCCGCCATTAGAGCCTCTATGAGAGCTTCGCCTTGTACACAGAAACTCTAACCTTTACGTTCTGCCCTTAGATCCTGCCTTTATTTTGCTGCTTCTATGCTTTAGATCTCGTTACTTTATATAACCTGTAGATTCACCCGCTCCGTCCATCACCCTTGTAGTTCTTCCCGTATCTTCACGTATTTATTTTTCTTTTTCTTGCATATCCAGATCTGTTCTGCCCTAGTTGTCTGTCAAAACTTGTTTCTTTCCCTTTATAAATCTGCTAAGTATACTCCGGTTTATACTGTCATGCCCTGTTCCTGTAAAAATTTTGAGTTTGAACGTGACGGTTTAGCTGTTCCTCTTTTGCTGTCATGAACCGGCAGTGACATAGCTCCCTGTTATTGCAGGTTTAATCATATCATTAGTCCCCTGTCTAAACCGTCGCGTAATCTTCGTAGATATCTTCCGGTTTATACTGCTGTACTCGCATAATCCGTTTTTTGCACTTTATCTTTTCAGCACTCGTTCTTCTGTCATTATGGCCAAGCAGTTTGTCTCTTGTGACTGGGTCCCTTCCATCATCACCGAAGAAGACTTGGTCAAAATTGCTGGAATTGGTACTTTAGGCCCTCAATCCGTTTTGAAGTGGCGGGCTCCAGGAAATGAATGTCCTCCTACTCCCAGAGAAGGGGAGGTTATTGTTTTCTTTGATCACATATCTCAAGGCTTCACACCCCCCGGTTCAAAGTTTTTCCAGGATGTACTCGCCGCCTTTCAACTCCATCCTCAGGACATAGGTCCAAACTCTATCTCCAATATTTGTGACTTCCAAGTATTTTCAGAGGTGTATCTGCAAGAAGAACCGTCTGTTGATCTATTCCGGGATATCTTTCACCTGAACCGGCGCACGGAATTCACCAGCGGACCGCATCAAGAACTCGGCGGTGTTAGTATCCAAAAAAGAAGAGACGCTGTCTTTCCCCACACCGCTCTCCACACGCACCCAAAGGAGTGGAACAAATCATGGTTTTACTATGTTGACACTTCTCCTGAAGGGGTGAACCCACTGCCGGGTTATCGCGAGCACCGTCTTCCGGAAGATCATCCTCTGCCACAACGACTCAGCTCCGTTGAACGGACTCGGTTTGCATCTCGGCTTTCCAGACTGAAAGCTTTCATGGCCAACGGTTTAATAGGAACCGACTTTATGCGCTGTTGGCTCTCTTGGAGTATTCTTCCTTTGAGTCGGCTGTCACATCCCTAGTTAGCACTTGCTTTAGTACCTAGCTAGAGTGTGCATCATGTTTACTTTCAAAGAAACTGGAAATGGGATTAACAGAAACCCCAGCACCCCTCTCCTAACAACTAGGGTTTGTTAAAATATTTTCCAATGTACCCAAAATGCCCTTCAAAAATGTTCATCATTTCTGCCTTGGTCTTAAACCTCTGCCAAAAATGGTGCACATTATTCTAGGACACTCAAGGGCTTTGGATTAAATCATATGGTATTTGTATTTGGGCATTTAAATACTTTAAAATATTTTAAATGCTCAAATAATCATGAACTATAATGTTTCCTACTGTTCACATTATATACAGTGGGCATGACAAGTTTCATGAGTAATAAAAATGTTTTGGCATTTTTATTAATTGAACAAAGCTGCAAAAGAAATGAAACAGAAAAGAAAATAGGAAAAAGAAAAAGGGAGAAAGCACTTACCTCGGGCCCAGCCCTGTAGCAGGCCGGCCCAGCCCACCAGCCCTCCTCTGTCGTCTTTCTCCTCGCGCCAGAAGGACGCGCGCGTGGCCGCCGCGCGCCGGCCCGCGTCCGGACACCTCCTCCCTGCTAGCCTGCCTCCCCGATGGCCTGGATGACTCCAGGAATCGACACGCAGCTGCCCCGACCGCTCTCACTTCTCCCCCTCGTCTCCATCGCCCTCCCCTGGCTCTCTCCTCCTCCATCACCGAGCCGCCGTCGCCGTCGCTCGCCGTAGCCGCACTTAGAGCCACCCCCTCGCCCCGTGAGTGTGTCCAGAAGATCCGCCGCGTCGTCCTCTTCCTCCTCGCTGAGCCACGAGCCGCCGGAAGCCCTGCAACGTCCTCACGCCGCCGTCCCCTTCCTCGGATCGCCGGAGCACCTCGCCGCCGTTACGAAGCTACAGCGCATCCCCGACCCCTCCGTCGAGCTCGTTAGCACCGCAGTGAGCTTCTACGTCGAACCCCTCCTTCCTCCGTCCCGTTTGCGCCGTGTAGCCGTCGCTCCGTTGATCACCGAAACGCACCGCCGCCGTGCTCGCCTCCGGTGATGCTCTGGTGACCATTTGGTCACTGGCACACGTCCATCACACTCACCGCAGTGCGTAGATGCGATAGGTGCTACGCACGCATCGCCTAGGTCACTGCAGCCGCGTCTCCACACACGCCCGACGCCGGTCGCCGCCGTCGAGCTTGTTGCCGTCGTCTCCGGCCACCCCAGGTCCGGCGACCACAACCATCCGACGCGCAAGGGCAAGAGCTTTCCAACGCGCCTAGCCGCAGCTCGAGCCGTGCCCCGTAGGCGATTTCCGAAGCACGCCGCCGTACTTGGCCTCGCCGGCGTCACGTCGCCGGCGGGTTTGACCTGTTTGACCAGGGGGTTGACTACCCCTGGGTCACTGACGTGTGGGCCACCTTTTGCTAATTAGTTAGTTTAATTAAGTTTCTGTTAATTTAGTTAGTTAATTAGTTTAGTCACTGACCCGTGGGCCCAGGCCCCACTGACAGCTAATTAGTTTTAGTTTAACTCTAATTAACTTAGTTAATTAGCTGTGACACTGACATGCAGGGCCCACATGTCATGTTTGACTTGGACTAGCTCCTGTTGACTGACTGACGTCAGCATGATGTCATGCTGACGCAGTAAAGGTTTTTCTGGGATTTTTAGTTTAAAAATGATTCAGGAAATTCCAGAAAATACCCAAAACTTCTAAAAAATCATATAAAATCAACCATAGCTCAGATGGAAAAGATTTATATATGAAAAATGATCAGAAAAATCCAATCTTTCCAATGGCACTTGTTTCATGCATGTTTGAGCAAGTTAACCTTGCTGTATACTTAAAAACATGATAATGCACTTATTTAAATAATAGTTAAAATGCCAATTTGAATCTTTGATTCAAATAGGCTCAAACCCTTCTGGTTTTAGTTGCATTAGCCAACACACATGCATCTTGCCATGTCATAAGCATGCATCATATTGTTGCATTTGTTTGTTAATGATTGTATCGCCGGTGTTCTCTGTGTTAGGTTCTGCTCTCGAGGATACCGCTGCGTATCCAGTTGAAGAGCAGTACCCGACAACCACTTTGTCAGGCAAGCAATCATTGATCATTCCGATACAAACCCAATCTTCTCGCTCCTGCTCTCTTTTACTGCATTAAGGCAACAACATGTGAAGTGCTCCTTGTTGCGGTAGATGAACCCTATTCCCTTGCATGACCTGTCATTGCCACAGTAAATAGTTGAAACCCACTAGCATGTGTAGGAGTTGATTGAGCCATGTGATGTGTGATCCACCATGCTATTTGTTTATGTTGCCTGCTATGCTTAGAGTTGTGTCTGGTCTGGTTCATCTGGTTGATGGATCAGAGTGAAATGATCATACCGATAATGAGAGGGAAGTGTGGAACACACTTGGTAGAGGTATCGATGAAAGGCCATGTAGGAGTACATGGTGGGTTGTTTCATTGGAATCGTCCATAGGACCCGAGATCTGTGTGTGTGATTCAAGTTACAGTTACTACCACACATTGGGCCCTGAAATATGACCCCGCCCGACTTATTGACTGCCCTTGTACTCTGTCCAGGATTTGCAACTACTTTCTGGTGTTTATAGCTTACTGGAGGTCGTGCACAGCGCTGACCCTCGGGGTGGGCTGTGATGCGATAGGTACGTGGCACGGTGTACCGGTTGCCCGTTTGGTGACTCGGGAACCCTGTACACATCGTTTGGGGCCGTGAGCGACACCCCGGCCGGATCTCCCCACGGATGGAACCCAAATAGGCGATAAACCTGGACGAGAGACTTGAGTGGTTGGTTAGGTCGTGGTCTACACCCACGTCGGCTTTCGCTTGAAGTCTGCCGAGCACATGTCGTGTGCAGACGCTAAGTGGTGAAAACATGTGTGAAGACGTACACCCCTGCAGGGTTATCAAACTATTCGAATAGCCGTTGTTCGCGGTACGGACTACTTGGTTACTCTTATAGTTCATAGACAAGTTGATGGATACTACTAAAAGCCTCAAGATAAGCGTGAGTGCCGTGGATGGCCCTTCCGTAGGATGACGGAAGAGGATCCTCGGTAGTGTATTGATGTGGTGAGTAGAGGACTCGTGTTCGTAATAACATCTTGCAATCTGTTGAGAGTTGTAGTATAGGTTAGCCAAGAGTCAAAGCTGGCTTTCTGCTATAAACTCCACTGCCCCTGTTGATAATGTTGCATGTATGATAGGTTCTATGGTAAGACTTGCTGAGTACCTTTGTACTCATGTTTGCTTAATAACTGTTGCAGAGGAGAACCCTACCCCTGCTGATGGGTTCTACATAGACGTTGACGTCGACGAGTAGCTTGACACCCAGACGGAGATCTGGAGCTTGTGAAGGGCCTTGTAGATAGTCAGGCTACAGCAAGCCTATTTTATTTTCTAAGTTGTCTGTACTCAGACATGTAGCTTCCGCTTGTGCTTGTATGACTGTATGACTTGAGTGTTGGGTCATGTTACCCCTACCTGTATGGATATGTTATGTATGGCTCTTGGAGCCTTTTAAATAAAGTACTTTGAGTCATAGAGTTCTGTTGTGATGCAATGTTGTATTTGCACATATTGAGCATATTGCGTGTATGTTTGAAATGCTTGGTATGTGTGGGATCCGACACCTAGTTGTTTTCCTTTGGTAGCCTACCTTACAGGGAAATGCCTCCTAGTGATTCCAATGAGCCTTGGTAGCTTGCTTCTGCTCGGAACACGTAGGCTGGGCGGCATGTGTCCTTCTTCGTTCCTGTGTCTGTCCCTTAGGGGAAATGTCACGCGTTGTTCCTTTAAGTCCATGTAGCTTGCTACGACTTGGGTTCATACGTTGATGACCGACACGTTCGTTGCTGGGTCATGGATGCCTGTCTCTGTAATCTAGTGCCACTTTTGGTTTATAACTAGCCATGTCGGCCCGGGTTCTCTGTCATACGGATGCTAGCGACACTGTCATATACGTGTGCCAAAATGCGCAAACGGTCCCGGGCCAGGTAAGGTGGCACCCGTGGGGTTACCGTGCGTGAGGCCGCAAAGTGATATGACGTGTTACAGCTAGATCGGTGTGACTTAGGATCGGGGTCCTGACAGCGTTGGCATCAGAGCTGGACTGCCTGTAGGTTTCTCAAGCCAAACTGGTCGATGTTGAGTCTAGAAAAATTCTTAGTTATATGTAGGGGAATTGATTGTGGAAGGGAACGTAAGGCTCTTTTTACTCCTTTACCTTATGCCCTTCTGATCTGAGTCAGTCTATTCTTTCTACGGGGAATTAGGACTAGGCCTCTTATCCTTATTAGGTTCACGTGTTACTAATCCGTAGACTCTTAGGATTGTTGGTCAAGCCTCAGTTCAGTTTCTATCCTTTTAGTATGATGATTGTTGGACCCGGAACCTTGATTTGGATTGTTGAGTGGCTATGCTATCATTTGTATGATGTCTCAAATCTTTGTTTGAGCATTTACAGTTGTTATGCCGCCCGATTTCTTCCAGAAACACTAATGCCTTTGCATTATTCCGTGTTTCAGATGTCTGGCCGCATCCCTCACCAAGTGGTTCGTTTGACTCGGTGCATTAATGTGCCCGGTCACACGGCCATGCTAGTCCGTGTGCTAACTGAGACCGGTTATCGCTGGTATCCTGAGTACACCGTGGAGGAACAGTACCGGGATTTCAATCAGAGTCATTATTTCTGCACAGTCCGGATATTCCCCTCATATCCTGGAGCTAATGACCCCATCCATTGGTCTTATGGACTCGGGGTTACCATCGAGATGGCAGTGCAGGATGCCGCTTATTCGATGATGACCATTCTCCGTGCTAGGCATGCCCTGTTGTTGAACACTGAGTTCTGTTACAAGCCAGCCTCACTTCCCAGAGAGGAAGGCTACTACACTGGTCTCTATACTGATGCTGCTCATGAAGAGCCACTACTTCAGACTACTGTTTAGATGTTGGAGGATAGGGACCGTGAGGTCCATGCCCTCCGAATGGAGCTGTATAACACTCGAGCCGCTCATTGGACTACTTTGACACGGCTTGCACCTGCTGTGCACGCCGGATATCTGGACATGCGGGATTTGTACCCCGTGCGGACTCGTCTGCCTGATCGCATGGATTGGCGTGACGTTGGGGGTATTACACCTCCACGTGGGCGTCGGTTACCACTAGCATCGGGACCGAGGCCACATCCGTGTCCTTATGGTCCACAGCCTTCGAGTGCTCGCGAGTTCCAAGATCCATCTGTTCCACTTCCAGGCTACGGTGGTAATCTTTACGAGGATTACTACGCGAATGTTTGAGTTAGGCCGTGGTTGTAGTAGTATTGTAGTAGTTGTATTTCCACAGTCCTGCGCGTCTTGTGGAATATGACTTAGTGTGTACTGAGTTCCGGAGGTGTAGTTAAATAATGTATAGGAGCTTGGAATGCCTCTGATGGGATGTATCGTCTTTCACCGCAGTTGTACTTTAGCCTTGGCTTGTACTAAACTTTGTATGGTGTGTATGACCACTGGTGTATATATAGCAGTTCCTATATTACCATGTCGTACGGATGAACATCTTTGCATTCTGGGTCATCCATTACATTCTGCACTTCTATGTCAAATTTTTGCCATCCTTGTCTAAACCGTTGTTTTGTTTTCCTAGGATGGTCAACACTCGCAACACTCCTGCTGCTCAGGAGCAGGGTGAGGCTAGTGGGGCTAGAGATGGGAATCTGCCCCAGCCACCCTCCTTGGCGGAAGTTATGCTCGAAGCAGAACGGAACAAGAGGGAGACCAACCGTCTGCTGGAACGCATAGAGCAGAACACTGGGTTCCGTCAGAGGAATGACGTGGTGTCAATCCACGATTTTATCAAAATGTGTCCACCGAAGTTCCATCACTCCACTGAACCTCTGGATGCTGATGACTGGCTACGTAGTATCACCCACAAGCTACACTCTGCCCGTGTGGCCGAAGCTGACAAGGTTATCTACGCCGCCTACCATCTTGAGGGCCCTGCCAGTCTTTGGTGGGAAAACTTTGAAGCTATGCGTCCTGCTGGCCAAGTCACTACCTGGGTTGAGTTCAGTGAGGCATTCCGTGAACATCACATTCCGGAAGGTCTCATGGATCGCAAGCGGGAGGAATTCTGCAACTTCACCCAGGGCCGTTTAACCGTGGATGGCTATAGTCGCGAGTTTGGCAACTTGGCACGCTATGCACCTGAGGAAGTATCCACCAATGCCAAGAAGCAGGCGAGGTTCCGTAAGGGACTCAGCCCTGAACTCCGTCGAGATCTACGTCTGCACGAGTGCACTTCTTTCCAGAAGTTGGTAAACAAGGCTATCAGTGCTGAAACAGGCCAGACCGACTTCGAGGCCACCCGCAAGCATACTCGAGACTTTGGTTCCTCATCCGGCTCTGGCTCTCACAAGCGCCGTGTGTGGATTCCTAACACTGCTCTGCCACCCAAGTACACACCGAGGCCATCCTATGAGGCGCCTCGCCCAACTCAACAGTTTGCACCTGCTAAGACCTATGAAGGACCACCTTCCAACTTTGCTCCACGCACCACCACTGTGACATGTTTCAAGTGTGGAGAACCGGGGCACTACATGCGTGAGTGTCCTCAGAACCAACCAGGAAAACCCGTTGGCCGTGGTAAGCCAACCGGCAAGGTGAATTATGTCAAGCCAATCCCCACTACACGTGGTCATGTCAACTATGTCTCTGCCGAGGAAGCTTATGAGGATCCTAACGTCGTCCTTGGTACGCTTCTCGTAAACTGCCATCCGGCATTTGTTCTTTTCGATACTGGAGCATCCCATTCGTTCATATCTGAGAGCTATGCTCGATTGCACAACATGACTTTTTGTGACATGCCTACTTCCATGGTTATTCAAACTACTGGTTCAAAGTGGCAAACCTCTAGGGTAAGCCATGGAAATGAAATCCTTGTCGATAGACTTGTTTTCCTAGCATCTCTAATCGCTCTCAAGTCCTCGGACATAAATATCATTTTGGGTATGGATTGGATGACAACTCATTACGCCAAAATTGATTGCTTTACTAGGACCGTTCAACTTACACATCCATCCGGCAAGATAGTCAATGTCTTGACTCGAATGGCTGAGCGTCAGCTCTACTCTCTTAATGCCAGCCCTCTACCAGAACTCGAAGATATCCCGGTAGTCCGTGACTTCCCGGATGTTTTTCCAGAAGAACTGTCAGGAATTCCACCTGACAGAGATGTCGAGTTCGTGATAGATCTTATCCCTGGAACAGTCCCAATCTCTAGGAGACCTTATAAGATGGCACCACTAGAATTAGTTGAGCTAAAGAAACAACTCGATGAGTCCTTGCAAAAAGGTTTCATCTGTCCTAGTTCTTCCCCTTGGGCTTGCCCCGTCCTCTTCGTCAAGAAGAAGGATGGAACGGAGCGGATGGTTGTAGATTACCGACCTGTCAATCTGGTCACCATAAAGAATAAGTATCCGCTCCCCAGGATCAACGACCTGTATGATCAGCTCGCTGGATCCTCAGTCTTCTCTAAGATGGATTTGAGGTTGGGCTACCACCAAATCAAAATCAAGAACGGGGACATTCCTAAAACGGCTTTTGTTACTCGTTATGGCCAATATGAGTACACCGTTATGTCCTTCAGATTAACCAATGCCCCAGCTACCTTCTCTCGGTTAATGAATTCTATATTCATGGAGTATTTGGATAAATTCGTCGTGGTATACCTCGATGATATACTCATCTATTCCAAGAACAGGGAAGATCATGCCGAGCATTTAAGGCTGGTATTGACGAAACTTCGAGAGCACCGCCTTTATGCCAAATTCTCTAAATGTGAATTTTGGTTGCCAGAAGTAACCTATCTAGGTCATGTGATCTCTGGCAAGGGTATTGTTGTCAATCCCGAGCGAGTTCAAGTCGTCCTTGATTGGACTCCCCCTGAATCGGTCAAGCAAGTTAGGAGTTTTCTTGGCTTAGCGAGTTATTGCCGACGTTTCGTCGAGAATTTCTCCAAAGTTGCTAAACCTCTAACTGAACTCCTCAAGAAAGATAAAAAGTTTGAGTGGACCCCACAGTGCGAGTCCAGTTTTCAGGAACTGAAAAGACGTCTGACATCTGCACCTGTACTGGTACCACCAGATTTTTCCAAGGATTTTATAATCTATTGCGACGCCTCGCGACAAGGACTAGGTTGCATACTCATGCAAGATCGTCAAGTGATTGCATACGCATCTCGACAGTTGCGTCCACACGAGGATAACTATCCTACTCATGATTTAGAGCTTGCAGCTGTAGTCCATGCACTCAAAACATGGCGACATTACCTCCTTGGTAATCGCTGTGAAATCTTCACTGATCACCAAAGTTTGAAGTATATCTTCACCCAACCGGATCTAAATCTCAGGCAAAGACGTTGGGTTGAGTTGCTCACAGACTACGACTTAGGAATCACTTATACCACTGGAAAGGCCAATGTCATGGTTGATGCACTAAGTCGTAAGTCATATTGTAACAACTTAATGTTACAACAAAGTCAACCACTTCTCCACGAGGAATTTCGTAAGCTTAACCTTCACATTGTTCCTCGAGGATTCCTTTCCACCTTGGTGGCGAAACCAACCCTTATGGATCAAGTTATAGCTGCCCAGAAGCGTGATAAAGGTATATCCCGACTCCAAGAAAACATTGCTAGCGGACTCGCTAAAAGTTTCTCTATGGATGATCGAGGTGTTGTTTTCTTTGAGAACCGTGTAGTGGTTCCCAAGAACCACCATCTACGGCAGTTAATCCTTAAGGAGGCTCATGAATCTCCTCTCACGATTCATCCCGGTAGTACCAAAATGTATCAGGATCTACGCCAGAGATTCTGGTGGACTAGGATGAAGAGAGAAATCGCTCAATTCATTGCTAACTGCGACGTTTGTCGTCGAGTCAAAGCAGAGCATCAACGGCCTGCTGGCACCCTTCAACCTTTAGCTATTCCTGAATGGAAATGGGACAAAGTCGGTATGGACTTCATTACCGGATTTCCCAGGACCAGGAAAGGGAATAATGCTATCTTCGTCGTTATCGATCTCCTCTCTAAAGTAGCTCATTTCCTGCCTGTTCGAGAGAGTATTACCGCCAGCCAGCTAGCAGATTTGTATGTCTCTCGGATAGTATCACTTCATGGTGTGCCGTTGGAGATTAACTCAGACCGTGGAAGTCTTTTCACTTCACGATTTTGGGAAAGTTTCCAGAATGCTATGGGAACCTATCTCTCCTTCAGTACCGCCTTCCATCCCCAATCAAGTGGTCAAGTGGAACGAGTCAATCAAATTCTGGAAGACATGCTTCGAGCCTCTGTCATCTCTTTCGGTATGGAATGGGAAAAATGTCTTCCATTTGCCGAATTCGCTTATAACAATAGTTATCAAGCCAGCTTGGGCAAAGCTCTCTTCGAAGTTCTATATGGACGAAGGTGTCGAACACCTCTTAACTGGTCAGAGACTGGGGAAAGACAATTCTTTGGCCCGGATATGATCCAGGAAGCATAGGAACAAGTTCGCATCGTTCGTGAGAGATTGAAAACAGCCCAGTCTCGCCAGAAGAGCCAATATGATAGTCATCATAAGGCTGTGACTTTTGAAGTCGGCGATAGGGCTTACCTTCGGGTTACTCCTCTTAAGGGAACCCATCGCTTCGGTATCAAAGGCAAATTGGCCCCTCGTTTCATCGGTCCTTTTCGCATTCTTGCCAAACGGGGAGAAGTTGCCTACCAATTGGAACTACCTCTGCACCTCTCCAGAGTTCATGATGTTTTCCACGTTTCTCAACTCAGGCGTTGCTTCTCGGATCCTATCCGCGGAGTGGACCACGAAACGCTTGATCTCCAGGACAATCTCATATATCGAGAATACCCCGTTCGTATCCTTGATCAAACCGAGCGCACCACTCGACGCCACAATATCAAGTTTCTCAAGGTTCAATGGTCACATCATTCCGAGAGTGAAGCTACTTGGGAAAGGAAGGATCGTCTTCGACTTGAGTACCCCACCCTCTTTCCGGAGGAACCCGAATCTCGGGACGCGATTCTTTTAAGTGGGGGTGAGTTGTCACATCCCTAGTTAGCACTTGCTTTAGTACCTAGCTAGAGTGTGCATCATGTTTACTTTCAAAGAAACTGGAAATGGGATTAACAGAAACCCCAGCACCCCTCTCCTAACAACTAGGGTTTGTTAAAATATTTTCCAATGTACCCAAAATGCCCTTCAAAAATGTTCATCATTTCTGCCTTGGTCTTAAACCTCTGCCAAAAATGGTGCACATTATTCTAGGACACTCAAGGGCTTTGGATTAAATCATATGGTATTTGTACTTGGGCATTTATATACTTTAAAATATTTTAAATGCTCAAATAATCATGAACTATAATGTTTCCTACTGTTCACATTATATACAGTGGGCATGACAAGTTTCATGAGTAATAAAAATGTTTTGGCATTTTTATTAATTGAACAAAGCTGCAAAAGAAATGAAACAGAAAAGAAAATAGGAAAAAGAAAAAGGGAGAAAGCACTTACCTCGGGCCGAACCCTGTAGCAGGCCGGCCCAGCCCACCAGCCCTCCTCTGTCGTCTTCCTCCTCGCGCCAGAAGGACACGCGCGTGGCCGCCGTGCGCCGGCACGCGTCCGGCCACCTCCTCCCTGCTAGCCTGCCTCCCCGATGGCCTGGATGACTCCAGGAATCGACACGCAGCTGCCCCGACCGCTCTCACTTCTCCCCCTCGTCTCCATCGCCCTCCCCTGGCTCTCTCCTCCTCCATCACCGAGCCGCCATCGCTGCCGCTCGCCGTAGCCGCACTTAGAGCCACCCCCTCGCCCCGTGAGTGTGTCCAGAAGATCCGCCGCGTCGTCCTCTTCCTCCTCGCTAGGCCACGAGCCGTCGGAAGCCCTGCAACATCCTCACGCCGCCGTCCCCTTCCTCGGATCGCCGGAGCACCTCACCGCCGTTACGAAGCTAAAGCGCATCCCTGACCCCTCCGTCGAGCTCGTTAGCACCGCAGTGAGCTTCTACGTCGAACCCCTCCTTCCTCCGTCCCTTTTGCGCCGTGTAGCCATCGCTCCGTTGATCACCGAAACGCACCGCCGCCGTGCTCGCCGCCGGTGATGCTCCGGTGACCATTTGGTCACTGGCACACGTCCATCACACTCACCGCAGTGCGTAGATGCGATAGGTGCTACGCACGCATCGCCTAGGCCACTGCAGTCGCGTCTCCACACACGCCCGACGCCGGTCGCCGCCGTCGAGCTTGTTGCCGTCGTCTCCGGCCACCCCAGGTCCAGCGACCACCACCATCCGACGCGCAAGGGCAAGAGCTTTCCAACGCGCCTAGCCGTAGCTCGAGCCGTGCCCCTTAGGCGATTTCCGAAGCACGCCGCCATACTTGGCCTCGCCGGCGTCACGTCGCCGGCGGGTTTGACCTGTTTGACCAGGGGGTTGACTGCCCCTGGGTCACTGACGTGTGGGCCACCTTTTGCTAATTAGTTAGTTTAATTAAGTTTCTGTTAATTTAATTAGTTAATTAGTTTAGTCACTAACCCGTGGGCCCAGGCCCCACTAACAGCTAATTAGTTTTAGTTTAACTCTAATTAACTTAGTTAATTAGCGGTGACACTGACATGCAGGGCCCACATGTCATGTTTGACTTGGACTAGCTCCTGTTGACTGACTGACGTCAGCATGATGTCATGCTGACGCAGTAAAGGTTTTTCTGGGATTTTTAGTTTAAAAATAATTCAGGAAATTCCAGAAAATACCCAAAACTTCTAAAAATCATATAAAATCAACCATAGCTCAGATGGAAAAGATTTATATATGAAAAATGATCAGAAAAATCCAATCTTTCCAATGGCACTGGTTCCATGCATGTTTGAGCAAGTTAACCTTGCTGTATACTTAAAAACATGATAATGCACTTATTTAAATAATAGTTAAAATGCCAATTTGAATCTTTGATTCAAATAGGCTCAAACCCTTCTGGTTTTAGTTGCATTAGCCAACACACATGCATCTTACCATGTCATAAGCATGCATCATATTGTTGCATTTGTTTGTTAATGATTGTATAGCCGGTGTTCTCTGTGTTAGGTTCTGCTCCCGAGGATACCGCTGCGTATCCAGTTGAAGAGCAGTACCCGACAACCACTTTGTCAGGCAAGCAATCATTGATCATTCTGATACAAACCCAATCTTCTCGCTCCTGCTCTCTTTTACTGCATTAAGGCAACAACGTGTGAAGTGCTACTTGTTGCGGTAGATGAACCCTATTCCCTTGCATGACCTGTCATTGCCACAGTAAATAGTTGAAACCCACTAGCATGTGTAGGAGTTGATTGAGCCATGTGATGTGTGATCCACCATGCTATTTGTTTATGTTGCCTGCTATGCTTAGAGTTGTGTCTGGTCTGGTTCATCTGGGTGATGGATCAGAGTGAAATGATCATACCGATAATGAGAGGGAAGTGTGGAACACACTTGGTAAAGGTATCGATGAAAGGCCATGTAGGAGTACATGGTGGGTTGTTTCATTGGAATCGTCCATAGGACCCGAGATCTGTGTGTGTGATTCAAGTTACAGTTACTACCACACATTGGGCCCTGAAATATGACCCCGCCCGACTTATTGACTGCCCTTGTACTCTGTCTAGGAGTTGCAACTAGTTTCTGGTGTTTATAGCTTACTGGAGGTCGTGCACAGCGCTGACCCTCTGGGTGGGCTGTGATGCGACAGGTACGTGGCACGGTGTACCGGTTGCCCGTTTGGTGACTCGAGAACCCTGTACACATCGTTTGGGGCCGTGAGCGACACCCCGGCCGGATCTCCCACCGGATGGAACCCAAATAGGCGATAAACCTGGGCGAGAGACTTGAGTGGTTGGTTAGGTCGTGGTCTACACCCACGTCGGCTTTCGCTTGAAGTCTGCCGAGCACATGTCGTGGGCAGACGCTAAGTGGTGAAAACATGTGTGAAGAAGTACACCCCTGCAGGGTTATCAAACTATTCGAATAGCCGTTGTTCGCGGTACGGACTACTTGGTTACTCTTACAGTTCATAGACAAGTTGATGGATACTACTAAAAGCCTCAAGATAAGCGTGAGTGCCGTGGATGGCCCTTCCGTAGGATGACGGAAGAGGATCCTCGGTAGTGTATTGATGTGGTGAGTAGAGGACTCGTGTTCGTAATAACATCTTGCAATCTGTTGAGAGTTGTAGTATAGGTTAGCCAAGAGTCAAAGCTGGCTTTCTGCTATAAACTCCACTGCCCCTGTTGATAATGTTGCATGTATGATAGGTTTTGTGGTAAGACTTGCTGAGTACCTTTGTACTCATGTTTGCTTAATAACTGTTGCAGAGGAGAACCCTGCCCCTGCTGATGGGTTCTACATAGACGTTGACGTCGACGAGTAGCTTGACACCCAGACGGAGATCTGGAGCTTGTGAAGGGCCTTGTAGATAGTCAGGCTACACCAAGCCTGTTTTATTTTCTAAGTTGTCTGTACTCAGACATGTAGCTTTCGCTTGTGCTTGTATGACTGTATGACTTGAGTGTTGGGTCATGTGACCCCTACCTGTATGGATATATTATGTATGGCTCTTGGAGCCTTTTAAATAAAGTACTTTGAGTCATAGAGTTATGTTGTGATGCAATGTTGTATTTGCACATATTGAGCATATTGCGTGTATGTTTGAAATGCTTGGTATGTGTGGGATCCGACACCTAGTTGTTTTCCTTTGGTAGCCTACCTTACAGGGAAATGCCTCCTAGTGATTCCAATGAGCCTTGGTAGCTTGCTACTGCTCGGAACACGTAGGCTGGCCGGCATGTGTCCTTCTTCGTTCCTGTGTCTGTCCCTTAGGGGAAATGTCACGCGTTGTTCCTTTAAGTCCATGTAGCTTGCTACGACTTGGGTTCATACGTTGATGACCGACACGTTCGTTGCTGGGTCATGGATGCCTGTCTCTGTAATCTAGTGCCACTTTTGGTTTATAACTAGCCATGTCGGCCCGGGTTCTCTGTCATATGGATGCTAGCGACACTGTCATATACGTGTGCCAAAATGCGCAAACGGTCCCGGGCCAGGTAAGGTGGCACCCGTGGGGTTACCGTGCGTGAGGCCGCAAAGTGATATGACGTGTTACAGCTAGATCGGTGTGACTTAGGATCGGGGTCCTGACATCGGCGGTCGCAGTTGATGTGCCAGTATTCTGGTAAACCGGACGACCCTCAACGGTTTACCAAGGATAAACTTTCTGAATCGGAGGTTATTGAATCGGCTAAGAAGATGCTCAACGTCTCCTTGACAGACTGCAGCAAAGTCGGATTAGCTCCATATTACAAGAAGAACAAGTTGCCTGCGGTAAGCTTTGCGTTGTTATGTATTTGTAATCCGTTCTTTTAAACTGTCCTTTCAATTGTCTTTTCTTCTTTTGAATAGGCTGATGATCCTTTCTGGAAGAGAAAACCTCAGGAGAAAACCAGCAAACAAGCACGCCGGAAGACCTTTGCTAATAAGAAAAGAAAAGCAGCTGTTGACTCTAGTTCTCACGCTGAGGATGATGATTCGGATTCCGAGGTATGAATTAATCCGGTTTTAATTTGCTTTCTTGTACTCATATCTGCATCTAATGATAACTTTCCACAGGAGTTGGCTGAAGGTGATAAACCGGCCGATGTTGAGGTAACTATCCTTTCTTCTGATTCAGAACCACTTCCACAAAAAAGTCGTCGGACAGTCCGGAAATATCAATTTTCTCACCTGTATTTTCAATTGGATCCTAATTTTCTTTTGAAGAAACAACAACATGAAGCTCTTCGCCGGACCACTCGCCATAGCAGCCTGGCAGTGGAATCATCCGGGATTTCTCTAACTCCGGCTCGGAAGCGCCGCACTGAGGTGATACTTTCTCCGACCCTCCTTCATCCCAAGGCCGGGCTTATCCGAAAACCTCTTAAACCGTCTGACCCTGATTATCAGGAAACTCCACTATCCTCTTCTGGTGAATCGACTGCCACGCAACTTCCCCCACTAAAAACTGTCCCAGGGCAAGTCCTTTTAACTTATCCAGTTTATGATTACATTTGTCTTTATAGTTCTAACTTTGTTTTTTCCTCTTCCTTCAGCAAGCCAAAGCCTAGTAAAAAATCAAAGGCCAACCCCTCAACTGCTGAGATTGTCGCTGATAACCCGGCAGCTAATCCGGATTCAACTGTTCCTCCAGAAGGCGAGCCCACAATTCCTCTTGAGGATCCTGCGCCTACGGATTATATGTCAATGCCCGAGAACCCTACTGCTGATGATGTTCATAAGTCGCCAAGTCCTGCCTGAACCAATTCTCCTCAGGCCAATCCGGCCTCTCCCAAACCGGCTCATATTGCAACTCCACATACTGCGCCTACTTCTCCAGAAGTTGTAGTGACTGGGGCTGCTTTCGTTGCTCCGGCTGAGCCCACCGTTTTAGCCAAACATACGGCTAAAACGGAGAAACTATATAAAGAGAAGGGTAAATGGAGTACTGAGTTATCCAATCTTGCTGATATGAGTGCTCAAGAAATCTATTCCGGGTATTTAAACCGGCTCCACAGCAACCGAGATTATGAAGCGGGCTTGATTAATTTGATGAAGGAAAAATATGAGGTAATCCTTTTCCTTCTGACTTTATGCTTTTGATATGCCTCTATCTCATAGTAGCCCCCAAGTTTCGGTTTAGCTGCGTGTTGAAGGTGAACCGGAACTTATAGCTTGAACAATTGATCTTTACATTAGCCCCCCAAGTATCAAGTAGATAACTTGGTTATGTATTTGATACTTGTAAGAATTTCTTCTGATACCTCAATTATCCATTAGCCCCCAAGTGTCAAGTAGACAACTTGTTTGTGTGCTTGAGACTTTTGACTTTGAATTTCTGTTGTTTATTGCTTCAACTGTCATTAGCCCCCAAGTGTCAAGTAGACAACTTGTTTATGTGCTTGAGACTTGTCTGATTTTCACTTCTTATCACTTGATTGCACTCGCAGGCTGACTTAAACCGGAATGCTGATGAGATCAATGATCTTAGGAACCGTCTTGCTGAGAAAGAGTCTGCTGCTTTGAAAGCCAAGAAAGATCTTCAGGTGAGTTTAAAGACCGCTGAAGATCTGAAAAAATTCTTTGAAGAAGAACGGACCACTTTTGAGGTTCAGAAAAAAGAGCTGGAGAAAAGGGTTCAGGATGCTGAAGGGGCGCTTAATCCGGTTACTGAAGAGTTAACCGGCTTAAAGCAGCAAATTGAGTTGATGACTTCTGCAATCTTTGGTAAGTATAATCTGAACTCCTACTTTATCCTTGCGATCTTCCATCTATGCCGGTTTAACCATGATATTTATATGCAGGGCGCCGGGTTACCCATCTTGGGGATGACCTACGTAAGAAACTTAAGGCATGTTATACTTTGGTCGAGCAGCTGTATTCCGGCGCCCAGAGGATCATCAGTGCAACATCTTTCGGTAAACCGGCCCCCACGACTATCCAAGGCACGTTGGAGAAGTTGTCTGTTCTGCCCGTGCGTCTAGAAGAAGTTAAAAAATCTGCTGCTCGAGGCGGTGCCCTCCTGGCACTTACCAGGGCTAAAGCCTGGGTCCCGGATCTTGATCCGGAAGAAGCTTTGACTGGATTTCCTGACACTAAAGAAGACGGTTCCACTTTTACCGCGAATGACCTCCACACCTTGACGAAGGAGATGCGCCCCCTCGCCAGCAAGCTTGCAGCTGAATCCGATTTATCCAGGTATCATTCGGGGTACGACTTGCAAAACGAGCGGGTGGAGCGGCCAGTTTATGACACCGTCAATTTAATCCCCCCAGTTCGCCCTCATACCTTCGCTCCAGATATCGAACCTTCTGAACTTATCAGCGAAGAGATGTACTTTCGGGCTTTGACGAAGATTGATTGGCGTGTTCCGGACTTCCAACCGCTTCAAGAGGATGAAGATATTCCGGATGAAGCTGATGGCCAGCCATCTCAGCAGGAAGGAGCATAACTCAGAATTTATTGTTGTAATTGCAGTCTCCGCTTTATCAAACAATCTTTTTAATCCGTCAGGCTTGCTATGCCTTGTAATAGGATAGATGAAACATGATCCGCTTTGAGCCGGATATTTTGACTTCTTGTTTTAATGTTTGCCAAATTAAATTTCGTCTGATGTCGCTTATCTTGCGTGTCATCTGTTCCTACATAAGTAAGACTGAAAACATGTCCTAGCGGTTTACCACTGGACAGATTAAATTGCCCTCATAGTATATCAAACAAGTATATACTTATATCAGAAATAAATTTATACCTGAGACCAAGCATGCTCAATACTCTTAATCCGGTAGAATTTAATTTTTTTTAATGAAGATCTTCATGGATCCAATAACAAACCCGGGCATGATAAAAGATACCGGTTTATATCGTTCTGAAACTTTGTCCAGAAGTTTGTAGCTTGTTGCCTGATGGATGATCCGGGTTATAATGAACACCGGTTTATTCATGCTGGTATTCATGATCCAGACTTTTCACTTTATAGATATGTGGTCAGCTTCTGTAGCTGTTCCACTCCGGTTTAAAGAGTTATAAAACATAAACACAAAAGATGCAAATTTGCAAATAAAACCATGTAGTCGAGGCTTTTTAAGAGCTGCCAGGCTCAAAGCAAGGATCAGCCAATCACTGGATGTGGATTATCCATCTTTCCATAGGGCCTAGCCAATCACTGAATGTGGATTATCCATCTTTTCAGAGGGCCGGTGGATGTGGATTATCCATCTTTCCATATGAACCATAAGAAAAAATTTAGCCAATCACTGGATGTGGATTATCCATCTTTCCAGAGGGCCTAGCCAATCACTGAATGTGGATTATCCATCTTTTCAGAGGGCCGGTAGATGTGTATTATCCATCTTTACACTTGAACCATCATAAACAATTTAGCCAATCACTGGATGTGGATTATCCATCTTTCCAGAGGGCCTAGCCAATCACTGAATGTGGATTATCCATCTTTTCAGAGGGCCGGTAGATGTGTATTATCCATCTTTACACTTGAACCATCATACACAATTTAGCCAATCACTGGATGTGGATTATCCATCTTTCCAGAGGGCCTAGCCAATCACTGAATGTGGATTATCCATCTTTTCAGAGGGCCGGTCGATGGATGCGGGTAAACCCGACTGTTCATATAGTTTTCCCTGGCTCCATGGAATCATGGGTAGATCTTGAAGCGTCCTCTCTTGAACCGGATGTGACCTCATGCTCTTTAGAGAGTTTTATTGCTTCTGTGTATACTCTGCAAAAAATCAATTTTAAACCGGCCAATATGTTGAAATATAACATATGATAAATCATGCATGGTTGTCCTCACAAGATATTTGTATTTGGAAAAAAGGCTGAGCCCCCGGTTTACCGAGGGTGCCGGTTTATTCATTGATCATAATATATACATAGGATACAGTGGAGCTCATAGCTCAAGTATAGTATGGCCGTAAATGGGCGATGTTCCATGGCCTCTTCGTCCCCTCCTCTGATGTCCGTGAGTCTTTGTGTTCTCGAACGTCCATCAGGTAATATGAACCATTGTACAGATTCTTGCTGATCACAAAGGGCCCTTCCCAAGGTGGTGATAATTTGTGCATATCTGTTTGATCTTGGATGAGCCGGAGTACCAAGTCGCCCTCCTGGAACGTCCTTGTTTTGATCCGGCGGCTATGATACCTGCGTAAATCTTGTTGATAAATTACAGATCGTGCCGCAGCTATATCACGCTCTTCATCCAGCCGGTCCAAGCTGTCTTGCCTTGCTCTCTCGTTGGCCTCTTCAACATAAGCCGTTACCCTTGGTGAATCATGACGGATATCACTTGGAAGGACCGCTTCAGCACCATAGACCATGAAGAAAGGTGTGTAACCGGTGGACCGGTTTGGTGTAGTGTTGATACTCCAAAGAACAGATGGTAACTCCTCAACCCAACATCCTAGGGTTCTCTGCAAAGGAGTCATAAGCCGGGGCTTGATACCTCGCAAAATCTCCTGATTTGCCCTTTCAGCTTGACCATTGGATTGGGGGTGGGCCACAGAAGATACATCTAAGCGAATATGCTCCCGTTGACAGAATTCTTCCATCTCACCCTGAGATAAATTGGTGCCATTGTCTGTGATGATGCTGTGCGGAAAGCCAAACCGGAAAATTACCTTTTTAATGAATTTGACTGCCGTCGCAGCATCACACTTGCTTATAGGCTCTGCTTCAACCCATTTTGTAAACTTATCCACTGCTACTAGTAAATGAGTTTTCTGATCTTGGGATCGCTTGAAGGGTCCGACCATATCAAGCCCCCAAGTCGCAAACGGCCAAGTTATTGGTATCATACGGAACTCCTGCGCCGGAACCAGAGCACGCCTCGAAAATTTCTGACAAGCATCACACTTCCGGACCAAATCTGCCGCATCAGCATGAGCAGTTAACCAATAGAAACCATGCCGGAATGCTTTAGCCACCAACGATTTTGAACCGGCATGATGACCGCAATACCCTTCATGGATCTCGCGAAGAATCTCACAACCTTCCTCAGCAGATACACACCGCTGAAATACTCCAGAAGTACTGCGATGATGAAGCTCTCCGTTTGCAATTGTCATGGACTTAGAATGCCGGACTATCTGTCGTGCCTCGATCTCATCATCCGGTAACTCTCCTCGACTCAAATATGCCAAGTAAGGCTGCGTCCAATCCGGGATTATATGAAGTGCTGCAACCAACTGTGCCTCCGGATCAGGAACAGCTAGGTCTTCCTCTGATGGTACTTGAACCGAAGGACTGTGTAACTCATCCAAAAAGGTATTTGGCGGCACCGGTTTACATTGGGAGCCTAGCCGGCTTAAAGCATCAGCCGCTTCGTTCCGTCGCCGGTCTATATGATCCACCTGACACCCCTTGAAATATCCTGCAACTGCTTCAACTTCTCGTCTGTAAGCTGCCATAAGAGGATCTCGGGAATCCCACTTGCCTGAAACTTGCTGTGCCACTAGATCTGAGTCACCAAAACACTTGACCCGGCTCAAGTTCATCTTCTTTGCCATCCGCAAGCCATGAAGTAACGCTTCATATTCCGTCGCATTGTTAGTACAAGGAAACAACAAACGGAGGACGTAACAAAATTTATCACCTCGGGGGGAAGTTAAGACAACTCTAGCCCCTGAGCCTTCCAACTGTTTTGAACCGTCAAAGTGAATCGTCCAGTACGTAAGATCCGGCTTCTCCTCAGGGGTTTGTAACTCTGTCCAATCATTGATGAAATCCACCAATGCCTGAGATTTTATAGCGGTGCGTGGCACATACTTTAATTCATGTGGGCTGAGCTCAATGGCCCACTTCGCCACTCTACCTGTAGCTTCCCTGTTCTGGATTATATCCCCCAACGGTGCTGAACTAACCACAGTTATTGGATGACCTTGAAAATAGTGCTTTAGCTTCCGGTTTGCCATGAACACGCCATATACCAGCTTCTGCCAATGTGGGTACCTTTGCTTAGACTCAATAAGTACTTCACTCACATAATAAACCGGGCGCTGAACCGGGTGTTCTTTCCCTGCTTCCTTGCGCTCAACCACGGTTGCAACGCTGACTGCCCGTGCATTAGCAGCGACGTATAACAGCAACGGCTCCTTATCAACAGGGGCAGCCAGGACCGGTGGCTTTGCCAATTGCCGCTTCAAATCCTCAAACGCCGCGTTGGCCTCATCACTCCATATAAACCGGTCTGTTTTCTTTAACATCTGATAGAGCGGAATCGCCTTCTCTCCCAGACGGCTGATGAACCGGCTTAATGCTGTGATCCGGCCAGCGATACGCTGAACATCATTGATGCAAACTGGCTTAGTCAAAGATGTAATGGCCTTGATCTTCTCCGTATTAGCTTCTATTCATCTGTTTGAGACCAAGAATCCCAATAGTTTACCTGCCGGAACACCAAAGGCACACTTCTCCGAACTAAGCATCATCTTGTAAGCCCGAAGATTATTAAAAGTCTCCTTAAGGTCCTCTATCATTGTCTCCTCTTTCCTTGACTTAACCACAATGTCATCCACATAGGCATGAACATTCCTCCCTATCTGCCCTTTAAGACAATTCTGAACGCAACGCTGATAAGTTGCTTGAGCACTCTTGAGCCCAAAAGGCATAGATACATAGCAAAAAGCACCAAAAGGGGTTATGAAAGCCGTCTTCTCTTGGTCTTTAACTGCCAACTTGATCTGGTGATATCCTGAATATGCATCCAAAAAGCTTAGCCGCTCACATCCTGCTCTAGCATCGATGATCTGATCAATGCGAGGGAGAGCAAAAGGATCAGTTGGGCAAGCCTTGTTGAGGTCTGTGTAGTCCACACACATTCTCCACTTCCCATTCTTCTTTAACACCAGCACCGGGTTAGCCAACCACTCTGGGTGAAAGACTTCCACTATGAATCCTGCGGCCAAAAGCCTGGCCACTTCTTCCCCTATAGCCTTGCGCCTCTCTTCGTTGAAGCGGCGCAAATATTGTTTAACCGGTTTATATTTCGGATCAATGTTAAGGCTGTGCTCAGCGAGTTCCCTCGGTATACCTGGCATGTCAGAAGGCTTCCATGCAAAGATATCCCGGTTCTCACGGATGAACTCGATGAGTGCGCTTTCCTATTTGGGATCAAGGTTAGCACTGATAGTGAATTGCTTGGACGAATCTCTTGGCACAAAATCAACTTGCTTGGTCTCCTCTGCCGATTTAAACTTCAACGCCGGATGATGCTCTGTAGTTGGCTTCTTCAGCGGAGTCATATCTGCCGGATCAACATTATCTTTATAAAATTTCAACTCTTCTGTGGCACGTACCGCCTCCGCATAAGCTGCATCTCCCTCTTCACATTCCATTGCTATCTTGCGACTTCCATGAACCGTGATCGTGCCCTTGTGACCCGGCATGTTGAGCTGCAGATAAACATAACATGGCCTAGCCATAAACTTAGCATAAACCGTCCTCCCAAACAGAGCGTGATAAGGGCTTTTGATCTTGACGACTTCGAAAGTTATCATCTCTGACCTGGAATCATGCTCATCTCCAAAGGTAACTTCCAAGTCAATCTTTCCAAACGGATAAGCCGACTTACCTGGGACCACCCCATGGAACACTGTGTTCGATTGCCTTAACTTTTTATCCGTCAGGCCCATACGACGGAAAGTCTCATAGTACAAGATGTTGATGCTGCTACCGCCGTCCATGAGAACTTTAGTGAACTTATAACCCCCCACCTGGGGTGCTACCACTAAGGCCAAGTGGCCCGGATTGTCCACCCGCATCGGGTGATCCTCCCTACTCCATATAATGGGCTGTTCTGACCAGCGCAGAAATTGCGGCGTTGCCGGTTCAACCGCGTTAACTGCCCGCTTCAAAACCTTCTGATCCCGTTTACACAGACTTGTGGTGAAGACATGGTATTGCCCACTGCTCAACTCCTTCGGATTATTCTGATATCCGGATTGCGGCTGCTGTTGCTGACGCTGCTGATTCCCCTGATTATTGTAATTCCCTTGGCCCTGCTGTTGATTGCCTTGGTTATTGTGATTACCTTGGCCATGCTGCTGACTGCCTTGGTTATTGTAACCACCTTGGTTACGCGGCTGATTGCCCTGGTTATTATAACTTCCTTGACTATTTTGATTACCGGCCCAATTTTGATAACCACTGTTATTGCCCCTATATCCTGATCCTGAGCTGCTCCCCTGATGACCCGGACCATAAAACCCTGGACCAAAACCGCCATTTGGAGGCCTGTCATAAGGATTAAAGCGGCCCACTATTGCTTCCATAAGGGGCATGCACTCTCTTAGAGTGTGTTTTGCCGGTCGATTTCTCGAGCCATGCTTCGGACAAGGCTGATCTAACTCTTGGTCCCAGCTAACAGCCCCTCCGCCGGTTTGTGGAGGTGGGTTGCCCATGCTACGCTGAAAACCCCCTTGAACTTGAGTATTGGCCACGAAGTCAGAGCTACCTTCTGCCTTTCGTTTGCCCAAGAAACTTGTAGTAGCCGGATTAACTTGCGCCGGTTTACCAGGCTTGTTAACCTTCCCTGCCTTGTCTCCTTCAGCTTCTGGATACTTGGTATTATCAGAGTCCCCATATTTTACCAGAGCACTCATGAGAGTTCCCATATCATTGCAATCCCTTTTAAGCCGTCCTAGCTTTAACTTTAAAGATTCAAACCGGCAATTGTTTTCCAAAGTCACTATCGCCGTACTAGGATTGATACTATTCGAAGAGTGCAAGATCTCCGCTACTCTCCGCACTCAAGCACTTGTAGACTCCTGCTCTCCTTGCACACAAGCTGCTACATCCACCACTGACATCGGCTACTTGCATGTATCTTTGAAGTTTTTGATAAACTGGCTGCGTAGTTCCCCCCATGATCCGATGGAATTCGGGGGTAAACCCTTCAGCCAGGTCCGGGCTGTACCCTCAAGCATCATAGTAAAGTACTTTGCACAAGCCGATTCATCCACGTCCAGCATCTCCATGGCCATCTCATAACTTTCAACCCAAGCTTCTGGAGCTAAATCCGCTGTGTAATTAGGTACCTTGCGGGGCCCTTTAAAATCTTTAGGCAGCTTGACACTCCGTAAAGCGGGGATAAGACATTGCACCCCAAAAGAACTCGTCGTGACTCATGTTTCTGTTGTGGCTGTGTGAACCGGCGTCGTTTGACGAATCTCCTCCCGGGCTCCTGATCTAACCCGGTTTATATCCGGAGCTGGTGCCGCTGCGCCTGCCAGATTATCCTGTCTGTGCTGATGCCGCCTGCGTTCACTGCTAGATACTTCTGGCTCCTCCCAATGCCTAGTGTAACTCCGGCTAGGGCGCGGTGTTGAATGTAGCCTTTCCCTGCTATGAGAATATTCTTGCTGCTGTATCAACGCTGTATTAAGTAGCTCCTTGGCCCGGCGCGCCTCCAACGCTACCCGGGACGTCCCCTCGTCGGGTAAAGCGGCCAATCGTGCCGCAACAGCAACGATGTTATCCAAAGGATTCGAATAGTGACCTGATGGGTGAGGTGTAGACGTGATCTGCCGGTCTTGCTCCGCAATGGGCTGCTGAACCGGCTCATCCCTGACTGGGGGTGCCCTTCGGTTTAAAGCGGGATTATTGCTAGTCCCTGCCCCTGGTGTTCTAAACAGATCCATGGCTTCGTAAACCGGCGGTATACGAGATTGGTACTTCCGACTTCTTACTCCCTGCGTAGAGGCCTGTTCCATCCTTAGGTGAAAAGCCTGATCATCCAATTCCGCTTGCCTCCTTGCTATCATTGCCTTCTCTGCTTTCAGATCCTCCTTTAATTGGTCAATCCGGCCCTTTAACTGAAGGAGCTCTGCATCATGCTGCGCCTTGTCTGCTGGAGCTATTGTTTCCACAGCTTTAGCTGTGAACTCCTCGATCAAGGTGGATAGAACGTCAGTAGGTGAGAGGGCCGGGCCGCTCCCCCTACACCAGCTTCTGCTGTCGCCCCGTTCACTGGGGGCTGTGAACCGGCCATAAAGACAGCCACCCGGTTTGGCGGGTCGAAGGGGTCCGGAATACTGTTTCCATCGGACTCGCCCTCAGACCGGCCGTCCTGCAACTGATACAAAGACTCAGTTTCTCCGGATGAAGATTCGTCGTCGGAGTAGACAACTGTTGCACCATCGGATTCCGATCCGTGTTCGGCTCGAACTCCGTGGATTGCTCCAACGAACACGTGCTTCATGGCAGGCTGAATCCGGGCCGATCTCGCACGCTGAGCCGGCTCGACGATGTTGGGGAAGATGTCCGGCTCAGGTCCCGGTTCGCCGATTTTGCCAATGAAGACTTGGATGCTACCGAAGGGAACCCGGTACCCGTATTCGATTGAATCGGCCTCCGGCCCCCAGCCTGCATCGTCGATGTAGATCCGGCCGCGGCGACTCTTGGTCATCCGAACGACCGCGTAACCCTTGAGCCCTTCAAAGCTGCCCTTCAAGAACTCGAAACCGGCGTGCGGAGGCCCCACGGTGGGCGCCAACTATCGTGGAATTAGCACGGCAGATGTCCGGTTTAACGGACTTGATGATGGAACCATCACACGGGTTAGCTTAAAGGGGTTCATAGCACACAAAGGACACAGAGAGTTTATACTAGTTCGGCCCCTTCGATGAAGGTAAAAGCCTACGTCTAGTTGGTTTGGTATTGCTTGGGCATCGGTTTACAGGGAGCGAATCGCTTGCCTGTAGTCTCGACGGGTTGATTCTTTCTTGTCCTTGAACCGTCGCCGGGTCGTCCCTTTATATAGAGGTGACGCCTGGTCTGGTTTACAGAGGCCCGAGGCCGGCTCATACTCGTGTCCGCCTCGGTCTCTGTCCTTTCTTCCTTATCTCTCAAGTTACATCGCTTGGCGGTTTACAAACCATAATTCTATACATGGGCCCTAAGATCTCGTGGGCCGTAGCCTTTACTAAATATTACAACCAAGCATACTATAACTAAGCCGGTTTACACTAGCCGGTTCATACCTGCTAGTAATATCCCTGACAGGATGTGACACGAGGCTTCTAGTGAGTTGCTCCGGTTTGTGAGGGGTGTGTCCAAACTTTCATCAAACAGGCCAATTTTTTTTTTGAACAACATCTTGGTGGCATGCTATTACATCAAGCATGGTTTCATATATTACTGATCAGTTTTCAATATTTTTGGAATTTAAATGCTATGGTACTCCATGCTTTGTGTCCAAGTCGTGACACCAATATGTTTGAAAATTCCTTCCAATTTTCACCACATGGAATTAACAAGAACACAAGTACACAAATATGAATTTTCAAACCGTTATGGTTAGCTATTGCATGTATATTTAGTTCAAATTTGAATTACAGCTTTAAAATCAATTAAATGTCTTTAAAAGGTCAAATTACCCCTGGAATTTTTTTGACATCCAGTTGTATTAGTGCATGTTAACTTTAGAATTTTTTTGAAGGCCGTCATAATAGTAAGCTATAGTCGGTTCGTCATCAAACATGCATTGTTCCCTCTCGGAACCACGAGCCTTCTAGTGAGTTGCTCTGGTTTTTAAGGGGTGTGTGTCCAAAATTTCGTCAAGGAGGCCAATTTTTTTACCACAACATCTTGGTGGCATGCCATTAAGCAAGGTTTCATGTATTTATGATCATTTTTTTGGAATTTAAATGCCATGGCACTCCATGCTTTGTGTCCAAGCCGTGACACCAATATATTTGAAAATTCCTTCCAATTTTCACCACATGGAATTAAATCGCACACAACTACACAAAGATGAATTTTCAAACCGCTATGGTTAGCTGTTGCATGTATATTTCATTCAAATTTGAATTATGGTCATTCAATGGCTACAAAAGCACTTAAATGTCTTAAAAAGGTTAAATGACCCCTGAAAGTTTCCAAATTTTGATATGACAGTTCTATAAGTTCACGTTAATTGTATAATTTTTTTGAAGGCCATAAGAGGAAGCTATTGCCCGTTCGTCACCAAACATGCATTGTTCCCTCTCACAACCATGACCCTTCTAGTGAGTTGCTCTGGTTTGTGAGGGGTGTGTCCAAAGTTTCATCAAACATGCCAATTTTTTTTTTGCACAACATCTTGGTGGCATGCCATTACATCAAGCAAGGTTTCATATATTTTTGATCATTTTTCAATATTTTTGGAATTTAAATGCTATGGTAGTCCATGCTTTGTGTCCAAGTCATGACACCAATATGTTTGAAAATTCATTCCAATTTTCACCACATGGAATTAACTCGGACAAAAGTACACAAATATGAATTTTAAAACCGTTATGGTTATCTATTGCATGTATATTTAGTTCAAATTTGAATTACGGTCATTAAATGGCTTTAAAATCAATTAAATGTCTTTAAAAGTTCAAACTACCCCTGGATTTTTTCAAATTTTGACATCCAGTTGTGTTAGTGCACGTTAACTTTAGAAATGTTTTGAAGGCCGTCATAATAGTAAGCTATAGTCGGTTCGTCATCAAACATGCGTTGTTCCCTCTCGGAACCACGAGCCTTCTAGTGAGTTGCTCTAGTTTGTGACGGGTGTGTGTGTCGGTGTACTAAGGTAGGGGTACCCCAGTACCCCAACTTGTGCACGGGCAGTTGCAGCTTCCCGCGGCAAGGTTTACTGCGTGCTCGCCGGAGACCTTCCTGCCCCCTATTAAACCATTCAAAAACAAAGTATACAAGACAGAAGATCGAGACCCCGGCAAGAGGAGCTTGCCGGGGAGGCCGTACCAGGCTCAAGGCTGTTCCACTAACACAAGACCCTGGCAAGAGGAGCTTGCCAGGAAGACTAGAAGATATCGCCTCGGCGCTGTGCGCGCCCCGGCAAGGGGCCCGGGGAGCGGCGAGTTCCCGGGCCCGGCAAGATCAAGGCCCCGGCAAGGTGCTTGCCGGGAGGGCTGCGCTGTGTGCCCGCGCTCCAGCTCATCGGCCCACGCGTCGCCCTGGGGCCTATCCAGGGACGCGTGGCGGATGGCTGTGCAGCCTGGGGTACACGGTGGCACTCCACGGCGATAAATCCGTCGCCGTGGCGGACGGAGACGCTAAGGCGGGAGCTTTTGGGGTCGACGGCGACGGGCATTAAATGCCCTTGTCCCCCACTGTTAAAGTAGGTATAGACCACTGTTCTGTACTGTAGCTTCACTGTTCCCGCACTGTTACAACTACCACCTCTTTTACATTTTTACCCCTTTCTCCTACGTTAACACCTGTCGGTGACCCCTTGCACTATAAAAGGAGGCCCATGCACAACGGGGAGGGGGTTCGAAACCTAGACTACTCTCACGCGCGGTGTAGCTGCTTCTTCAAGCTCCCGAGCACTCAACTCAATACACAACCAAGCAGGAGTAGGGTTTTACGCATCCGTGCGGCCCGAACCTGGGTAAAACTGCCCGCGTGTTTGCTTCGATCTGCTCTTTGTGCTCCCTCCGCCCTCGTACCGCACAGACAAGGGGCTCCGGTCCCATAGGTGTTCGTGGCGGACAGTTTCCCCCGACATCTTTGGCGCGCCAGGTAGGGGGCGTCGAGGTTGTGCGAACCTGATCCGGCGTTCGCGCGGGCGCATTCTTCATCAACCTCTCCAGCTTCATCAGCAGCTTCATCAGCAACTTCATCAGCGACAACTCCATGGCCCCGAAGAAGAAGCCTTCGGAGGTCGGAGGCCCGTCTGCGTCTCACCCTCCGCCACCAGAGCCAACGGTGGGCGGGGGAGACGCCGTCGGAAGGGTGGTTGCCGGCGAGGACACTCACGGTGCCACCAGATCTAAGAACAAGACGGACGACCGGACCTCGGTCTCCGTGGACGCGCCGCGTCCATCACAGCACACGACGACCCCGCAGCGCCATACCACGGGAGGTGGTATCCGCTTGCTGGGGCAAGGCCAAACTGGAGGTTCGCGGGACGCCCCGGATCCCCGTCCGGGCACAAGCAAAGCGAAGGCGCCGGCGCGGGACCCCGCTCCTTCTAACGTTGTTAGAAGTCCGAGCGTATCCCGCTCCTCGCACCGCTCGCCCGCGTTCCCCACTACTCCGGCAGAAGCGCTCGCAAGGGCGCAGCTGCTCCTCGATTTTCCTCCGGCGGCTGACAAGGCCGAAGAATGGAGGGCCACTATCCGGAGCCTGATAGACTTCGCCAACAATGATTCTCCACCGCAGCCGTCGGCCTCACGGCCGCGGCAGGCCGAGAAGACGAAGGCTATCGGCGACAAGACTGCCGGGGGTGCGACAAGCGTGCACTCCCCGGCGCAGAAACAGAAGACGCCGCCCCGCCGGAACAACCCCGACGACGGCTCCACAGCCTCGTCGGACCCGCGGGCCCGTCGGGACCAGCGCCAGGTCCTCGACGACCGGCGAGATGAAGACGCTCGAACCACAATCGAGCGCCGCCGAGAAGCTCGGCGACAATCCGACAAGAGAGCTGGAGACACTGTCGACGCGCGCGCGCCCGGTGAACCAGGCGACTTGCCGTACGCGGCAGGCTGCCCTGCGTTCACCCGCGAGCTGCGGCGCGTCCAGTGGCCCAGCATGAAGAACTTTAAGCCCGACGTACCTGAAAAGTACGACGGCAAGACGCAACCCTCGGAGTTTCTCAGCGTTTACACTATCGCAGTGCAAGCTGCCGGGGGGCGCGACGAGAAGATCCTAGCCAACTACTTCCCGCTCGTGCTGAAGCCGAACGTCCGTTCGTGGCTCATGCACTTGCCGGAAGGCTCTATCTCTTCTTGGGCCGACCTCTGCCATCAGTTTGTTGGCGCCTTCACCGGCGGCCACAAACCCCATGGCCAGGAGAGCGATCTCCACATCTTGGCCCAGAAGGAAGGCGAACCCCTGCGCAAATATATCCAACGCTTCAGCCGGGTGCAGCACAACATCCCTGACGTTCACCCCGCCGCGGTTATCAGCGCGTTCCATCAGAACGTGCGTAACCGCCGCATGCGTGAAGAAATGGCGATGACGAAGATTCGGGACGTCAGCGAGCTCTACGCTCTTGCTGACAAGTGCGCCCGCGCGGAAGAGGGGAGGAAACTCCCCGGGGAGGATGCTGGCGCAGGGGGAAGCGACAGCGACGACGCCGCCCCGGCAAAGAAGAGCCGGCGGCGGAACAACAGAAAGAAGGGCAAGAAGGAAGTGCTTGCCGTCGAGAAGTCCGGCAAGGAGGCCCCCGCCAAGCAAGCACAGGCTGGCGGCTCCGGTAAGGAGCCTGCCCCTGCGGCGGCGGCCGACAAGCCGGGTAGCTCCGACAAGCAATACTGTAAGATTCACCGCACCAAGGGTCACGATCTCTCCAACTGCAAGCGCGTCGAGTACCTCGTCGAGCAGCAAAAAGCTGAGTACGAGAGGCGCGACAAGGAGAAGGCCCAAGGTGGCGGGGAAGAGCCCAGCAAGAAGCGGCCGTTTAACGGCCGGGGAGGACGCCGCGGCAAGGCCAAGCAGCGGCAAGGAGATCGACCTCCCCGGGGCCGCGACAACGACGAAGACGATGATGAAGACATGGAGGATGACGAAAACAGCGAGCAGGAGTTCCAGAAGGCCACGGAGGTCCTGTGCGTCGACGGTGGCGCCTCCCTGCACACCTCCCACCGCCAGCTGAAACAGTGGGTGCGTGAGGTGAATGCAGCGGAGCCGCCCGTGGAGTCGCGCAGGCTCCTCAAATGGTCCAGCACGCCCATCGTTTTTGACCTTGAGGATCACCCTGACCGCACCACGGCGGTCGGGTGTTTGCCGATGCTGGTTTCTCCCACCATCCGCAACCTCAAGGTCACCAAAATGTTGGTTGACGGCGGGGCCGGGCTGAACTTGATCTCCTCCGCTGTGATCAAGAAACTCCAGATTCAAGACGGCGAGCTCGAAGAGACCGGTTCATTCCAAGGAATCAACCCGGGAAGGAGCAAGCCCAAGGGAAAGATTACTCTGCCAGTGACCTTTGGCGGGGAGCTCAACTTCAGGACTGAGCGCATCACCTTTGACGTTGCTGATATTCCATTGCCCTACAATGGAATACTCGGCCGTCCCGCCCTCGCCAAGTTCATGGCAGCTTCCCACTATGCCTACAACGTGCTGAAGATGCCGGGGCCGATAAGCGTCATCACTGTCCACAGCGACAAGAAGGATGCGCTTATTTGCGCCGACAAGATTTACCGGGATGCGGCAGCTGCGGCCGAGAAGGATACTCTTGCCGCTGAAGCTCCCGAGGGGAAGAAGATGAAGACCAAGTCCGGCAAGTGCTCTGGGACCCACTCCGGCAATCGCACCTCTTCGGAGTGCTGCGCTGCCGTCGAGGACGTTCCATCGAGCTCCACCGGCAAGAGCAAGAAAGGAATGGCTGCTCCTCCGGCAACCAAGAAAGTGTCCGCAAAGGAGGATGGCACTGGTGGTACCTTCACCATCAGTGCCACCCTTGACAGCAAATAGGAAAGCGCGCTCGTCGCCTTCCTGCGGGCGAATGTCGATGTGTTTGCTTGGCAACCATCTGACATCCCCGGTGTTCCCAGGAAGGTGATTGAGCACAAGCTTGCTGTCTGTCCTCATGCGCGGCCCATCAAGCAGAAAGTGAGGAAGCAAGCCGTGGAGCGCCAAGAGTTCATCAATGAGGAGATCAAGAAACTAGAGGCAGCAGGTCTAGTTAGAGGTGTGATCCATCCGACGTGGCTGGCAAACCCAGTCGTCGTGCGCAAGGCCAACGGGAAGTGGAGACTGTGTATAGACTTCACCGATGTCAATAAAGCATGTCCCAAGGATCCCTTCCCTTTGCCGCGCATTGACCAGATCGTTGACTCCACTGCCGGATGTGAGCTACTCTGTTTTCTTGATGCATACTCAGGCTACCATCAGATTTTCATGGCCAAGGAAGATGAAGAGAAGACTGCGTTCATCACTCCATGTGGCACCTACTGCTTTATCCGCATGCCATTTGGATTGAAGAATGCAGGCTCAACCTTTGCAAGGGTAGTGTACACTGCTTTTGAGCCACAGATCCACAGAAATGTAGAAGCTTACATGGATGACATCGTGGTGAAGAGCAAAAGCAAGGAAACCCTGATTCAAGACTTGGAAGAAACGTTTCAGAACCTGCGCAGGATACAGCTCAAGTTGAACCCCGAGAAGTGCGTCTTTGGAGTCCCCTCCGGCAAGCTTCTCGGGTTCTTTGTATCACAGAGGGGGATTGAAGCCAACCCCGACAAGATCAAAGCCATTGAGCAGATAGAGGCCCCGAAGCGCGTCAAGGATGTTAGAAGGCTTGCAGGCTGTGTTGCTGCCCTCAGTAGGTTCATTTCAAAATCCGCAGAGCGCGCCCTACCTTTCTTCAAAATCTTGAAGAAGGCAGGTCCCATGAAGTGGACTCCGGAAGCGGAGGCGGCGTTGCAGGATTTGAAACGGTACCTGTCCTCCACTCCTACACTTGTCGCACCTAGACCACAGGAAAAGTTGTTGCTATACTTAGCGGCAACCAACCAGGTGGTTAGTGCTGCGTTAGTGGCGGAGAGGGAGTCCGACGAAGAGTCAGCATCACCGGCAAGCGAATCTAGCGACAAGCAGGGGGCTGTTCCGACAAGCTCTGGCCCCGACAAGGAAGACTCTGCGCAGGAACAAGGAGAGGTGCGGAAGAAGATGGTGCAGCGCCCAGTGTATTTTGTAAGTTCCCTTCTCCAGGGGGCTAGATCAAGGTACTCTGGTGTGCAAAAATTGCTTTTCGGCCTCCTCATGGCCTCAAGAAAGCTGCGCCACTACTTCCAAGCCCATGAGATAACAGTGGTCACTCGCTTTCCGTTGAAGAGGATATTGCACAATCCAGAGGCAACAGGCAGGATCGTCGAGTGGGCACTGGAGCTGTCAAGCTTTGGACTCAAGTTTGAAAGTACTTCAACCATACAGAGCCGAGCCTTGGCAGAATTCATTGCCGAATGGACACCAACACCAGAAGATGAAGTTCAAGAAACAAGCGCACCCGTGCAAGAAGCGACAAGTGAATGGGTAATGTATTTTGACGGTGCCTTCTCGCTGCAAGGCGCCGGTGCCGGCGTGGTACTCATCGCGCCCACCGAAGAACACCTCAAATATGTTATCCAGATGCACTTTCCCAGGGAGCAAGCGACAAACAACACCGTAGAATATGAAGGCTTGCTTGCCGGCCTCAGGATTGCGGCCGAACTTGGGATCAGAAAGCTGATTGTGCGGGGAGATTCTCAGTTGGTGGTCCGACAAGTTAACAAGAGCTATCAGAGCCCTTTGATGGAAGCATATGTCGATGAAGTGAGAAAGCTTGAAGAGCACTTTGAAGGTTTGCAGATGGAGCACGTCCCGAGAGCTCAAAATGAGATTGCAGATGGCCTTTCAAAGTGCGCCGCGATGAAGTTACCTGTGGAACCAGGGACCTTTTTGCTCAAGCTGACTCAGCCATCAGTTACACCATCAATTGGGCAGTCCAAGAAGAGAAAGTTGGTCTCCGGCGACTACTTGCCGGCGGATCTTCCTGAACCCGCCGCCAAAGTTCCCAAGATCAACAACAACGCTGAGGAGCAGTTTGCTCCTGCAAGCCCTCGGGTTTGTGCAGTTGAAGCAAGTGTTCCCGACAAGCCTCGCCCCGGCGAGCTTGTCGGGGGACCGTCAGCTCCGGCAGGATCAGAGGTCTTTGCCGTAGAAGCTGAGGTTCCCGCAGCGGCCCTCGAGCCTTTAGTCCTTGCAGTCGAGCCTCGGGCTCCAGCATGGGCACAGCAGATCGTCCGTTTTCTGCAAACTGGAGAACTTCCCGACGACCCTCAAGAGATAGAGAAGATAACCAGGCAGTCAAGTATGTATCAGTTCGTGGATAACGAGCTATACAGAAGAAGACTCAACGGTGTCAGGTTGAAATGCATCTCCAGAGAAGATGGACAGAAGCTGTTGGCAGAAATACACGGAGGCATATGCGGCCACCACATTGGCACAAGGGCACTTGCCGGGAAAGCTTTCCGGCAAGGGTTCTTTTGGCAAGAAGCCCTCCAAGATGCAACTGCACTAGTAACCAAGTGTGAAGCGTGCCAGTTCCATGCAAAGCAAATTCATCAGCCAGCTCAAGCTCTCCAAACAATCCCTTTGTCATGGCCCTTCTCGGTCTGGGGGCTCGATATCCTCGGCCCTTTCCCTCGCGCCGTCGGGGGCTTTGAGTACTTGTACGTCGCAATCGACAAGTTCACAAAGTGGCCAGAAGTGGAGCCAGTGAGGAAGGTGACAGCACAGTCAGCAGTCAGGTTCTTCAGGTCGATTGTTTGTCGTTTCGGGATCCCTAACAGGATCATCACCGACAACGGTACGCAATTCACTAGTCGCACCTTCATGCAGTACGTCCAAGACCTTGGCTCCAAGGTCTGTTTCGCTTCTGTTGCTCACCCGAGGAGCAACGGTCAAGCGGAGAGGGCAAATGCTGAAGTGCTGCGCGGACTCAAGACAAGGACCTTTGACAGGCTGCGCAAGTGCGGAAAGAATTGGATAGAGGAGCTCCCGGCGGCTCTTTGGTCAATCAGAACGACACCAAGTCGAGCCACCGGGCAGACACCTTTTGCTCTAGTCTATGGAGCAGAGGCAGTTCTCCCCACGGAACTCGTATACGGATCTCCTCGAGTACTCGCTTATGATGAGCTCGAGCAAGAGCAACTGCGGCAAGATGACGCATTGCTCCTTGAGGAGGGACGTCTCCAGGCTGCTGTACGAGCTGCTCGATACCAGCAAGCTTTGCGCCGCTACCATAGCCGCAAAGTCAAGGCCAGGAGTCCCGAGGAAGGCGACCTTGTTCTTCGGCGTGTTCAGTCCGCCAAGAATTCCAACAAGTTGACGCCGAAGTGGGAAGGCCCTTATCGGGTGAGACAAGTTACGAGGCCCGGCGCTGTCCGCCTCGAGACCGAAGAAGGCTTACCGGTGAGCAACTCCTGGAACATAGAGCATCTTCGCAAGTTTCACCCCTAAGGCGCGGTTGCCGTGATCCGCTCCGGCAACCACCTTTTGTACAAGCTTTGCCGCTGTTGCATGTAACCCTTTGTACAAAGCCGGGCGCAGACCCCGTGCATCAGTAAAGATTTCGTGTTTTCGCATCGATTGCCTTTCGCATGCTTCTCTTTGCTATTTGCGTGTTTTATTTGGCATTTGATGCAACACTTAGATACTCGGTAAGCACTATTACGCCGAAAGGCGATATGCTTGTTTCCCTCTCCTTTTCCTTTTTCTCTTAAGCAGAAGGAACGTTCCACCACGAACACCTATGGGACCGGAGCCCCTTGTCTGTGCGGTACGAGGGCGGAGGGAGCACGAAGAGCAGATCGAGGCAGACGCACGGGCAGTTTTACCCAGGTTCGGGCCGCACGGATGCGTAAAACCCTACTCCTGCTTGGTTGTGTATTGAGTTGGGCGCTCGGAGCTTGAAGAAGCAGCTACACGAGCGTGAGAATGATCTAGGTTTCGAACCGAACTGAACCGAACCCCCCCCACGTTGTGCATGGGCCTCCTTTTATAGTGCAAGGGGTCACCGACAGGTGTCAACGTAGGAGAAAGGGGTAAAAATGTAAAAGATGTGGTAGTTGGAACAGTGCGGGAACAGTGGAGCTACAGTGCAGAACAGTGGTCTATACCTACTTTGACAGTGGGGGACAAGGGCATTTAATGCCCGTCGCCGTCGACCCCAAAAGCTCCCGCCGTTGCGTCTCCGTCTGCCACGGCGATGGATCCACTGCCGTGGAGTGCCACCGTGTCCCCCAGGCTGCACAGCCATCCGCCACGCGTCCCTGGAGTGGCCCCAGGGCGACGCGTGGGCCGATGAGCTGGAGCGCGGGCACACAGCGCACCTCCCCCGGCAAGCACCTTGCCGGGGATCTCGACCTTGCCGGGCCCGGAAGCTTGCCGCTCCCCGAGCCCTTGCCGGGTCTTCTAAGATAGAATCTTCTGTTCGTCCTGACAAGCTCCTCTTGCCAGGGCCTCGTGCTAGTTAAGCAATCTTGAGCCTGGGACGGCCTTCCCGGCAAGCTCCTCTTGCCGGGGTCTTGGTCTTCTGTCTTGTATACTTTGTTTTTGAATGGTTAGATAAGGACCAGGAAGGTCTCCGGCGAGCCAGCAGTAAACCTTGCCGCGGGAAGCTGCAACTGCCCGTGCACAAGTTGGGGTACTGAGGTACCCCTACCTTAGTACACCGACAGGAGCCCCCGGGCCTGGGCCACACACGGTGCCGAGCGCTGTTGGGCCAGGCCCAAAACAGTGCACGGGCACCCGCGGCCCGCGGCGCGCCGAATCCACTTCCCTATCCGCCGCACCCCACGGTAACGGCACGCGTCGATTGCGGCGCCGTGGGATGGGACGTGCCCACGATTTCTTTAATGGGAAGGGCGAAACGCCCCCCCACTCCCCCATAAAAGCAGAGAGAGCGGCGCGGTTCCCCTCCCTGCGCACTCATTACCATCGTCTTCTTCCTCAGATTCCTCTGCTCTTTGCCTCTACTCCTCCGCCACCACCAAGCTCTTCGCCCCCTTCCTTCCACCGCGTCCGCCATGGCCCCAAAGACCGACAAGGCGACGGTGGTCCCAACCACGGAGACGTGAACCAAAGGTCTTGGCGCCAAGGTCTGTTTCGCTTCTGTTGCTTACCCGAGGAGCAACGGTCAAGCGGAGAGGGCAAATGCTGAAGTGCTGCGCGGACTCAAGACAAGGACCTTTGACAGGCTGCGCAAGTGCGGAAGGAATTGGATAGAGGAGCTCCCGGCGGCTCTTTGGTCAATCAGAACGACACCGAATCGAGCCACCGGACAGACACCCTTTGCCCTAGTCTACGGGGCAGAAGCAGTTATCCCCACGGAACTCGTATACGGATCTCCTCGAGTGCTCGCTTATGATGAGCTCGAGCAAGAGCAACTGCGGCAAGATGACGCATTGCTCCTTGAGGAGGGACGTCTCCAGGCTGCTGTACGAGCTGCTCGATACCAGCAAGCTTTGCGCCGCTACCATAGCCGCAAAGTCAAGGCCAGGAGTCTCGAGGAAGGCGACCTTGTTCTTCGGCGTGTTCAGTCCGCCAAGAATTCCAACAAGTTGACGCCGAAGTGGGAAGGCCCTTATCGGGTGAGACGAGTTACGAGGCCCGGCGCTGTCCGCCTCGAGACCGAAGAAGGCTTACCGGTGAGCAACTCCTGGAACATAGAGCATCTTCGCAAGTTTCACCCCTAAGGCGCGGTTGCCGTGATCCGCTCCGGCAACCACCTTTTGTACAAGCTTTGCCGCTGTTGCATGTAACCCTTTGTACAAAGCCGGGCGCAGACCCCGTGCATCAGTAAAGCTTTCGTGTTTTCCGCATCGATTGCCTTTTGCATGCTTCTCTTTGCTATTTGCATGTTCTGTTTGGCATTTGATGCAACACTCAGATATACGGTAAGCACTATTATGCCGAAAGGCCAGATACTTGTTTCCCTCTCCCTTTCTCTTTCCTCTTAAACAGAAGGAACGGTCCTCGCGCACAAGTTTGCCGGGGGGGAAGGAGGTGGAGGAAGAACCAAGTGCTATTCAAGAAAGAGAAGCCTTACCGGAAAGCAAGCAATATGAGCAAGCAGCATATGAAAGATAAGTTGTTAGAATTTGACCAGTTCAAATTTTAAATTTTGGTTGTCTTCCTTGAACGATCACACTTTGTATGGAAAACCTGTGCGCGGAGGAACCTACCCGTAGCTTGCCGCACCCTTATCTTGTTTTCGAGTCCACTCAACGATTTAAGTGAGCTGCGACAAGTGTCGCGCCCTTGCCTCGTTTCCGAGTACGCTCAGCAAGCTAAGTGCGTTGCGACCAGCTGCGGCAAGGTTGCTTGCCGGCGAGGACCTTGGCCAGCAGGCTGCTTAGAGTCCAACACTCAGCGCTCGCGACAAGGGCCCCTTGCCGGCGAGCTCCCCGGGAGCGTAGGGTGAAAAACATACAAAGTCAAAGATTGGAACAGGGAAGATAACATTGCACTGATTGATTGAAGTAAAGCAAATATCTTACAAGGATAACTTGTCGCAATGGACTAATGAGTTCATAACATAATGTGCAGTAATAAAAAGATAAAGATAAATGGGGCCCTAGTCTACGCGGTCGCCTTCCTTCCTGCCAAGCTTTGCCACCTTGGCGATGATGTGGCCGACCTGCTCCTTCAGGGCCTCCGTGTCTGCATCTGCCGGCAGAGTGCGAAGAACGTTCGTGAGGTTGATCCCCGGGTTGCGGTACACGATTTTCGTCAAGACCCGCTCCAGAGTTCCCGCGCAAAGCCGGCGCGACTCCTCGGCCAGCTGCGCGGGGATGCGGTTCCGGAGACCTGCAAGAGCTGGAGCAACGCCTCTGAAGAAGAGGCTGAGCTTGGCGCTGTGCGGGAGATCTGGATCCGGCGAGTAGATAAGATGTTCGACCTTCAACGCCAGCAACTCCTGGTCAATATTGGACGCAGAAGAAACCAGCTCTTCGGTCCACACTTCGATAGTCTGCCGGAAGAGCTCGGAGGCCTTGTTGACGCTCTCCACCAAGGTTCGCTCCTTGCGGAGCTCATCCTTCAACTTGGTCTCCTGGGCTCGGGCAGCATCGAGCGATTCCTTCAGGGTGGTGACCTTCAGCTCCAGATCTTCAATGGAGTCCTTGGCGGCCTTCAGCTCGTCACCCCTCTTGGATAAACTCACCTGGAGCTCTGAGTTTGTGTGAGCGTCCTTCTCGCGCTCCAAGATGAGCGCGGCAACCTTCTCGGCGCTCACCTTCATCGCCTTCTCCAGTTGTTCGACCTTGGCGGCGAGCTCCTTCTTGGCGTCCTCCGCGGCAACCGCGGCGGCCTTCGCCTCCTTCAGCTCCCCGCCAAGGGCGGCCTCGCGAGCGGCAAGGTCTTCTTCATGAGAATCCAGCTCAACCTTCCGCTGCGCGAGCTCTCCCTCTCGCCGGGACATCTCCACCCCGGCGAGACGCTGCTGTTCATCGGCTTCGGCCCTCTCAAGTACCCACTCTTGGTACTCGCCGGCGAGACGCTCACGCTCCTCCGCCACCTGGCGGAGGGCAGCCTGATTGGCGGCGCTGAGCTCCGCCGCACGCTTCTCCATCTCTGCCGCGGCCTTGGCGGCAAGAGCCTCCCGGGAAGCGAGCTTTGCTTGCCTGGCCCGGTAAAGGGCCAGGAGCTGATGAAGCAATCGCTCCTCCTCGGGCCCCTCACCTCCACCGGGCGCCTGGACGATCTTCAGGCCTGCGGAGGCGAGGACCTCTCCGTCGAACGCCTCGCCCTCCGCAGGAGCTCGCGACGAAGACCCCCACGACATCTGAATGAAGACGCCATTGGGGGCCTCGAGATAGAACCTCTGCTCTTCGCCGGCGGAGGGACCGGTGGCCGGTGCAGCATCAGATGCTCCCGCCGCCTCCGGGTCGGCGGTGCGGCCACCGTCCCCCTCCCCGGCCGCTGCGTCCGCAGCCGGAGCAGTTTCTTGCGCGGCCGGCTCGGCGGCCTCGGTTACCTCCTCGACGACTGGAGCGTCGCCGCCGCCGCCCTGCGCGTCCTCCTCCTCGAGGATAATCACCTCCGTCTCCATGGGCGCAGGAGGAGGAAGATCTAGAAAGAAGAAGAAGAGAAATAAATTCAAGACTCAAGCAAATATCCAAAAAAGAGACAAGCCAAGAAGACAAGTTACAAAGATTACCTTGGCGGACGTCCTCAGCGGCGGGCTCCCTCGCCGGGGAGCTCGGCCTCGTCGGAGTAGTCGCCCTCGCCGGGGAACTTGGCCTTGGCGGGGTGGCCGCCCTTGCCGGGCTGCTCGTCCTTGGCGGGGTACTCTGCCTTGGCGGAGTACCCGCCCTTGACGGAGCACTCTCCCTTGCCGAAGAGTTCTGCCTTGGCGGAGATGGCGGGGCCTGCGGCTCCTCGGCTGTGGCCTCCGGGCGCTCTTCCCGCTGGGGTTCCTCCTCTGTACAGAACAAGACAAGAGATGTCAATACGTGAAGACAAAATCAAAACCTCAGGCGTATCCCGACAAGCGAAAAGAGAACCCCAGACTTACGCTGGGGGCTGCGCTGCGGGCTGCGCTGGGGGCTGCTCATCGGAGCAGTGCTCGAGTCCGGCAGGCTCGGCTCCGGCACACCCTCCGTTGCCGCTGCCACTGAGCCTTCCGCGACCTCGGCCTCGGGCGCCTTGGCCTTCTTCGCTGCGCGGTGGGCCAGGGTCCTGAAATCAAAACAGTAAACAGAGTCAGCATCAACAGAAGTTCAAGACAAAAATCAAGAAGATGAAGAATCTCGGATCCTTACTCCTGGTCCTCCTCGTCGTCCTCGCTTAGGGCGGAGAAGTCATACTCCACCGTGGGCGCGTCGACGCGAGGAGCGGGAGGCGAAGACTCCCTCGCGCGCTTGGTGCTCACCGGGGCTGGGGGCTGCGAAGACCCAGCCCCTGTGGCTGCCGGCGCCCGGGGGGCGGGCGGAGCCGTTGCTCCGCTCCGAGAAGACCCCTGCCGGCTCGCTGCCGGCCTGCGGGGCGCCTCCGTCGTGGTCCGCGCACGGGCCGCCTCCGCTGCGGCTGGTGCGCCGGACGGCCTTGGCGCGGCTTGACTCCCCCGGGGAGCCGCCCGCCGAGGTGGCTGTTGCCGGGGCGCCTGCGCCCTTTCCCCCGTCGCCGTCTTGCGGAGGCGTTTTGCCGGGGACTCCTTCGGGCTTGCCGGGGGCGGGGAGCTCTCCGACGAGGAGAGGTCGTCGGCGTATAACTCCGTGGATCCGCCGGAGTCTTCGGCCTCCTCCTCCTCCTCCTCCTCTGCCCCGGCCGGCTCGCTGGGCCCAGCATCCAGCGCTGCGGCCCTCTTTCCCTTGGCGCCTCCGCCCCTCGCGGCGCCTCTGCTCCCTCCGGTGGTGCCCTCCCTTGCCGCAGCCTCCGTCGCGATCCCATGGATCCCGGAGTGCCTCAACGAGGGGACCCCGGCGAGCGCGTCGGGTGGGAGGTTCAGCAATCGGCGGATCTCCGCCTCTTCCGCCTGGGTGGACGCCTCTTCGGCCTCCGCCTCCTCCGGCGAGAACCCGAAGACTCCTGCCGCCGCGGCTGCGGCGGCCTCCTCAGCCCGAGAAGCTATGTAGGCGATTTCCTGGTCGGTGGTGTCCCGCGTATGCAGCTTGAGGTCCTCCTTGTTACTCGCCACCTCGGCGAGGTTGTCGTAGAAGTTGAGGACGTCAATGGGCTTCGGGGCGATCCACGAGCGGTCCAAGCCATGCGAGTCGCACATCGGCATCATGGCAAGGATCCGGTCCCTCGCGGCGTTGTTGCAGAGCGGCACCACTTCCCGGGGAGTCCTGAACCACTCGGGGTGCGTCGGGTCGTACTTGAAGAGTTCCCGTACCATCCCGCGCAGCTCCAGAGTGGTGAAGTTAAAATTAAGCCCGGGGCGCAGCCTCATGATATCTGCCGGGCCGCCGTACTCCCAGGCCGGCCTCTTCCGGTCTTGGAGAGGGGCGATGCGCCGGCGGAGGAAATCTGCGCCCACCTCGGCAACCGACAGCCGGGCCATCCGAAGACGGAGAATCCGGACGAGGGCGATGTCGAGCTTGACGTCGTCGGAGTCTAGATCACTCCAATCCCTGCCGCGCACAATGGGCGTCGTGCGCGGCGCAGTGAAGGCTTGCGGCTGGTCTTCTACAATCCAGCACCACTCCGCTCGCCATTCCTCCCACTTGCCGCGGAGCTCCCCCGGCAAGTACGACCCTTTCTTATTGAGACGGAAGACCCAAGAAATTCCTCCGGAGAGGGGGGCATCGGCCTCGGCTCTAGGAGTGAAAAAGTGTCTAAAGAGGGCTACGTTGGGGTGGACTCCTATGAAGTTTTCGCACATATGTGCGAAAACAGCCATGGTGAGAATGGCGTTGGGGGTGAAATCAAGCAGATGGAAGCCATACGTATTCATGATGTCACAGAAGAAGTTCGAAAAAGGAGGACAGAGACCACAATGGAAAAAGGCAGCAAAGAAGTGATACCCGCCGGGATAGTTGTCCTTGGCGGCGGCCGGGTATGCTCGGGTGCGGGGATGCGCATCGGTGCCCTTGGACCAGAACAAGTAATACTTGTTCCAGAGTTCTTGCACGCCGAGCTTCGGTGGGAAGACGACGTGCCGCTTCCGGTAAGCGATGAGCTTGGCTGCTTGCTCGGATTTCTCCTTCTTGGACTTCTCCGCTTTCGCCTTGTCGGTCTTTGGGGCCATGGCGGACGCGGCGGAAGGAAGGGGACGAAGAGCTCGGCGGCGGCGGAGCTGTGGAGGCGGAGCGCAAGAAGGAATCTTTTGCAGGTAGAAGACGACGTAATGAGAGCACAGGGAGGGGAACCGCGCCCGCTACCTCTGCTTTTATGGGGGAGTGGGGGGCGTTTCGCCCTTTCCATTAAGAGATCGTGGCCACGTCCCATCCCACGGCGCCGCAATCGACGCGTGCCGTTACCGTGGGGTGCGGCGGATATGGAAGTGGATTCGGCGCGCCGCGGGCCGCGGGTGCCCGTGCACTGATTTGGGCCTGGCCCAACAGCGCTCGGCACCGTGTGTGGCCCAGGCCCGGGGGCTCCTGTCGGTGTACTAAGGTAGGGGTACCCCAGTACCCCAACTTGTGCACGGGCAGTTGCAGCTTCCCGCGGCAAGGTTTACTGCGTGCTCGCCGGAGACCTTCCTGCCCCCTATTAAACCATTCAAAAACAAAGTATACAAGACAGAAGATCGAGACCCCGGCAAGAGGAGCTTGCCGGGGAGGCCGTACCAGGCTCAAGGCTGTTCCACTAACACAAGACCCTGGCAAGAGGAGCTTGCCAGGAAGACTAGAAGATATCGCCTCGGCGCTGTGCGCGCCCCGGCAAGGGGCCCGGGGAGCGGCGAGTTCCCGGGCCCGGCAAGATCAAGGCCCCGGCAAGGTGCTTGCCGGGAGGGCTGCGCTGTGTGCCCGCGCTCCAGCTCATCGGCCCACGCGTCGCCCTGGGGCCTATCCAGGGACGCGTGGCGGATGGCTGTGCAGCCTGGGGTACACGGTGGCACTCCACGGCGATAAATCCGTCGCCGTGGCGGACGGAGACGCTAAGGCGGGAGCTTTTGGGGTCGACGGCGACGGGCATTAAATGCCCTTGTCCCCCACTGTTAAAGTAGGTATAGACCACTGTTCTGTACTGTAGCTTCACTGTTCCCGCACTGTTACAACTACCACCTCTTTTACATTTTTACCCCTTTCTCCTACGTTGACACCTGTCGGTGACCCCTTGCACTATAAAAGGAGGCCCATGCACAACGGGGAGGGGGTTCGAAACCTAGACTACTCTCACGCGCGGTGTAGCTGCTTCTTCAAGCTCCCGAGCACTCAACTCAATACACAACCAAGCAGGAGTAGGGTTTTACGCATCCGTGCGGCCCGAACCTGGGTAAAACTGCCCGCGTGTTTGCTTCGATCTGCTCTTTGTGCTCCCTCCGCCCTCGTACCGCACAGACAAGGGGCTCCGGTCCCATAGGTGTTCGTGGCGGACAGTTTCCCCCGACAGTGTGTCCAAACTTTCGTCAAACAAGCCAATTTTTTTACCACAACATCTTGGTGGCATGCCATTAAGCAAGGTTTCATGTATTTCTGATCATTTTTATTTTTTTGGAATTTAAATGCCATGGCACTCCATGCTTTGTGTCCAAGCCGTGACACCAATATATTTGAAAATTCCTTCCAATTTACACCACATGGAATTAAATCGCACACAAGTACACAAATATGAATTTTGTAACCGCTATGGTTAGCTGTTGCATATATATTTAGGTCAAATTTGAATTATGATCATTCAATGGCTAGAAAATCACTTAAATGTCTAAAAAAAGGTCAAATGACCCCTGAAATTTTGACATGACAGTTCTATAAGTTCACGTTAACTGTATAATTTTTTTAAGGCCATAAGAGGAAGCTATTGCCTGTTCATCACCAAACGTGCATTATTCCCTCTCAGAACCACGACCCTTCTAGTGAGTTGCTCCGGTTTGTGAGGGGTGTGTCCAAACTTTCATCAAACAGGCCAATTTTTTTGCACAACATCTTGGTGGCATGCCGTTACATCAAGCAAGGTTTCATATATTTCGGATCATTTTTCAATATTTTTGGAATTTAAATGCTATGGTACCCCATGCTTTGTGTCCAAGTCGTGACATCAATATGTTTGAAAATTCCTTCCAATTTTCACCACATGGAATTAACTCGCACACAAGTACACAAATATGAATTTTCAAACCGTTATGGTTAGCTATTGCATGTATATTTAGTTCAAATTTTAATTATGGTCATTAAATGGCTTTAAAATCAATTAAATATCTTTAAAAGGTCAAATTACCCCTGGATTTTTTCAAATTTTGACATCCAGTTGTATTAGTGCACGTTAACTTTAGAAATTTTTTGAAGGCCATCTTAATAGTAAGCTATAGTCGGTTCATCATCAAACATGCATTGTTCCCTCTCGGAACCACAAGCCTTCTAGTGAGTTGCTCTCGTTTGTGAGGGGTGTGTGTCCAAACTTTCGTCAAACATGCCAAATTTTTTGGAACAACATCTTGGTGGCATTCCATTACGTCAAGCAAGGTTTCATGTATTTCTAGTCTTTTTTTGGAAATTAAATGCCATGACGCTCCATGCTTTGTGTCCAAGCTGTGACACCAATATGTTTGAAATTTCCTTCTAATTTACTGCAAATGGAATTAACTTGCACGCAAGTACACATATATAAATTTTAAACCGTTATGGTTAGTTGTTGCATGTACGTGTAGTTCAAATTTGAATTATGGTCATTAAATGGCTAGAAAATCACTTAAATGTCTTAAAAAGGGTCAAATGACCCCATAAAATTTCCAAATTTTGACATCACAATTATATTAGTGCACGTTAACTATAGCATTTTTTTGAAGGCCATAAGAGAAACTTATCGTCGGTTCGTCATCAAACATGCATTGTTCCCTCTCGGAACCACGAGCCTTCTAGTGACTTGCTACGTTTTGTGAGGGGTGTGTGTCCAAACTTTCGTCAAACAGGCCAATTGTTTTACCACAGCGTCTTGGTGGCATGCCATTACGTCAAGCAAGGTTTCATGTATTTTTGATCATTTTTTTAATTTTTTTGGAATTTAAATGCCATGGCACTCCATGCTTTGTGTCCAAGCCATGACACTAATATGTTTGAAAATTCCTTCCAATTTATACCACCTGGAATTAACTCGCACACAAGTACACAAATATGATTTTTCAAACCGTTATGGTTAGCTGTTGCAAGTATATTTAGGTCGAATTCCAATTGCGGCCATTACATGGGTAGAAAATCACCTAAATGTCTTAAAAAGGTCATCTAACCCCTGAAGTTTTCCAAATTTAGACATGACAGTTATATTAGTACTCCAAATTTTCTCGTACATTTAAAACACCATCCGTTGCCACTGTACTCCAAATTCTTCTTTCACACCGAATACAAAATATCAACAACATCACACACAGTTTGTCGTAGGAAGTGTTTGCGATGAAAATTCGTGGGTCTATTTAAATCTTCCTCCATAAGCTTCGCCGGCTTTATCTGCTCTAGTGCCGGTCACCCCCGAATCCCTGATCCCCAATCCCACAACCCGTTCTTGCAAAGAATGACGCCGTGGAAATGCTTCGTCAGGGCCCGTACGGTGGCTGTGTCCTCCTCGAGTGCCGCTGCCTGCGCCGAGAGCACGGCTGCATCCGCATTGAGTGCAACCGCATCCGCCGAGAGGGCATCTACGGGGGCCGTCAGGGCATCTACGGCGGCCTACAGGGCAGCAGCAGCAGCCAAGATGGCTGCAGTAGCTACTACGGTGGCAGTTGCAAACGCTGAGATCGCTCGAGCTGCCGTCCGCGCCGCCGATGTCGCCCTGGTCCGGGTCGAGGCCATCCATTCAAAGATCGAGGACGAACATGCCAAGATATTCTAGGCCACCTCGGAATCCAGCAAGCAACCCACGTCCGAAAAGGCGGCGGAGGCCATGGAGCATCTGCTTCCTCATGATATCGCCGAACGGGAGCTGGAGATGCAGGAGGTGGCGGTGATCGAGGAGCGCCAGGTGGAGGAGTTGCGTGTGGCTGACGACAAGGTAGAGAAGAGCATGTCCGTCGAGGAATCTATGGTGGAGTACCAACGGGACCTCTGGCGCAACCACTACTATGAGTACTACAACCTTGAGGGCGGCGGCGAGGACGAGGACGACGACGCGGTCAATTTCAGCCGGTGGGGACGCAGAGTTCACCAGCGGAGGCTTGTCGCTAGGATGGGTCATCAACGTCCCATCTTACATCGGTGAGGCATAGGGCAGCGTGACGGCGGCTTTGTTAAAATTATGCATACTTAGCCTTTGTTTATAACATTGGTTTGTCGTTAGAGCAATATTCAGGTTAATTGCCTCTATTTAATTACTAAAATTGCTCGATTCAGTAAGTGTGGTCTGTGTGTTGTAGGCTCTTTTGTCTGTCCAAATTAGCAAGCGATGTTAAATTATGCAATGACGTGGATGAGAAATTACCCAAGGAAATTGCCACCAAAATTAGAATGATCAAACTCATCGCTTGTTCATAAAGCAGAAGAATCGTTTGCGATGCACACATTCGTTCAAAGTGAAATGGTGTCCGGCGGCACCGTGCACAAGTTTCCCTCCACCTTTCAAAAAATTTCGACTACCGCCAAAATATCTAACTCCGCACTTCCTTACACCCTTTTGTCCCCGACCACAAGTCACATTTCCCATGTTTCCTCCTTCCTTCTTTCCCAAGGCTTCCTCGCTTGCTTCCTCACTCTCGCTGTCTCGCATCCGACCACCGCGGTCGCCATGGTCTTCTTCAATGACCTGTCCAGTGGTTCCTGCTCCGATGATGACTCTTTCACCACCCATGTATGCCTCTCTTCTCTCTCTCTCGGGTTATGATTTGGAATGAAGGATATTAACCCGGCGATCGATTTTAGTCATTTCTTCCTCTTGTAGCTCCCTAGGACCATCAGTTGAAATGAATGTAGCGGGGTGGCTGAAGATCTGCCTGCTCGTTGTCACCATCAATCTACATGCGTGAAGTTAGTTGCGTTTGAATCTGTGGACAATGGCAGGAAGTTTCTGGCATGTGCAGAGAAGGTTAGCCCCACTTTTGTTGTTACAAATCATTTGTTAGATGTGATTCAGAAACTGTCACTATGCTATGTTATTTCAGATGTGATAAAGACAGTGTCATCGTTTTGACCTAGTATATAAAAGTGTTGCTATCTCATCAGCGGTGCCATTGGAAAATTATTTGGCACCGCTTCAATAGGTTGTGCAGCCAACTTTGGTCCACACATCCAAGCAGCCAAGCAGTAAAATACTAAAACTTTATGGCACGAAGAAACTGGGCATCAGAGCAACTAGGTGCTCCGGAGTCCGGTTCCCTGATTTTTTCCTATGCATCGGCTCGCCAGTGCTAGGCACCGGTGCCAAATGTACCAACAATTTTATTGACATCGGTTTTGGCATACATAGTGGACGACCTTAGTGCTATTAGTTCTATGTCACTAAATTTGTGCATGTGCACACCTGTTAGTATCAATTTGTTGTCATCCGAACACTGTCGCTATGTTGTTGCAGTTATATTTAGTTTCCTCATTAAATGTTCAATTTGCTATTTATAGTACATGAGTAACAACTTGTAGCGTTGTTGAAGTTAATTATAGCTTATGATGTTTTTGAATTTGGTTGGTGTCTTAGTGGCAATTATTTCCTTTGCATATTGATCTTTTTGAGAAGATATGTCATAATTAGCCTGTTTCTTTAGTTTTTCAAAATATGTTAGATTTTCTATGTTTCTAGAAACCCATTTTTTGTATAGTTGTCACTGATTTAGTTTTAAATATTATAGGATGAAGGGGAGTGTTCTTACCTGGAGTGGGCTGATCAAGAGTTGTCACAGTCTTTGAAGATGTGCCTAGCAAAGCTCTGGAGCATGTACGAGGAAGAGAACAGGGATAGGCTTAAAGAAAGTGTTATCGACACTTAAGAATATTTCAAGATGCGGGAAAAAAGAGGAAGATGGAGAATGAGCTCATATGTTTGAAATTAGACTTTGCTAATTTGGTCGTGGCGAAGGAGGAGGCACTTTTCCAGTTGGTTAGTGCAAAACATGTTCGTACTGAACTGAAAGCAAAGGTGATGAAGACGAACCTGGCTGATCATGCATCAGTCGACTAGGGAAATGAATATATTCTAATATTGTTGTTATAAAGGTGAATTAGCTATATGATCTACTGTGTTGTTTTCAGGTAAGTATCATACTGTGATGTTAAAATATATCTTTGTGCCTGATATGAAATTGGCAAACAACTGTTCGATATGAAATGTGAATGTGCCTAATACTGGAATTATTAATTGTCAACTAATAAACATGCTAAATGGGTCATGGAAGTTTGCAAACGGTTCTAGCAGTAAAAGCAGTTGTGGTGGATAGCCCAAAGCCATACAATTTTCTTCATCAAACCATGTGTGATATAGTTGAATAAAGAAAATAGTTAACGGAGGCGGAGCATGTGTGATTGTTACACATATCACAAATGAGGTTATACATCAAACTACGTGGGATGTATATACGAACAGAAACCTTTCTCCGGGATTCACTGTGTGGGATGTGCAAATGAACGGAAACATTTTTCTGGGATTCACTCTGTGGGATATGCAGATGAATGGAAACATTTCTTGTAGATTGATTGTGTGGGTTCTGCAGACGAACGGAAATGTTTCTCTGGGAATCACTGTATGGGATGTACCTACGAACGGAAATGATTGGGCTTGTATAATTGTATGTGATGGCTAGCCCGATCGCACACGATCTCATTTTGTGTAGCGTGTGTGACCGGAGGGCTTATCCCCGATGGTTTCTGGGTCGTGTTGGCAGGACTCCCCTATCTCCCACACTCACTTGGCGACGTTTTAAAATGACGTCACGGAAAGGGGTTAAAAACCGTTTGTATAACACCTCGATGACCTAGTGTAGTACAATCGCAAAAATTGAAATATGAGTTGTCTTTGTAACAACAAAATGTCAATGATTTATTTCAATTAAAAATAATAATAAATTTATAAGTCAACTAGTTAGAGGAAGAAGAGAGACATGTGCTTTGTTGATCTGTCGGTGAGAGCGGTGGAAATCCCGGTGGCAGCCACATATGGTGATTGTATGTGTCGGCATCCTGGGAACGGGGGTACCCAGACTTGCATGCCTGCGGCCCATGACGTGGCTCAATTGACGGCCTGGTACTGCCCAGCTTCAGCAATCACAACTCAAGACTCTCGCGAGGGGCCAAGCCCCGCGAGACGGACGATGACAAGACCTCCCTGGGGGCAGCCTCTATAGGATGGATCTCAGTGAGCGGACATATCTATGGAAGGTGCACCTCGCGAGGTTCACGTGACGTGAGCCATGACGACCAAGGCCAGGCGGGCGCCAGCGGGCGTAGTGTACCAGATTCCCCTTTGGTTCCAAGGGGGTAAGCACAGGCGCGGAGTCCCGAGGAATCAAGCAAAGGTTTCCATATCGGAGCAACAAGACAAAGGACCGCCAAGACGGCAGGACGGAGGTCACCGTGGAGCCCGACGCGGCGTCACCACTAGAGCCTTTGGCAGGCGAAGACCGATTTTGTCAGGATAGCTTGTAATAGTTGTTCCCCTTCAAATTTGGCCATTGTGGGATCCCTTCCCACCTACATTTGGGAAGAGGACCAAGGCCACTATAAATAGGACCTAGGCACCACCATAGAGGGGGAAGGGGGGAGAGAGCATTCCACCACAAGGAGGAGCATATCACCTAGATCATCCTCACCCTCACCAGCTCATCGAGCCCAAGAACACTTCACCTACTAAGTCTATTCATCCTCTATAATAGTTCATCCTCAGCCCCATGAGGCAATCCACCACACACACTGGAGTAGGGTATTACACCGCCAGTTGGCCCGAACTAGTATAAACCCCTGTGTCTCTTGTTCCTTGAGTTCATCAAGATAGGCCGTGGAATCGTAGGGCGAGCGCGCTAGGTAGAGTGTGTTCTTCGTGCGCACCCTAGAGTTCGAACCTCTCTAGGTTCTACGGAGCCCGAGATCCGACATTTGGCGTGCCAGGCAGGGGTGCACCGAAACCTCTCTTCCGTCGGCCGACGCATCACCACTCCATTGCTTCCATGGCTGATGCTCGTAGAGTTCGTGCTGAGCGACGACCCGTCCTCGCCGCCCGCGTCGCTCAGATAGCTCCCGCCGGCAGACCCCCCCACCATTCTCCATAACCTGCCGCCAACGGAGCTACCGGCCCTGCGAGGCACGAGCAGCAAGCCTCGTCACTGCACCTGTCGGTGCGGCGAGATGGACGCACCGCCACTCCGTTGCTGACTCCAGCCGGCTCATCGTCCCACGGTCGTCGCAGACCCACGGACGCGCGGGCTGCACTGCTCATGGCACGCGAGCTCCTGTGCTACCGCCCCGTCGACGACTCCTATGAGGACTGGCTAGACCGCATCGCCGAACTCGTCAGCGCCGCTAGGGGCTCTTCTGCACCGTCCCTCTCGCTACCTCGCCCGCCTCCCTTTGCGAGCGACAGGGCCCATGAAGCACCTCCACCACCTCCACGCTAAGACGTCGCCCTCGCTCCAAGGCACGCGGCCCTGCGGCGTGAGGCGCCCGCGCATGAAGAAGGAAGCTGCCAAAAGATGCAGTGACCGCAAGGAGGAGCTCCTGCGCTCCCACCACCACCACGTCGATACCGTGCGCCCCCTGCGGTGGGAGCGCATGAGAACCAAGACCAAGCTGCGCCTCCACGACGGGCTTCAGTGGCCACAGTAGGCTGGCGAGCCTTCACTCCTGAGCTACGCAGCATCGTCTGGCCCGACAAGTTCAAGCCCGGCCTGCCTCCACGCTACGACGACACCCCCGACCCAGATTAGTTCCTGCAACTTTACGAGCTGAGCATCGAGGCGGCCAACGGCAACGAGGAAATTATGGCGAACTAGTTTCCCATGGCTCTCAAAGATGACGCACGCTCGTGGCTCCTGAACCTACCCGCAGAATCGATCTCCTTATGGGGGTGAGATGCGCGAGCGTTTCATCGCCAATTTCCAGGGCACTCACAAATGCCCACCAGCAACGAGTGACCTACGGCACGTCAAGCATAAATCAGGGGAAATCCTGCAGAAGTACATCCAGCGCTTCAACAGTGTCCGCCTCAAGATTCCCAAGTTTACAAACAAGGCCATCATCTCAGCATTCTCCGATGGTGTCCGTGATGTCAAGATGAAGGAGGAGCTCGCCATCCACGAGGACCTATGTGTTGGGGAACGTTGCATGGGAAACAAAAAATTTTCCTACGTTCACCAAGATCAATCTAGGAGATACATCTACGAGAGGAGAGTTGGATCCACATACCCTTGTAGATCGCTAAGCGGAAGCGTTCAAGAACGCGGTTGATGGAGTCGTACTCGTCGCGATTCAGATCGCCGAAGATCCTAGCACCGAAGCAACGGTGCCTCCGCGTTCTTCACACGTACGGCTCGGGGACGTCTCCTCCTTCTTGATCCAGCAAGGGGTGGAGGAGAGGTTGATGGAGAGACCGGCAGCACGACGGCGTGGTGGTGATTGTGGAGGAGGATTCCAGCAGGGCTTCGCCTAAGCACCGCGGGAAGACGAATATGTTGTGGGAGAGGAAGGGCAGCACCGAGGCACAAACGTGTGTTGGCTGCCCTCCCTCTGCCCATCTATATATAGGGGGAATAGATGGGAGGGGGGCGCCCTAGGGTTTCCCCTAGGGGGGCCGGCGGCCAGGGCAGTGGGGGGGGGGGCGGCGGCCAAGGGCTGCGCAGGCCCTAGGGTTTCCCCCCCTTAGGTGCCTTGCCCCCCAAGCCAGGGGGTGCGGCTGCCCTAGGAGGGGCCAGCCCCCCATGCGCCATAGGAGAGGGCCCAGGGGGGGCGCACAGCCCTATGAGGGCTGTGGTGTCCCCCCTTTGTGGCCCATTAGGCCCAGAACCACTTCCGGGACCCCCGAAACCCTTTTCGGTAATCCGCCGATTTCCCGATGCTCCCCGGAACACTTCCGGACTCCGAAACCTTTCATCCTATATATCAATCTTCGTCCCCGGACCATTCCGGAGACCCTCGTCACGTCCGGGATCTCATCCGGGACTCCGAACAACCTTCGGTAACCATGCACTGTTCTCACTAACAACCCTAGCGTCACCGAACCTTAAGTGTGTAGACCCTGCGGGTTCGGAAACCATGTAGACATGACCGAGACACTCCCAGGTCAATAACCAATAGCGGGATCTGGATACTCATATTGGTTCCCACATGTTTCTCGATGATCTCATCGGATGAACCACGATGTCAAGGATTCAGGCAATCCTGTATACAGTTCCCTTTGTCTCGTCGGTATGTTACTTGCCCGAGATTCGATCGTCGGTATCTCTATACCTAGTTCAATCTCGTTACCGGCAAGTCTCTTTACTCGTTACCGTAATACATAATCCCGTGACCAACTACTTAGTCACTTTGAGCTCATTGAGATGACGTATTACCGAGTGGGCCCGGAGATACCTCTCCGTCACACGGAGTGACAAATCCCAGTCTCGATCCATGTCAACTCAACAGACACCCTCGGAGATACCTATAGAGTACCTTTATAGTCACCCAGTTACGTTGTGACGTTTGGCACACACAAAGCACTCCTACGGTGTCAGTGAGTTACATGACCTCATGGTCATAGGAACTTATACTTGACATGCAGAAAACTATAGCGATAACTGACACGATCAAAAGCTATGTTTAACGTTTGGGTCTCGTCCATCACATCATTCTCCTAATGATGTGATCCCGTTATCAAATGACAACTCATGTCTATGACCTGGAAACCGCGGTCATCTTTGATCAACGAGCTAGTCCTGTAGAGGCTCACTAGGGACACAAAGTCTGTCTATTCATCCACACATGTATTTGAGTTTCCAATCAATACAGTTATAGCATGGATAATAAACGATTATCATGAACAAGGAAATATAATAATAACTCTTTTATTATTGCCTCTAGGGCATATTTCCAACAGTCTCCCACTTGCACTAGAGTCAATAATCTAGTATTACAAGGTAATGAATCTAACACCCATAGAGTCTTGGTGTTGATCAAGCTTAGCCCGTGGAAGAGGCTTAGTCAACGGATCTGCAACATTCAAATCCGTGTGTACTTTGCAAATACTTATGTCCTCCTCCTTGACCGAATCGCGGATGGAATTGAAGCGTCGCTTTATGTGTCTGGTCCTCTTGTGAAACCTTGGTTCCTTGGCTAGAGCAATGGCACCAGTGTTGTCACAGAACAGAGTCATTGGGTTCAACGCACTAGGCACAACTCCAAGATCTGTCATGAACTCCTTCATCCAGACACCTTCCTTTGCCGCCTCCGAGGCAGCTATATACTCCGCTTCACATGTAGAATCAGCTACCACGCTCTGCTTGGAACTGCACCAGCTTACCGCTCCCCCGTTGAGAATATATACGTATCCGGTTTGAGACTTAGAGTCATCCGGATCAGTGTCAAAGCTTGCATCGACGTAACCCTTTACGACGAGCTCTTGATCACCTCCATAAACGAGAAACATCTCCTTAGTCCTTTTCAGGTACTTTAGGATATTCTTGACCGCTGTCCAGTGATCCATACCAGGATTACTTTGAAACCTTCCGGCCATACTTATGGCAAGGCTGCCATCTGGTCTTGTGCACAGCATTGCATACATGATAGAGCCTATGGCTGAAGCATAGGGGACGACACTCATCTTTTCTCTATCTTCCGCAGTCACTGGGCATTGAGTCTTACTCAACTTTGTACCTTGCAATACCGGCAAGAACCCCTTCTTGGATTGATCCATTTTGAACTTCTTCAAAACTTTATCAAGGTATGTACTTTGTGAAAGTCCTATCAAGCGTCTTGATCTATCTCTATAGATCTTGATGCCCAATATGAAAGCAGCTTCACCGAGATCCTTCATCGAAAAACTCTTGTTCAAATACCCCTTCACGCTATCCAAAAATTCTATATTGTTTCCAATCAGCAATATGTCATCCACATATAATATTAGAAACGCTATAGAGCTCCCACTCACTTTCTTGTAAATACAAGCTTCATTGTAAACTTGTAAAAACCCAAACGCTTTGATCACCTCATCAAAGCGAAGATTCCAACTCCGAGATGCTTGCACCAGCCCATAAATGGAACGCTGGAGCCTGCATACTTTGTCAGCATTCTCTGGATCGACAAAACCTTCCGGTTGCATCATATACAACTCTTCCTTAAGAAAACCGTTAAGGAACGCTGTTTTGACATCCATCTGCCAAATTTCATAATCGAAATATGCAGCTATTGCTAACATGATTCGGACGGATTTAAGCATCGCTACGGGTGAGAAAGTCTCATCGTAGTCAATCCCTTGAACTTGTGAAAAACCCTTTGCCACAAGTCGAGCTTTATACACGGTGACATTACCGTCAGCGTCCGTCTTCCTCTTAAAAATCCATTTATTCTGAATGGCCTTCCGCCCTTCAGGTAATACTTCCAAAGTCCATACTTTGTTTTCATACATGGATCCCATCTCGGATTTCATGGCCTCTAACCATTTGTCGGAATCCGGGCCCACCATCTCTTCTCCATAGCTCGTAGGTTCACCGTTGTCTAACAACATGACCTCCAAGACAGGGTTACCATACCACTCAGGTGCAGTGCGTACCCTTGTCGACCTACGAGGTTCGGTAGTAACTTGATCAGAAGCTCCTTGATCATCATCATTGGCTTCCTCTTCAACCTCTGCAGGCTCCACAAAAACATCTTTCTGTGCTGCGCTACTCTCTGGTTGAAGCAGAGGTTCAATAACCTCATCAAGTTCTACCTTCCTCCCACTCAATTCTTTCGAGAGAAACTCTTTCTCGAGAAAGGACCCGTTCTTAGTGACAAACACTTTGCCCTCGGATCTGAGATAGAAGGTGTACCCAACTGTTTCTTTTGGGTATCCTATGAAGACACATTTGTCCGCTTTGGGTTCGAGCTTTTCTGGCTGAAGCCTTTTGACATAAGCATCGCAACCCCAAACCTTGAGAAAAGACAACTTAGGTTTCTTACCAAACCACAGTTCATACGGTGTTGTCTCAACGGACTTAGATGGAGCCCTATTTAAAGTGAATGCAGCTGTCTCTAACGCATATCCCCAAAACGATAGTGGCAAATCGGCCAGAGACATCATAGAACGTACCATATCTAATAGGGTTCGATTACGACGTTCGGACACACCATTACGCTGTGGTGTTCCAGGTGGCGTCAACTGTGAAACAATTCCACATTTTCTTAAGTGATCACCAAACTCATAACTCAGATATTCTCCCCCTCGATCAGATCGTAGGAACTTGATCTTCTTGTTACGATGATTTTCAACTTCACTCTGAAATTGCTTGAACTTTTCAAAAGTTTCAGACTTATGCTTCATCAAGTAAATATACCCATATCTACTTAAGTCGTCAGTGAAGGTGAGAAAATAACGATATCCACCGCGCGCCGTTACACTCATCGGACCGCACACATCAGTATGTATGATTTCCAATAAGTCACTTGACCGTTCCATTGTCCCTGAAAACGGGGTCCTTGTCATCTTGCCCATGAGGCACGGCTCGCACGTGTCAAGTGATTCAAAATCAAGAGACTCCAAAAGTCCATCAGCATGGAGCTTCCTCATGCGTTTCACGCCGATATGACCCAGACGGCAGTGCCACAAGAAAGTGGTATTATCATTATCAACTCTACATCTTTTGGCATCAATGTTATGAACATGTGTATCATCACTATCGAGATTCAATAAGAATAAACCCCTAACTTCGGGTGCAAGACCATAAAAGATATTACTCATATAAATAGAACAACCATTATTCTATGATTTAAATGAGTAACCGTCTCGCAATAAACAAGATCCAGATATAATGTTCATGCTTAACGCAGGCACTAAATAACAATTATTCAGGTTCATAACTAATCCCGATGGTAATCGAAGAGCGAGCGTGCCGACGGCGATCACATCAACCTTGGAACCATTTCCCACGCGCATCGTCACTTCGTCCTTCGCCAGCCTCCGTTTATTCCGCAGTTCCTGTTTAGAGTTGCAAATGTGAGCAACCGAACCGGTATCAAATACCCAGGCACTACAACGAGAGTTGGTAAGGTACACATCAATAACATGTATATCACATATACCTTTGTTGTTGTTGGCCCCCTTCTTGTCCGTCAGATACTTGGGGCAGTTCCGCTTCCAGTGGCCGTTCCCCTTGCAATAGAAACACTCAGTCTCTGGCTTGGGCCCAGCCTTGGGTTTCTTCACTGGATTAGCAACTGTTTTGCCACCCTTCTTAGAGTTACCCTTCTTGCCCTTGCCATTCTTCTTGAAACTGGTGGTTTTATTGACCATCAACACTTGATACTCCTTCTGGATGTCTGCCTCAGCGACATTCAGCATTGAAAATAGCTCGGCGATGGTTTTATTCATCCCTTGCATGTTGTACTGCTGCACGAAGCTCTTGTAGCTTGGCGGGAGTGACTGGAGAATTCTGTCAATGATAGCCTCATCCGGGAACACAAGTCCCAGATCAGCTATGCGGGTATAGTACCCAGACATCTTCAGTAAGTGTTCACTGACAGACGAATTCTCCTCCATCTTGCAAGCAAAGAATTTATCGGTGGTCTCATACCTCTCGATCTTAGCATTCTTTTCAAAGATGAACTTCAACTCCTGGTACATCTCATATGCACCATGACGTTCAAAACGCCTTTGAAGTCCTCCTTCCAAGCCGTACAACATGGCACACTGCACTATCGAATAGTCATCCGAACGCGACTGCCAGGCGTTCAAAACGTCTGCAGTGGCTGTAGGAGCGGGGGGGTCACCTAGCGGTGCATTTAGGACATAAACCTTTTGGGCAGCTGTGAGGATGATCCTCAGATTGCAGAGCCAGTCCACAAAGTTGCTCCCATCATCTTTCAGTTTAGCTTTCTCTAGGAACGCATTAAAATTCAGGGGAGCTACTGCGTGAGCCATCTACAACAAAAAGATTTGCAAAGACATTTTAGACTATTGTTCATGATAAGTGAGTTATTACCTAATCAAATTAATTATAACTCCCACTCAAATTGACATCCCTCTGGTCATTCGAGCGTGACATGATCCAAATCCACCAACCCAAGTCCGATCATCACGTGAGATGAGGTGGTGTCAATGGTGAACATCAACATGTTGATCATATCTACTATATGACTCATGCTCGACCTTTCGGTCCTCCGTGTTCCGAGGCCATGTCTGTACATGCTAGGCTCGTCAAGTCTAACCCGAGTGTTCTGCATGTGCAAAACTGGCTTGCACCCGTTGTATGCGAACGTAGAGTCTATCACACCCGATCATCACGTGGTGCTTCGAAACGACGAACCTTCGCAACGGCGCACACTCGGGGGGAACACAATTTTATCTTGAAATTTTAGTGAAGGATCATCTTATAATGCTACCGTCGTCCTAAGCAAAATAAGATGCATAAAAGGATTAACATCACATGCAAATCATAAGTGACATGATATGGCCATCAACTCGTGCTTTTGATCTCCATCTCCAAAGCACCGGCATGATCTCCATCGTCACCAGCGCCACACCATGATCCCCATCATCATGATCTCCATCATCGTGTCGCCATCGGGGTTGTCGCGCGCCCACCATGCTCTTACTACTATTGCTACCGTTTAGCGATAAAGTAAAGCATTACAATGCGCTTAATGATTGACACGCAGGTCATACAAAAATTAAAGACAACCCTATGGCTCCTGCCGGTTGCCGTATACATCGACATGCAAGTCGATATTAACTATTACAACATGATCATCTCATACATCAAATATATCTCATCATGTCATTGGCCATATCATATCACATACATACCCTGCAAAAACAAGTTAGACGTCCTCTAATTTGTTGTTGCATGTTTTACGTGGCTGCTATGGGTATCTAGCAAGAACGCTTCTTACCTACGCAAAGCCACAACGGTGATATTCAAGTTGCTATTTAACCTTCTACAAGGACCGCCTTGTTCTGTTCCGATTCAACTAAGATAGGAGAGACAGACACCCGCCAGCCATCTTATGCAACAAAAGTCACATGTCTGTCGATGGAACCGGTCTCATGTACGTGGACATGTAAAGTTGGTCCGGGCCGCTTCATCCCATAATACCGCTGAATCAAGAAAGACTAAGGAGGGAAGCAATCTAAACATCAACGCCCACAAACCCTTTTGTGTTCTACTCGTGAAAGCATCTACGCAAGATCCTAGCTCATGATGCCACTGTTGGGGAACGTTGCATGGGAAACAAAAAAATTTCCTACGTTCACCAAGATCAATCTAGGAGATACATCTACGAGAGGAGAGTTGGATCCACATACCCTTGTAGATCGCTAAGCGGAAGCGTTCAAGAACGCGGTTGATGGAGTCGTACTCGTCGCGATTCAGATCGCCGAAGATCCTAGCACCGAAGCAACGGTGCCTCCGCGTTCTTCACACGTACGGCTCGGGGACGTCTCCTCCTTCTTGATCCAGCAAGGGGTGGAGGAGAGGTTGATGGAGAGACCGGCAGCACGACGGCGTGGTGGTGATGGTGGAGGAGGATTCCAGTAGGGCTTCGCCTAAGCACCGCGGGAAGACGAATATGTTGTGGGAGAGGAAGGGCAGCACCGAGGCACAAACGTGTGTTGGCTGCCCTCCCTCTGCCCCTCTATATATAGGGGGAATAGATGGGAGGGGGGCGCCCTAGGGTTTCCCCTAGGGGGGCCGGCGGCCAGGGCAGTGGGGGGGGCGGCGGCCAAGGGCTGCGCAGGCCCTAGGGTTTCCCCCCCTTAGGTGCCTTGCCCCCCAAGCAAGGGGGTGCGGCTGCCCTAGGAGGGGCCAGCCCCCCATGCGCCATAGGAGAGGGCCCAGGGGGGCGCACAGCCCTATGAGGGCTGTGGTGTCCCCCCTTTGTGGCCCATTAGGCCCAGAACCACTTCCGGGACCCCCGAAACCCTTTTCGGTAATCCGCCGATTTCCCGATGCTCCCCGGAACACTTCCGGACTCCGAAACCTTTCATCCTATATATCAATCTTCGTCCCCGGACCATTCCGGAGACCCTCGTCACGTCCGGGATCTCATCCGGGACTCCGAACAACCTTCGGTAACCATGCACTGTTCTCACTAACAACCCTAGCGTCACCGAACCTTAAGTGTGTAGACACTGCGGGTTCGGAAACCATGTAGACATGACCGAGACACTCCCAGGTCAATAACCAATAGCGGGATCTGGATACCCATATTGGTTCCCACATGTTTCTCGATGATCTCATCGGATGAACCACGATGTCAAGGATTCAGCCAATCCTGTATACAGTTCCCTTTGTCTCGTCGGTATGTTACTTGCCCGAGATTCGATCGTCGGTATCTCTATACCTAGTTCAATCTCGTTACCGGCAAGTCTCTTTACTCGTTACCGTAATACATAATCCCGTGACCAACTACTTAGTCACTTTGAGCTCATTGAGATGACGTATTACCGAGTGGGCCCGGAGATACCTCTCCGTCACACGGAGTGACAAATCCCAGTCTCGATCCATGTCAACTCAACAGACACCCTCGGAGATACCTGTAGAGTACCTTTATAGTCACCCAGTTACGTTGTGACGTTTGGCACACACAAAGCACTCCTACGGTGTCAGTGAGTTACATGACCTCATGGTCATAGGAACTTATACTTGACATGCAGAAAACTATAGCGATAACTGACACGATCAAAAGCTATGTTTAACGTTTGGGTCTCGTCCATCACATCATTCTCCTAATGATGTGATCCCGTTATCAAATGACAACTCATGTCTATGACCTGGAAACCGCGGTCATCTTTGATCAACGAGCTAGTCCTGTAGAGGCTCACTAGGGACACAAAGTCTGTCTATTCATCCACACATGTATTTGAGTTTCCAATCAATACAGTTATAGCATGGATAATAAACGATTATCATGAACAAGGAAATATAATAATAACTCTTTTATTATTGCCTCTAGGGCATATTTCCAACACTATGCACAACCTTGGAGCTATTCAACATAGCAACCAAGTGCGCGAGAGCTGAGGAAGGGCGCCTTTCCCTCATCGAGCTCCCAGCTGTTGACCCAAAAGACAAGAAGGCTAAGGCTAAAGACGTGAAGCGCAAGGGGGTGGCCGTGCTTGCGGCAGAACCAGAGATGAACGCTAGCCACGACCACCCCGAGTCATCCAAGGGCAGCTGTCTGTTCTACGCCTTCCACGATGTACACAGCCACAACACCAACGACTGTCAAGAGCCCAAGGCCATCCGCGACGGGCGCCTCAGTCGATGCCCCGAGCGCAACGACCGAGGCTACGGCCGTGGAGGAAGACGAACTGGAGGGTGTTAGGACAACCGCGGCCCCCATCAGGAGTGGCGCCACCAGCCTCGCGAGGACCGCAGTCACGACCATGCTCACGAGGGTGCCTGGAGGGACCAGCCTCGTGAGGACCAGCCTCAGGGCAAGGCCGGCCTCCCTTGTTTGCGACCACCACGAAGGAGGAACGACGATCAGGACGAGGGGGGTGGGGGCTTCCAGGAGCCTCGCACCATCGCCTGCATCTTGGGCAGTGAGCAGGCTCCAGCCTCTCAGTGCATCTTCAAGCAGTTTACCCGAGAAGTGAACGCAGCTCCTCCCACGCTAGAAGCCATGCGGCCACTCAAGTGGTCCAAGTGCACTATCGCCTTCAGCTCAGCTGACCAGCTCAAGTGCGCGGCGACCGCTGGTGCACTCCCGATGCTCTGCTGACCCGTCATTAGCAACGTCCAAGTCACCAAATCCCTCATCGATGGTGGTGTAGGGCTCAATGTCCTCTCCGTCGACACGTTCGACCATCTCCAAGTGACGTATGACCAGTTGCAGCCCACTAAGCCCTTCTCGGGGGTGACCGACGGCTCCGCCACCCCAATAGGGCAAATTCGTCTCCCGATCACCTTCGGCCAGGGCGACAACTACCACACCGAGCTCATCGACTTCGACGTCGCCCACATCCGCCTCCCATACAATGCCATTCTTGGATATCTGGCCCTGGCCAAGTTCATGGTGGTAACTCACCATGGCTAAAATGTCCTCAAGATGTCAGGGAGCCGTGACATTATCACTATCGCATGCGAGGAAAAGGACGCGGTGTGCTCCCTTGAATGCGCCTACCAAGCCGCAGCAGTCGAGGACCCAAACAACGAAGGCACCATCTACTCTCCTGAGACCGTCCCCAAGAAGAAGAGGCAAGGCACCATCTACCCTCCTGAGACCGTCCCCAAGAAGAAGAAGCAGCTGCTATGCCAAGAGCTTCAGCAGAGCAGCGTCTCCGGCGGCACCACCTCAGGACCTACAACCATGGATGGGGCGCCTCCCTCCCTTGCATAGGGAGGCGCGCTCGACGCCCCTCTCAGGTTGGGCTCGGGGGCTCTCGTCTGGAGGGCCTCCGACCTGGCCAATGTCACGAGGGAGGCGCTCGGGCACCATGTGGAGGCGTGCCTCATCGCACGCTTCCCTCATGAGAGCACAAGGCGCGAAGCACCAGGTGCTTAGGAGTTCATCGACCAGATCACCGAAGACTTGCAGGTCCCAAGACCAATGCGAGGTGAGCGCCGCCCCACACCACCAAGTGCAGTTGCCGTCCCAGGCTCGAGCGGCTGGCTGCGCGTCTGCGTCAACATCCCAGGACTCAACAGAGTCGCGTCTTAGGAGCTCTACTGGCCATCTCGGGTGGGCCGGTGTGAGGGCCCTCCTCACAGCTACGTTCGCATGCCCTTCGGCTTGCCAAACTAGGCAGCCCTGCACCAACACCACATGCGGACGTCCTGGAGGCTCGCGAGGCATGGCATCAGGAGATCCTGGCGGAGGTGGCGATGGTTTTTCGCGAGCTCTCGGAACCTTAGGAGCCTTGCAAGGTCCCAGAGCCAGACGGCTTATGAGGAGCGTCATCTGCAGCGAGCGTCTTCAGCTACCTCACCATCTCTCCAACAATGGTGCCAAATGACTCTGTTTCATTTTGTTCAGTTGGGGGCGCCCCTCGGGCTGCATCATCCCCAAGTTGCACGGGCATGACCCTATGACGTGTATCCTTTTGCATCTTCAGCTTACTCTGTTGGGGGTGCCCCTTGGGCTGCATCATCCCCAGGCCGCATGGGTTCGTCCCTGTGGCATGTATTGCACCCACATTACCTGAACTAGTTTGCCTCTTTCCGTGAGTTGCTTCATGTTATTATATGCCTGTCCGGTACTTCGATACGATGAACTTTGTGCGCCCCGGCAAGACCACCCGCGACCGCCTCATGATTAAGTATTGGCACGGTGTATGTGCTCGGGTCCGTCCCTGTAGCGTCGCTAAACCCAAGAGGCTGAGCTCTGGCTCACGAGCTAGCTCCTGTGTACATCACCTCCCATGTCCCTTGGTGCCTTGTTCTCGCATGAGCTAATCGCGGACGAACGAGCCAGGGTGCGTGTCCCGGTGCCCTGCCACCATAGGAGCCATGCGCCGGCTGTCTTTCTTCGGGAATTATCACATAAGAAGTCTGGGAACGGTGTCTATGCTCGGGTCCGTCCCTGCAGCGTCGATAAACCCAACAACTGAGCTCTGTCTGGCGGGCCGGCCCCGTTCACGTCACCTCCTGGGGTGTTTGGTGTCTGGCCTTCCCATGTCATCGCCTCAGGAGATTCTTTCAGTGCAGGTTGCCTAACCATCTCGCAGGACCACCACAACTGTCAAGGATCAAATTCAGGCACAACCCGCCTTGAGGTAGGGCCTCGTTGTTGGAGAACGTAGTATTTAAAAAATATTCTACGATCATGCATGATCTATCTACTAGATGCATATCAACGAGAGGGGAGAGTGTGTCTACGTACCCAAGTAGACCAAAAGCGGAAGCATCTAGTGACGCGGTTGATGTAGTCGAACTTCTTCGCGATCCAACCGATCAAGCACCGAATGTACGGCACCTCCGCGTTCAGCACACGTTCAGCTTGATGACATCCCACGAGCTCTTGATCCAGTTGAGCTTCACGGGAGAGTTTCGTCAGCACGACGGCGTGGTGACGGAGTTGATGAAGTTACCGATGCAGGGCTTCGCCTAAGCACCGCTACGATCTGACCGAGGTGGATTATGGTGGAGAGGGGCACCACACACGGCTGGGAGAGATCAACTGATCAACTTGTGTGTCTAGAAGTGCCCCTGCCCCTGTATATAAAGGAGCTATGGGGAAGCCGGCCGACCAGGAGGAGGGCGCGCCAAAGGAGGAGTCCTACTCCCATAGGGAGTTGGACTCCTTCTTTTCCTAGTTGGAGTAGGAGGGGAGAAGGAAGGGATAGAGTAAGAGAAGGAAAGGGGGGCGCTGCTACTTCTCGAGGTTGTGTTGTATTCCCTCGAAGAGGAAAGGGAAATGCAGCACAGTAGCGTAAGTATTTCCCTCGTTTTTTGAGAACGAAGGTATCAATCCAGTAGGAGACCACGCGCGAGTCCCTTGCACCTGCACAAACAAATAAGAACTTCGCAGCCAACGCGATAAGGGGTTATCAATCCCTTTACGATCACTTACGAAAGTGAGATCTGATAGAGATGATAGTTTATATTTTTGGTATTTTGGTTTATATGAACAGAAAATAAAAGTGATAAAAGTAAAGTAGATGTAGATTGATATGTTTAGAATAGACCCCGGGGCCATAGTGTTCTCTAGTGGCTTATCTCATGATAGCGATATTCTACGGCGGGTAAACAAATTACTGTCAAGAAATTGATAGAAAAGCGAATAATTATGAGACTATCTAGGCATGATCATTGTATATAGGCATCACATCCGAAACAAGTAGACCGACTCCTGCCTGCATCTACTACTATTACTCCACACATCGACCGCTATCCAGCATGCATCTATTGTATTGAGTTCATACGAACAGAGTAACGCCTTAAGCAAGATGACACGATGTAGAGGGATAAACTCAAGCAATATGATATAAACCCCATCTTTTTATCCTCGATGGCAACAATACAATATGTGCCTTGCTGCCCCTACTGTCACTGGGAAAGGACACCGCAAGATTGAACCCAAAGTCAAGCACTTCTCCCATTGCAAGAACTATAGATCTAGTAAGCCAAACCAAACCAATAATTCAAAGAGACTTGCAAGAATATTATGAGCACACATAGAAAGTTCAAAGAAGAACCAAATATATTTCATAGATAATCTTGATCATAAACTCACAATTCATCGGATCTCGACAAACACACCGCAAAAAGAGATTACATCGAATAGATCTCCTCAAAGACCGAGGAGAACTTTGTATTGAGATCTAGAGAGAGAGAGAAGAAGCCATCTAGATACTAGCTATGGACCCGAAGGTCTGTGGTAAACTACTCACAACTCATGGTGAGGGCGATGACGATGATGATGAAGAACTCCGTGATGGATCCCCCTCCGGTGGAGCTCCGGAACAGGCTCCAAGATGGGATCTCACGGGAACAAAAGGTTACGGTGGTGGAATTAGGGTTTTCTCTCTGTTGTCGAAGGTTTCGGGGTACGTAGACTTATATAGGAGGAAGGAGGACACCGGGGGACGCTCGAGGGGCCCACGAGGCAGGGGGCGCGCCCCCCACCCTCGTGGGCACCTCGATGCTCCCCTGACGTGGTTCTCAAGTTCCCTATGCATGATTTTCTCCAAAAATATGTCTCGCGAAGGTTTCATTCCGTTTGGACTCCGTTTGATATTCTTTTTCTGTAAAACCCTGAAACAGGCAAAAAACAACAATCTGAACTGGGCCTTTGGGTTAGTAGGTTAGTCCGAAAAATGATATAAAAGTGTATGATAAAGCCCATTAAACATCCAAGACTTCATAAATAATAGCATGGAATAATAAAAAATTATAGATACGTTGGAGACGTATCAAGCATCCCCAAGCTTAATTCATGCTCGTCCTCGAGTAGGTAAATGATAAAGAAAGAATTTTTCATGTGGAATCCTAACCAATATAGTTTTTCAATGTAATTCTTTTAATTTTGACATGAATGTTTAGATCTGAAAGATTCAAGAAAAAAGTCTATATTGACATAAGAAATAACAATACTTCAAGCATACTAACAAAGCAATCATGTCTTATCATAATACTATGGCTAAAGAAAGTTATCCCTACAAAATCATATAGTCTGGCTATGCTCCCTCTTCATCACACAAAATATTCATATCATGCACAACCCCGATTTCAGCCAAGCACTTGTTTTCATACTCTATTCTTTCAAACCTTTCAACTTTCACGCAATACATGAGCGTGAGCCATGGACATAGCACTATGGGTGGAATAGAGGTGGTTGTGGAGAAGACAAAAAGAAGGGAGATAGTCTCACATCGACTAGGTGTATCAACGGTCTATGGAGATGCCCATCAATAGATATCAATGTGACTGAGTAGGGATTGCCATGCAACGGATGCACTAGAGCTAAATATGAATGAAAGCTCAACAAAAGAAACTAGTGGGTGTGCAGCCAACTTGCTTGCTCATGAAGACCTAGGGCATTTGAGGAAGCCCATCGTTGGAATATACAAGCCAATTTCTATAACGAAAAATCCCCACTAGTATATGAAAGTGACTAAGCATGAGACTCTCTACAATGAAGAACATTGTGCTACTTTGAAGCACTAGTATATGAAAGTGACTAAGCATGAGACTCTCTACAATGGAGAAGAAGGATGGATCGTTAAGAATGGTTGTCGATTACCGAGGATTGAATGAAGTAACAATCAAGAACAAGTACCCATTGCCAATGATCAATGATCTGTTCGATAGATTACAAGGAGCTAAGGTCTTTTCCAAGATCGATCTACGATTAGGGTACCATCAATTGAAGATCCGAGAGCAGGATATACCTAAGACGGCCTTTACCACTATGTATGGGTTGTACGAGTATACCGTTATGTCGTTTGGTCTGACAAACGCACCGGCATACTTTATGAACCCGATGAACAAAGTGTTTATGGATTATTTGGATAAGTTCGTCGTAGTGTTCATAGATGATATTTTGATCTTCTCGAAGGATGAAGAGGAGCATGCAGAGCATTTGCGTTTGGTATTGGAGAAGCTCAGAGAACATCAGTTATATGCCAAGTTTAACAAATGTGAGTTTTGGTTGAAGGAAGTCGGATTCCTCGGACATGTTATATCCGGAGAAGGAATAGCAGTAGATCCCGCTAAGGTGGACACTGTGACCAATTGGGAAGCACCAACAACAGTTGGAGAGATCCGGAGTTTTCTTGGACTCGCAGGATACTACCGGAGATTCATCGAGAATTTCTCGAAGATTGCAAAGTGAATGACAAAGTTGTTAAAGAAGGACACCAAGTTCAGTTGGACCGAAGAATGTGAGGCCAATTTCCAGGAATTAAAGAAACGTTTGGTCTCATCCCCTGTGTTGATTCTGCCAGATCAACATAAGGGTTATGAGGTGTACTGCGACGCTTCACGTCAAGGACTTGGAGCAGTTCTTATGCAGGAGGGAAGAGTTGTTTCGTATGCTTCACGATAACTAAAACCTCATGAGCTGAACTACGCCACCCACGATTTGGAGTTAGCAGCCGTAGTGCATGCACTGAAGACGTGGAGACATTTTCTCATTGGAAACCATTGTGAAGTATACACGGATCACAAGAGTTTGAAGTATATATTCACTCAGAAGGAGTTGAATCTTAGGCAAAGGAGATGGCTGGAACTCATTAAGGATTATGACATGACATTGCATTATCATCCCGGAAAGGCTAACGTAGTAGCTGATGCGCTAAGCCGTAAGAGCCATGTCAATACCCTAATGATGGAAGAATTTCCAAAGGAGTTAGCCGAAAACCTACGAGAACAACATTTGGAGATAGTTCCCAAAGGCTATGTAGCAACGCTAGAAATCCAGTCTACCCTGATGGATAAAATCAGAGAAGCTCAGAAAGCTGACAAGGAGGTTGCCTCTATAAAGGAGAGGATGAACGAAGGAAAAGCTAAAGGATTTCGTGAGGATGAACACGACACCCTATGGTTTGAGGATCGAATCTATGTGCCCAATGACCCGGAGATCAGGAAGTTGATTTTACAGGAGGCCCATGATTCACCATACTCAATTCACCCAGGAAATACTAAGATGTATTTGGATTTGAAGGATATTTTCTGGTGGACCGGTATGAAGAAGGATATTGCGGAGTATGTAGCAGTTTGTGATGTATGTCAAAGAGTGAAGGCAGAACATCAGAAGCCAGCAGGATTGTTACAACCTATGCCAATACCCGAATGGAAGTCGGAGAAGCTTGGCACGGATTTTATCACCGGATTGCCCAGGACCAAAGCAGGATATGATTCAATCTGGGTAGTAGTAGACCGATTGACGAAGGTAGCCCACTTTATCCCTGTGAAAACCACTTATACCAGTGCAAAGTTGGCAAAGATATACATGACCAGAATTGTATGTCTGCATGGAGTTCCGAGGAGCATCGTATCAGATAGAGGAACCCAGTTTACCTCAAAGTTCTGGAATCAGTTACATAAAACTTTGGGTACCAGGCTAGATTTTAGCACAGCGTTTCACCCGCACACAGATGGACAGACGGAGAGAGTCAATCAGATTTTGGAGGATATGCTAAGAGCCTGTGCATTAGATTATGGATCTAGTTGGGATGACAACTTGCCCTATGCGGAGTTCTCATACAACAACAGTTACCATGCCAGTTTGAAGATGGCACCGTTCGAAGCATTGTATGGACGGAGATGCCGAACCCCGTTGTCATGGGACGAAGTTGGAGACCGACAGTTGTTTGGACCGGACTTAATCAAAGAGTTTGAGGAGAGGGTAAAGTTGATCCGAGATAGACTGAAGGTAGCTCAGTCCAGGCAGAAGAGTTGTGCAGACTCGAAGCGCAAGGAGATAACCTATGATATCGGAGATAGAGCGTACTTGAGAGTATCGCCTCTGCGAGGAGTTAAGCGTTTCGGAGTTAAAGGGAAGTTAGCCCCGAGATTTGTGGGACCTTACCGTGTTTTGGAACGCATGGGAGAGGTTGCCTATAAGTTGGAGTTGCCCGAAGGATTGTCAGGAGTGCACGACGTGTTTCACGTATCGCAGCTTAAGAAGTGTCATGCGGAGATGGCCGATATACCGCTTAGAGACACAGTACCCCTGGAAGCAATTCAGTTGGACAGTGATCTGACTTACGAGGAGAAGCCTGTTAAGATTCTCGAATTTTCGAGCAGAGTTACTCGCAGCAAGGTTATCAAGTTTTGCAAAGTTCAGTGGAGTCACCACACCGAGGAAGAAGCCACCTCGGAGCGAGAAGATGATCTACGCAAGGACCACCCACACCTGTTCTCTAGCCAAGTCGAATCTCGAGGGCGAGATTCATTCTAAGGGGGTAGGTATGTAACATCCCAAATTTTCAATTTGGAATGTTATACATAGATCATAATTGCATTTCATGTTTTTGCATTTTTGTTCGTGGAGTTCCTCGAAATTCTAAGCAACTCAAGGACCTACGGAGAGAGTTGGGAATTTTACCGTTTTCGTATTTGAGTTCGCTCGAATACCGGTACGAGGACAGTATGATTCTAATTATTTTTCTCTCCTAAAAATATTTCTAAATACAAAATATGAGCGGAGATAATATGACTTCTCCAAAATAACAGAAATATTGGAGTAAAAATGTTAAAATCACTTTTGGTATTTTTCTGGATTTATTTGCGGATTTATTTGCATAGGAAAAATGCGCGTTTTTCAAAATTGCATTTAGGTCCGGGAAAAATGTTCACTTTGTCCTAAATATTATTAGAGGACAGTGAAAATTTATTTCAGGAATTTTGGAGTCCGTTTGGTATTTCTTCCGTTAGTTTTTCTGCGCCTGGACTCTTTTAGAAAAAAAAAAGTGAATCGACTTAGACTCGTGAAGGACTGGGACTCTGGGCTTTATAAAGCGCCAGAGCCGGCCCGTTATGCCTCAGCCCGCCAGCGCCGCCCCGCCCGAAACCCTAGCGCCCGAAGCCGCCGCCGCCTTCGCGCCGCCGCCGCCGCCGCCGCCGCGTGCCGCCGCCGCACCACCCTGCACCGCTGCCCGCCGCCGCCGCACCACCCCGCGCCGCCGCCGCCCCGCTAGCCGCCGCCTCGCCGCCCCGCTGCCATCGCCGGACCGCCGCCGCCGCCGCCGGAATCCCGCCGGAGTTCGATCCCGAGGTAGTTGCGTTTTCTATTAGTTAACCGATCGGTTTTGTTTTAGGAAAACCCTAGATCTGTTTTTTTTTACCTTTTAGAATAGATCGGTTCGGTTTTTCCGTCGGTTTAGTTATTTAGCGGACGTTCGTCCGTACGTTCATTTTAACGAACGGTTTTCGTTAGTTAGCCGCAGACAGCGAACGTTCGTTCGTTAGCATGTTCGTCGTTTTTCTTTTTCGGGGTATTTATCCGCGGTTATTCCGATCGCGATTTCTGCCCTGATCTTGTTTTTCGTTTTTCTTTTCGCTCGAGAGTCGGAATCAGGTGATTCAAAATCCCAGATCTTCGTCTCGAAGCCCTCTTTACGTTTAATCAACTTGAACAAGGTTTTGGCTACTGTAAAATTTTACTTTAGGCCAACTAGTAAACCGGAGCTCATTTCTTTTGCAGTTTGAGTTTCGTTGCTTCTTTCGAGTTGATTCTTTTTGCAAACCGGAGTTCTTAAGTTGAACTTTCTGGTTAGATCTCTTATTTGAGTTTTACCCGTGCATTAGTTAAGTACTTATTGTATGCTTGTTTGATTGCGATAGAGTACCCGGAGTGCGCCACTTGCTACTTTGAGTCTCTAGGTTTTGCGGATCATCAGCAAGGCAAGTAGCACTTTGATCATACTTTCCAATTACCCAGTTTTCATTGCATTAGTCCAAACCCTCACACATTTCATGAGTAGGATCAATTAACTTGTGGGATTGGGAAGTAGTTTGAGGTAGTACCTATTACCTGCATTACATTCAAACCTTTGGGAGTTAATTCTATGTTTGCTGTTAGGACATGCTATGCTCGTAGACGTGGATTGGGTGAGTGAAATCCATGATAGATGTGAGTTTGTTAATTAATGGTTCAACTTAAGGTGGCAACATTAGTACACATCTGGGTGGATTGAGGCACCTGGGTATTCCAGTGATTGCCTGTTTCTTTTATGGACCGCCACACAGGCCCAAAGGGATCATGAGATTATTCATACTAGAAACTTCCGTGTGGAGCCATAATGCTATTATGGGCTCTAGCATAGTATGAGTAAGTTGTGCGAACTCTTACAGTGGTGGACTAGCAGATGTAGGGGATGTAGGTTGGTACGGTCCGCCCGATCGTAAGGTGCTAGCGCTTCTGAAAGACTATGTCTCGGTCATCCGTTTCTCAAACACCATGTAGTGCGAGAAACCAAACGGAGGCGATCGAGTCTTGTGGGAAAAGTGCACAAACCTCTGCAGAGTGTACAAACTGATCATGATTAGCCGTGTCCCCGGTTATGGACGTCTTGAGTATCTAGTACTTGGATTTTCATGTGCATCTCATCATGTTACTCTAATTTAATATTGTTGGGTTTAATGATTATTTTAATTGGGGTTGAGAGGATGTCTATCTTCTCAACGATGATTCAACTAACATGATAGTTAATTAAAATATATTCCTTTGAAGTAGGGAAAAATTGGCTTTACGCGAAAACTTTAACCTTACGGCCTCCACCAGCCAAATATGCATGTAGTTGTAGGCTTTGTTCATCATTCTCATTACAGTGTGAATTTGCCAATACATTCAATGTACTGACCCTTTGTGGCTGCAACGTCTCATGTTGCAGGATTATCTTACGACGAGTAAGTGTTACGTTAGGGTTATCATTTCTGCACTCAACTTTGCCGTTGGTGTTGATGGGAATCCACAACCTTTGTTGCTTCCGCTATGATCGATTGAGGTAATAGTATTTACGTTACTTAATACATGTGATTTAGCTCTGTTATATATCCTATTTGTACTGTGTGTGTCAGCATACCAATCCAGGGATGACACAGAACACAGAGACGTCGGTCCATTCGGATCTTGGTCGCTACACATAAACTCCATAAGAGTTGTTGTAGGAATTACCATAATTATTAGAGGAATTACTAGGAAAAGGCCTAGGATTAAAATTACCTCTATAAGCATTATTGCCAAAATTATTCCTACCAACAAAATTCACATCCAAAGATTCATTGTTATTCTCAATCAAAGTGGACAAAGGCATATCATTAGGATCAGAAGAAGCATTCTTAGCAGCAAACAATTTCATAAGTTCGTCCATCTTTCCACCCAAAACACTAATTTCTTCGATAGCATGCACTTTTTTACTAGTATATCTTTTGGTGTTCCACTGAGAATAATTAACCATAATATTATCTAAGAGTTTGGTAGCTTCTCCTAAGGTGGTTCCCATGAAAGTGCCTCCGACGGCTCAATCTAAAATATTTCTAGAAGCAAAATTCAAGCCAGCATAAAAGTTTTGAATAATCATCCATAGATTCAAACCATGTGTAGGGCAATTACGTATCATCAATTTCATTCTCTCCCAAGCTTGTGCAACATGCTCATGATCTAGTTGCTTAAAATTCATAATATCGTTTCTAAGAGAGATTATCTTAGTAAGAAGGAAATACTTAGAGATAAAAGCATCTTTGCACTTATTCCACGAATCAATACTATTTCTAGGCAAAGAGGAAAACCAAGTTTTAGGACGATCTCTAAGTGAGAACGGAAATAACTTCAATTTAACAATATCGTTATCTGTGTCCCTTTTCTTTTGCATATCACACAAATCAACAAAATTGTTTAGATGGGTAGCGGCATCTTCACTAGGTAGGCCGGAGAATTGATCCTTCATGACAAGATTCAACAAAGCAGCATTGATCCCACAAGATTAAGCATCGGTAATAGGAGCAATCGGAGTGCTAATAAAATCATTGTTGTTGGTATTGGAGAAGTCACACAATTTGGTATTGTTCTGAGCCATGGTGACAAGCAAGCAATCCAACACACACAAGCAAAAAAGAAGCAAGCGAACGATAAACACACGGCGGAAGAAGGGCAAATAAAACTGCAAGGGTGAAGTGGGGGAGAGGGAAACGAGAGGCAAATAAATGTAATGAGAAGGATAAGGGTTTGTGATAGGTACTTAGTATATGACTTTTGTGTAAGCCTCCCCGGCAACGACGCGAGAAATTCTTCTTGCTACTTCTCGAGATTGCGTTGTATTCCCTCGAAGAGGAAAGGGAGATGCAGCACAGTACCGTAAGTATTTCCCTCAGGTTCTGAGAACCAAGGTATCAATCTAGTAGGAGACCACGCGCGAGTCCCTCGCACCTGCACAAACAAATAAGAACTTCGTAGCCAACGCGATAAGGGGTTATCAATCCCTTTACGGTCACTTACTAAAGTGAGATCTGATAGAGATGATAGTTCATATTTTTGGTATTTTGGTTTATAAGAACAGAAAATATAAGCGATAAAAGTAAAGTAGATGTAGATTGATATGTTGAGAATAGACCCGGGGGCCATAGTGTTCTCTAGTGGCTTCTCTCATGATAGCGATATTCTACGGCGGGTAAACAAATTACTGTCAAGCAATTGATAGAAAAGCGAATAATTATGAGACTATCTAGGCATGATCATTGTATATAGGCATCACGTCCGAAACAAGTAGACCGACTCCTGCCTGCATCTACTACTATTACTCCACACATCGACCGCTATCCAGCATGCATCTAGTGTATTGAGTTCATACGAACAGATTAACGCCTTAAGCAAGATGACATGATGTAGAGGGATAAACTTGAGCAATATGATATAAAACCCATCTTTTTATCCTCGATGGCAAAAATACAATACGTGCCTTGCTTCCCCTACTTTCACTGGGAATGGACACCGCAAGATTGAACCCAAAGCCATGCACTTCTCCCATTGCAAGAACTATAGATCTAGTAGGCCAAACCAAACCAATAATTTGAAGAGACTTGCAAGAATATTATGAGCACACATAAAAAGATCAGAGAAGAACCAAATATCTTTCATAGATAATCTTGGTCATAAACTCACAATTCATCGGATCTCGACAAACACTCCGCAAAAAGAGATTACATCGAATAGATCTCCTCGAAGGCCGAGGAGAACTTTGTATTGAGATCCAAAGAGAGAGAAGAAGCCATCTAGATACTAGTTATGGACCCGAAGGTCTGTGGTAAACTACTCACAACTCATGGTGAGGGCGATGATGATGATGATGAACTCCATGATGGATCCCCCTCCGGTGGAGCTCCGGAACAGGCTCCAAGATGGGATCTCACGGGAACAGAAGGTTACGACGGTGGAATTAGGGTTTTGTCTCTGTTGTCGAAGGTTTCGGGGTACGTAGACTTATATAGGAGGAAGGAGGACACCGGGGGACGCTCGAGGGGCCCACGAGGCAGGGGGCACGCCCTGGGCAGGGGGGTGCGCTCCCCACCCTCGTGGGTGCCTCGATGCTCCCCTGACGTGGTTCTCAAGTTCCGTGTGCGTGATTTTCTCCAAAAATATCTCTCGTGAAGGTTTCATTCCGTTTGGACTCCGTTTGATATTCTTTTTCTGTAAAACCCTGGAACAGGCAAAAAACAGCAATCTGGACTGGGCCTTTGGGTTAGTAGGTTAGTCCCAAAAATGATATAAAAGTGTATGATAATGCCCATTAAACATCCAAGACTTCATAGATAATAGCATGGAACAATCAAAAATTATAGATACGTTGGAGACGTATCAGGCGCCGCCCCCCTCCTTGTCCAATTTGGACTAGAGGGGGAGGGGGCGCGCGGCTGCCCTTGGCCGCCCCTCCTCTTCTCCCACTAGTGCCCATGAGGCCCAATTAACTCCCCGGGGGGTTCCTGTAACCCCCCCCCCCCCCCCCCCC
>LR738711.1:246360340-246373030 GCA_902687465.1 Secale cereale
CCCCCCCGTACTCCGGTATATGCCCAAAACCTTCCGGAACCCTTCCGGTGTCCAAACATAGTCGTCTAACATATCGATCTTTACGTCTCGACCATTTCGAGACTCCTCGTCATGTCCGTGATCATATCCGGGACTTTGAACTAACTTTGGTACATCAAAACAAAAAACTCATAATACTGATCGTCATCAAACGTTAAGTGTGCGGACCCTACGGGTTCGAGAATATGTAGACATGACCGAGACTCATCTCCGGTCAATAACCAATAGCGGAACATGTATGCTCATATTGGCTCCCACATATTCTACGAAGATCTTTATCGGTCAAACCGCATAACAACATACGTTGTTCCCTTCGTCATCGGTATGTTACTTGCCCGAGATTCGAACGTCGGTATATCAATACCTAGTTCAATTTCCTTACCGGCAGGTCTCTTTACTCATTCCGTAATACATCATCTCGTGACTTACTCATTAGTCATTTGCTTGCAAGGCTTATTATGATGTGCATTATCGAGAGGGCCCAGAGATACCTCTCCGACACTCGGAGTGACAAATCCTATTCTTGATCTTTGCCAACACCACAAACACCTTTGGATACTCCTGTAGAGCATCTTTATAATCACCCAGTTACGTTGTGACGTTTGATAGCACACAAGGTGTTCCTCCGGTATTTGGGAGTTGCATAATCTCATAGTCATATGAACATGTATAAGTCATGAAGAAAGCAATAACAATAAAACTAAACGATCATAGTGCTAAGATAACGGATGGGTCTTGTCCATCACATCATTCTCCTAATGATGTGATCTCGTTGATCAAATGACAACTCATGTCTATGGCTAGGAAACATAACCATCTTTGATCAATGAGCTAGTCTAGTAGAGGCATACTAGGGACATACTGTTTTGTCTATGTATTCACACATGTACTAAGTTTCCGGTTAATAGTATTCTAGCATGAATAAAAGACATTTATCATGATATAAAGAAATACAAATAACATATTTATTGTGGACTCTAGGGCATATTTCCTTCAGTCTCCCACTTGAACTAGAGTCAATAATCTAGATTAGAAAGTAATGATTCTAACACCCATGGAGTCTTGGTACTGATCATGTTTTTTCCATGGAAGAGGCTTAGTCAACGGGTGTGCGACATTCAGATCCGTATGTATCTTGCAAATTTCTACGTCTCCCTCCTTGACTTGATTGCGGATGGAATTGAAGCGTATTTTGATGTGCTTTGTTCTTTTGTGAAACCTGGATTCCTTCTCCAATGCTATTGCTCCAGTGTTGTCACAAAAGATTTTCATTGGACCCGATGCACTAGGTATTACACCTATATCGGATATGAACTCCTTCATCCAGACTACTTCATTTGCTGCTTCCGAAGAAGCTATGTATTCCGCTTCACACGTAGATCCCACCACGACGCTCTGCTTGGAACTGCACCAATTGATAGCTCCACCATTCAATAAAAATACATATCTGGTTTGTGACTTAGAGTCATCAGGATTAGTGTCAAAGCTTGAACCGACATAACCGTTTACGACGAGCTCTTGTCACCTCCATAAACGAGAAACATATCCTTTGTCCTTTTCAGGTACTTCAGAATGTTCTTGACTACTGTCCAGTGATCCACTCCTGGATTACTTTGGTACCTCCCTGCTAAACTTATAGCAAGGCACACATCAGGTCTGGTACACAGCATTGCATACATGATAGATCCTATGGCTGAGGCATTGGGAATGGCTTTCGTTTTCTCTCTATCTTCTGCAGTGGTCGGGCATTGAGTCTTACTCAACTTCACACCTTGTAACACAGGCAAGAACCCTTTCTTTAACTGATCCATTTTGAACTTCTTCAAAACTTTATCAAGGTATGTTCTTTGTGAAAGTCCAATTAAGCGTCTTGATCTATCTCTATAGATCTTGATACCTAATATGTAAGCAGCTTCACCGAGGTTTTTTATTGAAAAATTCTTATTCAAGTATCCTTTTATGCCATCCAGAAATTCTATATCGTTTCCAATCAACAATATGCCATCCACATATAATATCAGAAATGCTACAGAGCTCTCACTCACTTTCTTGTAAATAAAGGCTTCTCCAAAAGTCTGTATAAAACCATATGCTTTGATCACCTCATCAAAGCGTATATTCCAACTCCGAGATGCTTGCACCAGTCCATAGATGGATCGCTGGAGCTTGCACACTTTGTTAGCACATTTAGGATCGACAGAACCTTCTGGTTGCATCATATACAACTCCTCTTTGAGATATCCATTTAGGAATGCAGTTTTGACATCCATTTGCTATATTTCATAATCATAAAATGCGGCAATTGCTAACATGATTCGGACAGACTTAAGCATCGCTACAAGTGGGAAAGTCTCATTGTAGTCAACTCCTTGAACTTGTCGAAAATCTTTTGCAACAAGTCAAGCTTTGTAAATAGTAACATTACCGTCAGTTTTGGTCTTCCTCTTGAAGATCCATTTATTTTTGATGGCATGCCGATCATCGGGCAGGTCAACCAAAGTCCACACTTTGTTCTCATACATGGATCCCATCTCAGATTTCATGGCCTCAAGCCATTTTGCGGAATCTGGGCTCATCATCGCTTCCTCATAGTTCGTAGGTTCATCATGGTCTAGTAACATGACTTCTAGAACCGGGTTGCCGTACCGCTCTGGTGCGGAACGTACTCTGGTTGATCTACGAAGTTCAGCAGTAACTTGATCCGAAGTTTCATGATCATCATCATTAGCTTCCTCACTAATTGGTGTAGGAATCACTAGAACTAGTTTCTGTGATGTGCTACTTTCCAATTCGGGAGAAGGTACAATTATCTCATCAAGTTCCACTTTCCTCCCACTCACTTCTTTCGAGAGAAACTCCTTCTCTAGAAGGGATCCATTCTTAGCAATGAATATCTTGCCTTCGGATCTGTGATAGAAGGTGTACCCAACAATCTCCTTTGGGTATCCTATGAAGACACATTTATCCGACTTGGGTTCGAGCTTATTAGGTTGAAGCTTTTTCACATAAGCATTGCAACCCCAAACTTTAAGAAACGACAACTTTGGTTTCTTGCCAAACCACAGTTCATAAGGCATCGTCTCAACGGATTTAGATGGTGCTGATACGTCTCCAACATATCTATAATTTTTTATTGTTCCATGCTATTATTTATGATGTTTTGGATGTTTAATGGGCTTTATCATACACTCTTATATTATTTTTGTGACTAACCTACTAACCCAAAGGCCCAGTCCATATTGCTGTTTTTTGCCTGTTTCATGGTTTTGCAGAAAAGGAATATCAAACGGAGTCCAAATGGAATGAAACCTTCGGGAGAGATATTTTTGTAGAAAATCGCGCACGGGACACTTGAGAACCACGAAGTAGGGGCCACGTGGTGCCCATGAGGGTGGGGGCGCGCCCCCTGCCTCGTGGGTCCCACGTAAGGCCCCTGGTGCCCTCCTTCCTCCTATTTAAGCCTACGTACCCCGAAACCATCAGAGGAGAAGAAAAAAAAACCCTAGTTCCACCGCCATAACCTTCTGTTCCCATGAGATCCCATCTTTGGGCCTGTTCCAGAGCTCCACCGGAGGGGTGATCTACCACGAAGTGCTTCTACATCATCATCATCGCCTCACCATGAGTTGTGAGTAGTTTACCATAAACCTTCGGGTCCATAGCTAGTATCTAGATGGCTTCTTCTCTCTCTTTGGATCTCAATACAAAGTTCTCCTCGGTGTTCGAGGAGATCTATTCGATGTAATCTCTTTTTGCAGTGCGTTTGTCAAGATCCGGTGAATTGTGGGTTTATGATCTAGATTATCAAAGAGAAATATTTGGTTCTTCTCTAAACTCTTTATGTATGATTATAATATCCTTGCAAGTCTCTTCGAATTATTGGTTTGGTTTGGCCTACTAGATCTATAGTTGTTGCAATGGGAGAAGTGCTTGGCTTTGGGTTCAATCTTGCGGTGTCCTTTCCCAGTGACAGTAGTGGCAACAAGGCATGTATTATATTGTTGCCATAGAGGATAAAAAGATGGGGTTTATATCATATTCACTACTGGAATCTGGGTTTTTGCCATCAGCCAGCTCTTTGCCATCTGCCAGCTGATGGCAAAGAACTTCTTTGCCATCTGCTTATAAAAAATAGATGGCAAAGAACTGACAGATGGCAAAGAACATGGTTGCCATCAGCCAATTCTTTGCCATCTGCCAGCAGATGGCTAACAATCTTTGCCATCTGCCAGCAGATGGCAAAAAATCTTTGCCATCTGCCAGCAGATGGCAAAGAGGTAGCCAACTCCTGTTGCCGTTAAGTGGGTAACGGCGTACCAGCCCCACCTAGCAGATGGCAAAGAGATGGGTTTTTTTTCAGGTAAAAAAACAAAAAAGAGATAATATATCGTGCACACACAAATCCTTTACTAGTACACTCATAAATCACTCATTTAACAAGGAAACTAGCCTAATCCTCCCAAAAAAAAGAAAACTAGCCTATATTTGTTTGGATTATAGCCCTTGCATGTGCCAAATTTTTGGCAAAACTACTAGGCCTCCATTTGGTTTTTGAACAACTGAGTTGCTGTTCATTTGGAACTTAGATTGCTAGTTATTGGTTAGATTCTAATTTGGTTGTAATGTTGAGCTCATAAAAAAGATGCATAAAACTTATATTTTCATAATAAAAAAAACTTAATTAACTATAATAAAAAATGAAATGAACATGCAAGACCATGTAATTACATGGGAGCGCTCGGGCTGGTCAGGGGGGCGAACCAAAGTTTTTTTTTTGAAATTGGCGAACGAAAGTTTTGGCGTCGATCCGACCGCCAAATCACACCCGCGAGCCAATATTTTGGCATATGGGCGCGCTCGGGCTGGTCAGACCATCGCCCCATCGAACCCCCCCATCGAACCAGACCACCCCGTGGCCGTCGCGGAAGCTCCCCCGCCCCCGTCGCCGGCCCTCCCCCGCCCCCGTCGCCGGCCCTCCCCCGCCCCCGTGGCCGGCCCTCCCCCGCCCCCTGGCCAGCCCTCCCCCGCCCCGTCGCCGGCCCTCATTTCATTCCAGGTGCCTTTCCTCCCCCTCTGATGCATAGGTACAGCCAGTGGCGGATCTAGTTCATGTGATATGAGCTTCAATGTTTAAGGTGGCGTTTGGTTCAATGGTGAGACTGGATCGACTGAGGGTATCGTTGTCCACCTGGTTGGGGATATCCTACTTTTATTGTTTGGTTGAGAGGATAAATAGTGGTTGGGGATAGCCAGTTTTATGTTTGGTTGCAAGGGTAACAAGTGGATGGATTGTTGTGATTACCTTTAAGGCAGAATACCTGAAATATACACAGAGAAATGAAAAGAAATTGGGATTGAATACAATGCAGTGCAAAGACATATGCGGCTGTGTTAAGCATAAAACCACTAACCATACAACTAGGCTGATTACACCTGTTCATACATTGAGACATGCATATATGCCACTACCCCATAAATTAGCATATTTGTCTCGTTGTCCATGTATCGTACGAATCCACCAGAACATTCCATCTTGCCTTCGCCGAGGTATTAGCAGCATGGAACTAACTAATCAGGTCTGGAGTGACCGTGCTGCGTGTCCTTTTCTAGTTGCCGGTTCATTTATCGTTTGTCGTCATGGTGCTAATACCCGGGTCCAGGGGAGATCGAGCAGACTGTTGTACCTGAAGCGGGGCTGGCTGCCACCATCCGCCATATTTTCACGGACAAGGCCAACCAGCTTTTGACACAAATATTCGAGAATCGTGGTTGCCCTCAGCCAACTCTATCCTGTAAGCCAAACGCGTGGTATCGTCGCCAAAATTGGCTATCCCTCATCCAACCAGGGATACCAGCCAACCAAACGCCACCTAAGCCAGTGGCCTTTCCTCCCCCTTCAGAGCTTCAATGTTATTTTTTGAGCTATTGAGGGCATGAAATTCATGTGATATGAACTTTTGAGATTTTTGTATCTCTGAATGTTTAAGTTTGAGAGTTTTTTAGTGTTTGTATTGTCAATCTAAATTGCAGCAAATGTGTTATCCAAAGAGAATTGGTAACAGACAGCAAATTTACAACTTATGCAAAGTACTGGCCATTAAACTCTCGCGTTCATTATTCAATTGGGAGATGATTTGATCCATTTTGTGGGTTCTTTTCCCATGCAGAAATAAAACAACCCATTATGCAGAGTATGATGGCGCGCCGAGTATGACTGTGATCTTTTAGAAATAGAAACTGCTATTTTCTGAAAGACTACAAGCTATTGATGCTTACTGAATTTCAGAAATATGAACTGCTCTTTGCTATGCTTTCTGCATTTTCAGTTCTTACTTTCTTCTATACTTATTACTAGAAAGTGTAATCACGTAGCTAGTTGCAAATGTGTTTCCATCATTATTCAGATCTGTACAAACAAGTCACTGTATTAGTCATATAAACTAAAGCAAAAAATCTTGTTGTTCATCAACATTCAGCTACAAGTTTACAAAGGAGGAGCTACAAAGTCAGAGAGAAAATTATGTACATCGAGAATTAGCCAATTAGGAGGAGCTACAACTTCACACTGAATCAGATACTACCTACACGGAAATTACATGATAATTGCAGCATACTTTTGCTGGACGGGCTCCCTACATACACATACATGATATGACCACCGGTGCCGCTCGACTTCATCTCCGGAGACGGTCTAGCAAGAGCGTTGGGACCCCAGCTCGAGGTGAGCTCCAGGGCCTGCACCGCCAGTCCCCCAAGCTATGAGCCTCGCCTGCTATAGTCGCCTCACCTCGCGAGCCCTTCCCGCCAAGGGAAGCTTCAACGTGGTGCGTGGCTGACTCACCATCGTTGCGAGCTCTGTCTATGTCCGCCTCACCTCGGGACCCCTCCTGGCCGAGGGGAGCTTCGACTCGGTGGGTGCCTGCGTCGCCGCCGTTGGGAGCGCTTGCTGTGGCCACCTCGCCACATGAGCCGTCCCCGCCAAGGGGAGTCAGCACGGTGCATGGCTGCGCCGCTTCTTTTGGTGGCACGGGCTGTGGCCCCTCACCTTACAAGCCATCCGGTGTGGGGATATGAACGGGAGGGGATAAGCCAACATTACTAGGAAGGAGGGGGTTTTGTGCTAATGAGTGTTTAAGTTGCTGGTGGGAGCTCCGCCCTAGATGCCGTTCGCTACGGATCCAACAGAGTGAGATCCAAGTTTTCAGATTTTCACTGAAATAAGGTTTTCACTTGATACTTCACCTTCCTACATATCCAACATTATACCGATTACTGGTTACATATTCCATGATATGTCGACATTCTTGCGCATACCATTTTGGTAAGCATAGACGTTCCTCTTCATCCAAAAACCAGTATCACTATAGTTTTTCTTTTCTTTCTAAGAGCAACAAAAAAGGTAAACATTTAATTGTCATTTCCTATAACACCTGTTACCCATTTTTATGTTTTATGAAGAACAAATGATGGACTCCTTGGATCAGATTTATTAAGAACACAAACCATTCAGGTCCTTAATTAAACCTGTCACTATTATGAGGAACAAATGATGGACTACTTCAAAGATACAAAGCCTAACAAGACATTGTAATTTCAATTATGAAATATTTCCATTATGATATATTTTATTCTTTAAAATAAATACAAAGCCTAAGAAGACATTGTAATTTCAATTGTTTCAATTATACTGTATGTTTCTACCTTGTTAATATATTTCTATCTTTGTGAATTGTAAATATTGTATGTTTCTACCATCTTAATGTATACATATATCAATATTTTTAAAGATGGCCGGGCGCGGCAACGCGCGCCTTTATGTTCTAGTATTTGTGAATTATGAGTTAGGTCCTATATTTTCCAATTATGTTATGAAAAACATCATATATATTTGCGTTGATCGGGTGGATTTAAATGTGCAGTTGTTTCATCGCTTTTCTTCTTTGATTGCATACCTTCTACATGTGTTTTCTTGTTTGATTGCGGACCTTCTAATCCGTGTTTTCTTGTTTGATTGCATACCTTCTACAGGTGTGCTGAGGGACAGGAGGAGGTCGCGGCTCGGGTTATCGACGCCGAGTGCAGGCGCCTACTTGGAAACTTTCGGCACGAGGCTCGGACGCTGGCAGTTCGAGACTACTTAGCACAGACTGGTATTAGGAGGAGAAAAGAGAAGTGCCGGAACAAGTATCTGAGTAAGGAGAAGTACATGAAGGCAATTACCTATTCTTAAGGCCTTGTACTTAGTTTCCTTAATTTGATTCGTAGGCGTAGCGCTCAAATTTCTCTTGCTTAACTTAGGTGCCCCCGAGATGGTGTGCGGACAAGATGGACTGCTGGGAGGCGTTGGTGGATGAGTGGTGCTCTCCCCAATGGCGCGTCGCCCACAACATTGCAAAGGAGAAGCGTCTCAAAATGAAAGGCGTGCCACACCATCTAGGCAGCGTCAACCTATATGGGTACGGGAATAACTGGGTATGTGTGGTTTGCTTCATGATTCATGCAAATTCATTCTTTGTGCTAGCTTGATTCCTTAACTAATACTCTGTTCCTCTCTTTTAGTCAAAATTCAACAAGGCTCGAGTGCCAGAGCTGTTCGACCTCTATGGCATGTCCAATATGGCACTGTACAAGAAGGCCAAGGCATTCTCTGAGTCTGACCTCGAAAATGCAAATAATTTCAGCAACGTGGCCTCCCACCACAAGATGGTGCAGTACGTTAAGCAGGGGAAGGAGAGGAAAGGGCCGGACTTTAACCCGAGCCGGCCTTTTGATCCAGAGCTGGTGATGATATCTGGTGGCGGGAGGTCCCATGGCTCGTTAGCCATGCGTAATGGACTGATACGTTGTAGTAGCACTCTCCCGCGGATCAAGAAGCGCCAGACCAGCTCTGATCCTGAGATACCGTCTCGTTTACGACCAGTGGAAATCGAATTCCAGGTTTGTTATATGGACTCAGTAGCCTTTCCTCCATTACATTGTGTTTGCGACCGTCGATGATTACAATGCTAACGAGTGGTGTTGCAGGCTGCTATTGAGGCAGAGAGAGCGAAGACCCAGTCTGCTTTTGAGGAGAGGGACCGGCAGTTGGCGGAGAGGGACCGGTAGGCGACGGAGAGGGAGAGGAAGAATGAGGAGAGGACGGCTAGGCTGTTGGAGGAGGAGAGGAACCGGAACGACTCGGCTAACCGGGCCATGTACAATCTCTTCGTGGTAAGTTTCTTCTGCATATTAGCTAAATCATGCACACAATGTTCCTTTCATTAGTAACTAATATGACTGACTCGTCAAAACCAAATGTGTAGTCCATGTGCGAGAAGAACGGCCAGACCCCTCCGTCGATGCCAGTCATTGCTCTGGCGGGCACGGTGAGTTTCATTTGAACGGTCATTAGTTACTAGTCTTCACATTTGAGTTGCATCATGCTAATGATACATTGGAAATAATCTTTGGTGCAGCGTAACTCCCGACAAGCATCGACCGATCCTTCTCCGTCTGCCACTGGCGCGACCGGTCCTACACCTACACCTACACCTACACCTCCGTGATGACGGTATGTATCCCAAGTGTTTTGCTTAATAGAGTTTTGTTGTGATGCCATGTTGTATCTACACATATCGTGCATAATGTGTGTATGTTTGAATGCATTGTATTTGTGGGATTCGACATCTAGTCGTGTGCCTTTGGTAGCCTTCCATACAGGGAAATGCCTCCTAGTGCTTCCACTGAGCCATGGTAGTTCGCTACTGCTCCGGAACACATGGATTGACCGGCATGTGTCCTTCTTTGCTACTGTGTGTGTCCCTACGGGGAAATGTCACGCTGTGTATCACCGAAGTCCTTGTAGCTTGCTACGACTTGGTTGCACTCGCTGATGACCGACACGTGCATTGCTGGGTCATGTATGCCTGTCCCTGTACGTTTGTGCCACCTTGGTTCTATGACTAGTCATGGCGGCCCGGGTTCTCTGCCATAAGGATACTATCGACATAATCATATACTTAGCATTTTTTCCTCCAAAATGACTCGATATGCTTAGCTAGCTCAAAAATGACATAATAAGCTTAATTAGCTCCAAAATGACATATTTAACCTAGGATAGCTCTAAAATGACCTATACTTAGCATTTTTTCCTCCAAAATGACTTAATATGCTTAGCTAGCTTAATAATTACATAATAAGCTTAATTAGCTCCAAAATGACCTATTTAACCTAGGATAGCTCTAAAATGACCTATACTTAGCATTTTTCCCTCCCAAATGACTTAATATGCTTAGCTAGCTTAAAAATGACCTATTTAACCTAGGATTGCTCTAAAATGACCTATACTTAGGATCTTTTCCTCCAAAATGACTTAATATGCTTAAGAAATGACATAGTTTAGCTCCTAAATGACTTCACATGCTTAGCTAGCTTCAAAATGACATAATAACCTTACTTAGCTCTAAAATGACATATTTAACCTAGGCTAGCTCTAAAATGACCTATACTTAGCATTTTTTCCTCCTAAGTGACACAATATGCTTAGCTAGCTCAATAATAATTACATAATAAGCTTAATAAGCTCCAAAATGACCTATTTATCTTAGGATAGCTCTAAAATGACCTATACTTAGCATTTTTTCCTCCAAAATGACTTAATATGCTCAGCTAGCTTAAAAATGACCTATTTAACCTAGGATAGCTCTAAAATGACCTATACTTAGTATATTTTCCTCCAAAATGACTTAATATGCTTAGCTAACTCTAAAATGACATAATATGCTTAAGAAATGACATATTTTAGGTCCTGAATGACTTCATATGCTTAGCTAGCTTCAAAATGACATAATAACCTTACTTAGCTCCAAAATGACCTATTTAACCTAGGCTAGCTCTAAAATGACCTATACTTAGCATTTTTTCCTCCTAAATAACTCAATACTCTTAGCTAGCTTAAAAATGACATAATAAGCTTGATTAGCTCCGAAATGACTTATTTAACCAAGGATAGCTCTAAAATGACCTATACTTAGCATTTTTTCCTCCAAAAGGACTTAATATGCTTAGCTAGCTTAAAAATGACCTATTTAACCTAGGATAGCTCTAAAATGACCTATACTTAGCATCTTTTCCTCCAAAATCACTTAATATGCTTAACTGGCTCTAAAATGACATAATATGCTTAAGAAATGTCATATTTTAGCTCCTGAATGACTTCATATGCTTAGCTACCTCCAAAATGACATAATGACCTTACTTATCTCCAAAATGACCTATTTTACAGATATAAGTTGCATCATAATAATCTTCACATTTTAGTTGCATAATAATAATCTTCACATTTTAGTTGCATCATAATAATCTTCTTCTTCTAGTCTTCTTCTTCTAACTTTCTTCTTTCCCATTTTACAGATTTGCTTAAGATCACGGAAGCTTGGGTTGATGGAGTGCTTGTATTTAGTTTTTGTTTTGACCTTGTGAAACTTGCTACCTATGGATGAAACTGTGTAATATTGATGAAACTATGTATATGTACGGATGAAACATGCTACTATTGGTAACATGTGTTGGATATATATATGTGTTCATGACTATTGGTAATATGTGTTGAATATGCTATATTGGTCATATAAATTTATTTGTGTTTGATTTTCTGTGAAAATGAATTGATATAAGAAAAACAAAATTAAATGGGGCAATATAGACACTTTGCCATCAGCTGGCAGATGGCAAAGAGCTTTGCCATCAGCTGGCAGATGGCAAAGAGCTTTGCCATCAGCTGGCAGATGGCAAAGAGCTTTGCCATCAGCTGGCAGATGGCAAAGAGCCTGCAGAGAAAAAAATTTGGACTAGCCTATTTGGGCTCTCTTCCATCAGCTGGCTGATGGCAAAGTATGCAGCCTTTGCCATCAGCCAGCAGATGGCAAAGAGCCTGCAGCCTTTGCCATCAGCCAGCAGATGGCAAAGTGCCTGCATCCTTTGCCATCTGCTGGCAGATGGCAAAGTATACCGTTATCTTTCTAACGGGGCTAACCCCGTTAAGAGGCTTTGCCATCTGCCAGCTGATGGAAAAGGCACAGGCTCTTTGCCATCAGCCAGCAGATGGCAAAGAAGCCTTTGCCCACTTGAATTCAGACAAACTGTTTGCCATCTGCTGGCTGATGGCAAAGCCTTTGCCATCCGCCGATCATGCCTTTGCCATCTGCCATGGCAAATGGCAAAGTGCCAGATTCCAGTAGTGATTGCTTGAGTTTATCCCTCTACATCATGTCATCTTGCTTAAGGCGTTACTCTGTTCTTATGAACTCAATACACTAGATGCATGCTGGATAGCGGTCGATGTGTGGAGTAATAGTAGTAGATGCAGAATCATTTCGGTCTACTTGTCTCGGACATGATGCCTATATATAATGATCATGCCTAGATAGTCTCATAATTATTCGCTTTTCTATCAATTGCTCGACAGTAATTTGTTTACCCGCCGTAGAATATCACTATCATGAGAGAAGCCACTTGTGAACACTATGGCCCCGTGTCTATTCTCAACATATCAATCTACATGTACTTTACTTTTTCTTCTTTTACTTTCTGTTCTTATAATAAAAAATACAAAAAATATAAACTATCATCTCTATCAGATCTCACTTTCGTAAGTGACCGTAAAGGGATTGA
>LR738711.1:246373040-246384680 GCA_902687465.1 Secale cereale
TTTGCCATCAGCCAGCAGATGGCAAAGAGCCTGCAGCCTTTGCCATCAGCCAGCAGATGGCAAAGTGCCTGCATCCTTTGCCATCTGCTGGCAGATGGCAAAGTATACCGTTATCTTTCTAACGGGGCTAACCCCGTTAAGAGGCTTTGCCATCTGCCAGCTGATGGAAAAGGCACAGGCTCTTTGCCATCCGCCGATCATGCCTTTGCCATCTGCCATGGCAAATGGCAAAGTGCCAGATTCCAGTAGTGATTGCTTGAGTTTATCCCTCTACATCATGTCATCTTGCTTAAGGCGTTACTCTGTTCTTATGAACTCAATACACTAGATGCATGCTGGATAGCGGTCGATGTGTGGAGTAATAGTAGTAGATGCAGAATCATTTCGGTCTACTTGTCTCGGACATGATGCCTATATATAATGATCATGCCTAGATAGTCTCATAATTATTCGCTTTTCTATCAATTGCTCGACAGTAATTTGTTTACCCGCCGTAGAATATCACTATCATGAGAGAAGCCACTTGTGAACACTATGGCCCCGTGTCTATTCTCAACATATCAATCTACATGTACTTTACTTTTTCTTCTTTTACTTTCTGTTCTTATAATAAAAAATACAAAAAATATAAACTATCATCTCTATCAGATCTCACTTTCGTAAGTGACCGTAAAGGGATTGACAACCCCTTATCACGTTGGCTGCGAAGTTGTTATTTGTTTGTGCAGGTGCGAGTGACTCGCGCGTGGTCTCCTACTAGATTGATACCTTGGTTCTCAAAAACTGAGGGAAATACTTACGCTACTGTGCTGCATCTCCCTTTCCTCTTCGAGGGAATACAACACAAGCTCGAGAAGTAGCAAGAAGAATTTATGGCGCCGTTGCCGGGGAGGCTTACACAAAAGTCATATACCAAGTACCTATCACAAACCCTTATCCTTCGCATTACATTTTTTGCCTCTCGTTTTCCTCTCCCCCGCTTCACCCTTGCCGTTTTATTTGCCCTTCTTCTGCCGTGTGTTTATCTTTCACTTGCCTCTTGTTTGCTTGTGTGTGTTGGATTGCTTGCTTGTCACTATGGCTCGGAACAATACCAAATTGTGTGACTTCTCCAATACCAACAATAATGATTTTATTAGCACTCCGATTGCTCCTATTACCGATGCTGAATCTTGTGAGATCAATGCTGCTTTGTTGAATCTTGTCATGAAAGGTCAATTCTCCGGCCTTCCTAGTGAAGATGCCGCTAACCATCTAAACAACTTTGTTTATTTGTGTGATATTCAAAAGAAAAGAGATACGGATAACGATATTGTTAAATTGAAGTTATTTCCGTTTTCACTTAGAGATCGTGCTAAAACTTGGTTTTCTTCTTTGTCTAGAAATAGTATTGATTCGTGGAATAAGTGCAAAGATGCTTTTATCTCTAAGTATTTCCCTCCTGCTAAGATCATCTCTCTTAGAAACGATATTATGAATTTTAAGCAGCTAGATAATGAGCATGTTGCACAAGCTTGGGAGAGAATGAAATTAATGATACGTAATTGCCCTACACATGGTTTGAATATATGGATGATTATTCAGAACTTTTATGCTGGCTTAAATTTTGCTTCTAGAAATCTTTTAGATTCGGCTGCAGGAGGCACTTTCATGGAAACTACCTTAGGAGAAGCTACCAAACTCCTAGTTAATATTATGGTTAATTATTCTCAATGGCACACCAAAAGATCTACTAGTAAAAGAGTGCATGCTATTGAAGAAATTAGTGTTTTGAGTGGGAACATGGATGAACTTATGAAATTATTTGCTGCTAAGAGTGCTTCTTCTTATCGTAATGATATGCCTTTGTCCACTTTGATTGAAAATAACAATAAATCTTTGGATGTGAATTTTGTTGGTAGGAATAATTTTCGTAACAAAGCTTATAGAGGGAAGTTCAATCCTAGGCCTTTTCCTAGTAATTCCTCTAATAAATATGGTAATTCCTACAACAACTCTTATGGAAAGATGCCTTCTGAATTTGAAACTAGTGTTAAGGAGTTTATGATCTCGCAAAAGAATTTCAATGCTATACTTGAAGAAAAATTGCTTAAGATTGATGAATTGGCTAGAAGTGTGGATATAATTAATCTTGATGTTGATTCTTTTAAACTTATATCTATCCCACCTAAGCATGATATCAATGAGTCTCTCAAAGCCATGATAATTTTCATTGATGAATGCAAAGAAAGAACCGGTAGGATGCATGCTAAAAGAGAGGATTATATTAAAGCGAGTTCTTCTAGTTATCATGAACATGAAAATGAAGATCCGAAAGTTATTGATGTGTCTCCTATTAGATCCTTGTTTTCTAGCATAAATCTTGATGAAGATAGGATTGGAGATGATTCTACTTTAAGGTGTCCCAATGATTCAGAGTTTTTTGCTAAAATTGTTAAAAATGGGAGTGAAGAGATTAAAACTTTGCATAGTGATGAACCCACTACTTTGGATTTCAAGGGATTCAATTATGATAATTGCTCTTTGATTGATTGTATTTCCTTGTTACAATCCGTACTAAACTCTCTGCATGCTTATAGTCAAAATAAAGCTTTCACCAAACACATAGTTGATGCTTTGATGCAATCTTACGAAGAAAAACTTGAGTTAGAAGTTTCTATCCCTAGAAAGCTTTATGATGAGTGGGAACCTACTATCAAAATAAAAATTAAAGATCATGAATGCCTTTCTTTGTGTGATTTGGGTGCAAGTGTCTCCACTATCCCAAAAACATTGTGTGATTTGCTAGGGTTCCATGACCTTGATGATTGTTCTTTAAATTTGCATCTTGTGGATTCCACTATTAAGAAACCTATGGGAAGGATTAATGATGTTATTATTGTTGCCAATAGGAATTATGTGCCCGTAGATTTCATTGTTCTTGATATAGATTGCAATCCTTCATGTCCTATTATTCTTGGTAGACCTTTCCTTAGAATGATTGGTGCAATTATTGATATGAAGGAAGGAAATATTAGATTCCAATTTCTGTTAAGGAAAGGCATGGAACACTTTCCTAGAAAGAAAATCAAATTACCATACGAATCTATTATAAGAGCCACTTATGGATTGCCTTCCAAAGATGGCAATACCTAGATCTATCATGTATCGTGCCTAGCTAGGGGCGTAAAACGATAGCGCTTGTTGGGAGGCAACCCAATTTTATATTTTTTGTTTTTGCTGCTGTCAGGGAATAAATATTGCATCTAGCTTCTGTTCAGATGTGGTTTTGTGTTTTGTTTAGTGTTTGTGCCAAGTAGAACCTTTGGGAAGACTTGTGTCAAGTTTATGTGATCTTGCTGTGAAAAACAGAATCGTTAGCGCTCGCTAGAATGGTCGTCAGATTTTACTGGACCGTGCCATTTAGTTGATTCTTTTTGCAGATGATTAATAGACAAATTCCTCACGTTTGCCAATTTATTTTGAATTTTTTGGAGTTACAGAAGTATGCGAACCCTGCAGATTACTACACACTATTCTGTTTTTGACAGATTCATTTTTTCGTGTGTTGTTTGCTTATTTCAATGCACCTATGAGTAATATTGGGAGGTATGAACCATAGAGAAGTTGGAATACAGTAGGTTTAACACCAATTTAAACAAAGAATGAATTCATTGCTGTACCTTTGAGTAGTGTTTTGCTTTCTTATACTAACGGAGCTTACGAGATTTTTGTCTAAGTTTTGTGTTGTGAAGTTTTCAAGTTTTGAGTATTGCTTTGATGGACTATGGAACAAAGAGTGGCAAGAGCCTAAGCTTGGGGATGCCCATGGCACCCCAAGGTAAAATTCAAGGACAACCAAAAGCCTAAGCTTGGGGATGCCCCGGGAAGGCATCCTCTCTTTCGTCTTCATCCATCGGTAACTATACTCGGAGCTATATTTTTATTCACCACATGATATGTGTTTTGCTTGGAGCGTCTTGTATAATTTGAGTCTTTGCTTGTTAGTTTGCCACAATTATCCTTGCTGGACACACCTATTTGAGAGAGTTAAATATGGTCTAGGAATTGATAGAACACTCTATGTGCTTCACTTATATCTTTAGAGCACGGTGGTGATAATATTTTGAAGAAATTGTTGAACTCTCATGCTTGACTTATATCTATTTGAGAGTCTATTAAAACAGCATGGTAATGTGTTTAGGTTATAAAACTAGTCTTCACATGATAGACATCCAATATCAATGTAGTAAAAACTTTCACACTAAGTGCACTGAATATGATGAGAAGTTGGATGCTTGATAAATGTTTTGAGATATGACGATAGTGATATTAGAGTCATGCTAGTGGAGTTATTATGAAATTGAGAAATGCTTGTGTTAAGGTTAGTGATTCCCGTAGCATGCACGTATGGTGAACCGCTATGTGACGAAGTTAGAGCATGAGGTATTTGTAAAGTGTCAACCTTTGTGTGGAGGTCGGGGGCGCGCGATGGTTAACTCCTACCAACCTCCCCACTGGGAGCATGCGTTGATTGCTTTGTTTTGATGACAAGTAGATTTTTGCAATAAGTATATGAGTTCTTATGACTAATGTTGAGACCATGGATTATGCGAACTCTCACCCTTCCATCATTGCTAGCCTCTCTTGTACCGCGTAACTTTTGCCGGTACCATACACCCACTATATATCCTTTCTCAAAACAGCCACCATATTATTCCTCCAAACAGCCACCATACCTACCTATCATGGCATTTCCATAACCATTCCGAGATATATTGCCATGCAACTTTCCACCGTTCCGTTCATATGACACGCATCGTATTGTCATATTGCCATGCATGATCATGTAGTTGACATCGTATTTGTGGCAAAGCCACCATGCATAATTTTTCATACATGTCACTCTTGATTCATTGCACATCTCGGTACACCGCCGGAGGCATTCATGTAGAGTCATACTTTGTTCTAGTATCGAGTTGTAATATCGAGTTGTAATTCAATGAAAGTGTGATGATCATCATTATTAGAGCATTGTCCCATGTGAGGAAAGGCTAAATCAATAAAGCCCCTCCACAAAAAAATAAAAAAAAGGAAAGGACAAAGAAAAAAAAAAGAAAAGCCCAAAAAAAAAGAAAAAAAGAAAAATAAAAAGGGACAATTGCTTCTATCTTTTTCCACACTTGTGCTTCAAAGTAGCACCATGTTATTCATGATAGAGAGTCTCATGTTTAGTCACTTTCATATACTAGTGGGAATTTTCATTATAGAACTTAGCTTGTATATTCCAGTGATGGGCTTCCTCAAATGCCCTAGGTCTTCGTGAGCAAGCAAGTTGGATGCACACCCACTAGTTTCTTTTGTTGAGCTTTCATACATATTTAGCTCTAGTGCATCCGTTGCATGGCAATCCCTACTCACTCACATTGATATCTATTGATGGGCATCTCCATAGCCCGTTGATACGCCTAGTCGATGTAAGACTATCTCCCTCCTTTTTGTCTTCTCCACAACCACCTCTCTATTCCACCCATAGTGCTATGTCCATGGCTCACGCTCATGTATTGCGTGAAAGTTGAAATGTTTGAAAGAATAGAGTATGAAAACAAGTGCTTGGCTGAAATATGGGTTGTGCATGATATGAATATTTTGTGTGATGAAGAAGGAGCATAGCCAGATCATATGATTTTGTAGGGATAACTTTATTTAGCCATAGTATTTTGAGAATACATGATTGCTTTGTTAGTATGCTTGAAGTATTATTATTTCTTATGTCAATATAGACTTTTGTCTTGAATCTTTCAGATCTGAACATTCATGCCACAATTAAGTGAAATACATTGAAAATCTATGTTGGTTAGCATTCCACATCAAAAATTCTGTTTTTATCATTTACCTACTCGAGCGAGCATGAATTAAGCTTGGGGATGCTTGATACGTCTCCAACGTATCTATAATTTTTTATTGTTCCATGCTATTATTTATGATGTTTTCGATGTTTAATGGGCTTTGTCATACACTTTTATATTATTTTTGGGACTAACCTACTAACCCAAAGGCCCAGTCCAGATTGCTGTTTTTAGCCTGTTTCAGGGTTTTGCAGAAAAGGAATATCAAATGGAGTCCAAACGGAATGAAACCTTCGGGAGAGATATTTCTAGAGAAAATCACGCACGGGAGACATGAGAACCACAGAGTAGGGGGCACGTGGTGCCCACGAGGGTGGGGGGCGCGTCCCCTGCCTCGTGGGTCCCACGTAAGGCCCCCGATACCCTCCTTCCTACTATATAAGCCTAGGTACCCCGAAACCATCAGAGCAGAAGAAAAAACCCTAGTTCCACCGCCGTAACCTTCTGTTCCCGTGAGATCCCATCCTAGGGCCTATTCCGGAGCTCCGCCGGAGGGGGGATTCTACCACGGAGTACTTCTACATCATCATCATCATCGCCTCACCATGAGTTGTGAGTAGTTTACCACAGACCTTCGGGTCCATAGCTAGTATCTAGATGGCTTCTTCTCTCTCTTTGGATCTCAATACAAAGTTCTCCTCGGTCTTCGAGGAGATCTATTCGATGTAATCTCTTTTTGCGGTGTGTTTGTCGAGATCCGATGAATTGTGGATTTATGATCAAGATTATCTGTGAGAAATATTTGGTTCTTCTCTGAACTCTTTATGTATGATTATAATATCCTTGCAAGTCTCTTCGAATTATTGGTTTGGTTTGGCCTACTAGATCTATAGTTCTTGCAATGGGATAAGTGCTTGGCTTTGGGTTCAATCTTGCGGTGGCCTCTACCAGTGATAGTAGGGGCAGCAAGGCACATATTGTATTGTTGCCATCGAGGATAAAAAGATGGGGTTTATATCATATTGCTTGAGTTTATCTCTCTACATCATGTATTCTTGATTAAGGCGTTACTCTGTTCTTATGAACTCAATACACTAGATGCATGCTGGATAGCGGTCGATGTGTGGAGTAATAGTAGTAGATGCTGAATCGTTTCGGTCTACTTGTCTCGGACGTGATGCCTATATATAATGATCATGCCTAGATAGTCTCATAATTATTAGCTTTTCTATCAATTGCTCGACAGTAATTTGTTCACCCGCCGTAGAATATCTCTATCATGAGAGAAGCCACTAGAGAACACTATGGCCCTCGGGTCTATTCTCAACATATCAATCTACACCTACTTTACTTTTTGCACTTTTACTTTTTGTTCTTATAATCAAAAATAAAAAAAAATAAAAACTATCATCTCTATTAGATCTCACTTTCGTAAGTGACCGTAAAGGGATTGACAACCCCTTATCGTGTTGGCTGTGAAGTTCTTATTTGTTTATGCAGATGCGAGGGACTCGCGCGTGGTCTCCTACTGGATTGATACCTTGGTTCTCAAAAACTGAGGGAAATACTTACGCTACTGTGCTGCATCTCCCTTTCCTCTTCGAGGGAATACAATGCAAGCTCGAGAAGTAGCAGGTGCCCTATTTAACGTCAATGCAGCTATCTCTAAAGCATAACCCCAAAACAATAGTAGTAAATCGGTAAGAGACATCATAGACCGCACCATATCTAATAAATTATGGTTATGACGTTCGGACACACCATTACGCTGTGGTGTTCCGGCTGGTGTGAGTTGTGAAACTATTCCACATTGTTTCAAATGAAGACCAAACTCGTAACTCAAATATTCACCTCCATGATCAGATCGTAGAAACTGTATTTTCTTGTTACGATGATTCTATACTTAACTCTGAAATTCTTTGAACTTTTCAAATGTTTCAGACTTGTGCTTCATCAAGTAGATATACCCATATTTGCTCAAATCATCAGTGAAGGTCAGAAAATAACGATTCCCGCCGCGAGCTTCAACACTCATTGGTCCACATACATCAGTATGTATAATTTCCAACAAATCTGTTGCTCGCTCCATTGTTCCGAAGAATGGAGTTTTAGTCATCTTGCCCATGAGGCATGGTTCACAAGAACCAAGTGATTCATAATCAAGTGATTCCAAAAGTCCATCACTATGGAGTTTCTTCATGCGCTTTACACCAATATGACCTAAACGGCAGTGCCACAAATAAGTTGCACTATCATTATTAACCTTGCATCTTTTGGCTTCAATATTATGAATATGTGTATCACTACGATCGAGATCCAACAAGAATAGACCACTCTTCAAGGGTGGATGACCATAAAAGATATTACTCATATAAATAGAAAAACCATTATTCTTAGATTTAAATGAATAACCATCTCGCAATAAACATGATCCATATATAATGTTCATGCTTAACGCTGGCACCAAATAACAATTATTCAGGTCTAAAACTAACCCCGAAGGTATATGTAGAGGTAGCGTGCCGACGGCGATCACATCGACATTGGAACCATTTCCCACGCGCATCGTCACCTCCTCCTTAACCAATATTCATTTAATCCGTAGCCCCTATTTCCAGTTACAAATATTAGCAACTGAACCGGTATCAAATACCCAGGTGCTACTATGAGCATTAGTAAGGTACACATCAATAACATGTATATCAGATATACCTTTGTTCACCTTGCCATCCTTCTTATCCGCCAAATACTTGGGGCAGTTCCGCTTCCAGTGTCCAGTCCCTTTGCAGTAGAAGCACTCAGATTCAGGCTTGGTTCCAGACTTGGCTTTCTTTGTGGGAGTAGCAACTGTCTTGTTATTCTTCTTGAAGTTCCCCTTCTTTCCCTTGCCCTTTTTCTTGAAACTAGTGGTCTTGTTAACCATCAACACTTGATGCTCCTTTTTGATTTCTACCTCCGCAGCTTTGAGCATAGCGAAGAGCTCGGGACTTGTCTTCTGCATCCCTTGCATGTTATAGTTCATCATGAAGTCTTTATAGCTTGGTGGCAGTGATTGAAGAACTCTATCAATAACACTATCTTCGTCAACTTTGCATCCAAGTTGAGTCACATGATTGTAGTACCCAGACATTCTGAACAAGTGTTCACTGATAGAACTATTCTCCTCCATCTTGCAGCTGTAGAACTTATTGAAAATCTCATATTTCTCAACCCGAGCATTTGCTTGAAATATTAACTTCAACTCCTGGAACATCTCATATGCTCCATGACGTTCAAAATGTCCTTGAAGTCCCGGTTCTAACCCGTAAAGCATGGCACACTGAACTATCATGTAGTCATCAAATCGCGTCTGCCAGAGGTTCAAAGCGTCTACATTAGCGGCAGGGGGCTTGTCACCTAGCAGTGCTTCAAGGACATAATTCTTCTGTGCACTAATGAGGATGATCCTCAAGTTACGGACCCAGTCCGTGTAATTTCTACCATCATCTTTCAACTTAGCTTTCTCTAGGAACACATTAAAATTCAAGGGAATGGTAGCACGAGTCATAGATCTACAACAGCATAGATGTGCAAAAAACTATTAGGACTAAGTTCATGATAAATTAAAGTTCAATTAATCACATTACTAAAGAACTCCCACTTAGATAGACATCCCTCTAGTCATCTAAATGATCACGTGATCCAAATCAACTAAACCATGTCCGATCATCACGTGAGATGGAGTAGTTTTCAAAGGTGAACATCTTTTGTTGATCATATCTACTATATAATTCACGCTTGACCTTTCGGTCTCCGGTGTTCCGAGGCCATGTCTGTACATGCTAGGCTCTTCAAGTTTAACCTGAGTATTCTGCGTGTGCAAAACTAGCTTGCACCCATTTTATGTGAACGTAGAGCTTATCACACCCGATCATCACGTGGTGTCTCTGCACGACAAACTTTCACAACGGTGCATACTCAGGGAGAACACTTGTACCTTGAAATTTTGTAAGGGATCATCTTATAATGCTACCGCCGTTCTAAGCAAAATAAGAAGCATAATAAGATAAACATCACATGCAATCAAAATATGTGACATGATATGGCCATCATCATCTTGTGCTTTTGATCTCCATCTCCAAGGCACCGTCATGATCACCATTGTCACCGGCGCGACACCTTGAACTCCATCGTAGCATCGTTGTCGTCTCACCAACTATTGCTTCTACGACTATCGCTACCGCTTAGTGATAAAGTAAAGCAATTACATGGCGATTGTATTTCATACAATAAAGCGACAACCATATGGCTCCTGCCAGTTGCTGATAACTTTACAAAACATGATCATCTCATACAATGACGTATAACTCATCATGCCTTGACCATATCACATCACAACATGCCCTGCAAAAACAAGTTAGACGTCCTCTACTTTGTTTGTTGCAAGTTTTACGTGGCTGCTACGGGCTTAGCAAGAACCGTTCTTACCTACACATACAAAAACCACAATGATTTTTCGTCAAGTATGTGCTCTTTTAACCTTCACAAGGACTGGGCGTAGCCACACTCGATTCAGCTAAAGTGAGAGAGACAGACACCCGCAGTCACCTTTAAGCAACCAGTGCTCGTAACGGTGAAACCAGTCTCGTGTAAGCGTACGCGTAATGTGTCACACCCCAAAATTTTTAACCTTGTTTTAATAATTAAAATCTGGCTAGAAAATAAAATTTTGAATTTTATTAGGTTCTTTAATAACTTCAGAACCTTTTATATAACTATCCTTCAAAAATCCTCTCTTCTTATAATAAAATTTTTGGGAATAATTTTTTGGACTCTGGTTATATCTTGGGTCACTTCTTTATTTGTTTAATAACAGTAGAATTATTTTCATAATAAAATTTTGCCCTAGAAAATTCTTTTAATAACTTTTCAGTGTTTTAAATGCTTCTGTTGCACTACTTCTATTTTAAATAATTCCCTAAAAATTCCACCATAATTCTGGGAGGTCTTGTTATGCCTATATGTCACTTTGGTGTAAAAACCCAACCTGGTGTTTTGCAAAATTTGAGTGCAACATCCTCTTTTCATTTCTGTCCATCTTCTAGGTTTCAACTACAACCCTATTATTTCTTGCTCCAAAATTTCTGAGCCTTGGCCATCTTCTTGTTCTTCCAACCAAAACCTTAACTCCAAAAGATCAGCTCCATTAGCATCTTTTAGACCCACCAAAGACCCCTCTGAATATTCAGTCCAGAACTGAATTTCAACAAAACTTGCACTAGCAAGTATGTCTTCTTCCCAAAATAATATCACCACCATCTCTACCCTCTAAAGAGACCTCACCCTGCCAAATTCCAGCCCCAACAGAGTTACCTAGCAAGCTCTAACATTTTGTCGAACACCTTGAGGGCATGACCGAATTTTGGCAAGGTTTTCATCTTGCACAACACACCTGCCCTCCTGGCCATTCTAACTTGTCCATCGTAATCACCATAAACCCTGGCCCCATTCTGTTATCTGTCAGCTTGTATGGATCACTATGGGTGCCATTAGCAAATCGTCGAGCACATGGCGTGCAGGTCCAGAGCGCGGCCAGAGCACGCGTTTTGCAGGCATCGGCACCGCACCGCGTAGCCTTCCTGCCAAGCCTCCCGCACGCCAAAAGCTGCGTGGCGCTTCTCTGGCAAGCCACCACCCTCGCCGACATTTTCCCTTGTCCCCTAGCATCACCTTCCACCGTCCATCGCCTCCGCTCCTCGCCGCCCGACAAACACCGTCTCCGCCACGCCACCTCCGGGACACGCGGCTCACCCTGAGTCCACCGGCCCCCCCC
>LR738711.1:246388846-246419012 GCA_902687465.1 Secale cereale
CCAACGGGGACCATGAGTCGGACCCTGCCCTGGTGCACCTGGTACGCTACCTAAGAGCGCAGGAGGCACTGTTCGATCAGGTCACTCTCGACCTGATTGAGACCCGCAGGAAGCTCGCTCTCCTGACCCCAGCAAGGAGTGAAGTCACACCCGCCACCGACGCTCCTATACTGCTGCTTGGAAGGCCGGTTGAGCCCCCAAGCTCTGACCATGTCACATATCCAGGCAATGCCTTCGCCTCACCCGGGCACCTTCGTCGTCTCTTGGAGGCCTACTCCAATGGGACAGTGACCTCGACACCTCGCAAAGGACACCACCGCTACTCCAGCCCTGTAGCTCCCCATCCTACCCCGACCAACTCCGACGCGGAAGCACCCGGAGACGACTCGGCATCCGCAAGACGCGCCAAGATAGATATCAACCAGATGGACTGAGCCCACCAGAATTGTTATCAAAGCCCTAGTGGCTCGAATTTTTTCCATAAGGTTCCGCAGTAGCTGTTGTGTGACTTAGTGAGTTTGTAGACCCCCTGTGTGTCATCATTTAGTAGTATTTGTGTTCCGGCATAAATTGCTTGATGAGTGGTTACAGAGTAAATTCTAGACGTGACCCCTAAATCGACATACACAGTAATATGTCACTTCCCTTTTGGGGATTGATGCCTGAGGCTTTGACTCAGACAGCCCCGCGCCGGAATCGGTGTCTCTGTCGTAACGGCACCATTTCATGACCCAGGCTCTCTATAAGAGACCATAATCATTTTTCCACACCAGCAACCATCAGCATCAAGCACTGACTTTTTCCATTCATCCACCCATGCCTCACCCCGGAGCATATCTGAGAAACCCCGGTGCAAGACCTGGTAGTTTTGTTATGTTATTGTGGGATTTTACCCGCAATACTCTTGGCTCCACCCATCCACCCCTGTACGAGCTTTTCAAATCGAGAATCACTCCCGATCTCTCGAAATACTGGGCAGCTGTATATATTCCACCAGCAGATTTGAACCAAGGCCCTCCCTATGTAATTTTCATCGGGAGATCCATGCCAACGCCAGGCATGGCCATTGAGTCTGCTGCGTATGAAGCAGTTACCCGTCTTCGTTTTGCGGTACCCTGTGCCAACGCAAGGGAATACTGCTATTTTCCAAGTCGCGCTGCTTTTGGAGCAGAAGCTACGTTCCGCTGTGGACGTGCGGAGAGCGATCCAGCCCTGGTCTATCTCATTCAATATGTGATGGCCCAGGAGCGTTTCACCCAGCAAATACTGGAGTATCTCCACTACCTTGCTGTTCTGAATCCCCGGATCGCCATCGGCGGACCCCCTCTGCCAACTCAGGAGGGACACGTTCTTCGTTTGCTCCCACCACTCCCTCCACTCACTCCGGAAGAAGAAAGATGTGTTCCAATACCGGGAAGTTTTCCGTTTGACCCTGTAAGTCCCGCTTTCGGACCGTAGACGGTCGTGAATGTGTTTGCGTATCGTGTAGTGTTTGTTTGCATGTCATGAATGTATTGCCCTGTTGGCATTTTTTTTTGCATATGAGTGTTTTATTTGTGTGGTATGCTTCTTAGTTCTTTCGCCCTTAACAAATCTCGAGGACGAGATTTTTCTTAAGGGGGTTAGAATTTGTCACACCCCAAAATTTTAACCTTGTTTTAATAATTAAAATTTGGCTAGAAAATAAAATTTTGAATTTTATTAGGTTCTTTAATAACTTCAGAACCTTTTATATAACTATCCTTCAAAAATCCTCTCTTCTTATAATAAAATTTTTGGGAATAATTTTTATGGACTCTGGTTATATCTTGGGTCACTTCTTTATTTGTTTAAATAACAGTAGAATTATTTTCATAATAAAATTTTGCCCTAGAAAATTCTTTTAATAACTTTTCAGTGTTTTAAATGCTTCTGTTGCACTACTTCTATTTTAAATAATTCCCTAAAATTCCACCATAATTCTGGGAGGTCTTGTTATGCCTATATGTCACTTTGGTGTAAAAACCCAACCTGGTGTTTTGCAAAATTTGAGTGCAACATCCTCTTTTCATTTCTGTCCATCTTCTAGGTTTCAACTACAACCCTATTATTTCTTGCTCCAAAATTTCTGAGCCTTGGCCATCTTCTTGTTCTTCCAACCAAAACCTTAACTCCAAAAGATCAGCTCCATTAGCATCTTTTAGACCCACCAAAGACCCCTCTGAATATTCAGTCCAGAACTGAATTTCAACAAAACTTGCACTAGCAAGTATGTCTTCTTCCCAAAATAATTTCACCACCATCTCTACCCTCTAAAGAGACCTCACCCTGCCAAATTCCAGCCCCAACAGAGTTACCTAGCAAGCTCTAACTTTTTGTCGAACACCTTGAGGGCATGACCGAATTTTGGCAAGGTTTTCATCTTGCACAACACACCTGCCCTCCTGGCCATTCTAACTTATCCATCGTAATCACCATAAACCCTGGCCCCATTCTGTTATCTGTCAGCTTGTATGGATCACTATGGGTGCCATTAGCAAATCGTCGAGCACATGGCGTGCAGGTCCAGAGCGCGGCCAGAGCACGCGTTTTGCAGGCATCGGCACCGCACCGCGTAGCCTTCCTGCCAAGCCTCCCGCACGCCAAAAGCTGCGTGGAGCTTCTCTGGCAAGCCACCACCCTCGCCGACACTTTCCCTTGTCCCCTAGCATCACCTTCCACCGTCCATCGCCTCCGCTCCTCGCCGCCCGACAAACACCGTCTCCGCCACGCCACCTCCGGGACACGCGGCTCACCCTGAGTCCACCGGCCCCCCCTTGCATCAATGCGGACGGCCGCCGTCCCCACAGAATCCCGCCACCTCACCACCGGCCTCACCGGCCTCACCGCCGCCGTAAATGGTCTCCGCCACTGTAGGCCGTGGACGGCACCGTCCAGGCTACCTGGCACTTCCTCGAGCCGCCAGCGCACCTGAGGAGTAACTGCGGCCAGGCCACGTCCCCGCCAGCCCGCACCGACCACCCAACGACCACGCCTACTCGCCACCGTCCGCGTTTTCCTTGAATGCGCGTCGCCACCGTGTCCGCCCTCTGGAAACCACGGGAACCGACGTTCCCGTGCTATATAAAGCCACCCCGGCTCCCCGATCAACAGCACACCACCTCCTTTCCCTCCCATCTTTCCCCTGGCCAAGTCCCTCGAACTCCCGTGCTCATCCCCTCCATCGCCGGCCGCCATTACCGTAGCCAAGCCTCGGCCAAAACCACCTCCACCCTGACCCCTCCTCTCCACCTAGCACTACCAGAAGGACCTCACCACCACAACAGAAGCCTCCCGAGCCTCAGTCTACCCTGGGGATGGCGAGAGCCTCGACCCCATTCACACCCGAGCCATGCTCCAGCCGATGCTCTGCTCAACTCCGAGCACGTCGACACCCATATCCACCACCAGCGGGTGCGGAATCCTCCGCTGAATCCATCCATATGCCGAGCGCCGCCAGAGATGCCCTGCAACGCCGGCGGTCGTCGCCGGAGCTCGCCCCTGTTCCGGCCCAGACGCGCGCGGGTTGGAGAAGAAGAACCCGACAGGTGGGGCCCGATCGTCAGCGGCACAAATCGCGGGCCCCGCCGTTTAAGTGGAGGCGGTTTCCTCCTGGGGCCGTTTCTGCGCGAGGAACACGTATTCACTGGAATACGCCTTCGACGTCGCAAGCCTCCTGTGTAGCTGATCGGCTGGGCTCGGCCCAGTGGCTCTGCTCGGTTAAACAGCGCTCAGGGCGCGATTCTGTTCCTTCCTTTTTATCATTCCAGCAGCTTTCAAATAAATTCCACAGCCACCAAACCCGATCCAAATTTGTTGATTCCAATTCCTGTAGGCTTCTAAAATCATGCTCTGTTTATTTAAATTAAGTGAACATTTTACTATGCTTAGTTTCTGTTTAAGGGATTTTAAATATTGCTTTTAATCATGTTTTCCATCTTAGTAAATCCATAATTAATTCATATGAACTCTAAATAAATGATTTCTTTTTCTGATATTCCTTAAATATCCTCTAGTTTATTTTAGTTTCTGTTTCAAAAACTTTTGAAATACTTTTTATTGTTGTCTTTGAATTATGTGGTAATTTAGATATTTTTGAAAATAGGAAATGAAGGGGAGATGATTCCTTGCAAAGTAACCAGCACCTTTTCATATCTAAGGCAAGCATTTTGAACACTTGATATGGTGAATGTTTGCATGCTAGAATATTTAGGACATGTTTTTCATAGGTTTGGTATATAGTTAATGATATTGCATGCATGCATGATCATATTTTTCCCTTGCATGCATCCCCTTCAAATTTGCAACATGCATAAGTTATGAGAATCCAGGAATGTGTTCCTGTTTTGGACGTGCCGGTGGGCACGGGCCATATTTGACACGATGGTGTCATGAGAAATATTGTGAAAGCAGGCAAGGATTGTAGCCCTGTCCTGGTGATACTGTTGAGATTATATGTTTGTGGTGTTAACCACTGCAGAAAACATAAGCCTCCTGAGTCGACCGTAGATCGAGTCTTGTTCCGGTAACCCCCATACTTGTCTTGTGCTACCACTTGTCCCTACCTCGGGTAAGGTATGGTTTAGTAAGTTGTTAACCCCTTTCCGTGCACACACCGTACAGAGGGCCTTGATGAGGGTTTCCAGGGCCCTGGACTAAACCCTGTCATCAGGCTAGGGGGCATGGGTGTTTCCGGCTGTTGTGATGCCGAGAGGGAGTGTACCCTTGTAATCCGCGCGTATGAATAGTGATCCCATGCTCATGGAGGTTGTAGCCTCTCCGACTTAGAGTTTTACTTAACGGTTGTTGTGGGTGATCCCTGGCAACAGAAAAGTTAAGCTGGTGTGTGCTGGTTAGGTGTGTTTACAACCCAAAGACCGTAATGGGAATTAGTCAGGGTCACGATGCTGACTAATGAAATCCTATACTTGTGGGTAAAGAGTACAACCTCTGCAGAGTTTGAAACCTATTAGAATAGCCGTGTCCGCGGTTGAGGACTACAGTCTGGGTTAGTCAAGTGTCGGTCTTAGAGTCGGTCTCCGGAGGAAGTATCTAATAAAATGGAGCATGGTTATCTTGCAGGATAATATTTTATTGCTACTATTGATGTTATGAATATTATGATTGAGATGATTATTATTGTGAACTAACCCCCCTGCTCTTATTTTATTTTCCAGAGTGTCTCAGGGGCTGGCTAGACTACCCCGGACACTCGCCTTTATTTTAAAGTCCTTTCTGTGGCGTCCCTCGAGTGTCAGGCGGTTTATCACGCCACTACTCTTGTGGACACCCGATTGGCATTTCTTTTCAAGTCCTTTTTGTGGCGTCCCTCGAGTGTCAGGCGGTTTATCACGCCACTACTCTTGTGGACACCCGATTGGCATTTCTTTTCAAGTCCTTTTTGTGGCGTCCCTCGAGTGTCAGGCGGTTTATCACGCCACTACTCTTGTGGACACCCGACTGGCATTTCTTTTCAAGTCCTTTCGTGGCGTCGCCTGAGTTCTCGGATGATATCGTCCGATTACTCTTTTAGACACCCGACTGGCATTTCTTTTCAAGACCGACCATGGTGTCACTTGACATCCGATCGGCATTTCCTTTATTTATTTTATTGATGCTAATATTTACCTTCTGTACTAAATATTATCTACCATGCCATACTTTTAATTCCTGACAAGCATGCATTTAATATCATGAGCACATGCATATAGCTTAATTCATCTAGACCGTATAATTGATTGCTGCATTTGTTATATCATTTGTCCATGATGTTTGCGAGTACATTCAAACGTACTCACAGGCTTGTCCCTGGCTATTTACTTGGTCAGGTTAGGAGTTCTGCGAGAAGTACTACAGCGACGTCCGTGCGAAGCCTAGGAGTGCAGCCACGCAGGATAGGAGTTATCCGGGTCAGCTGTCCTGTTGGGAAGAAACCCCATCGTTGTGAAGTTCCGCAAGCCAATTCCTTCATCCACCACCGGAGTCATTGTTATTCAGTAGACCTTTATGGTCTTATGTCAAAATTCTTGTAATGCTTGGTAATCTGTAACAAGTATGTGTCCACCAGTAACAGTAATCCTGGGCTGGTGATGACACTAGGGGTTAATTTCTGGGATATTATGTTCCCGAAATCCGGCCCCGACATAATGTCGGTCTGGGCCACTTCATCTCACAATACCGCTAAATCAAAATATGACATGTTGGTTAGTAGTATGACTAGTATCCTCCACAACTCACTTGTGTTCTACTCGTGCATATCATCTACGCATAGACCTGGCTCATGATGCCACTTTTGGGGAACGTAGTATTTCAAAAAAAATTCTACGATCACGCAAGATCTATCTACTAGATGCATAGCAACGAGAGGGGAGAGTGTGTCTACGTACCCTTGTAGACCTAAAGAGGAAATGTCTAGTGAGGCGGTTGATTTAGTCTAACTTCTTCGCAATCCAACCGATCAAGCAACGAACGTACGGCACCTCCGCGTTCAGCACACGTTCAGCTTGATGACGTCACACAAGCTCTTGATCCAGTTGAGCTTCACGGGAGAGTTTCGTCAGCACGATGGCGTGGTGACAGAGTTGATGAAGTTACCGATGCAGGGCTTCGTCTAAGCACCGCTACGATATGACCGGGGTGGATTATGGTGGAGGGGGGCACCGCACACGGTTGGGAGAGATCAACTGATCAACTTGTGTGTCTAGAAGTGCCCCCTGCCCCCATATATATAGGAGCTAGGGGGAAGGCGGCCAGCCAGGAGGACGGCGTGCCAAGGAAGGAGTCCTACTCCCACCGGGAGTAGGACTCCCTCTTTTCCTAGTTGGAGTAGGAAGGGAGAGAGGAAGAGAAGGAAAGGGGGGCGCCGCCCCCCTCCTTGTCCAATTTGGACTAGAGGGGGAGGGGGCGCGGCTTCCCTTGGCCGCCCCTCCTCTTCTCCCACTAGGGCCCATGAGGCCCAATTAACTCCCCAGGGGGGTTCCGATACCCCCCGGTACTCCGGTATATGCCCGAAATCTTCCGGAACCCTTCCGGTGTCCAAACATAGTCGTCCAATATATCGATCTTTACATCTTGACAATTTTGAGACTCCTCATCATGTCCGTGATCATACCCGGGACTCCGAACTACCTTCGGTACATCAAAACACAAAAGCTCATAATATCGATCGTCATCAAACGTTAAGCGTGCGGACCCTATGGGTTCGAGAACTATGTAGACATGACCAAGACTCATCTTTGGTCAATAACCAATAGCGGAACCTAGATGCTCATATTGGCTCCTACATATTCTACGAAGATCTTTATCGATCAAACCGCATAACAACATATGTTGTTCCCTTTGTCATCGGTATGTTACTTGCCCGAGATTCGATCGTTAGTATCTCAATACCTAGTTCAATCTTGTTACCAGCAAGTCTCTTTACTCGTTCCGTAATACATCATCTCGTGACTAACTCAATAGTCATTTGCTTGTAAGGCTTATTATGTTGTGCATTACCGAGATGGCCCAGAGATACCTCTCTGACACTCGGAGTGACAAATCCTATTCTTGATCTATGCCAATGATAACCCACAAGTGTAGGGGATAAGTTGTAGCCTCTTTCGATAAGTAAGAGTGTCGAACCCAACGAGGAGCTAAATGCAGAACAAATATTCCCTCAAGTTCTATCGACCACCGATACAACTCTACGCACGCTTGACCTTTACTTTACCTAGAACAAGTATGAAACTAGAAGTACTTTGTAGTTTTTGTGGGATAGGTTTGCAAGAATATAACGAGCACGTAAATATAAACTAGGGTATGTTAAGATAAATAAACAATAAAGTTAATATAACAAGTGTGGAAAAGTGATGGTAGGAGTTGCAAAATTGCCCCTAAGCAATTGACTACATTACTAGACCGATAGCAAGTTTTATGTGGGAGAGGCCACTGCTAGCATGTCATCCCTTACTTGGAATTCTATCCACTTAAGATTGGAACTATTAGCAAGCATCCGCAACTACTAATGTTCATTAAGGTAAAACCCAACATAGCATTAAAATATATTGGTCCCCCTTCAATCCCGTATGCATCAATTTCTACGCTAGGTTGAAGCTTCTGTCACTCTTGCCCTCCAATACGTAGTCCTATCAACATACAACTAACCCTATGGTGTGATCCACGTGCGCGCTCATATGGTGGGCACCAAAGCACAACAACATAACCACAAGCAATTTAAATCAATCATAGCAATTCACCAATCACCGATAGGACAACGATAATCTACTCAGACATCATAGGATGGCAACACATCATTGGATAATAATATGAAGCATAAAGCACCATGTTCAAGTAGAGGGTACAACGGGTTGCGGGAGAGTGGACCGCTGTAGATAGATGGGGAAAGGTGATGGAGATGTTGGTGAAGATGATAGGGGTGTTGGTGTAGATCGCCGTCACACGATGATGGCCCCGGTGGCACTCCGGTGCCACCGGAAGCGAGGGGGAGAGAGCCCCCGTCCTTCTTCTTCTTCCTTGACCTACTCCCTAGGTGGGAGAACGGTTTCCCCTCCGGTCCATGGCCTCCATGGCAGCGGAGAGGCGAGAGCCCCTCCGAGATTGGATCTGTCTCTCTGTCTCTCTCTGTTTCTGTGTTCCCAGATTCTGTCCCTTCACCGTTTCTTATATTCCGGAGATCCGTAACTCCGATTGGGCTGATTTTTTGATACGATTTTTATCCGGATATTAACTTTCTTGCGGCGAAAGAAGGGCATCAACTGCCTTACGGTGTGGCCACGAGGGTCCAGGGCGCGCCTGCCCCTGGTGGGCGCGCCCCCTGCCTCGTGGCCCACTCGGGCATCGTCTCATGTTGGTTCCACTTCCCAAAATTCACATATATTCCAAAAAAAATTCTTCGTCCGTTTTTATTCCATTTGGACTCCATTTGATATGGATATTTTGCGAAACAAAAAACATGCAACAAACAGGAACTAGCACTGGGCACTCGATCAATATGTTAGTCCCAAAAAATAGTATAAAAAGTTGCCAAAAGTATATGAAAGTTATAGAATATTGGCATGGAACAATCAAAAATTATAGATACGACGGAGACATATCAGCATCCCTAAGCTTAATTCCTGCTCGTCCTCAAGTAGGTAAATGATAAAAAAGAGAATTTTTGATGTGGAATGCTACCTAGCATAATCTTGATCATGTAATCTAATCATGGCATGAATATTATGACACGAGTGACTCAAAGAAATAGTCTATCATTTGAAGTAAAAGAATTTAATACTCGGGCATCCCAACAAACAATCAAGTCTTTCAAAATTTCAATGCTAAAGAACGTTATCCCTACAAAATCATATAGTCTTGTATACTTCCCTTTTCTTAACACAAGGTACCCCTCATGCCCATCCCGGTGTCAGCCAAGCAATTGTTTTCATACTTTACTTTTTCGAAGTTTTTCAACTCTTCACGCAATACATGAGCGTGAGCCATGGATATAGCATTATGGGTGGAATAGAAGGTGGTAGTAGACAAAAGTAGGGAGAAACTCTCACATCGACTAGGCGTATCAATGGGCTATGGAGATGCCCATCAATAGATATCAATGTGAGTGAGTAGGGATTGCCATGTAACGGATGCACTAGAGCTATAAGTGTATGAAAGCTCAAAAAAACTAGTGGGTGTGCATCAACTTGCTTGCTCATGAAGACCTAAGGCATTTGAGGAAGCCCATCGTTGGAATATACAAGCCAAGATCTATGATGAAAATTCCCACTAGTATATGGAAGTGACAACATAGGAGACTCTCTATCATGAAGATCATGGTGCTACTTTGAAGCACAAGTGTGGAAAAAAGATTGTAGCATTGTCCCCTTTTTTTCTTTTTTCTTTTTTTTCTTTTTTTTTCTTTTTTTGGGCCTTCCTTTTTTATTTGGCCTTTTTTAATTTTGCCTATTTTTTTGGCCTTTCTTTTTTGTTCTTTTTTTTCAAGGGACAATGCTCTAATAATGATGATCATCACACTTCTATTTACTTACAACTCGATACTAGAACAAAAATATGACTCTATATGAATGCCTCCGGTGGTGTACCGGGATGTGGAATGATCTAGCGTCGCAATGACATCAAAAATGGACAAGCCATGGAAACATCGTGCTAGCTATCTGTCACAGCCTGGTTTATGGCCCATTTCTTTTTCTTTTTGATTTATTGGTTTTTGCTCTGTTTTTCTCTTTGGAGTGGTTCTGTGGCCTTGTCACCTGGGAAATCATCCTCTTTTTCCCTCCCAAGTAACTCATCATTCTCCAAACCTTGCCAAGATCATGTCACTCCACTACTTGACCAAACCCTAAATTCTTTTTCTAGGGAATATTCCTTTTTCCTGTTAAAGGAATAACCCTGTCTACCCTAGGTTGTGAAGCAACCTGTATTTCCATCACTCCTAAAATTTCCGAAATAATTCTAATAAATTGTTTCGGTCATATCTTGCTCAAATATGGCAAAACATTTCATTGCCATGTGCTAAATGGAACTTTGTGAAGCATGTTCTATTTATCTCTGGCCAATTGACTCCAAGCTACTTTGGCATATTTTCATGTCCATATCATTGACATGTGCCAATTTTCACACTCATTTGCCTAGTGAATATTTTTCAATGATTTTCCAAAGTTTCTATCCAGAAAGGAACTTTGTGAAGGAAGTATATTCTGGGCATGTCCAAATGAGATGAAACTTGGTCACATCCTTCATTTGACCAAATCATGAGCCTCTACCAAGTTAGAGCTCATGGAGATCATCTATGTGAGCTCAGCTCCAAATCTTGTTTTCTGGTAAAATGTTCACTTCGTGAAGCAACCCTATTTTACCTTGCTACATTTGAGCTGGCAATTTACCAGGGCATTCTTACATTTACATCTACTCCCTCCACCAAGTTTTGGCTCAATCCACTTACCCATTTACCCTGAGTAAATTTTCTAAGTTACTGGCCAGAATGGAGCATTGTGAAGGAAGTGCCACTTTGGTAACTCCAAATGGCATGATCTTTTTACAGCAGCTCCATATGGTCAAGTAATCCCTCTACACCAAAATTCAGCTCAAGTGGTTACTCCAAGTGAGTGCTACTTCATCATCTTATTTCTGGACCAGATTTGGCAGTTGCAAAGCAACCATATTAAATCTTGGTCCATTTCCTGCCAAACTTCCCAGTATGGTAGTTCTTCCTTAGATAATCACCCCAGACAACTCTTTTGCCTCTAATCCCACCTCAGTTGATCACTATTTCATGATCAAGTTTACTACAGTAAACTTCAGAGGTGGATTTCCATTTAGCCATATCACCTTTCACCAAGTTACCACCGCAGGCTAAACCTATCTTGGACGATCTTACCACTAGACAACATTTGGCAAACAGTGTTGCACTGTGTGCACCAGTGCGCGTGGTGACCACCGCCCTGGAGTGTAGTAAGCGTGCTCTAGCTCGACCCCAGCGCTGTGCTCGTCCATTCTTTCCTCGTCTCGACCTCCATCGTGTCTAGTAGCCTCCTCGTGATCGCCTACGTCGCCCTGACCCCTTGCCCCCTCCGTCCGCTTCCCCATCGGCGCTCGTTGTCGCGCGCCCACGGGAGCTCTGTGGCCGATCGAGCTTCAGCGGCGTTCGGCCGTTTCCCTCTTGTGCTCTCGGGCCCCCCTGCATAGTGCCTCACCGTGGCTCGTCCGCACGCCCCTCGTCGTGATCCGGCCCCCTCCCGTGACCGCTGTGCGCGCTAGAGCGTCGGCCAGACGTGCACAGCGGCACACACCTCGGCCATCCCCTCCCCGCCTATATATAGGCCTCCCCCGAGCCGTTCAACCTCACCATCGTCCTCACCCCTCTCCCAGCTCCCTCCCCGACTACTCCACCGACCCTCAGGAGCTCACCTGCTCCTCCGTCGCCGCCATGGCCGCGCTTCGGCTCCGCCCAAATCAGCTCGAAGCCGAGCCCCTACCTCCCCTCCACCACACCCAGTGGAGTCCCCTAGGCCGTCTGATCCTCCCCACCTCCTCATTCCCCCTCCAGAGCCATCGCAGCCCCGTAGCCCAACACCTCCAGAACCACCGCCCACCAGCATCCATATCCCTCTCGTGTCAAGCCCTCCCCGAGCTCCGTGTCCTAGCGGGACGGATGCGCCTCGTTGCCCCGAGCTCTCTGGTGGCTGGAGCGTCGCCGGAGGTGGCCGGTGGCACCGGGCCGAGCGCCGGCGCGCGCGCCTGGCCGCGGCCTCCCCTGATTCCGTCGGGAGGAGGAAGAATGGACGAGGAGGAGGGAGTCAACGCACGCGGAACCCTCCTGTCAGCGTCACCTAGTCAGACCCCACCACTGTTGACTTGGATAAGACGCGGGACCCGCCTCTCAGAGAGCCAAGCGCCTCGGCCCCCACTACCATGCTGGTTAAGTGGAAGCGTACTTCCAGAAGTACATTTTCGCGTGGGGTAAGCGTATTTCCTCTCTGTTTCAGCCCAGAATGTGTTTTCTTAAATAGAAAGCGTATTTCTAACTTTGCGCTTCCGCCTTATCCACTCAGGGACTTGTTTGTGATGAAATTTTTGCACAAAAGTTCCTGAACTTCTACCCTTCATATCTTTTTAACCACAACTCCAAATGAGGTGATTCCAAAGCCCATCTCTTCATCTCGTCAAGCCCGTTCTGTTGGTATCATTTTCACCTTGTGTTAACATTCTGAAAATTACCATTTTTCCCTTGCCGTAAACATCCCCCTCCGAGAGAGAACTGTTTCCGGCGATTCTTTTCGCGAGCTTCTCGCACTTCTTCCCAGTGACTTCTTCCATCCAAGGCAATCCACAACAACCACTTGCATGATAGCCATGCAGTAGCCATGGTTTTCAACTTGACTATTTATTGGAAGTTTGCATGTTATCTGTCTGCTTGTTTGCTACTACTGTCGTTGTTTCAGTTATGCTCGTGGTTTCATGTTCACTGTCATGTTATGATCTGATACTTATTGTTATCTTGTACTACTTGTTATTATCATGTTCACATGTTATGCTTGGTAGTATAAGAACCTGCAAGCAGTAGTCTTGATGCATGCTTGTTGTACCGTGATATGCATGTCCCATTGCAACTAGCTAGTTACATGCTTACTTGGTACTGTTCTTGCTATGTTCTTGCATGGTATTTATTGTTGATGCTAGTATGCTCTTGCTTGGTATTTATTTATGATGCTAGTAGTCATGTATGCCATGAGTAGCGTTATACTTGTGATTTTCATGCTCGTCAGTATGCTATGTTCATTTGGTTAAATATTTCATTACGGTTATGCTCGATGATTAGGTGCATCTTCATGCTTATGTTGATATCATGTTCATGAATTATAGTTGCATCAATGTTATTTTATTATGACTCAGCTTATTGCATTCAAGTTTAACCGGATTAAATTGAACTTGAACAATTGTTGGCTGAGTCATGGTGCCACCATATCGAGCTGACTAGTGTAGCCACAATTACCTTTATGGGAAGGTCCTAACTGGGTCTATTGTCATGCCTCTCACCGGTACATCCAACGAGGGAAGGTTATGGACACGCGCTGCCCCGATCAGGTAGGCAGACATAACCTTGTGTGCCCGTTGTAGTTGTTGTTTTGAGCTCGGGTCCCCGTTTGGGACCGTTTGGCCACGACGGTGGTCGTTGTGTCTTTGGTAGACACGGGGCCACCCAGGACTAGCCCAGTGGGGAGTGAGTCGGAGTGGTCGGGAGAGTGTCATGGCAGTAGGACAGTTTTGTCGGAACACCGTTGGTCCACCCGAATGGGAGTGCGAGGCCATGGGTTCGGTGGTGTGGGTACAGTGCGCAACCTCTGGAGAGTGTGTGTGTCTAAATCTATCGATAGTCATGCCCGCGGATAAGGACCTAGTTCGTTTCGGTCACACTGTGAGTCAACAGTAATAATAATAATAACATGATTAATAATAACCCCGGCTCGATGATGAGATAAGTTGGTTGTGATCGCCGGAATGATCACCGTGGTATCGAGGATACTGCGTTGTTGGATATTTGTGATGGTTACGAGGTAACTCGAGTAGAGTAAGTTGGTGCATGTTAGTATCATCATGTTGCATGTAGCATCATCATGCTCATATGTTCATGCTATGTTGTTCCAGTTGTATCATGATCAGTTGTGCATGCCATGTTGTTCTGTTAGTACCATGTTCATGAATTAAATTAACATGCTAATGGCATGCTATTATTTGTCTTGAATGCTTTTTGTTTAATGTGAGCTTGCAAGTACATTCAATGTACTGACCTGGCGTGTCATGCCAGTTTGTAGGTCGTGCCTGGATTGCTTGCTTGTTTTGGTGTGGTTCCAGTGTTCGCGAGCTAGGATAAATGTTCCAGCCAGATCCTTGCGGATTGCAGTCCATCATCGCCGTTCGTTGTTCCGCTGCCAGTAGAGGTTCCGCAGCCTCGAGTTGTTATGCTGCTTGCATAGAGGAACTGTGACAGGCGTAGTGTCGCCGTGCCAATGTTATTCGTTGTAATATCAGAGACCTTGTATTCGTATTCGTGTAATAAAAGAAAGCTGGTTTATTCTATGTTAAGCAGTGTCGTATTCCAGAAGACTTCTCCTCGATCTCTGGGCTGGAATACGAGGCGTTCCGGTTTCTCTGAGCCAGGGTGCCACAGGTTTGGTATAAGAGCAGGTCTGGCTGTAGGACGCCCTAGTCAGTGCGAACTGTAGAAAACAGTAGTATATAATCTGGCTTGTTTATTGCATTTGGTTGCTGCATTTGTTTCTTGCATATCATGCATATAGCCTTATTATTTTGATACTAACGATTTATCTGGTGAGTGTAGATGGCATCGGTTCGGATCCACTATAGCTCAGCCCCTGCATTTCTCCAGTTTTAGTTTTCTTGCTCGTTCTTCGGTGTTTGGCGTCCTTTCTGTCCCAGTAGAGTGATGCCAAGTGATCCTGACACTGTTTGCAAGAATGGCGCTCAGGTATCGCGCCGAATTCTTTCCTTCAACCCCATTATGTTTCGGTGGTAGACATGCTTCTACCTCGGATTGTTCTTTTCTTGTCATGTTGGCAACCCTTAATGGTCTTAGTCATCAAAAAATGGCAATGTCAGCGGACTCAGTTTTTCCCCGCTAACTTGATTTCTTGGACGAGTACGGATATTTTCCGTCCGCTTGATAATAATGTGGTTGCGACATTCGTGTCCTCCTACATGGTTACCAAGTACGTCCTCGCCTCCGAGCTAGTCCAGGTTGCTACCTCGCTAAGCTAGCACTTGGTGTAGCGCTGTTTACACCAATCCTTCCACACATTTATTCATCCTCGTGCACATCATCACAACATGCTAGATCGTAGAACCGAAGATTCCGCGAGATTTTGTGTGCTTATGTAGGCATGCATGTTGTGTGATTAGCAGTAATATGTGACATTGATTGTGTGTGAATTGATTGTTGTTGTGTGCTTTTTTTCAGTTGAGTTTTCTTTTGCTTCTTTCTTTTTGGGCCCCGGTGTTACATTATCCCCCCCCCCTATAAAGAGTGCTCATGAACGGACATCGGACACGAAGAAGTAATAAGGAGTTCAAACATTTGGAAACTCACCTAAATAAAATGGAATTCTCGGCCGACTACAGTGAAATGGGGAATATCTGATTTTGAGACTGATAATCAATTTTGCATTAGTGTGCACTCCTCACAACAGTACTAATAACTCAAGTCTACATCAGTACAGAATACTCACAGCAGTAATAGTCAAGTCAGCAGCAAGACAAGTCAGGTACCAGATCAACGATATATTTTCTGGCAAAGGTATGGACCTTATACAAAAATTTGGCTCAGCAAGGCATGGTGCTTCAAATATGTTATCATCCGAAATAAAATCAGGATGTGACATGCTCGAGGAAGACAGCCAAACTATATTTCTCATGCAAATAATCAGCCTCAGAATATTATGGGCGTGTGTATAAATTTCAGTGTGCATATCAGTATGAAGTTTTGGATATAAGCAACCCAGTATTATTCCACACGCTATCAGAAGAAATTTATGAGGCAAGGCTCCTCAATTATTCCTCAGCCTGATATGTGAACAATTTCCGGTCCAAGATACCCGGTCTTTCTCAACAAGATACCTCGGTAAAAGCTTGTGACAGACGAAAATAAATTTTTCTCAAACAAGCAAACCCGAGGGGAAGCTTCTCAAGTACGGAACTCGGGCTTCTCCAGCACGATAATCAGACCAAGCTTCGTGTGTAAGCTATAGAGCCTTCTTCTGCACGATACCCAGACAACAGATTTGCGCGGAAGCTAACAAGTCCTCCTCAGTAAGCTACTCAGATGGCTTCTCTCGTAAGCAATTCAGTCTGCGTCAGCATTATGCTATTACACCATCCTTAGAGGTGATATGATGAGTTGCCAATGTATGGCAGTACTGCTCCAGAATCAGATCAACAATATTTTGGTCAGAAGACCAATTCAGTCAAAACATATGCCTGCCTCAAGGATCAAGTGGTCGGTCGCATCTAATTCTTACATAGGGTGAACATGCATCCCCAGTTACCTTAGTCACTTTTACGGGATGGGGCAAGAATCCAGCAGATATACCTAATAAAGGTACGGGTCCAACAACCTCACGAGTCAGGCAAGGGAAAAATAAACAGAGATACATCTCGTGAATTATAAGGATCGACAAGATCTAGATATGACATCACAGAATCCACAGTCTTGACAATGGTCATTATTCCCGCAACTGACAAGGAGATATCATAAAACCTTGTCACCTTCTTGTATGGTTGGCCTCAGCCATGAGCTCCGTACAACTACAAACCCTGGGTATATGGCATATGTACGTGAACCCAGATCAACAAACATGCACAAGGAATAATGTCAAACTATTGCACTAATCACGTCCATGGTCATACGAAGAATCAAGGACAGGTATGGCCAAGTTATTTCGGTAAGATATCCTGACAAAGCAAATCATGACCGTCAAAGGATGAGACTGACAGCAAAGGTATGATGATTTTTTTCGCGACCATCAGGGTCTAGATACCCAAATCAGTTGGAGGCCATAATTCCATATGGACCCACAAAGGCATACTCTCAGCGGCCTACTCTGTTTTGCAAGGATTACATATCCCGCAGACCCTCTTGGAATGATTAGTGTGGAAAAATCCCAATGAGTATACCGACAAAATGTGAAAATCAAAAGCCAAACGATCAGCTCAGACACGGTATAGCCATCAACGGAATCAAGTACACGGTCAGTCTGTCAGGAAAATAATTTGTCCATCAGCTCCCTGTCAGGCCAGTCTCAAGATGTAAATATGTGAGGTATGACACAACTATAACTCCATACACCGTTATATTGATCACAACAAGAGGCAGTCGAATCGTTGGTACATATCTCATGCTCGAGCCAAAGGAATAAATCAAAATAAGTCAGTACCACCTATGAGAAGTCAGATCCCGTCAGAAGATGGCCATGAATAATTCTCAGCATTTATTGAAACCAGAAGTCCTGCATTTATTTGAAGCAACCCCATGGTAGAAATAAAAGGGTTTTCATGACCAAAAGGAAAATTTATGCTCAGACGCATTGGATATCACTGTAGATATGGAAGAATCAGCGTCAGCAAAAGGATTTAGTGTGGGAGCAAAAACCCGTCAAAATTTTGGGAAAAGTGAAGCAAACCACCCCCGAGCAAAGATAATCAGATCATCTAAAATTCTCAGGGGAACAAAAAAAAGGAAATGGATATCCGAGTTGGAAACAGTGTCCTCAAGTCATACTTGTTCCTTGAGCCACCAAATCTCGAGGACGAGATTTCTTTAAGGGGGGAAGGTTTGTCACAGCCTGGTTTTTGGCCCTTTTCTTTTTCTTTTTAATTTATTGGTTTTTGCTCTGTTTTTCTCTTTGGAGTGGTTCTGTGGCCTTGTCACCTGGGAAACCATCCTCTTTTTCCCTCCCAAGTGACTCACCATTCTCATAACCTTGCCAAGATCATGTCACTCCACTTCTTGACCAAACCCTAAATTCTTTTTCTAGGCAATATTCTTTTTTCTATTAAAAGAATAACCCTGTCTGCCCTAGGTTGTGAAGCAACCAATATTTCCATCACTCCTAAAATTTTGAAAATAATTCTAATAAATTGTTTGGGTCATATCTTGCTCAAATATGGCAAAACATTTCATTGCCATGTTAAAAAATAATCCTCAAATAATCACTTTTCTATGCTGCCCTAAATGGCACTTTGTGAAGCAAGTGCTATTTATCTTTGGCCAATTGACTCCAAACTCCTTGGGAATCTTTTCATGTCCATATCATTGACATGTGCCAATTTTCACACTCATTTGCCTAGTGAATATTTTTCAATGATTTTCCAAAGTTTCTGTCCAGAAAGGAACTTTGTGAAGGAAGTATATTCTGGGCATGTCCAAATGAGATGAAACTTGGCCACATCCTTCATTTGACCAAATCATGAGCCTCTACCAAATTAGAGATCTTGGAGATCATCTATGTGAGCTCAGCTCCAAATCTTTTTTTCTGGTAAAATTTTCACTTTGTGAAGCAACCCTATTTTACCTTGCTTCATTTGAGCTGGCAATTTACCAGGGCATTCCTACATTCACATCTATTCCCTCCACCAAGTTTTGGCTCAATCCACTTACACATTTACACTCAGTAAAGTTTCTAAGTTACTGGCCAGAATGGAGCATTGTGAAGGAAGTGCCACTTTGGTAACTCCAAATGGCATGATCTTTTTACAGCAGCTCCATATGGTCAAATATTCCCTCTACACCAAAATTCAGCTCAAGTGGTTACTCCAAGTGAGTGGTACTTCATCATCTTATTTCTGGACTAGATTTGGCAGTTGCAAAGCAACCATATTAAATCTTGGTCCATTTCCTGCCCAACTTCCCAGTATGGTAGTTCTTCCTTAGCTAATCACCCCAGACAACTCTTTTGCCTCTAATCCTACCTCAGTTGATCAATATTTCATGATCAAGTTTACTGCAGTAAACTTGAGAGGTAGATTTCCATTTAACCATATCACCTTTCACCAAGTTACCATCGCATGGGTAAACCTATCTTGGACGATCTTACCACTAGACAACATTTGACAAACAGTGATGCACTGTATGCACCAGTGCGCGTGGTGACCATCGCCCTGGCGTGCAGTAAGCGTGCTCTGGCTCGACCCCGGCACTGTGCTCGTCCGTTCTCTCCTCGTCTTGACCTCCACCAGGTCTAGTAGCCTCCTCATGATCGCCTGCGTCACCCTGACCCCTTGCCCCCTCCGTTCGCTTCCCCGTCAGTGCTCGTCGCCACGCGCCCAAAGGAGCATTGTGGCCGACCGAGCTTCAGCGGCGTTCGGCCGTTTCCCTCCTGTGTTCTCGCCCCCCCTGCATAGTGACTCAATGTGGCTCGTCCGCACCCCCCTTGTCGTGATCCCGCCCCCTCCCGTGATCACTGTGCGCGCCAGAGCGTCGGCCGGACATGCACGGCGGCACACACCTCGGCCATCCCCTTCCTACCTATATATAGGCCTCCCCCGAGCCGTTCGACCTCACCATCGGCCTCACCCCTCTCCCAGCTCCCTCCCCGACCACTCCACCGACCCCTAGGAGCTCTCCTGCTCTTTCGTCGCTGCCATGCCCGCGCTTTGGCTCCGCCCAAATCAGCTCGAAGCCGAGCCCCTACCTTCCCTCCACCACCCCAGAGGAGTCCCCTAGGCCATCTGATCCTCCCCACCTCCTCATTTCCCCTCCGGAGCCATCGCAGCCCCGTAGCCCAACACCACCCAAACCACCGACCGTCGGCATCCATGTCCCCCTCGTGTCAAGCCCTCCCCGATCTCCGTGTCCTAGCGGGACGGATGCCCCTCGTCGTCCCGAGCTCTCCGGTGGCCGGTGGCGCCGGGCCGAGGGCTGGCGCGCGCGCCTGGCCGCGGCCTCCCCTGCTTCCATCGGGAGGAGGAAGAAAGGACGATGAGGAGGGAGTCAACGCACGTGGGACTCGCCTGTCAGCGTCACCTAGCCAGGCCCGCCACTGTTGACTTGGATAAGACACGGGACCCGCGTGTCAAAGACCCAAGCGCCCGGGCCCCCACTGCCACGCTGGTTAAGTGGAAGCGTACTTCCAGAAGTATGTTTTCACGTGGGGTAAGCGTATTTCCTCTCTGTTTCAGCCCAGAATTCGTTTTCTTAAACAGAAAGCGTATTTATAACTTTGCGCTTTTTCCTTATCCACTGAGTGACTTGTTTGTGATGATATTTTTTGCAAAAAAGTCCCTGAACTTCAACCCTTCATATCTTTTTAACCACAACTCCAAATGAGGTGATTCCAAAGCCCATCTCTTCGTCTCGTCAAGCCCGTTATGTTGGTATCATTTTCACCATGTGTTAACGTTCTGAAAATGACCATTTTGCCCTTGCCATAAACAGCCCCCTCCGAGAGAGAACTGTTTCCGACGATTCTTTCCGTGAGCTTTTCGCACTTCTTCCCGGTGGCTTCTTCCACCCCAGGAAGCCACAACAACCACTTGCATGATAGCCATGCGGTAGCCATGGTTTTCAACTTGAATATTTATTGAAAGTTTGCATGTTATCTGTCTGCTTGTTTGCTACTGATGTTGTTGTTTCAGCTATGCTCGTGGTTTCATGTTCACTGTCATGTTATGATTTTATACTTGTTGTTATCTTTTACTACTTGTTATTGTCATGTTCACATGTTATGCTTGGTAGTATAAGTACATGCTAGTAGTAGTCTTGATGCGTGCTTGTTGTACCGTGATATGCATGTCCCGTTGCAACTAGCTAGTTACATGCTTACTTGGTACTGTTCTTGCTATGTTCTTGCATGGTATTTATTGTTGATGCTAGTATGCTCTTGCATGGTATTTATTTATGATGCTAGTAGTGATGTATGCCATGAGTAGCGTTATACTTGTGATATTCATGCTCGTATATGCCATGTTCATTTGGTTAAATATTTTCATTGTGGTTATGCTCGATGATTATGTGCATCTTCATGCTTATGTTGATATCATGTTCATGCATTGTAGTTGCATCATGTTATTTTCTTATGACTCAACTTATTGCATTCAAGTTTAACCAGATTAAATTGAACTTGAACAACTGTTGGCTGAGTCATGGTGCCACCATATCGAGCTGACCAGTGCAGCCACACTTACCTTTATGCGAAGGTCCTAACTGGGTCTATTGTCATGCCTCTCACCGGTACATCCAACGAGGGAAGGTTATGGACACGCGCTACCCCGATCAGGTAGGCAGACATAACCTTGTGTGCCCGTTGTAGTTGTTGTTTTGAGCTCGGGTCCCCGTTTGGGACCGTTTGGCCACGACGGTGGTCGTTGTATCTTTGGTAGACACGGGGCCACCCAGGACTAGCCCAATGGGGAGTGAGTCGGAGTGGCCGGGAGAGTGTCATGGCAGTAGGACAGTTTTGTCGGAACGTCGTTGGTCCACCCGAATGGGAGTGTGAGGCCATGGGTTCTGTGGTGTGGGTACAGTGCGCTACCTCTATAGAGTGTGTGTGTCTAAATCTATCGATAGTCATGCCCGCAGATAAAGGCCTAGTTCGTGTCTGTCACACTATGAGTCAACAGTAATAATAATAATAACATGATTAATAATAACCCCGGTTCGATGATGAGATAAGTTGGTTGTGATCGCCGGAATGATCACCGTGGTATCGAGGATACTGAGTTGTTGGATATTTGTGGTGGTTACGAGGTAACCCGAGTAGAGTAAGTTGGTGCATGTTAGTATCATCATGTTGCATGTAGTATCATCATGCTCATATGTTCATGCTATGTCGTTACAGTTGTATCATGATCAGTTGTGCATGCCATGTTGTTCTGTTAGTACCATGTTCATGAACTAAATTAACATGCTAATGACATGCTGTTGTTTGTCTTGAATGCTTCTGGTTTAATGTGAGCTTGCAAGTACATTCAACGTACTGACCTGGCGTGTCATGCCAGTTTGTAGGTCGTGCCTGGATTGCTTGCTTGTTTTGGTGTGGTTCCGGTGTTCGCGAGCTAGGATAAATGTTCCAGCCAGAGTCCCTGCGGATTGGAGTCCATCATCGCCGTTCGTTGTTCCGCTGCCAGTAGAGGTTCCGCTGCCTCGAGTTGTTATGCTGCTTGCATAGAGCAACTATGACAGGCGTAGTGTCGCCGTGCCAATGTTATTAGTTGTAATATCAGAGACCTTGTATTCATATTCGTGTAATAAAAGAAAGCTGGTTTATTCTATGCTAAGAAGTGTCGTATTCCAGAAGACTTCTCCTCAATCTCTGGGCTGGAATACGGGGCGTTCCGGTTTCTCTGAGCCAGGGTGCCACACTATCTTACGATCATGCAAGGCAATATGAGAATGATGGTGCGTGTCATAATAAACGGAATGGTGGAGTTACATGGAAATATATCTCGGAATGGCTATGGCAATGCCATGATAGGTACGTATGGTGGCTGTTTTGAGGAAGGTATATGGTGGGTGTATGGTACCGGCCAAAGTTGCGCGGTACAAGAGAGGCTAGCAATGGTGGAAGGGTGAGAGTGCGTATAATCCATGGACTCAACATTAGTCATAAAGAACTCACATACTTATTGTGAAAAAACTATCAGCCCTCGAAGCTAAAATACTACGACGCATGCTCCTCGACCTTCACGCAAAGATAAACAATCAAAATACAATGCGCGCCAATTTGGTTACATAGTTAGGAGACCATACGTGCATGCTTCATGAATCACAAACCTTAACACCAATATTTTTACTAAACCATAATCATTCACTAGTTCCTCACACATATTAGCATCTCTGTATCGCAAAACTATTGCAAGGAATCAAACATATCATATTCAGCGATCTAAAAGTTTATGTAGGATTTTATGACTAACCTTGTGAATGACCAATTTCTATCAACTCTCTAAATAGATATAAGTGAAGCAAGAGTGTTTTAATTCTTTCTATAAAAGATATGCCCACGATCTAACAGTTCTAACTGAAGCAAAAGAGCATTCTACAAATGGCGGTTTTCTATGTGAAGAGAAACAGGCAATCCAAACTTCAAATGATATAAGTGAAGCACATGAAGCATTCTATAAAGCCATACTCAAAAGATATAAGTGAAGTGCTAAGAGCATTCTATAAATCAACCAAGGACTATGTCATACCAGCATGGTGCATTTATTAAAAGAAAAAGAAAAGGCACACGACGCTCCAAGAGTTTACATATATCATGTGAACGAAACGAATCCGAAAACATACCGATACTTGTTGAAGAAAGATGGGATGCCTTCCGGGGCATCCCCAAGCTTAGATGCTTGAGTCTCCTTGAATATTTACTTGGGGTACCTTGGGCATCCACAAGCTTGAGCTCTTTCCTCTCCTCCTTCTTCTCACATCAAGACATCCTCGGTCTTCGAACACTTCATCACACAAAATTTAACCAAACTTTTAGTGGTGGGGTTAGTGCATATGATCAATAAAATCCCATCATGTACTGCTCTAAAATTATTGTATAATTATAAACAAACATTACCCATTGTATGCTATCATAATTCTAAGGCCCCAAGTCAAGGAGGCATCAACAAGAATTCAAACATATGCAAATAATGAAGCTATAACAACAATCTGTGAAAACAGGACAATCTGTAGTAATCTGAACATTAAACATACTTCTCTAACTCTAAAAATTCTGGAAAAAATAGGAAAAATAAAAAATTTGTATAGCAAGACTTTGCAAAAAGTTTCAGATCCTTTCTACGTTCCAGCAAAAAATGTAAAATCGCGCACTACAGCCAAAGTTTCTGTTTTTGCACTGCACAAACCAACAAGAAGTTTAATCGTCCTAAAGGAAACTCTTGGCACATTATTTTTATAATACAATGGAATTGTACAAGGGGTAATTATTTTTATTGAAAGGTTTCTGTAGTCAAGGTTAACAATGTTTCCATGGGCATGACAAAGTTCAAGGCTACCTCCCACTTTAACAATGCTCGTCTTTCTCACTTTCGCTTTTATTTTTGAAAAAGTTTTAGGTTCCCCTCTTTATTTTTTTTTCTTTGTAAACTTTATAAAAGCACACAACAGAAATAAATGACTCTCTAAAACTTCCGGGTTGTCTCCCTGGCAGCGCTTTCTTTAAAGTCATTAAGCTAGGCATATAGTGCTCAAGTAATGGATCCACCCGGATCCCAAGGTATATCAAAGCCAATTTTAATTAGCAATGATTCGACATTTAGTAGTGAGCACAAAGTGATATGTGTCATGCAAAAACGAAGTCTAACTCTCTTCCTATGCATAGACATGTCATACAAGAACAATTCATGCACATCAAGTAAAGGCCAATGCATAGTATAAGCAGTTTCTTGCAATTTATCATGTCGGAAACATAGAGAGGCGGAGATGTAGTTCCTCTCTCATAATAATTGCAAGTAGGAGCATCAAGAACATGCATATTATATTCATCAAAATCATCACGTGTAACGGAAAAAGGCAACCAATCAACATAATCCTTAATAAGTGCATACTTCTCCGATATAGTGTAGTTTGGAGAATTCAAAAAGATAATAGGACTATCATGCGTGGGTGCAATAGCAACAATCTCATGTTTAACATAAGGAACTTTAGCAAGTTCATCTCCATAGGCATAATTCATATTGGCATCTTGGCCACAAGCATAGCAAGGATCATCAAAAAGGGATATTTCAAAAGAATCAACGGGATCATAACAATCATCATATCATTCATCCTTCGGTAAGCACGAAGGGAAATTAAACAATGTATAAGATAAAGAGTTACTCTCATTAGAAGGTGGGCACGGGTAGCTAATCCGCTCTTTCTCCTTTTGTTTTTCGCTCTCCTCCTCATCTTTTTCATCCAATGAGCTCACAATGTCATTAATTTCTTCTTCCATAGACTCCTGCAAAATATTAGTCTCTTCTTGGACAGCGAAGGAGTCCTCAATATATAGTTAACATAGGCATTAGAAGCATAATTATCATAAAAATATTTAAATATGGCAAAATTTTCAGATTTGTAATGATTAGCACCATACTTTTCAATCAAAGAAGCAATTTCATAAGCACCCTTAAAAGCAACAAATTCTTCAATTTGTTGAACATCATAGTAACTATAAACACCCTTAGCATACAAATATACGATTCCATTATCACTAAACTCACATTGGTAGGGAAGGTGTTTCGTAGGGTCTTCAGAATAACAAGTAAAATAATAAATTTCACATAAATTCGAAGCATAGCATTGCAAACGATGAATTTGATCCATTAAAAGTTTCCCTTTTTTAGATATGCGGTGTCGCACATAACAAGCATGCTCATCTAAAGATTTTCCCCGAACTAAGCTAGTTGGGGTTTCAGCCTGAGCACATAGGGATCAAAGATGATCCAAGTAATAAGCTTCAGTAGTGTGATAGATTTTGAGTGGTTCTTCAACCATTGGTTCAGTAGGTACCGCTAATTTTAATGGTATTTTGCGTTTCCTACCCATAACTAAAGATAGGAAACAACTTAGAACATCAAATAAAATCTACTTAGTGATAAACAAAACAAGCACACACGAGAATATTCACCCCACACTATTGCTCCCCGGCAACGGCGCCTGAAAAAGGTCTTGATAACCCACAAGTGTAGAGGATCAGTTGTAGCCTCTTTTGATAAGTAAGAGTGTCGAACCCAACGAGGAGCTAAAGACAGGACAAGTATTCCCTCAAGTTCTATCGACCACCGATACAACTCTACGCACGCTTGACGTTTACTTTACCTAGAACAAGTATGAAAGTAGAAGCACTTTGTAAGGTTTTGTGGGATAGGTTTTCAAGAATATAAAGAGCACGTAAATATGAACTAGGGGCTGTTAAGATAAAGAAGAAATAAAAGTTAATATAGCAAGTGTGGAAAAGTGATGGTAGGAGTTGCGAAATTGCCCCTAAGCAATTGACTACGCTACTAGACCGATAGTAGTTTCATGTGGCACAGGCCACTGCTAGCATGTCATCCCTTACTTGGAATTCTATGCACTTCTGATTGGAACTATTAGCAAGCATCCGCAACTACTAACATTCATTAAGGTATAACCCAACCATATCATTAAGATATATTGGTCCCCCTTCAATCCCGTATGCATCAATTTCTATGCTAGGTTGAAGCTTCTGTCACTCTTGCCCTCCGATACGTAGTCCTATCAACATACAACTAATCCTATGCTGTGATCCACATGCGCGCTCATATGATGGGCACCAAAGGACAGCAACATAACCACAAGCAATTTAAATCAATCATAGTAATTCACCAATACCGATAGGACAACGATAATCTACTCAGACATCATAGGATGGCAACATCATTGGGTAATAATATGAATCATAAAGCACCATGTTCAAGTAGAGGGTACAGCGGGTTGCGGGAGAGTGGACCGTTATAGATAGATGGGGGAAGGTGATGGAGATGTTGGTGAAGATGACTGAGTAGTTGGTGTAGATCGTCGTTACATGATGATGGCCCCGGTGGCACTTCGGTGCCACCGGAAGCGAGAGGGAGAGAGCCCCCCTCCTTCTTCTTCTTCCTTGAACTTCTCCCTTGGTGGGAGAAAGGTTTCCCCTCTGGTCCATGGCCTCCATGGTAGCGGAGGGGCAAGAGCCCCTCTGAGATTGGATATGTCTCCTGTTCTCTCTGTTTCTGCGTTCCCAGATTCTATCCCTTCACCATTTCTTATATTCACAGAGATCCGTAACTCCGATTGGGCTGATTTTTTGGCATGATTTTTATCCGGATATTAGCTTTCTTGCAGCGAAAGAAGGGCATCATCCGCCCTATGGTGTGGCCACGAGAGCCCAGGGCGCGCCCCCTGCCTCGTGGCCCACTCGGGCATCGTCTCATGTTGGTTCCGCTTCCCAAATATCACATATATTCCAAAAAAACGTCTCCGTCCGTTTTTATTCTGTTTGGATTCCGTTTGATATGGATATTCCGTGAAACAAAAAAACATGCAACAAACAGGAACTGGCACTGGGCACTAGATCAATATGTTAGTCCCAAAAAATAGTATAAAAAGTTGCCAAACGTATATGAAAGTTGTAGAATACTGGCATGGAATAATAAAAAATTATAGATACGACGGTGACGTATCACCAACACAACGAACAACTTCGGAGACACATGTAAAGCATCTTTATAATCACCTAGTTACGTTGTGATGTTTGATAGCACACAAGGTGTTCCTTCGGTATTCAGGAGTTGCATAATCTCATAGTCATAGGAACATGTCTAAGTCATGAAGAAAGCAATAGCAGTAAAACTAAACGATCATAGAGCTAAGCTAACGGCGGGGTATTGTCCATCACATCATTCTCCTAATGATGTAATCTAATTGAACAAATGACAACTCATGTCTATGGCTAGGAAATATAACCATCTTTGATCAATGAGCTAGTCTAGTAGAGGCATACTAGGGACATACTGTTTTGTCTGTGTATTCACACATGTACTAAATTTCCGGTTAATACAAATCTCGCATGAATAAAAGACATTTATCACGATATAACGAAATACAAATAACATCTTTATTATTGCCTCTAGGGCATATTTCCTTCACTCGTGAGTCCCGCGCTGGCTCACGGGTGCTCAAACACACCTCGTCTGGGCCTGCCGTGCAAGCCACGTGTCAGGGCGAGGCTGTACACGCCTCGGGGGCTCCACTCAGAGGGAGCCCTCACGCCACGCACTAGTGGAAGCACCAAGCTCCGCGCTGGCAATTGACACGGCCGAGGAGCGGCTATGCCGGTGCAAGTGCGGAAGCGCTATGCTCCGCGCTGGTGATAAACAATTGAGGGCGGCCCCTTGGACGTATCAACCTCAGGGAGCCATCAGGCTCAGTGCCTGGACTCGTCGCAACAATTTCCCTTCGGGAGAGTCGCACGAGGGGCCTGGGCACGAGGGTTATGCTCATGTTACACCAGGCATACGCCCCTGCTAGGTCCCTCAGACCTAGTCGTCGCGTGCCCCTCCCGAGCGGGGCCTCGGCAAGGACAGGTATGGAGGTCTGTTCGTACGTCAAGGGGGACTCCTGAGCATCGCGACTCAGGAGCCTAACTGGTCACGTAGCCCCTCACCCCCTGGCCTAGTCCTGGCGATCTGGACGAGACATCGACAGCTGACGTATGCGCGGGGTCGGGCTCTGCCGACACAGAACGCTAAGGCCTAGTTTCACGTTCCCTTCCTGAAGGTTGTTCGTACGTTAAGGGGGACTCCTGAGCACGGTGACTCAGGAGCCTAACTGGTCACGTAGCACCTCACCCCCTGGCCTTGTCCTGGCGATCCGGACGAGCCAGCGGCGGCTGAGGTATGCGCGGGGCAGGGCTCTGCCGACGCAGAAGACTAAAGCAAGTGGGAAGGAAATCGTGAAATCCTAGTAATTATTACAAAACATACTTTCCTTCGAATACCAAGCATAAGTTTTAACGCCTCCACGAGGCATGGTGCATGTTGTAGGAAATAAAAGCGGAGGGAAGTGCTGGCGGCAAGTCTTCTCTTTAGCCTTGGGCGTTACCGTTGCCCGCAAGGAGTGCTGCCTCCATATCGGCATCTCCGTCGGCCACAGTTGCAGGATCGGCGGCATCACCAACAGGAGGCGCAGGATCGATGGCGAGGAAATTCTCCAGTAGAGCATCCACCCGGTCCTTCACGGCTTCGGCACCAGCTGCGCAGCGCTCTTCGTCCACGGGCTCAAGCAGAGCTCCAAGGTCGGTGCTCGGGTCGTGAAGATGGAGGTGGCTGAAGACGTGCGGCAAAGCTGAAGCATAAAGCGCGCAGGCCTCCCCCTCTAGAATGGGGCCGATCCCGTTAACAACGCCCTCGAGCGCCGTGAGAAGCTGAGGGAGTAGCTCAGCGGGGCCTTCCTCGTCGGTCACCAACGACTCCTTCAAGCCCTCCCCGTAGAGCTCCTGCAGTGCCTTGGGACTTCTGCTCAAGGGATTTGCAGGCCGTGCGGTCCTCAATAAGAACCTTCGCCTTGGCCTCTAGCCGGGCCTTCTGTGCCTCCACTTCCTCCTTGAGCTTCTTCAGGCGGCCGCGCTCCGTGGCCTCCTCCCGCGCCGACCGCACCAGCTCGATGTCATGACCAGCGACCGCATCCTCCCGAGCCTTCAGATCCCCCTACCGCTCCTCGCGTTGATGGGCCTCAGCGGCTCACTCATTACGCAGGGTCTCCAGCTTGGCCTCCATTGCCAGGCAGCGCTCCTCCGCAGCTTTGGTGTCCTTCAACGCCACGTCGTGGGCTGCCGCGGCTAGGCCGGCAACCCGTTCACCCTCTTTGGAAGCTGTAATTGTCTGGCTCCATGCCGCCCGGACGACTGCGTCGGATCGCAGCCACCCCGAAATTAACTCCAGGCGCCCTGACACCAGGCGAAGGTCTGGGTATTGGAGGTCATCGCGAAGCTGGGTCAGCACGGAAAGAGCCCTCTCCAGAACTTCGAGCGAAGCAGGAAGATCATGACTCGGCGACATGATGGAAGGAAGAGGAGGCGGCACTAGCGCCAAGACTTGTAGGTTGGCCGCGGCAGAAGACGTTGCAGGCTCTTGAGCTCCCGGAGCCCCGGTGGGCGAGCTAGGGGCAGGCGCCTCCAGAGCCGGCTTGACCATGGAGACCGCCTTCTCCTCAGGTCAGGCCTCCGTATCTCGCGAGGATGATCCGGTCGCTGAGGCGCGGGAAGCGTACTTCCGCACTAGAGGTGGCACGGCCGCGGCAGGCTGCTGGGTCTCAGGGGTCGCTTCTGACTCCCTCTTATTCTTCACCGCCAACGCTGGCCTGATGGCGCAGGGGAGAAGCATGAAGAAGCAGCGGCAAATACAGGAACAAAAACTAGGGCGGAACACTAACTGGTCCACGGCAGTGTACTCCCTCGCTCTCTTCTGAAGAACGAAGCCCGAAAGTTACGTGGCCTGGGGCACCGACGCCCGAGCCCTAGGAGTAGATAGGGGCACGACTGCCGGACCTGCAGTGGTGCCGGCTAGTGACGGAGCAGAGGCACCGCCCTGGGGGATCAGCGCCAACCTGCCGTTCTTCAGAACCCTGGTCTGCGGCTTCTTCGGGGGGGGGGGGGGG
>LR738711.1:246419062-246429310 GCA_902687465.1 Secale cereale
GGGGGGGTGCTCTTCGACCTCGTGGTGACCCCGGTGGGGTGCGGTGAATCCTTCACTGGATGCTCGCCAGCACCGTCATCATCAGGGAGGGTGCGGAGGAGATTGGCCAGGTGCGGAGGAGAAGTCTCCTCTGCTCCCTCCCGGGTCGCCTTCGGGTCCGACCCCTCCTCCTGGATGGACTCGATGGAGGACAACACCACCGAGGCTCTAGTGGGCGCCGATGGCACGAGCCCACGCTCGTTGAAGATGGGCATGGTGACAGCAATCTTCACCCCATCCGTGCGGCGATACAGCGGAAGATGAGTGTCTGGCGGGTACACATGGTCCTTCACAACCAGGAGATGGAAGGCCTTGTCCAGCTCGTTGTCGGACAAGGCATCCGGGTGCAGGAGGAGGTCGCCCCCGTCATCCATGAGATTTCATAGGGGGCGTGAGTGACGGTGTCCTAGACTAGGGGGTACTCACCACATCGTCTCCCGACCAGGTCGATCGGGCCGAGGACCCCCATGGCGGTTTACTCATGGGCCACTTTGGACAAGCCCATGTCGCATACAAGGATATTCCACAAGACTTGATGATCAAGACAAGGACTCCTGTCCACCTACATATTTGACTAGGACTCTTGTTATCCTAGGCTTCTAGTATGTTATATAAGCGGAGGCCAGGCTAGTCGATAGAGGAGGACATTATTCATCATACACTCAGGTTTAGACCACAACATACGATCTCGAGGTAGATCAACTCTTGTAGCCCCTATACTCATCAAAGTCAATCAAGCATCATGTAGGGTATTATCTCTTCGAGAGAGCCCAAAGCTAGGTAAAATCCCGTGTTCATGTTACCATCGATCCTAAGACACACAACTTGGGACCCCCTACCCAAGATCTGCCAGTTTTGACACCGACAATGATGCTTTAATTGAGAGTTCCACTGTGTGACCGACAAAGAATCAATGGCTCGACTCCAGATCAGCTGCGACATCGGCATCTTCGTCGCTGGCTCGACTGGTCGCCTTGGCTTGACCGAGGACTATGCTCTGCCTCCGATCGTTATGTTCGGACGAGGGCCTTCATCAACATCAACTCCGATCTCTATCATGATCATGGAGTAATCATTCATTAAGCTCGGGGGCTCAACGTTAACATTGCCCTCGGGCGACAATGTTGTTTTTGCAGACAGCAAACTTGTATCCGCTGCCACCACCTCCTCGAGCATCGCTTTGACGATTCCTTCGGTGGAATTATGTGGAATTGATTCTACAACAACCTTGTCAAATTTCATCGCATTCCGATCGAGCAATCTCCGTCAATCTCCGATATATCAGAGCCCTGTCGAATCGGGATGAGAATTCGAACAAGTTTGGGGCGTGGTGTCCAGCATCAAGCTCGGACGTGCTTTGGAAATTCCAACCGTTGATCGGCTGCGGATTTCCTATATCTACCATAAAAAGGTCGGTCCTCTGGTAATTATTTTACTAAAGGATGGGTCCTGACAACCTTGGTATCAGAGCCAGGCTGACTGTAGGAAGCCACTAGGTGCGCTCGCTAATCGGTTATTAGCGAAAAATTGCTATTTAGCATTTTTACATCTGTAGTGATTTTCTGTTGGTCATCATAAATTTATGACTTGACTATTCAAAAATTTTGTCTACTTTTGTAGATGGCCAGCAACGACTGTGATGCACAGGTGTTCACCAACATTCCTGAGGGATTTTTCAAGCTCCTCTTCGCCATCACCAAAGTCGCGATTGGGCCATCAACCCGTCCAGAGTTTACACTCTACCGTCACAAGCTCAACGACAGCGTGTCAATGCACCAGGACGTGGTGCACTTCAAGGGAGGGCGCTCTGAAGCGCGCCGCCTCCGATTTGTGGGCAGAGCCATGCCTACGGAGAGGCATGCCATGCAAATGGCTACCCATGAGGCGATAGCTCGTCTCCGGGACATCCTTCCTTCAATGAAGACTCGTCGCTACCGTTACCTCCCATGCCACGTGCCCTACACGTGCCACTATGCATTTGCTTGCGCAAATGGGGAACGTGATGAAGCCATTGAATCAATGGTTGAGTACCTCAAGGCACTTGAGGCAGCCTTTGATAATCTTGTGGACGACTTGGTGGCTACCCGTATGGAATTGGTCCAGAGTGGCTCTGCCAACAGGAGGGAGCTACTCCATACTGCACCACCAATGACTTTTGTCTCGTCCGCCGCATCCTACGCGCCTTCCATCTTAGCCACTGCTCGCCGTCTGCCTACCACTGAGGAGTTTGACCAAGTCATTGCTTCTACCCCAGTCAGAGTTGCACCGCCTGCCACACCTGCGTCAACGCCTCGTACCCATACTCCGCGCCTGGAGCCTATTAGTGAGGAGGAAGTTGAGTCTCCAGCACCACTGGGCCTTACCCTCGGCAGGCCGAGGGAAATCTTCAACATCTCTGACTAGTGCGTCATTCCGCAACACAATGTGCTCGCTTGTAATATGTGTGTGATATGTAAAATAGGTTGATGGGAGTAGTCTGTTTGCGCATCATGTAGGATCTTGGAGGAGTGCACTAGCTTAAATAACAGGTCAGAAATGTGTACGCACACCCTGAGTGACGTATGTATAATTAATACCCGCGTGTAAAATGTGTACTAGGCGGTCCTTCTCCGTGCGCAATCAAGCAGTTTATTTCAAAAACCTCTTTGGAGCTCGTGTTTTGTCGCTTTTGCAAATCTTGGTTTGTTTTGCTGCTCGGTTCTTCTCATGATTTCTGCAATAATACCCCAGAGCAAGAAATGACTCGTCCCTGGACGCGTTCCATGCCAAGTCCGCCGGAGGAAAATTATGGCACGCAGACAGACAACAATTTCACACAGGGACAGTCAAGTCAACAGGGCAGTGAAGCAGCATTTTCTCAAGTATGTCGTCTTTACGAGCAAAGTCAGCAACAGCAGCAAGAAATGATGAACCATGTTATTAACATGGGAAATCGCCGTGAGCCATACCAGCAGCACTCAAAATTATCTGAATTTCAGAAGACACGTCCAACGATGTTTTCGCACACAGACAAACCTCTTGAGGCCGATGATTGGCTTCGAGATATTGAAAGGAAATTAATTGTGGCACAATGCTCAGACTGTGAAAGGGTGCTGTACGCACCACATTACCTTACTGGAGCAGCTGTGTCATGGTGGGAAAATTTTCTGCTTATGCATCCCAACATAAATAATATCACCTGGGAAGATTTCAAGGAAGGCTTTCGTGGGGCACACATCCCTAAGAGCATTATGAAGATTAAGAAAAGGGAATTTGATGACCTCAAGCAAAGGGGCATGACAGTACCTGAGTACAACAGTCAGTTTACGCAATTATCCTGTTATGCCAACGAAGAGCGTATGACTGAAAATAAGATGGAGAAATTCCTAGACGGACTGGCACCAACACTAAATTGCTAGTTAGTCGTACACACTTTTCCAGATTTCAAGACACTGGTGGACAAGGCCATTACATTGGAGAATGAACGTTGCAGTCTAGAAGACATTCGCAAGATAAAAAGGGATCAGACCAACCACCCTCGCAACAACAGGAATAAAGTAAATTTCCAGAGAAATGGGGCGAACAAACCCACGACAAATGACACACGACCAAACAAGAATTTTCATGCAAGACACAAGGATTTCACCTATCGCCCGGGTGTTACCTGCTACGCATGTGGAGAAGAGGGACACTATGCTAAACAGTGCCCAAAGCCAAGAAACTCAGCACTGAAGCCAAACAGCAACGGAAACAATTCCGCGCCCAAGCGTAACAACTTCAACCCCAATAACATTCGCAGGAAAGGCCACCTGAACCATGTGACCAAGGAGCAAGCACAAGATGCCCCGGATATCGTACTCGGTACGTTTCCTGTCAACACAATACCTGCCACGGTTTTGTTTGATTCTGGAGCTTCTCATTCGTTCATTTCGAAGAGTTTTGCTTTGCAACATGGTTTTTCGATACTTCCTTGGGAAAATCAATGACCATCAAGTCCCTTGGAAGTAAGCAGATCACTCAGAATTACTGCCAAGGTTTGACCATTCAAATTGAAGGATTAAAATTTCACGCAAACCTCATCGTGTTGGAAAACAAGGGACTGGATGTTATCCTGGGTATGGATTGGCTAACCACCAATAAAGGATTTATCGATTGCTTCAACAGGACAGTGATTCTTACTCATTACCATGGAAAGACAATAAGAGTCGCAACTCAGGAAAGACCAGTGTCGCGGCAACCAAAATTAAACAAGGTAGACACTTCTGAGTTAAGCAAAGTGCCAGTTGTATGTTAATTTCCAGACGTATTTCCCAAAGAACTACCAGGCATGCCACCAGACAGAGAAATAGAATTCATTATTGAGCTAGCACCTGGAACCACCCCCATATACAAGAAGCCGTACAGAATGGCACCATCCGAGTTGGTTGAACTAAAGAAGCAAATAAAGGAACTACTAGACAAAGGATTTATACGGGCCAGCTCCTCACCTTGGGGTTCGCCGGTATTATTTGCCAAAAAGAAGGATGTGACCATGAGATTGTGTATAGACTACCGAGCGCTCAACATGGTCACCATCAAGAACAAATATCCAATGCCACGGATAAATGATTTATTTGACCAGCTCGCGCAAGCCAAGGTTTTCTCAAAAGTTGACTTAAGGTCAAGTTATCATCAACTAAAAGTACGAACAGAAGATATCCCGAAAACAGCATTCACCTCCAGATATGGATTTTATGAATTTACAGTAATGCCATTTGGACTGACCAACGCCCCTGCATATTTCGTCCACCTCATGAACAAAGTATTTATGAAATTCACGGACAAATTTGTGGTGGTATTTATTGATGATATCTTGGTATATTCAAAGACACCGGAAGAACATGTTGAACACCTCCGCATTGTACTGGGAGAATTAAGGAAACACCAACTTTACGCCAAATTCAGCAAATGCGAATTTCGGTTGAGGCAAGTGGGTTTCCTAGGACACGTGTTAACACAAGAAGGAGTTGCTGTGGACCCAGATAAAGTCAAGGCCGTACTTGGCTGGAAGTCACCAGCCAGTGTAACGGATATACGATGTTTCCTCGGCATGGCCGGATATTACAGAAGGTTTATTGAAGGATTTTCCACCATAGCCAAACCAATGACACAGTTACTCAAGAAGGATAAGAAGTTCGTATGGACCGAAGCATGTGAGAAAAGCTTTCAAGAACTCAAAAAGAAGTTAACAACAGCCCCAGTATTGATTGTACCAGACATACACAAGAGTTTTGAAGTCTATTGCGACGCATCCCGAAAAGGCCTCGGATGCGTACTAATGCAAGAAGGCAAAGTAGTCGCTTACGCTTCCCGGCAACTGCGAAAACATGAAGAAAATTATCCTACTCACGATTTGGAGTTGGCAGTAGTCATTCATGCACTCAAGGAGTGGAGGCACTTTTTGCTTGGGAATCGCTGCAAAATATATACGGACCATAAAATCCTCAGATATATTTTCACGCAGCCAGAACTCAATTTACGACAACGACGCTGGCTGGAACTGGAAAAAATTATGACATCGGTATTCACTATGACCCAGGAAAAGCAAACGTGGTAGCAGATGCTCTCAGCCGTAACCCCAGCCCGAACAGCGGCAGCCTACAATACATGAGACCCGAATTTCAGCAAGAATTCGCTAGACTCAACTTAATGATGGTCACTGAAGGCGAAGTGTCAAAGCTGGAAATACAGCCCACGCTAATAGAACAAATAAAGAAGGCTCAGCATGGGCACCGTAGCATCGAAGGTATAAAAAGAAAAGTAAGTCAGGGCAAGGCCTCAGAATTCACCATAGACAGTGAAGGAATATTATGGTTCGGAGACAGACTTTGCGTACCAAATAACAACGACCTTAAACAACAAATTCTAGCAGAAAGCCACACCGCTCCATACTCAATCCACCCTGGAGGGACGAAAATGTACAAGGACATCCAGGAAAGATTTTTGGTGGCATGACATGAAGAGGGATATAGCCACATTTATTGCATGCTGCGATTCATGTCAACGCATTAAAGCCGAGCACCAAAAACCCGCAGGGCTATTACAGCCAAACAAGATACCAGAGTGGAAATGGGACGATATTGGAATGGATTTTATTGTTGGACTACCACGGTCACAGCACGGTAATGATGCCATATGGGTCATCACAGATAGACTGACCAAGGTAGCACACTTCATGCCAGTCAAAACAACCCACACCACCCAAAAGCTTGCCAAGCTTTACCTCACCCGTATAGTATGCCTACATGGGGTTCCAAAGACTATAATATCTGACAGAGGCACTCAGTTTGTCTCCAAAGTTTGGGACCAGTTGCAACAAGCCCTCGGAACGCAACTAACGTTCAGTACAGCTTATCACCCCCAGACTGGAGGACAAATGGAACGAGTAAATCAAATACTTGAAGACATGCTAAGGGCATGTGTCCTCACATATGGGACTCAAAACAGCCCAAAGCCGACAAAAGAGCCCAAAGCCGACAAAAGAGCTATTACGATCAAAAGCATCGGGAAATAAGTTTTGAGCCCGGTGAAGACGTGTACTTGCGTGTATCACCTATGAGAGGACTGCAACAATTCAAAGTCAAAGGGAAACTAGCACCCTGATTCATCGGACCCTTTCGTATAATTGCACGGAAAGGCATAGTAGCTTACCAGCTGGACCTTCCCAAGGAACTGTCAGACGTCCACGACGTGTTCCACGTCTCGCAACTACGGAAGTGTGTAAGCAACCCAGAGAAGCATATGTCACACGAGAACCTTGACGTGCAACCAGATCTCACCTACCGGGAACACCCAGTAAATTTTTTGGAGGAGTCTGAAAGGAGAACACGCCAGAAGACTATTAAATTTCTCAAGGTTCAGTGAAGTAATCACACAGAGGATGAGGCAACATGGGAAAGGGAAGATTTCCTTCGGACAGAACACCCACACCTATTTGAGGATCAGCTGAAATCTCGGGGACGAGATTTTTCCTAAGGGGGTAGGTGTTGTAACACCCCAAATTTTTGAGTTTGGTTTTCTTCCAAACTTTTGGCCTTTTGGAAGGGGTTGTTTGATCTTTTCTTAAGACCCTTCTAAAATATCTTCTGGCCAAAGTTTTTGTGTTTTCTCAAGCTTGATTTTTGGTCTTGAAGGTTTTCTCTTGTGTTGGCTCAAGCACAAGTTGAGTTTCAAAAGAGGTTGTTTGAATTCTCTCCTTCTTGATTCAAACCTCTCAGGTTTAACCTTGGGCTTATCTTCCTCTCCATCCTTCATCTTGCCATGACCCCAACAAAAATATTTCTCTCAAAGACCCTCTCCACACCTTAAGACAAGTCTCTCATCAATTCCTGTAAGTTTTGACCTTATTGAGATTTTTCCTCTATTTATTTTACTCCAAAAACTATCTCTGCCTTTTATAGTGGACCTAGGTGATTTACAAAGGAACCACCATGTCTATCTTGTTATTTGGTACCAAACTAACTTTCCTAGATAGTCCTTAGTACCCACAACCTAGATCTAGCTTGTTTCACTGGTCCACAGTTCAAAATTTCCAAATTTCACCTGCTGCAAGTTTGGACCAGATTTGCAAATTTTGGTGAAATTCATATTTATCCTTTTCCAAAAATTCTGTGAAAAATCAGGCAGCCTCTAGATACATCAAGAGGCCACTCTACCAAATATCAGCCCCAGAAACATTTCACACATGCCAGAATCATTTCATCGAACACTTAGCATGCACTGTACTGTCAGGTTCAGAAACTGTTAACTGAAACTGTCGACAGTACAGTTCGACAGTTTGTCAGTTCGTAACACACAACAACAATCTCACCCGTACCTGCCTTGGATCGACGCACACTGCACCTCCAGCTTATCCATCGCGCCGCACGCTCGCTTGGCTGCTTCTGGGCGTCGGTGGCTCCCTGGCCCGACCACGTCGGCGACTTCCAGGGCAACAGAAAGGCCGTGGCGGCTGACAAAAGTCACCCCGCGGCTCAACGTTTGGCGCCGCCCAAGTCACCCCAGTGCTCCGCGTGGCCATCTCCACTGCCAGCGCACGCCTGCCGCACCGTCGCCTTGGCCTGGCGCACGCAGAGCGTGTTTTCTGCCGCACGGCCGTTCCGTCGAGGACAGCCCGTGATCACCTCTCCCCCGCTGAGTTAGGCACGGGATTAGAACCACTGCACCTCATAGTCGATGCTCAAGCCCCTAAACCCGCCGTCCAGCCACTGCATCGCCGTAATCGCTCGCCGGACTTATCCCGTTCACGCCAACCGCCTCGGGCCGGCTATATAAAGCACCCCCGAGCTCGTTCTCGAGCCCGCACACCTCCACCATCTCCATGGACCGCGCCCAACCTCTGGAAGAGCCTCGAGGGGCCCTTCTTTTCCAACTCCGGCCAACTCCGTCCGCCTCGGGCTCCAGCAGCGTTCTCTCTGGTGAGAGCTCCTCCGCCACCGTAGACTCGAGCGTAACACCCTGGCACCTACCTAAACCTAGCCCCCACTCCAATTTGACCCCGGGGATCCTCTCCGACGAGGCCCACGACCACCCGAGCCACCGTCTGTCGGAGACAGGGTCGCCGTCGACGTGGGGCTCGCCGACGCTCAACTCCACCACCAATCGACGCGGAAGATCACCGAGAAGCCGTACATACCCTTCTCTCCCCCTAGCTCGCCGTGGATCGGTGCCGGCGACCACCGCAGCACCTGGCGCCGGCGCGACTCTGTCTCAGAGTTCAAACCCGACGAGTGGGGCCCCTCGTCAACCTCTCACCTCTCCCCCGAACCGTTTTTCTGTAAGCGCCTTCGGGCAAAGTACGTTTTCTCCTTCAGTTGGCGTACTGCGTACCGGTTCGCTTTGCTATTTTCTGTTCTAGCCCCTGGAACTTTTCTGTTTCATTACAGATGAGTCCCTGGACAGAAACTCTAATATCTTTTTAACTAAAGATGATTTTGAGTTGATTCTTTTTCTGTCCTCTTTAGTTTTCTGTCTAGTTTTTGGTCATATTTATGTGGAAATTTTTGGAGCAACTTTATTTGCACACGTGGTATTTATGTTAGTATCCGTTTGTTTGAATACGTAGATACCGAAGGACGTGACGGAGCCGCGAACCACACCGAGTTAGACTCCGACTTCTCAGAACCAGGCAAGCATGTTTGAACCTTTGATATGATGAGTGTGTTGCATGTTTGCTCGAGTAGTTCCTCTCATAAGCATGGTCATATAAGCATTTGTGTATGGTTATATTTCATGCAAGCAAGCTTCAGGTGAGCCCCGAATGATGATGTTTGAACCACCACGATCATGTGGTGACATGATGGGTGGAATGCTGGTATTGTTGGAGCATGCCAGTAGTTGGTTAACTCAGTATCAACAGAGATCATGTCGTGATTCCGTTCATCTCCTTTTTTTGGTTCTATCATAGGCCGTCTGTTAAGATTGCGGTCTAGTCAGTTGTAAACCACTTCCCGAGTACACACCAAGTAGAGGGGCCGGGATGAGGGTTCCATGGCCCTGGATTAAAGCCCGTCATCCGGTCAGGGGGCATGGGTGTTTCCGGTTGGGACCGAGAGGGGGGCACCCCTTAGAGCGCGCATATATAAATTTGATCCCATGCTATTCGAGGTTGTAGCCTCCCCGTCTTAAAGTTTTTCGTGAATGTTGTCGCGGCTGATTCCGGACAGCAGGATGTGAAATGGGTGTGTACTGGTTAGTTGGGTTTCTACTAAAACACCATAGACGGAACTAGTCCCCGTGGCTAGTAGAATCCGTTGGCTATGAGTTACTAGTACATGTTCTGCAGAGTTAAATTCTTCCAGTAGCCATGTTTATGGCCTAAGGTAAATCTTCGTGTCAACCCGGTGACCGTCTCTAGTAAATTCTTGATCGTAACAAGAGTAGTGATTTCATCAAGTTCATTTGGTAGATGAACTCACCAATTACCTCTGTATTGATTTACTTCCAGAAGTATTTCATCATTATACTATTGTTATTTCTAAGCCCTTTATGTGATGTCGCTCAGACGTCCGACTGCGGCATTTTTTATATTTTATAAGCCCTTTATGTGATGTCGCTCAGACGTCCGACTGCGGCATTTTTTTATTTTATAAGCCCTTTATGTGATGTCGCTCAGACGTCCGACTGTGTCACTCCTTTTATTTATAAGCCCTTTTGTGATGTCGCTCAGACGTCCGACTGTGGCATTTGTTT
>LR738711.1:246429572-246498111 GCA_902687465.1 Secale cereale
GCTCAGACGTCCGACTATGGCATTCTTTTTATTTATAAGCCCTTTATGTGATGTCGCTCAGACGTCCGACTGTGGCATTCTTTTTATTTATAAGCCCTTTATGCGATGTCGCTCAGACGTCCGACTGAGGCATTCTTGTTATTTATTTTGCTATAAGCCCTTTATGTGGTGTCGCTCAGACGCCCGACTGAGGCCTGCTTTCTTTTATTATTGCTCACGAGGCGTAACTCAGACACTCGTTTGGTCTCCTTCTATTTTTATCTTATGGATTTCGGGAGGATTACCGCCCGACTTCTATTGTTGCATACAGCACACTAATATTTTTATCCAGTCGCATTTTGTTAGAATACTCATATGCATCATGTTGGCATTTATTATCTCTTAAGTCCGAACTGTCTTGCAAGTACATTCAAAGTACTCACCTGGCTTGTTGATTTGGCCAGTTGTGGACGAAGGCGATCTCATGGATGAAGAGTTCGATAGCGAGTCTGACGTCTAATGGAGTCCCAGTGAGTCTCTTGCGATCCTGGAATTGATCACTGTGATATAACCGCTTCCGCCTACCACCAAATAAATTCATCGGGTCTCACTCCGACACTCGATGAACTGTAATATAATGGAGTCATGTCACCCACTTCATTGTGACATAACCACCACCTTTTATTACGAGTTATTAGTATGCCACCCTGCCTTTGTGTCATATCTGCCTTTATGTACTATATTGGCGCGCTTGTAATAAAATTGTTGAGCAACCCCAGCTCAACCTTGTATAATATTCAGTGTACTGGAATTCTGTATCAAGGAATTGTCAGCCAGCAAGAAATAATCTTCCTCGCTGGTTTAATAAAAAGGTCGGTCCTCCGGTAATTATTTTCTAAAGGACCGGTCCTGACAGTCACGCAGTCACTTCGGCAAGCCGACTCGTCGTTCCAATCGGTGTAAATCGACTCGTGTGATCACCTCGTTGGTCGAATTGCCATACCGACATGTTTGGTTGCCTCAGGACTTTGGATCGCTGAGGGAGCTCTATCTCATCAAGTGTTTGGCACACATGCCATATTCCTTTTGTCACTCATTTCACATAAATTATTAATTATGTAACATTTTTTAATTACTATTTTCTCCGGCTTGCACTATTTTCTGTGCACAGGTAGATGATCCGGGTCGGACAATATTGTCACCTCGGCTGGACTGGGGGCTTCGTTATCACTTCATGAACCCACACCGGGGACTTCGCCGTCACTCTGCCGGCCTGCATTGGCCGTGCTATGTCACCACTTCAGAGTGCCGAGCTCTTCGCTTCGCCACCTCCGGACCGGCTTGGGGAATGGAACCTTGTCCCGCACCAAGCTCAGACAGCGTCATCAATGACCGAACACATTAACCAGCTAAGTCGCTTTCATGCTCAAAGTCTTAAATTTTTAACTTGTGTTCGGTTCGACCAAGCATTATGCTTTTTTGGCAAAAATTTGTTTGCGAAAAACTTCCTCATCAAAACTTTGTTTGTGATGCACAAATTCAAATACCCCGTTTACTTGGGGCTTCCTTTATGAAGCCTTTCCTCTTGCATATGATTATACTTGTATGGCTTCGTTCCTTGTTCGTGTATTACGCCACAATATGCACCATGTTGACTTAAGTGTTCCGCAAGCTGGGTTGCCTTGCTCCTGTGTTTACCCCTACGTTCCCGATTGTTCGGCTAGGGAGTAAAGGGAGCACCTCTGCGATTGTCACGATCGGGTCATCCGAGCTCGGACCTCATACTGGGCGAAGCCGAAAGCTAGCGCTCTTATTGTTTTCAATCATGGCCGGCACACAACGGAACTCTTGAGTACAAAAAATATATTGCACAAGTCTCATAGTAACAACAAGCAACCGAAGAAAGGTATTGGTGGGGGAACTATTTTCTTCGAAGATGCTTCTTACACTTCGTCAGCAATATATCATAAGTTCCCTGAGCATGCTTTGTCTGTTACGGCCTTATGGCCTGATTGCCTAGTTATCGGAAACACCGTCGATATTCTCGACCGGTGGAGTACATAACACTTTTCGGCCCTTGACTGAAGAGGGAGAAGCCGACGGTCGGTTAAGACGCTTTTAAAGTTCGGGTGAACACATATATGATATAAGTACTTTGGTACATATAATAATTATACATAAAATTCTTTTACCGAAGTCACTTGGGGGCTCTTAAATTAGTAGAGCTGTTTTATAATAAGTGTTCTTCTTCTTAGTCGTTGCAAAGTCTTTTTCTATCACTCCTTTTTTCGACGTGAGTGTGTGGTCAATAGCCGAGGAGCCTAATTTCTTTCTCAAAGCCGCTAGAGTTTAGTTTGCTAAACTGGCCTAACGAGAAGTACTCCGCTTTCGGGATATGAGGTTGAAGCTGTAGGCTGACCCGCTTGAAGTCTTGAGATAGGATGTGTCATGTGAAAGCACGACAGAAGCACCTTTTTTAAGTCCAATTTTTGATTTGGCATCGGACACTTGATCTAGTTCGGACGTCCAGTTTTTACTGAAGTTTTTTTTGGTTTTCCAAGCCTATGGCACTTTTAAACTATTTGTGTGTTTCCAGCATAAGTCTCGCAGTGCAACGTCGGACACCTTTAGAGTTTCTGCAAAAACATTCTCGGGAGATTGCTATATATGCATCGGTTTCGAATTGTGTCTTCGGTCAATATTTGGGTTGCTCGGCTCCTGTGCTTGCCTCCTACGTTCCGCTTTGTTCGGCTAGGTGCGCAAAGGGAGAACCATTGCGATTGTGCTTCCAGCTCGAATGGTTAAGCACCTCAGTGGAGAAAATTGAAAACTGACTGGCACAATAAACGTAAACTGGTTAGCGATCTGATGACTATAAGATCGATAGAGGTCACCCTGTGTTAAATAATGGGCTGTTCATAACATTCGCCGAAGTGTTTACGGCTTGACCTCGGCTGTCGCCGAACACTAACTGGGGTCTAGTAACCGGCCTCCAAACATTAAGCTCCTATGACTAAGTGAAAGTTAGAAAGCCCGCATATCTGATTGCCTCGTTTCCGCTAACAAAACCACCTTCAGGTACCGAGACGTCGGCTAAGAGTTGTTTTGTTATTGCGGAAACACCCTGCATAGCATCTACGAGGGGGTGGAAGCTGACGATGGGCCACTTTCAACTGATAAACTGTCACAACGGAGTCAAAATAAATATATCATCAGCGTTTGTATTTAATATACGAGGGTTGCCTTCCATAATCATCGTTATAAAGCCATAAATATTCATCAATTTGACTTAAGATTTTGGCCCAGTGATACGTCTCCAACGTATCTATAATTTTTATTGTTCAATGCTATTATATTATCCTTCTAGGATGTCTTATGGGCTTTTATATACACTTTTATATGATTTTTGGGACTAACCTATTAACCTAGAGCCCAGTGCTAGTTTCTGTTTTTTCCTTGTTTTTCAGTTTTACAGAAAAGGAATATCAAACGGAGTCCAATTGACGTGCCAATTTTTGATGATTTTTTCTGGACCAAAAGAAGCCCCCGAAGTAAAATAGTTGGGCCAGGAGAGCCACGGGCTACCCACGAGGGTGGGGGGCGCGCCCTGGGCAGGGGGCCGCGCCCTCCTATCTCGTGGATGGCCCGGAGGGCCCCCTGACTTGTGCCCTATGCCAAAAAATCCTATAAATACTGAAACCTTCGGAAATTAACCTAGATCATGAGTTCCACCACCGAAAGCCTCTGTTGCCATCGAAAAAAATCTAGACCCGTTCTGGCACCCTGCCGGAGGGGGGGAATCGCTCTTCGGTGGCTATCTCCATCATCCCGGCGCTCTCCATGACGAGGAGGGAGTAGTCTACCCTCGGGGCTGAGGGTATGTATCAGTAGCTATGTGTTTGATCTCTCTCTCTCTCTCTCTCTCTCTCTCTCTCTCTCTCTCTCTCTCTCGTGTTCTTGAGATGGCACGATCTTGATGTATCGCGAGTTTTGCTTTTCTAGTTGGATCTTATAATGCTTCTCCCCCTCTACTCTCCTGTAATGGATTGAGTTTTCCCTTTGAAGTTATCTTATCGGATCGAGTCTTTAAGGATTTGAGAACACTTGATGTATGTCTTGCACGTGCTTATCTGTGGTGACAATGGGATATCATGTGATCCAATTGATGTATGTTTTGGTGATCAACTTGCGGGTTCCGTGACCTTGGGAATCTATGCATAGGGGTTGGCACACGTTTTCGTCTTGACTCTCCGGTAGAAACTTTCGGGCAATCTTTGAAGTTCTATGTGTTGGTTGAATAGATGTTTCTGAGATTGTGTGATTCATATCGTATAATCATGCCCACGGACACTTGAGGTGACAATCGAGTATCTAGGTGACATTAGGGTTTTGGTTGATTTGTGTCTTAAGGTGTTATTCTCGTACGAACTCTATGATAGATTGAATGTTACTACGGACTCTTGAATAGATCGATCATAAAGAATAGCTTTGAGGTGGTTTCGTACCCTACCAAAATCTCTTCATTTGTTCTCCGCTATTAGTTACTTTGGAGTGACTCTTTGTTGCATGTTGAGGGCTAGTTGTCGGTGTACAAAAAGAGGGGTACACTTTTTGTACCCCTATGACTGTGCACGGGCAGTCTGAGCCACTGGCACCACCGCACCAAGCATGGCAAGGGAGGTGAGCCAGGGTAAGACCGAAGCTCGATGGAACTGGAGCAACACCAAGAACAAGACCACAAAGGGCAAAGGGACGAAGCGGCTTCACCCGGCGAGATCCTTGCCGGGAGCCAGTTTCAGCAGCCCCGGCAAGGTCCTTGCCGGGGCCAACTTTAGCAGCCCCGGCAAGACCCTTGCCGCGGCAATTCGCCCCACGCCTACGGAGCGGATCACCCTTGAGTCCACTGCCCCCATGGGGCAAGGATTCGGGAGGCATCCCCGTAGTGGCATGCAGATCTTTGTGAAGACATTCAAGATCGGATACACATACTAAGAAGACGACGACCCTTGGCGGGATCCCAGCCAAGGAGGACCACAAGACCCCCGGCAAGCACCTTGCCGGGGATGACAGCAGGCGCCGCGGCAAGACCCTTGCCGGGGCCCCGTCAAGGCCCTTGCCTAGGACGTCCACAGGGCCACCATCAGGCCAACGCCAACTAAGCTTCCACCACCCCATGTAGCTGCCGACCCAACCAGCTGGGCAGGCACCTGCATGGCGACATGCAGACCTTCGTGGAAGACCCACCATCGCGCCACCTCAGCTGCCTGCATGCCTACATGGCATCTCAGGCATCGCTGTCTAGGGCGCGTGTCGACGCAAGAAGGAGCGGCGACGGACAAGACGGGTGTCTCCCCCGTCCCCGATAAAGCAAGGACACCTAAGCAAGGCGCATTAAATGCACCTTGCCATGTAATACGAGGGATAACCTCGTATCACTGTACCCTTTCCACCTCCTGTGTGCCACTGTGGCAACCCCTTTCAATATAAAAGGAGGCCCGAGGCGACCAGGAGAAGGATTCGGCTCTTTATAACTCCTCACGATTCGGCCTTTTGGAGCTCCTCACACCCCATAGCTAGCTGAAGAACACAAACATATTATCCACCAAAGCAGGAGTAGGGTTTCACGCATCTTTGCGGCCCGAACCTGGGTAAAGGAACCGTGTGCTAACTGTTGGATCCGCTCTTCTCTCAACCCCGCGCCCCGCAACCGTAGTAGGGATTCTAGTGATCCCATAGGTGTCGATCCAAATACACTGATATCTTTGGCGCGCCAGGTACGGGGCGCTGCAGTTGTGAGAATCGGCTCTATCAGTTAGGCCAGCACTCCTTTGTCTTCGTGGCCCTTTGAGAAGGAAGGAGGCTGGAAGATCAGCACTCGAGCGGCTACAAATAGAAGCTAAGTTACATCGAACCCTGGATATTTCTATCCTACTATTTAAAGTTATTATCCTTGGAGGTGTCATTCTTTGTTCAAAAAGAAACCTGCACGCAAATGGGTCCCTTCCCGATCGGCAACGCCTTTGCTTTGTTTCGAGTCCTCTCAACAGTTCAAACGAATGCGTTGGAAATGGTAGGGTAGCCTTCCGCAATGGGCAAGGCTCTCGACTCTGACTCGAGTCAAACTCGACAGTTCGAGCGGCTGCGTTAAGGGCGGCAAGGTGGCTCACCCGGCAGCACGCTCGCCCGGCAGGCCAATGGGGACCCGTCCCCAAGACGCCGCCCTGGGTTTTTCGCGCCGGCAAGCCTACCCAGCTGGCGTAGGGTGGACATACAAAGAAACAACAAACATGAAAATAGCATGCAAAATTCCAAAGATATTTCAAAGTTATATTACATCATGTCATCGCTGCAGTTCTAACTAAAGATAAAATATTTCTTGGTCATGAACCCGCAGCGGCGAAGAAGAACGGGATGCCTAATCCCGGCACTGTCCCTCCACCCTTATGATTTCGTCGATGCGGCTGCTGACGGACTTGATGTGCTCCTTGAGCACCGTGAGGTCGGTACCCTCCGGCAAGCTGTCCATCGCGGCTTCGAAGTCAAGGGCGGGGTTACAGAATGCCATCTTGGTGAGGACCTTGGTCATGACCCCCCGGCAAAGCCACCGGGCCTCCCCGGCGGGCGTGGCCGTTCTGTTGGAGTGAAGATCAACCAAGGCACCAAGGACGCCCTCGAAGAATAGGGTCAACTTGGCGTTGACGGACCCGCTCCACTCAGGGGCATACCTCACGTTTGGCATCCCCATGAGGGCCAAGTGCGAGGTAACCCTGCCGGCGACGTCCTCCAGCCGGCTGATCCACCTGTTCTCGCCTCCCACGTATTCTTGGTGGGAGGCGGCCTCGTCCGCCCGCAGCTGCTTCTCCTCCTCCAGGCTCTTGGTCAAGGTCTCCTCCCGAGCCGAGCTCTCCGACAACATCTTCTCGAGATTCTCCAGCCTCAGCTTGAGATCTCTGATGGAGTCTTGCGCCTCGGAGAGCTCCCCAGTCCTGCTGATGACCGCTCCGTGCGCCTCTGTCAAGGCACAGTTGAGCCTGTTCTTTTCGTCGGACAGCTTGAGGGTCTGCCCCTTCAGCTCGTCCCGCTCCACCTCCAGCTCTTGCACCTTGCCGGCATGGGCCAGAGCTTGGGCATCGAGTGCCTCTTTGTGCCTCTGCCCCATCTCACGAGTCCGCTGCTCGACAAGGACCTCGAGCTCCTCATCATTGCCGCGAAGAGTTGCGGCAAGCTTCGCCTCACGCGTGGAGAGGTCTTCCTCCTGGGAATCGAGGGCAGCTTGATGCAGGTTCCGGGCGGCCTCGGCCGCGGCAGCCAAGTTCGCCGCCTCTTCCTGGGTCTTCTCGACGTCAGACATCTTCATGATGAGCTCTGCATCGCGCTTGGCTAATTCTTCCTGGAAAGCCCTCTACTCCTCGCGGGACTGGTGAAACCAGGTTTGCGCCTCAGCAACGCGTGCCTGGAAGTCCACCTCCGCCTCGTCCACCGTTGCCATCCTGGACTTAACCTTGTCCAGACGGGCACGGTAGAGCGCTTGGAGCTTCCGGAAATTGGCCGCCATGGCCCGAAAGAGCTGCCCTTCTGGAGAGCCATTGCCGCCGACGCCCGGTTCATCAACAACCTCGAGCCCGGTGGCGGCGAGCACCTCGCCATCGAAGACTTACCCTCCAGTGGTCGCTCGAGAGCCTGACGCCCCTGCGAGATGGACGAAGAGATCGTCGCCCACCTTCAGGTACCTGCCGGGGCCCGTGGTTGTGGAGGAAGAAGGCTGATCATCAGCCACCTCTTCCTCGGCTGTGGCCTTGCCGGCTTCCCCGGCAGGCTCACCACTAGCGCCCTCGGCGGCATCCTTGGTGGCCTTGTCAGCGGCGGCCTCGTCAGCATCCTTGGCGGCCTCTTCGGCGACAATCTTGTCGGCCTCCGCCGCGGCCTCCTCAGCGATATCCCCGATGACGGTGTCCACATCCTCCATATCTGTGGAAGGAGGACCTGGCCAGTAATGGGGATGATGAAGCCAAGAAGAAGATTAATGGAAAAGCAGAGACAGAAGAAAGGCGACTCACCAGTGCCGGGCTATGAAGCAGAAGTCCTGTAAGTGCATCTAGTGCCACCCCTAGTGGTTTTGGAGTATTGACGACAGACCTGGTTGAGGGACTAATGTGTTTGTGAGAATTGAAGGATAACACATGTAGTAGTCCCTCATTGATTCGGTTAACCTACTGGAGATGACCCCTAAAAATGTATGAAGACATTGATATCAATGGTGGTATATGAAGATAATCATATTGAAGACTATGACATGAGAAGACATTGCGTGAAGACTATGGAGAGCGAAGACGTAGATGTTTCGTTGTTTCCTTTTCTTATTTGTTGAGTCATAGGAACCACCGTACTGTTAAGTGGGGTCCAAGTGAACTAAGTCAGAGTGACTGAAGTGATGCTCAACCAAATCCTATGTCTTCGAGCGAAGACTATGAGAGCAAATCTTATTCAGAGGCGGATGAGTCAGCTTTACTTGGAGCTCAAGTAAAGTTGTCGTGTGTGTTTGAAATCTGACCGTTGGAACACGTGTCAGTTCCTTAGTGACCCAGGGTCACTTCGGACAAATCAGGTCGGGTTGCCCAGTGGCTATAAATAGCCCACCCCCTACACCATAAATTGGGGGCTGCTCAGAGTTATTGCACAACTTTTGTTGTTTGAGAGCAACCCACCTCTGAAGCATTTGAGAGAGAAATCGTTGCGAGGACAAAGCCCAAACACCCAGAGCCAAAGAGTGTTAGGCATCACTGAAGTCTTTCTGTCTGTTTGACCTGAAGACTTATTACACTTGAGGGCTGTGTTTCCTCTAGCCGGTTAGGCGTCGCATTCTAAGCATCCAAGAGTCATTGTGGATTGTCGGTGAACGAAGTCTGTGAAGGTTTGGAAGTCTACCTTGAAGACTTACGAGAGTGATTGGGCGAGGACTAGGTGTTCTTAGCTCAAGGGGAACAAGGTGAAGACGCGGTCTTCTGACTTAAATTTCAGCCTCCCTAACCAGACGTATAGTTGTCACAGCAACTGGAACTGGTCTAACAAATCACTGTCTTCCCCGAGCTACTGGTTCTATCCTTTCCTTCCCTTTACTTACTGCTCTATGTTGTGAAGACATTGCATGTTTGCCTTATATGATTGTCTTCACTGAGTATCTACTTGTTGTGATTGGATTCATTCCTTCTTCCTTTATGATCACTACTGCCTAGTTGCTATTAGTCTTCATGCTTTCACTTCATTTGAATACATGATTATGGCTTATCTAGTGTAGTCCACTTTCCGCTGCATACTAATAGGCTTGAGCTTATCGTTTGTCTTCGAAACTACTATGTATTGAAGCATTTTATAAAAATCGCCTATTCACCCCCCCCCCTCTAGTCGATATACTGCACTTTCAATTGGTATCAGAGCAAGGTACTCCCTTGTTCTGTGTGATTCAGTTTAACCACCTGGAGTTTTAGCTATGTCGACCACAGGAATGAAGACTGTGTCTTGCCCCATGTTTGACGGTCAAGACTATCCCAAGTGGAAGGCCATGATGAAGAAACGTCTCATGGCGATTAACAGTGAGCTGTGGACCGTCACTGAGATTGGTCTTACCGATCTATGCAAGAGGGCAGAAGCTGATGATATTCGCAAGTTCACTCTTCTCAATCTCACAGCGAAGGACGTCATCTGCTCATGTCTATCTCAAGATCAGTTCAGGAACATCATGCATCTCGATCATACGAAGCTTATCTGGGACCGTCTCTCTGAAGTCTATGAAGGTCATCGAACTCGTGATGATTCTGGGCTTGAGAAATTCAAGGAATCCCTCAAGACGATGACTTTCGATCCAGAACCATCATCTTCTGCACCATGTCTTATGGCAAAAGGTGCCAAGGTAACCGAATGTTATTCATCTGAATCTAGTGATGATGAATCTGGTGATGAGTTTGGACCCAGCTATGTCAAGCTTGCTTCCCTTGCCAATAAACAACAAATTGCTCTGGAAAAGGCTCAAATAACGCTTAAAAAGAGCAATGACATGTTGGGTGAAGAAATGGATCAGTCAAAAAACTTAGCTGAAAGTCTTCAGAGGCTTCAGGCTAAATTAATTACGCTTCAAAGTCTTCATAACACTCTCTTGTCCGATCATGAAAAGTTAAGAGGATGTTATGAAGATCTTCAGAAGGAGCGTGATTCATTACTTGCTCAACATGTCAGTGCTTCTCACGAAGAGTTTGAACCACCATGTCTAAACTGCATTGAACGTGATAATGCTACATCTATTGCTGAGTGCTCTACTGCTGCCATTGTTGCAATATCTTCAACTATTGATGTGGTAACTAACCCCTCTGCTGAGGAAACCACTACTATTGCTGATGAAAATGCTAGGTTGAAGACTTTGCTTGAAACAGGGATGTACAAAAGCCTCAAAGGACATCATACTCTATGTGATGTCCTCAAAAAGCAGATACTGAACCGAAACCCTAGGAAAGAGGGTGTTGGGTTCGACATGAAAATGAAAGTTGATGGTTCATACAGGAAGCCTCAGCAGTATCCCAAAACCACTTGGGTTGCTGCAAAGGAACCTACAGTGGATCCATCTACCTTATCTGGCTTCACTTGTGCTAATCCTGTTATCATTGATGAATATTTTGATGCACACTATAAACTATTTAAGAATCAAAATGGTGAAGTGTTTGCCAGGTATATTGGTACTAACTGCAGGAATGGACCACCTATGAAGAAGATCTGGGTACCCAAAGGTTGTCTTGAGAAGATTCCAGCAAATACTGTCATGACACCTCCTGGGATGAAGACAAACCCCAGACCAAAGGCTTCATATGGTCATAAGGCTTCATACAGACAAAGGATTCATCTGAGTCACCCTAACGCGAATGTTTTGTAGGGAAACCATACTCACACCCATGAATATGAGCGTGTTTCATCAAACCGCTATGTTCATAAATCCAAAAAAAATTCTGCCTATTCTTATGAGTATTATTCTCCTCCTACAAGACTATTTGCTAGGGCCCCAAAGCCAAAATTCTCAGATGTTGCTCTTAGACTCATTGCTTCTAAGCCACCCCTGAAGATGTGGGTGGTTAAGAAGAACTAACTTTCTCTTGCAGGGAAAGGTCTCCAGCCTATAATCAAAGGCTTCTGATGCTATTGCTGGGGACCTAAAACACTTGTAGGGCACAAGATCAAATGCCCAAAATGACTTACTGCTCATACTATTCATAAATCACGTGCTGAACATCTTATCAGTCCTGACTTACATCTAAAGCTTTCATAATCCACCTATGCATCAATTGTTTATGCTTCACAATGGCTTTTGGTGAAGCCTATCCTCCTAACTGCATTGTAGGGGGAGACACCAAAGTCTTCAGAATGGATTATGGATAGCGGATGCACAAATCATATGACCGGTGATCGGAATCTTCTCATGGACTCAACTTTACGTCCATCCAACAAGAGTCACATCACATTTGCTGATACTGGTAAAAGCAAAGTGTTGGGTCTAGGTAGAGTTGCAATCTCAAGAGATCAGCACATGGATAAAGTCATGCTTGTTGAATCTCTTAGCTTCAACTTAATGTCTGTCTCAATGCTTTGTGACTTAAACATGATTGTGATCTTTGGTAAATTTTGTTGCATGGTACTAATGGAATCTGACAAGTCTTTAGTATTTGAAGGATACAGAACAGGTGGTCTGTATATGGTAGATTTCTCAGCAAGACCGCAGATGGCCGTATGTCTTCTAGCAAAAGCTTCAGAGTGCTGGCTCTGGAATCGGAGGCTAGGACATGCTGGCATGAGGAACTTGCACACCCTCGCAAAGAAGAAGCATGTCACAGGCATCGAGGAAGTCAAGTTCAAGAAAGATCATCTATGTGGTGCCTATGAAGTTGGGAAGATGACTAGAGCCAAGCACCCCTCGAAGACAATCATGACGACATCCAAACCCTTCGAGCTGCTCCACATGGACTTATTTGGCCCTACTCACTACTCCACATTCTCTACCACAGCCTGTCTCTATGGCTTATGTGACACCCCGAGACCGATGCTCCAGGCGTCAGCCAGTTATTCGTCGTCGTTACCATGTCATCTGCTTGCGTGTTGCATCTTGCCATGTCATCATGTGTGTTGCATAAGCATGTTTTTAAAACTTGCATCCGCCCGAGTCCCCTCGTCCTTTCCATTGTCCGTTCTGAGCCCAGACACACTCGCACGCGCCCGCGGTGTCTCCGAATATTTATTTTGTGAGTGGCCGAAAAACGTTCTCGGAATGGGTTGAAACTTGGCGTGTGGTCTTATTATAGTGTAGACAGGCCGCCTGCCAAATTTCATCGCATTCGGAGCTCGTTGGATAGCCCAACGGATTTATATAGCGGCACTAGTCGCCGGTTAATTTGTCGGATGTTTTCGGTCTCCGAAAACCCCCGCGGGCCTCTTTCCCTTCTCTCCTCTTAGCCCGAAGCCCCTCTAACACAGCCCACCTAGGCCCAGCCTATTCCCCTTCGCTCCGTTGCCATTGGATCACGATCCGATGGCTCCGGATCGGTCCAAAACCCCCAAACCCTAGGTTTTCCCTATATAAAGGCCCTCCATGCCAAAAATGGACAGCCTAACCCTTCCCTAACCTCCAGCCTCCTCCCTTGCATCAATTTCCGCGCAGCCCCTCTCCACAACCGCCACTTGGCGCCGCCAAGTCAGCCAGCCACCTCATTTCCGCCATGTGGCAGCACCCTATTGGGCCACCTCAGCCTTCCACCGCCTTCCAGCCACTCCTGGCCCTCCACCTGGCATTCCCCGCCGCCAGCCAACCGCCTCCCCGTGCCAGGCCCGTTCCTCGTACCCCGCGCCGTATCGGACCCCTCAGCCGTCTCGCCTCGCTGCCATCGCTGCCTCGTCGGGCCATGCGCCGCCACCCTGTTTTCTTCCTCGCGGGATCGCCGCGTTGACTGCCGGAGTCACTAGCGCTTGGGTCCTAGGCGCCGGAGTTGTCCGTTTGTATCCGGACATGTCCGTTCAGTCAACCCCCCCTTGAGGTAGTTTTTTTCTTCTAAGTCCCAAAAACCCCATGTAAAGTTGCATCTTTGAGTGCCTGTAAATAATTGTGTGCTTATCCAAATTGAGTGAATGAGATGTCAAAATGATCGTGGTGATATGCTCTACACTTTGTTCCATTGTGACATGCTCATTTGAGTTCATCTAGATGCTTAAATATCCGTTGCAAGAGTGCTACTTGTTATAAACTGCTGCTACTTGTTATTTTGTTGCTATGTTTGAGATGTGATAACTTGGTGCATGTTTATCCAAATGATGCAAATGATATGCCAAAATGTTCATCATGAGATGCTCTACATGTTGGTTGCTATAACATGCTTGTTTGAGTTCATATTGCCATGTTTATCTATGTTGCAAAAGTGCATTTGGCTGTTATGTTCTGAAACTTGTTACGAGATGCCTAGTTGAGGAGCTTGTTGCTATTGTTGTGTTTGTCCCCTTGTCACATGCCTAGATGTTTTAGAATCTCCATGATGTATTATTTTATGTGGTGCATTAAACTTTCCATGATATGCCTTGTGTTGACTTAAACATGCTTGCAAACTTGCCATGTTGCTGTTACTGTTTTAACACCTAGTGAAATTTCACTAAGTCTGGAATCTGTAATATCCTGATGCTATGTTTGCTTGATGCCCTAGATAAATCCATGTTAGTTTTGGGGTGGCCATTGATCATTCCTTGTTGTATATGTTGTTGTCTATCCATGCATACCTTCACTTGCTCATTTGACTTGATGTAGCTTATTTAATTCTTGCTCCCAAGTTGCTATAAAATATTGCTGTCAGGTTTATAGTGTCATGGTCAAAATGTTGTAGCTTGTTGCTATTGATCCATGCCTCCTATGGAGTTGTTTGCTGTAGGATATGTCTACTTCATGTCCATGCTTCTTGTAACCATGTTTGAGTGTTGTAGCATATATATTTCTTGCTTCCAAGTTGCTATGTGGTTGTTAATTTCAGCTTGTTGTTATATCTTGTTTCATGTGTATCTTTTAGCCCGTTGCTCCGTTTGGGGTGTTCCTTATATGAAACTTGAGTGATTTTGCATGTAGAATCATAATATCATCTTGTTTTCATGTTTGGAGTGAGTTTGGTTGATGTTTGGGTGCATCTTGCACTGTTGCCATGTTGTGCTTCCTGCCTTGCCATGTTGTGCTTCCTACCTTGCCATGTTATGCTTCCTATATAGACTTGCTGTGCTTCCTGTATAGATTTGTCATGCATCATACCTTGCCATGTATTGCATCATATAAACTTGTGTTGTTTTTCTATGCTTCCTACCTTGCCATGTTATGCTTCCTGTACAGACTTGCTGTGCTTCCTGTATAGATTTGTCATGCATCATACCTTGCCATGTATTGCATCATATATATAGACTTGTGTTGTTTTGTTGTGCTTCCTACCTTGCCATGTTTTGCTTCCTGTATATACTTGCTGTGCATCATATGTAGACTTGTCATGCATCCTACTTGGTAGTGCATATTGTCATGTTCTTGAGTGGTTTGTTTACCGTGTTGCTTGCTTCTTCTCGTTAGTGCTTGTTCTGTTGCGTTCACGAGGATTCGTTCGTCTACCCGTGGTTCTTCTTCAAGACTTCTTCTCCGTCTTCTTCACGGAACCGTTCTTCCTCCTTGCGGGATCTCAGGCAAGATGACCGTAACCTTGGATATCTTTACTATCTTTGCCATTGCTTAGTGTCTCGATGCTATCGTTGTATGTCGCGCTACCCATCATTATTGTCAGCCTCTCCTTGTTGCCATGAAACCTCTAACCTTTGAAACCTTCCAAGCAAAACCATTGTTTGGCTATGTTACCCGCTTGCTCAGCCCCTCTTATAGCGTTGTTAGTTGCAGGTGAAGATGAAGATCGTTCCAGGAGGGAACTTGTTGTTGGAATATCACAATATGTTATATATATTATAACACACCTATCTACTGGGCATGGGTGGAAGGCTTGGCCTTTTGCTCGGTGTTTTGTTCCACTCATGCCACCTTAGGCGCCGATAAACCGACATTATGTTCCTTGATTTTGCGTTCCTTACACGATGGGTATATGGGGACCCCTTGACAGTTCGTCTTTGAATAAAACTCCTCCAGCAAGGCCCAACATTGGTTTTAATTTGCTCATAATAACAACTTAATTAATTAATTAAATTGCATAGGGAGTTAGTGCTACCCGAGGATTCTTTCTACATAGCAGGGGGGCCAGTGCTGATGGTGTTGGTCCCAAACTAGAGCCACTTGCGGTGCCACCTAGTTATCTGGGGTCTTCGGTTGCTGTACGTAGTGCTCATCCGGACGTGGCCTGAGACGAGATACGCGTGGCTACTATCAGGGTGTCGGCACGCCGGGAGGTCTTGCTGGACTTGTTTTACCATTGTCGAAATGTCTTGTGCACCGGGATGCCGAGCCTGATCGGATTTCCCTAAGATAAGGGATGATGATATTATATTTATCACTTCAGCTAATCGTGAGAGCTTGTGATGGGCTAAGTTGGGACACCCCTGCAGGGTTATGATCTTTCGAAAGCCATGCCCGTGGTTATGTGGAAGATTGGAATTTGTTAATGTCCGGTTGTAGAAAACTTGACAGAGGATCCGAAGTAAAACACACAACTGTGTGAGTAACCGTGACTGTCTCTTTTCATTTTGAGAAGAGAACATGGTGGGGTTATGTTTGACTTGTATGTAGTTCAGGATCTTTAGCGATCACTACTAGTTGCGACCGTTTGCGTAGATGCTCATCTTATTCTTGTACTCGTAAGTTAGCAACCATATTATGCTTAGCCGCTGCTGCAACCTCGCCACTTTATCTCTTCCTACCTATTGAGCTTTGCTAGTCTTATTACCCATGGTTATGGGATTGCTGAGTCCTCGTGGCTCACATATACTACAACAACAGTTGCAGGTGCAGGTTTCCGATGTCTTGACGTGAGAGCGATGATTGTTGTTTGGAGTTCTTTCTTCTTCAGTCTTGGGTTAGGTTCCGGGTCGGCAGCCTGGGATAGCAGATGGATGTCTTTGTGCTTTTCATGTTTGTATCCATAGTTGGATACTTTGTATTGATGTTGTTGTATTCATGTGACTTGTATGTATTGTTGTATCCCCAATGTATGTATGTAATGGTACGATGTAATGATATCCATCTTGCTAAGCGCCCGAAATGTGGTTGTGCCCCAATCACGTAAGTGTCACGTGATCGGGATAGAATTGCATCTTGGGCCTGACAAGTTGGTATCAGAGCCTCGACCGACCATAGGAGCCCCCTTGATTGATCGTAGCTTGGCCGTTGTTGAGTCTAGCAAAAAACTTTTTCGGAGTCTAGTTATATCGGAGAGTAGGAATTCTTTTTTACTCCCCTGCCCCTTCGTCGCTCTAGTGTGGAAAATTGACGTAGGTGGATCGAATTACTCCTCTTCCCCTTCAATTTTTTTAGGATCACGTGGATAGTTTTCGTTCGTCGTGTTGTTAGTTCTTTCATCTGGTGCATCTCTCATCAAGTGGATTCGACCCTCTTCTTCTTTGCAAGTTCAACCTCAGTTCTTTTCAACCGATGCCATTTTCCCCGTTCGATGTGGTCTTTCTTTTTCCCTCCTGCCCACCCTTTTGCTTCTCGGACCGGAGTCCTTAATCGAGTATCCATCCTACTTGTGTGAATCCTTTGCATTCTTCCTCAGTTATTTCAACTGGTGAATTCTCCTCTCGTTCATCATTCTTCATCTCTTTTCTTTCCGATGGTTCCAATTCGATTTATTATCGGTGTTGTTCTTATTCTTTCATCGGTTCAAGTGTTTTTCCCCCTGCATGTTTACCTCTCGCCATTGACTATCCGGAGTTATGAAGACATCTCAAGAGATTTGTCTGTGCTCCAATTAATTCGAGGTTGTCACCTCATTCGAGTTTTTCAATCGTTATGGTGCATCATCTCCTTTGCATTCCATTTCAATGGAGTTCTCCCTTCGATGGGCTAATAACCCACAGGTCTTTCCCAGGATCTTACCTGACTCTTCTAATTTCCCGGAGTGTTCCGAAATTCTTTCAAGTGTGATGTAAGTATGGATTCCATCAGTCATATGCCTTCTGAAGATCGTTTACAAATTCTTTTCATCATTGGTTCAACCTTTCTTCTTTTAATTCTTCCGGAGTATTTCTTGAATTCTTTCTTTGTGTTCCTCCGAAGGCCATCATCTCAGAAGATTTCTTCGTTCTCAGTTTTCAACTTCGTCCTCCAAATATTCTTCATTGATGCCACTTCGTTCGTCTCACATTCCTCCGGTGCTTGTTCAAGTATTCTTTAATCAGTTCACAATCTCTTCGTTCTCGTCATTCTAATTGTCCTCAAGTGCTTTATTCTTCCCGGAGATTCATTCTCTTGTGTTCACTCAATCTCAATTCTTCACGGTGGCTTGTCCTCTTGCATCGTTCAATTTCATTCCTTACGGTGGTCATTCTCGTTCTTCACTCGATTTTTAATTCTTCACGGTGGTTCGTTCTATTCTTCACTCGGCTTTAATTCCTTACGGTGGTTCGCTCAAGAGTTCTTTTCCGGTGCTATCTTATCAACTCAATTCGTTCATTTTATTTCAATCCTACCGGTGTTTCACGAAGATTTTCGCAAGTTCGCGATATATCCTTCTTTAATCAATTTCATCGAGAATAAGTAGTATGTGAATCCATTGTTCATCAATTTAATTGATGGAGGATAAGCATGACATAATTCTTATTCTTTTCATCGAGTTGTTTAATTCCTTCCTTCGGAGTTTATTCTTCATGAATAAATTCTAGTTCCAATTGCTTTAATCTTTTCTTTTCCGGAGTTCAAATTTTCTCGGCCTTCTCATCGGACCCCGTCTAATCAACGCAAGGATTTATTCTTATTCTTCTTCATAGTTCATCAGCCTTTCGTTACCGGAGTTCGTCATGGTGGTTCTTCATCTTTTCATTCATTCTTCAAACATTCATCTAATTCTTATGGAGCAGCTCAAGCATTCTTATTCTTTTGCCTCTCGAGTGCAAATAATTCTCCTATTCTTTTGAAGGGGAGTTTTGCATTTTTTCCTTCATCTTAATTATTCCATCTTTTGGTTGCGGCATAATTCACCTCAAGTTTTGAGATGTTTTCAATAAGTCCACGACAAGCTTATTCTTTTGTTGTTGATTTTATCAACAATTCCATTCAAGTCCTTCGTTGAGGATGCTCTTTAAATTCATTCGTGCTCGAAGTTGTCATCTTCTTCTCCGTCCTTTTAATTGCCTTCTTTCAATTCTTCTGGAGGTTTTCTATTGTTACTCTCGTCGAGTATCGTTCCATCTTCTCAAGTTCTTGTTCCATTCCATTCATGTTCAACCGGTGTGCTATTTCTTTCAGTCTTAACCGAAGTGCTGCCCGAATTCCTTCGTGAAGATTTCTTTTCTATCTCTTTTAACCGGAGTGGTTTCAAATTCATTCTCGTTGCTTCAGTTCGTGCTTCGTGCCTTTCAACCTCATTGGTTCTCGTGTGTTCCTTGTTCCTCTTTTGTAATGGAGCTTCTCTTTCTCATTCATCTCCATTATATTCTTTCTTTCGAAGTTGTTCATCCTCTCAAGGTTCTTTGCTTTCACTCTTTTGTCCTCGAAGAACTTTGTTCTTCATTTTCCTCTCCCGTCTCGTTCCTAAGATCTCGGGACGAGATCTCTTGTTAGTAGGGGAGTGTTGTGACACCCCGAGACTGATGCTCCAGGTGTCAGCCAGTTATTCGTCGTCGTTGCCATGTCATCTGCTTGCGTGTTGCATCTTGCCATGTCATCATGTGTGTTGCATAAGCATGTTTTTAAAACTTGTATCCGCCCAAGTCCCCTCGTCCTTTCCATTGTCCGTTCTGAGCCCAGACACACTCGCACGCGCCCGCGGTGCCTCCGAATATTTATTTTGTGAGTGGGCAAAAAACGTTCTCGGAATGGGTTGAAACTTGGCGTGTGGTCTTATTATAGTGTAGACAGGCCGCCTGCCAAATTTCATCGCATTCGGAGCTCGTTGGATAGCCCAACGGATTTATTTAGCGGCACTAGTCGCCGGTTAATTTGTCGGATGTTTTCGGTCTCCGAAAACCCCCGCGGGCCTCTTTCCCTTCTCTCCTCTTAGCCCGAAGCCCCTCTAACACAGCCCACCTAGGCCCAGCCTATTCCCCTTCGCTCCGTTGCCATTGGATCACGATCCGATGGCTCCGGATCGGTCCAAAACCCCCAAACCCTAGGTTTTCCCTATATAAAGGCCCTCCATGCCAAAAATGGACAGCCTAACCCTTCCCTAACCTCCAGCCTCCTCCCTTGCATCAATTTCCGCGCAGCCCCTCTCCACCCCCGCCACTTGGCGCTGCCAAGTCAGCCAGGCACCTCATTTCCGCCATGTGGCAGCACCCTATTGGGCCACCTCAGCCTTCCACCGCCTTCGAGCCACTCCTGGCCCTCCACCTGGCATTCCCCGCCGCCAGCCGACCGCCTCCCCGCGCCAGGCCCGTTCCAGCCCGCCCTGGGCCGCGACCGGGCCGCGCCGGGCCCGAGCCGCCCCGCTCCTCCCGCAGCTGTCGCACCTCCCGCATCCTCCTGTGGGCGCTGGATCCCGCCGCCGTCTGGGGATCTCGTTGGAGCCCCGTCGCCCTCGCCGGAGTCGCCGCCTGCGACCACTCCTCCGCCGCTCGGTGCTCTCTCTCCCTTCCCCCTCTCCTTCTTGCTTCTTCCTCCCTCACGAGCTGCCATGTCCCGCGTTCTCAAGAGCTCGTCGCCGCCACGGGAACCACCGGAGCAGGCCACCGTTCGCCAAGCCGCCGGTGGATCCGAGGCGCCTGCCCTGGATCCGTCCTTTCCTCGTACCCCACGCCGCATCGGACCCCTCAGCCGTCTCGCCTCGCTGTCGTCGCTGCCTCGCCGGGCCATGCGCCGCCAACCTGTTTTCTTCCTCGCGGGATCGATCCAGTATGGATCTGGTCGCCGCGTTTACTGCCGGAGTCACTGGCGCTTGGGTCCCAGGCGCCGGAGTTGTCCACTTGTATCCGGACATGTCCGTTCAGTCAACCCCCCCTTGAGGTAGTTTTTTTCTTCTAAGTCCCAAAAACCCCATGTAATGTTGCATCTTTGAGTGCCTGTAAATAATTGTGTGCTTATCCAAATTGAGTGAATGAGATGTCAAAATGATCGTGGTGATATGCTCTACTCTTTGTTCCATTGTGCCATGCTCATTTGAGTTCATCTAGATGTTTAAATATCTGTTGCAAGAGTGCTACTTGTTATAAACTGCTGCTACTTGTTATTTTGTTGCCATGTTTGAGATGTGATAACTTGGTGCATGTTTATCCAAATGATGCAAATGATATGCCAAAATGTTCATCATGAGATGCTCTACATGTTGGTTGCTGTAACATGCTTGTTTGAGTTCATATTGCCATGTTTATCTATGTTGCAAAAGTGCATTTGGCTGTTATGTTCTGAAACTTGTTACGAGATGCCTAGTTGAGGAGCTTGTTGCTATTGTTGTGTTTGTCCCCTTGTCACATGCCTAGATGTTTTAGAATCTCCATGATGTATTATTTGATGTGGTGCATTTAACTTTCCATGATATTCCTTGTGTTGACTTAAACATGCTTGCAAACTTTCCATGTTGCTATTACTGTTTTAACACTTAGTGAAATTTCACTAAGTCTGGAATCTGTAATATCCTGATGCTATGTTTGCTTGATGCCCTAGGTAAATCCATGTTAGTTTTGGGGTGGCCATTGATCATTCCTTGTTGTATATGTTGTTGTCTATCCATTCATGCCTTCACTTGCTCATTTGACTTGTTGTAGCTTATTTAATTCTTGCTCCCAAGTTGCTATAAAATATTGCTGTCAGGTTTTTAGTGTCATGATCAAAATATTGTAGCTTGTTGCTATTGATCCATGCCTCCTATGGAGTTGCTCCAATGGAGTTGTTTGCTGTAGGATATGTCTACTTCATGTCCATGCTTCTTGTCACCATGTTTGAGTGTTGTAGCATATATATTTCTTGCTTCCAAGTTGCTATGTGGCTGTTAATTTCAGCTTGTTGTTATATCTTGTTTCATGTGTATCTTTTAGACCGTTGCTCCGTTTGGGGTCTTCCTTATATGAAACTTGAGTGATTTTGCATGTAGAATCATAATATCATCCTGTTTCCATGTTTGGAGTGAGTTTGGTTGATGTTTGGGTGCATCTTGCACCGTTGCCATGTTGTGCTTCCTACCTTGCCATGTTGTGCTTCCTACCTTGCCATGTTATGCTTCCTGTATAGACTTGTTGTGCTTCCTGTATAGATTTTTCATGCATCATACCTTGCCATGTATTGCATCATATAAACTTGTGTTGTTTTTCTATGCTTCCTACCTTGCCATGTTATGCTTCCTTTATAGACTTGCTGCGCTTCCTGTATAGATTTGTCATGCATCATACCTTGCCATGTATTGCATCATATATATAGACTTGTGTTGTTTTGTTGTGCTTCCTACCTTGCCATGTTTTGCTTCCTGTATATACTTGTTGTGCACCATATGTAGACTTGTTGTGCATCCTACTTGGTAGTGCATATTGTCATGTTCTTGAGTGGTTTGTTTACCGTGTTGCTTGCTTCTTCTCGTTAGTGCTTGTTCCGTTGCGTTCGTGAGGATTCGTTCGTCTACCCGTGGTTCTTCTTCAAGACTTCTTCTCCGTCTTCTTCACAGAATCGTTCTTCTTCCTTGCGGGATCTCAGGCAAGATGACCGTAACCTTGGATACCTTTACTATCTTTGCCATTGCTTAGTGTCTCGATGCTATCGTTATATGTCGCGCTACCCATCATTATTGTCAGCCTCTCCTTGTTGCCATGAAACCTCTAACCTTTGAAACCTTCCTAGCAAAACCATTGTTTGGCTATGTTACCCGCTTGCTCAGCCCCTCTTATAGCATTGTTAGTTGCAGGTGAAGATGGAGATCGTTCCAGGAGGGAACTTGTTGTTGGAATATCACAATATGTTATATATATTATAACACACCTATATACTGGGCATGGGTGGAAGGCTTGGCCTTTTGCTCGGTGTTTTGTTCCACTCATGCCACCTTAGGCGCCGATAAACCGGCATTATGTTCCTTGATTTTGCGTTCCTTACACGATGGGTATATGGGGACCCCTTGACAGTTCGTCTTTGAATAAAACTCCTCCAGCAAGGCCCAACAATGGTTTTAATTTGCTCATAATAACAACTTAATAAATTAATTAAATTGCATAGGGAGTTAGCGCTACCCGAGGATTCTTTCTACATAGCAGGGGGGCAGTGCTGATGGTGTTGGTCCCAAACTAGAGCCACTTGCGGTGCCACCCAGTTATCTGGGGTCTTTGGTTGCTGTACGTAGTGCTCATCCGGACGTGGCCTGAGACGAGATACGCGCGGCTACTATCAGGGTGTCGGTACGCCGGGAGGTCTTGCTGGACTTGTTTTACCATTGTCGAAATGTCTTGTGCACCGGGATGCCGAGCCTGATCGGATTTCCCTAAGATAAGGGGTGATGATATTATATTTATCACTTCAGCTAATCGTGAGAGCTTGTGATGGGCTAAGTTGGGACACCCCTACAGGGTTATGATCTTTCGAAAGTCGTGCCCGCGGTTATGTGGCAGATTGGAATTTGTTAATGTCCAGTTGTAGAAAACTTGACATAGGATCCGAAGTAAAACACACAACTGTGTGAGTAACCGTGACTGTCTCTTTTCATTTTGAGAAGAGAACACGGTGGGGTTATGTTTGACTCGTAAGTAGTTCAGGATCTTTAGCGATCACTACTAGTTGCGACCGTTTGCGTAGATGCTCATCTTATTCTTGTACTCGTAAGTTAGCCACCATATTATGCTTAGCCGCTGCTGCAACCTCACCACTTTACCTCTTCCTACCTATTGAGCTTTGCTAGTCTTGTTACCCATGGTTATGGGATTGCTGAGTCCTCATGGCTCACAGATACTACAACAACAGTTGCAGGTGCAGGTTTCCGATGGCTTGACGTGAGAGCGATGATCGTTGTTTGGAGTTCTTTCTTATTCAGTCTTGGGTTAGGTTCCGGGTCGGCAGCTTGGGATAGCAGATGGATGTCTTTGTGCTTTTCATGTTTGTATCCGTAGTCGGATACTTTGTATTGATGTTGTTGTATTCATGTGACTTCTATGTATTGTTGTATCCCCAATGTATGTATGTAATGGTACGATGTAATGATATCCATCTTGCTAAGCGCCCGAAATGTGGTTGTGACCCAATCACGTAAGTGTCACGTGATCGGGATAGAATTGCATCTTGGGCCTGACAGCTTCGTCATTGTTGATGATTACTCAAGATACACATGGGTGCACATAATACTCAACAAGATTGAGGTGCAAGATGTCTTCAGACGCTTCGCCAAGCGTGCCATGAACAATTATGGCATCAAGATCAAACATATCAGAAGTGAAAATGGCACTGAATTCAAGAACACTGGCCTCGATCTTTATCTGGATGAGATGGGAATCACTCATGAATTCTCAGCCCCATATACACCTCAGCAAAATGGGATCGTTGAGCGCAAGAACAGAACTCTAATTGAGATGGCTCGAACGATGCTCGATGAGTACAAAACACCAAGAAGATTCTGGCCCGAAGCTATTGATACTGCATGCCATATCATCAACCATGTTTATCTTCACAAGCTTCTGAAGAAAACATCCTATGAACTCCTCACTGGAAAGAAGCCAAATGTAAGCTACTTTAGAGTATTTGGAGCTAAGTGCTGGATCAAGGATCGTCATCATAAGTCAAAATTTGCACCCAAAGCTCATGAAGGCTTCATGCTCGGATATGGGAAGGACTCACACTCCTACAGAGTCTTCAACATTTTTCTCTATAAAACTGTTGAAACTGTGGATGTGAGATTTTATGAGACAAATGGATCACAAAGAGAATCCCTACCAAATGTGCTAGATGAAGCTTCACCAAATGAATCTATCAAGCTAATGGGAACAGGTGAAATCATGCCTTATGAAGCACAACCTGACGAGGAACTCACCATCTCTGCTCCAAATCAACCTGACGACAATGCTCAGCCTGAAGACAATACTCCTGATGAAGACAATGCTTAGCAAGAGCAAAATCTTCGTCCAGCTCATCCTCGTGTTGCAAATGAAGTACAAGTTGAGAAGATAATTGATAGCATAAATGCTCCTGGTCCACTCACTCGCTCAAGAGCAACACAACTTGCAAATTTCTGTGGGCATTTTGCTTTTGTCTCAATATCTGAACCCAAGAAAGTTGCTGAAGCTTTTATGGAGCCTGAATGGATTCAAGCAATGCAAGAAGAGCTTCAACAGTTTGAGCTAAACAATGTGTGGGAACTTTTCAAGCGTCCTGATCCTCGAAAGCACAACATAATAGGCACAAAATGGATCTATCGCAACAAGCAAGATGAGCATGGTCAACTGGTCAGAAACAAAGCTCGTCTCGTTGCTCCTGTGGCTAGACTTGAAGCTATTCGTATACTGCTAGCCTATGCAAATCATCACAACATACTTCTATATCAAATGGATGTAAAGAGTGCTTTTCTCAATGGAAGAATTCAAGAAGAAGTGTATGTTGCACAACCACCTGGCTTTGAAGACCCAAAACGTCCTGATATGGTATACAAGCTCAACAAGGCACTGTATGGCCTCAAACAAGCGCCTCGTGCTTGGTATGACACCCTCAAAGACTTCCTGAAGAGCAAAGGCTTCAAACCTGGATCCCTAGATCCCACACTCTTCACGAAGACATATGATGATGAGCTATTTGTCTGCCAAATCTATGTGGATGACATTATCTTCGGCTGCATGGACAAGAAATACAGTGATGAGTTCGGTCACATGATGCAAGAACAATATCAAATGTCTATGATGGGTGAGCTGAAGTTCTTCCTTGGTCTTCAAATTTGTCAGCAAAGCAACGGCATCTTCATATCTCAAGAGAAGTATCTTAAAGACTGCCTGAAGAAGTTTAGAATGCAAGACTGCAAAGGGTACTCGACGCCAATGCCTGCTAAACATCATCTAGGTCCCGACGCTAATGGTAAAGAGTTTGATCAACAGGTATACCGCTCCATGATTGGTTCTTTACTTTATTTATGTGCATCTAGGCCAGATATTATGCTTAGTGTTTGCATGTGTGCTTGATATCAAGCGGCACCAAAGGAGTCGCATCACTTAGCTGTGAAGCGAATACTTCGATATTTGGCTTACACCCCAACACTAGGATTATGGTATCCAAACGGCTCAGAGTTTGATCTAGTAGGATTTTCAGATGCTGATTATGCTGGTGACAAAGTTGATCGCAAGTCCACATCTGGCACATGTCACTTTCTAGGACGATCGCTTGTTTGTTGGTCTTCAGAGAAGCAGAACTGTGTATCACTCTCCACTGCTGAATCTGAATACATTGCTGCTGGATCTTGCTGCGCTCAACTTCTATGGATGAAGCAAACACTCAAGGACTATGGAGTCCATCTGAAGCATGTGCCACTCTACTGTGATAATGAAAGCGCCATTAAGATTGCCAACAACCCAGTTCAGCACTCGAAGACAAAGCACATTGAAATTCCTCATCACTTTCTCAGAGATCATGTTATGAAGGAAGATATTGATATCATACACGTCAACACTGAAGAGCAACTGGCAGATATCTTCACAAAGCCCTTGGATGAGAAAAGGTTTTGCAAGTTGCGGTGTGAGCTAAATATCTTAGAATCCTCAAATGTCCTGTAATCAGGCACACATCCTAATACTTATGCATTTTGATGACTTAGATGTGCAACACACGAAGTAAAGTATATCTTCGATCAATGAAGACTTACATTCTAAGTGTGAATACATTCACATGGAATTTGACTTCGCAGCGCCACGATAATTGTGCGCCGTGTCTGGGTCTAATACTTCCTATACGGTGGGTAACGCCACCACCAAATTCTTGTTTGAAGCGTTTCCTGTGGCGCTACATTTGCAAAGTCTTCGCACTTGGTTTGTCTTCATATAGGACATATATATATATATATATATATATATATATATATATATATATATATATATATAGAATTGTGTTCTGTCCTCAACAGCATTCACTTATAGCTATGTCTTCGTATTTGAATCTTTTGGACTAAGTGAATGTGATCGGACCCTAACCTCTCTATGCTTTCTGATCTCACACTCTGTCTGTCCAAATCATATGCATTTTGTTGAAACAGTCGAATATCTTCTCTGCATCCTTGTCAGCAGAAGAAACGGAGACAAACTTTATATCTGATTTTAATGCTCCATCCATTATGCCTGAAACTCGGAGAAGCCGAAACGACCACTCCGACAGTCGTGGTGTACGTGGGATCATGGGACAACTCCCAATGCATTACATGACCGCCACGTGTCACTCGTACGCGAACCATCAGGGGCACCTGAGTAATTACGCTGTGCCGTCTCCCATGCCTATAAATGCACGTCTCATCACGGTCAAAAGTTTCTTCCACCACCTCTCCACCTCGACCAACCTTAGCGCCTCCGCTAGCTTTCGACGACGCCGGCGATGAAGCGCTTCGTTGCCGCAACTTTGTCGACGCCGTCCTCACGCCGGACGCGGACATCTTCTACTCCGTCGTCGCCGTAGCTGTCCTCCGTCACCAAGTTAGGGCACGGAAGACCAAACTGTTGGGCATCCAACTCCTACTCCGTCTAAGCAGTTCATCGTGTGGTAAATAAAACTTGCTTTTTACCATCTTCTAGATCCATAAAGATTCATCTATTTTATGTCACACCCTGCATTTTGTAACATGTTATTTGCATCAATGAAGCATGAAAATTTGGACCAACAATTTTTTTAGCATCATTTGGCTTTTATTTGGAATTGAGTTTTTCTTCATATGCTTTTCATGTGCTCATTAAAGTCAACTATTACCTCTTGTAGAATTCACCTCCATACCCAAAACTTCCGCCCAATGATCATGCCAAGTGTTATATAACAGTATAGTATTTTCTTACAAAATTAATTTGGCCAAAATGTATTTTATAAATTTAGTATTCCCAAAACCCCTGAATTAAGGTTTGCACTGCAAGTGCTTGATTTAGGGTGAGAAAATTATTTCGAAAGGTACATTTGAAACCTAGTAGTCATAGGTCTCCCAGAAACCACAAAAGTATAATTTTAAAAGTTATTTTCCTATTTTATTTAAAAGCTTTTTCTTAAGGCCAGAAATGGTCTTTAGTAGGGGAAAATTATTTAAGTATTTCAAAAATATTTGCCAAAATTCAGGGAGACTCATAGGACATATATTGTCCATATATAAGAGTTTCAACACTTGGTCATGTTCAAAATAATGGGCTAATCCCTCCAAAACCCTTTCTGGATATTTCAAGCTTTTGAAATATTTACAAAGGAAATATTCTCCAAAAATTCCAGGGAAATTCTATTATGTCACATATGGCATATATGATGATCTTGCCAAGTCCCATGTCTTGGGAAGCAAGAAAACATCATCAAAACCCTTCATATCCATTCTGTCCATATTTGAAGTTTGAGCAACTTTACATTGCCAAACTTATCCAAATGCTCTCAAACTTGGTGCACATGTTAGAATGGCCTAATAAGGCATCTAGACCAAATGGCACAAGATTTGGAGTAGGGCAACTTGATCAGAATACCCCAAAACCATTTATGTTCAAATGCAAATTTGAACAACTTTACATTACCAACTTTTTACCTGGAGCTTCAAACTTTGTGGGCATGATCATAACCCCAAATGATGAAACTACACCAAGTGGTGCATCAAGGGGAGATGATTAGCTTGACTCAAACAAGATGAAGCCATTTCTGTTGATTTCTAGGGTTCACCAAAGTTACATTGGCTAGTTTCTTCAAATGAGCCCAAATTTGGTGAAACACCCTATTTTCTTATAGCATTCAATCCTGTTAAGTGTCATGGCAAGTGGAGATCATTTTCTTGACCAAACACTGATCAAACACCTTCTGCAAAATTACCAAAACCATCTTCTTGATCACTTTTACTATTTACCTTGGCCTCAACTTCCTACCACAGCTTCATCTAGTTAATATCTACCTCCAGTAACTCCCCCAAGTCCCCAGCTCCATGATTGAGGGGTAAAAACCCTAGTTCACCCTGCTGGACAGCCATTTTCTACCAAGTCACCAGCTTCTCTTCTCTCTCACAGCATCTCCAGAGCATCCAAAGCCACAGACGAGCTGCTTGCATCACCCTGGACCCCCCAGACACGATGGACGCGCCCAGAGGGCCAATGGCATGCCATGGCATGCGATAAGGCCGCTCCAGAGCGCACTATAGTGCGCCCTCGCATTGTAGCTTCGCCCAATCCAGCGTAGCCGACAGCCTCGCGCTCTCCCCTCGCGCCTCCCAACGCCCCTCGACGTCCGCAACCTCCACCGGTGATGTCCCCCTCCTCTCTCTCCCTCCAGTGGCCGCCTTCGCATGTGCACCGGCCACCCGCAACGTCCACTCGACGGCCTCACACGCGCGAACCCTCCGGCGCTGCCCCCGCTCCTCCTCTCTCCTCTACTAGGCGTAGGGCTCGTCCAGCAATGCCACAGACACACTCCCGTCGCCTCCCGTGCACTGTGGCGTCGAGAAGAAGCTCGCCGGTGCACAGGTCCACGGGACCTCGCCGTTCCCCTATAAATAGTACCCCCCCGAGCCCTCTACTCTGCACCAACAGCCTCCCCTCATCCCCTTTAGCCCTCCAGCACCACTAGTTCGTCCCCGAAGAGCCCAGTGCTCGAGATCGACCGGAGCTCCACCGCGTCGGGCAGCCGGCGATCTCGAGGTACAGGCCCTCTCAGCCCCTCCTTTTGCTCGATTCGGAACCGCCGCACCTCACTGATGCATTCCCCTCCCTTTTCCCCTTCTGCAGCTGCCGGAAATGAGCTAGCCAGCAGCTTCCCGACGACCCTCCGCCGTCCCACCTCGCCGCCAACGAGCCAGGCCTCCCCGGCGAGTCGCACCACCACCACTGCATCCGCGACTCGCTGCTGAGTCCGTCCCTGCCCTCAGTTGGCTCCGCCGTGCCCGGATTCGCCGCCGGTGAGCTCGCCGTCGCCGTGGCCGAGAGGTTGAAGATGACACGCGGGCCCCGCCTGTCATCCTCACCACTCTCTCTCTCTCTCCCCTCGCAGCCGCTGACCGCCGGGCCCCGCCCGTCAGGTTTAAAACCCTGACGTGCGCGCGCTGGCGCCCGTGCGGCTGGGCTGTTAGCCCTGGGCCGTGCACTATGGCCGTCCTGGCCCAGTTGCATAGGGCCTTTTCTTCTTTTTCTTTTTCTGTAAAGTTTCAAATAATTTTACAGAAATGAATATTATTCCAAATGAAATAATTCCAACTCCTAAAATCTTGTAATATTCCAACCTATTTAATGGTGTCACTTTCACACATATCTATGAAACTTTTCTATTCTGTTCAAATTTAAATTCAAATTTGAGCAATAAAACTCCTGTTCAAAAATCCCTAGATTCCATTCTGTAACTCTAAAACTCCAACTAAGAATTTTCTCCATCTTAGTTTGCCCTCTAGTATTTAACAAAAATGAGTTGACATTTTTCTGAGCACTTTGATTTTTCTGTTTTCATTGTGGTCTTATTTTCCCGTTGTTATTTTGCGACGATTAGATCCCGTATTTGACGAAGTTGCTGAACAAGGAGAAGGAGAAGGATTTGAAGTCTTTGAAGACCAAGCCAATCCAGGCAAGCAGCCCTTTGACCATGATACACTTGCGTTCTTCGGAACCCGTTTGTTTCCGAATGCATAGTGATAGGATGACGGTGGTGATCTAGTTGAAACCACCACATGATGCATGCTTACTCATGATCTTGCTATGTGCTAGATGTCATGCAAATGGTTAGTAGTGATGCTTGGTGATGCATGTGTGACATGAAACCTTTGTGCTTGAAATCTTTGCATAAACCCCATCGGGTGCCCCTAATGCCCGAGGGTGATGTTGAGTTAGGTCATCACTTGAGGAAGAAGTGATGTGCCAGTAAAATCTTGTGCATGGGTGAAATAATGGATTAGATTTATGTGTGACTACCGTCCCAACCAAACATGTGCAACCACTCTACCCCTTATGGGACGGGGCTTTATTGATTACTTAGGTCGATACTAGCATGGTGCCCGCATTACTAGTGACGGGAAGACTTGAGGTCTTTCTCGGGATGGGGTCGTGCTTGGATAGACGGCCATGACTGTTTTTACAGGGCACCGGACACACCGTTGGTCCCTTCGGGTACGCGTGACATTGAAATTAGGGCAAGTCCCGTGATCTATTGTTTGTACTCGAGGGCCGTGTACCAACGAGTGGACTCTATGTTAGTGTCGTCTAAGGAAAGATAATGACCGGGTGCTTCCCCCGAGTACTTGAGGTACTGCGGGATCGTGGGTGACACGAAAGCTTCCCGGATCTTGTTGGTAAAGTGCGCAACCTCTGCAGAGTGTAAAACTATTCGAATAGCCGTGTCCACGGTCATGGACAGTTGGGTGGTGCTACTTAAACTATGTCTAGAATTTTACCGCATCGATGAAAGTATGTGTGTGACGAGTCAAGGTGGTGACTTGACTCGATGAGTTGAATCATATTCATGTTGATATCGGTAACCTGTTTTCGAGGTTACGTGAACTCGTTGATGCATACACTTGATGGTAGAATAATTATTCTAGCCCATTGCTAGATTGCTCATTAATGTTCAATTGCATTGTTACTTTGAACCACATCATGGGTTGCTTGCGAGTACATTCAAAGTACTCATTGGCTTGCCACTGGTTATTTAATTGGCCAGGCATGGAGGAACATGAATATGAGGAAGAGTTCTTTGGAGACGATCATGCGAACTAGGACGCTATCCCTGTCAGAATGCCTGTAGGGTTAAGGCAGATGGCATGGGTTCTACCTATCATCGAAGACTTCCGCTATTTGTGTTATTTGCTATTCAGCCTGTGAGGCTTTATCTATGTAAGACTTGGCCATAATGGCCATAATTTGTGTAAGACGATATGTATGGATGTAAGACTCTTATTATTCAGCTTCTGTGTGTTCAGTGAGCATTGATCTCTGGGATCACTGTACACGTGCATTCGATGATCTCGACTTCTAAGTCGGGGTCCCTACAGAGCTGGTATCAGAGCCATCCTGACTGTAGGAAGCCTTAGTTAGCGTGGGCGTTAGTTAGATGAGACCCCTTTCCAAAAACCTTCTGAACCTCTCTTCTTTTCTAAAACTGAGATTTCATCAGCTTATTAACCCCTCCTATTCCACCTTTGTAGATGGCCGCTGTACCCGAAGAGCACCTGACCACTGGGTTTCCCTTGCTTCTCGAGGATAGCCTCCAGGAGTGCCAGTTCCACCGAGCGCCCATCCTCAAATACCTTGAGCATTGGGTTAGTGACACTGAGGTGGAATACCATGTGGAAGTGATCGTGAAGGCAAACGATCCTCCCACAAGTTGGTTCTTCGAGGGACCCCAGATGGCAACACTACCTCTCGCTGTCGAGGCTGTTGCACTCAAGGCACTAACCCGTCTCCGCGAGCTTCTTCCGGAGATGGCAGCCAAGATGACAACCCGCTTCTTACCTTACCGGAAGGAAGGTGAAGATGAAAGCAGCGCACTAGCCCCTCCACTAAAGGAAGGACTCTCGCTTCGGTTCCAGACCTATTTCAGTCTATATGCCGACAGCTTGGCACAAGACTTGGCCTCGGAATCAATGAAGCTCCGAGAAGAACTTCACAAGACCAAAGCACTTCTTCGCCGAGCTCAAGAGAAGACAAATAGGATCAAGAAGGAAGGAGCACCTTCCGGACAGTCCGCTATCACATACCGAGGCGGAAGGCCCTCCGAAGATGTATCTTCCAAGAATGATAAACCACCTCGGCGACGCCGGATGACGGCAAGGGAATATCGCAAGCTTTTCCCTGCACCACCGACGAAGCACCGTCGTATCCAACTCCTCCACTCCCCCACACCCTCAAGTGACAAGGGGGCCCAGACAGATGAAGACAAGGAGGAAGACCCAGAAGAGCCGGAATACGCGACCGAGCATTCCGCCGCTTAGGCATTATTCGCTACTCGGATATGCCAGTTGTGACCTCTACGGTAGGATAGGTCGTGTAACCCCTATGCGCAGTCGAGTCCTTGTATGGTTCATATGAAACCATCTAGTGTTTGATTTTGTTGTGTCTGGATGTATGTCGCATTCTTCCTTCGAGAATGTGTAAACGACTGCATCACCCATTTGGATTTTAATTAATGTGTTTTGGCCTTTCGGCCCTTGCATGATTTGATTAGTGTCACACCCACCCCCTTACTAGGCACCCATCTATCTTGCTTTCCCTCTTCCGAGTGATGAGACCTTTTACCGCTCCAACAGGATGCCTGTTGTAACTCGTACTGGTACGTCTACCCAGCAGCCTGAAACCGAAGCATCCGCTCAGTCAGAGGCAGGCCACGACCAAACCAACGACCAAGCTCCACCACCACCACCTCCTCCGAACATGGACATGGCTTAGCTTCTCCAAGCTTTCCGAGAGGAACGCCAAGCCAACACCGCAGCCCTTCAGTTGATTGCTCAAGCTGTCACCAACAACCGCCAGCCGGCGGGGAATGGCAATGGACGTTCCACGTTGGCAGAGTTCAAGAAGCATGCACCGCCAACCTTTATCGAGACTGCTGAACCCCTGGATGCAGACGACTGGGTCCGCACCATTGAGGACATACTGGAACTAGTCGGATGCACCGAAGACCACGAGAAGGTCGCTTATGTAGCCCACTGCCTCGAGGGGACTGCTAGAGCTTGGTGGGATGGATTCAAGGTCATGCATGCTGAACAAGACATCACTTGGGTCAACTTCAAGGCAGAATTCCGCAAGGCCCACATTCCTTCCGGAATCATGGCTATCAAAAAGCGTGAGTTCCGAGCCCTGAAGCAAGGAAGTGGCACTGTCAAGGAGTACATGCAGAAGTTCAGTGTTTTGTCAAGGTATGCCCCTGAAGATGTCAGCATTGATGCTGCAAAAAGGGAGCGCTTCATGGAAGGCCTCAACCAGACTCTGCAGTATTCGCTTGTCGTGTGCGACTGCCCAACCTTCCCTGACCTGGTGAACAAAGCACTTATGCTTGAAGACAAGCGGCGTGCTTTGGAAGACACTCGCAAGTGCAAGATGGTCAGCAAGGGAAGTTCCAGCAACCAGAAACCTCGTCCGTGGCAGTCAGCCCCGTCCAAGCCAACCTATCAGCAACCAAGAGCTCCTGCACCTCGCACCAACTTTCAGCCTCAGCAGTATGCCAACCCAAGGCCAGCTTTCAACCCCAATACCAGTGGTGGCAACAAGATCAACAATCCAAACCAAGTTACTTGCTTTGGATGTGGTCAGTCTGGACACATCTCAAGGGTGTGCCCCAACAAGAAGCCTGATGCCCCGCGCCCCAATGCGCAGAACCAAGAACAAGACCGCGGGATGCCACCAAGGAACCCAGCTCCTCGCAACCCGCCTAACCATGGGAAGGGGCGTGTGAATCACGTCACTGCTGAAGAAGCCCAGGTAGACCCGGACGTCGTGCTGGGTACGTTCCTTGTCAACTTAGCACCTGCAACTGTCTTGTTTGATTCTGGAGCAACGCATTCATTTGTCACTCAAAGATTTGCATTAAAAAGTGGCATGACCCCTACACCCCTGAATAACCCTATGGTGGTACAAACCCCCGGAGCAGAGATGAGAGCCAAGATAGGCTGTAAGGGAGTCAGTATTACCATTAACGGTGTATATTTCCTAGCAGACCTCATCGTCCTGAGATCACAAGGCTTGGATGTGATCCTAGGCATGAATTGGCTCAGCAAGCACCAAGGCTTGTTAGACTGTGCCAATCGGACAGTCACTGTGACCAATGACCAAGGAGTCGAAGTCAAGTTTGCTTCCAACTCCTCTTCCGCTCAAGCCGCTCAAGTCAACTATCTGTCTGAAGATGGGCTAGAGCAAGTACCGGTGGTATGCGAGTATCCTGATGTCTTTCCGGATAAACTACCGGGAATGCCCCCTGACCGTGACATTGAGTTCATCATCGAGCTCGTGCCCGGAGCAGGACCCATCTATAAGAAGCCTTATAGAATGGGGACGGAAGAATTAGCCGAGTTTAAGAAGCAACTGGAAGAGCAGCTGAGGAAGGGATTCATCCGCCCAAGTGCCTCCCCTTGGGGATCTCCCGTTCTGTTTGTGGCAAAGAGGGACGGTACCATCCGCTTATGCATTGACTATCGTTCCCTCAATGAAGTTACAATCAAGAACAAATATCCACTTCCCAAGATCGAAGATCTGTTTGACCAGCTCAGCGGAGCCAAGGTGTTCTCCAAGATCGACCTCAGATCTGGGTACTACCAGCTGAAGATCAGACCCCAAGATATTCCGAAGACGGCATTCTTAACCAGATATGGCCTGTACGAGTGCACGGTCATGTCCGTTGGGTTAACCAATGCCCCAGCTTATTTCATGTATCTCATGAATAAAGTCTTCATGGAATATTTGGACAAGTTCGTTGTTGTCTTCATCGATGACATTCTTGTCTTCTCGAAGACGGAGGAAGAGCACGAGCAACATTTGAGGATGGCCCTAGACAAGCTTCGCGAGCACCAACTATATGCCAAATTCAACAAGTGTGAGTTCTGGCTGCATAAAGTTGGATTCTTAGGTCATGTCTTGACCGAAGAAGGATTATCAGTTGATCCCGCGAAGATCGAAGCTGTGACCCAATGGCAATCTCCAACGACCGTCAAGGAAGTCAGAAGCTTCCTCGGACTTGCGGGCTATTACCGCAAATTCGTGGAAGGATTCTCTAGCATTGCCCAGCCAATGACTCAGCTCCTCAAAAAGGACAAGAAGTTCGAGTGGACGCCAAAATGCGAAGAGAGCTTCCAAGAGCTCAAGAAGAGATTGACCACCGCCCCAGTTCTGGCAACACCTGATATTCACAAGGAGTTCGTGATATATTGTGATGCCTCCCGAACCGGATTGGGAAGCGTTCTGATGCAAGAAGGCCGAGTCATAGCATACCTCTCCAGGCAGCTACGACCTCATGAGGAGAACTACGCTACTCACGATCTTGAGTTAGCGGCAGTAGTTCATGCCTTGAAGACATGGCGGCATTACCTCCTAGGTAAACGGTGTGAGATATACACAGACCACAAAAGTCTGAAGTACATTTTCACCCAAAAAGAATTGAACATGAGGCAGCAGAGATGGTTGGAACTCATCAAAGACTATGACCTCAGTGTTCAATATCACCCCGGGAAGGCTAACGTGGTGGCCGATGCCTTAAGCAGGAAGGCTTGCTCTTTGAATGCCATTATTCAAGAGAGGCAGACAGCCTTGTTTAAGGAACTTGAACAATTCGGTTTGGAATTGGTCACCCCTGGATTTCTGGATCATTTGGAAGTCAGACCGACCCTGATGGACGAAGTCAAGAAGGTGCAAGATGGACATACAAGCATTGAAGGCATCAAGAAGAAGATGAAGCTAGGCAAGGCCCCAGGATTCTCTGAAGACGAGCACGGGACTGTTTGGTACAAGGGCCGCATCTGCGTACCAAACAAGACGGAGCTGAAGAACCTGATCCTGCAAGAAGCCCACGACACCCCGTGTTCTATCCACCCCGGAGGAACCAAGATGTATCAAGACTTGAAGGCAAGATTCTGGTGGCACAGGATGAAAAGAGAGATTGCAACCTATGTTGCAAAGTGTGATGTGTGCCAAAGGGTCAAGGCTGAATATCAGCGACCCGCTGGATTGCTTCAACCACTCAAGGTTCCTGAGTGGAAGTGGGATAAAGTCGGAATGGACTTCATCACTGGATTACCGAGGTCAAATAGAGGACATGACTCCATCTGGGTCATAGTCGATCATTTGACCAAGGTGGCCCATTTCATTCCTGTCAAGACCACTTATGATGGCAACCTGCTCGCAGCTCTCTACATCGACAGAATCGTAAGCCTTCACGGCGTTCCCAAGGAGATTGTGTCAGATCGAGGAACCCATTTCACCTCAAGGTTCTGGAAGAAGTTCCAAGAAGCCTTGGGAACCAAATTATCTTTCAGCACAGCTTTCCACCCACAGACCGGAGGTCAGACAGAACGAGTAAATCAAATTCTCGAAGACATGCTCCGAGCCCGTGTCTTGGCATATGGAGCCAAGTGGGAAGATTGTCTCCCTTTTGCCGAGTTCTCCTATAACAATAGTTATCAGTCGAGCCTTCAGATGGCACCATTTGAGGTGTTGTACGGACGCAGATGTCGCACACCCCTCAACTGGTCGGAGACTGGAGAAGGGCTAGTCTTTGGACCGGATATTCTCCGCGCAGCAGAAGAGCAAGTCCAACTAGTCAGATAACGTTTGAAGGCAGCCAAGTCAAGGCAGAAGAGCTATGCTGACACTCACCGCCGGGACATGAGTTTCCATGTCGGGGACTATGTGTACCTGCGGGTAACTCCTCTCAAGGGAACCAAGCGTTTCCACGTCAAGGGGAAGCTCGCACCAAGGTTCATTGGACCCTTTGAGATCACTGCACGACGTGGAGAAGTGGCTTACCAGTTGGAACTACCACCTGAGCTATCCGATGTGCACAACGTATTCCATGTGTCACAACTTCGGAAATGCCTCCAAGCTGAACAAGCCTAATCTCTACAAGGATGTTGATCACCAAGCCATTGACCTGCAGCCTGATTTGACCTACCGCGAGAAGCCCATCCGCATTCTGGATGAAGCAGAACGACGGACGCGAAGCCGCACGATCAAGTACTTTAAAGTCCAGTGGAGCAACCACATGGAAGCTGAAGCAACCTGGGAACGTGAAGACTATCTTAGATCCGAGTTTCCCGATCTCTTTTAAGACCTAGTTTAGGAATCTCGGGGATGAGACTCTTGTAAGGGGGGTAGGTCTGTCATACCCTACATTTTGTAACATGTTATTTGCATCAATGAAGCATGAAAATTTAGACCAACAAATTTTTTAGCATCATTTGGCTTTTATTTGGAATTGAGTTTTTCTTCATATGCTTTTCATGTGCTCATTAAAGTCAACTATTACCTCTTGTAGAATTCATCTCCATACCCAAAACTTCCACCCAATGATCATGCCAAGTGTTGTATAACAGTATAGTATTTTCTTAGAAAATTAATTTGGCCAAAATGTATTTTATAAATTTAGTATTCCCAAAACCCCTGAATTAAGGTTTGCACTGCAAGTGCTTGATTTAGGGTGAGAAAATTATTTCAAAAGGTACATTTAAAACCTAGTAGTCATAGGACTCCCAGAAACCACAAAAGTATAATTTTAAAAGTTATTTTCCTATTTTATTTAAAAGCTTTTTCTTAAGGACAGAAATGGTCTTTAATAGGGGAAAATTATTTAAGTATTCAAAAATATTTGCCAAAATTCAGGGAGAAAACATCATCAAAACCCTTCATAACCATTCTGTCCATATTTGAAGTTTGAGCAACTTTACATTGCCAAACTTATCCAAATGCTCTCAAACTTGGTGCACATGTTAGAATGGCCTAATAAGGCATCTAGACCAAATGGCACAAGATTTGGAGTAGGGCAACTTGATCAGAATACCCCAAAACCATTTATGTTCAAATGCAAATTTGAACAACTTTACATTACCAACTTTTTACCTGGAGCTTCAAACTTTGTGGGCATGATCATAACCCCAAATGATGAAACAACACCAAGTGGTGCATCAAGGGGAGATGATTAGCTTGACTCAAACAAGATGAAGCCATTTCTGTTGATTTCTAGGGTTCACCAAAGTTACATTGGCTAGTTTCTTCAAATGAGCCCAAATTTGGTGAAACACCCTATTTTCTTATAGCATTCAATCCTGTTAAGTGTCATGGCAAGTGGAGATCATTTGCTTGGCCAAACACTGATCAAACACCTTCTGCAAAATTACCAAAACCATCTTCTTGATCACTTTTACTATTTACCTTGGCCTCAACTTCCTACCACAGCATCATCTAGTTACTATCTACCTCCAGTAACTCCCCCAAGTCCCCAGCTCCATGATTGAGGGGTAAAAACCCTAGTTCACCCTGTTGGACAGCCATTTTCTACCAAGTCACCAGCTTCTCTTCTCTCTCACAGCATCTCCAGAGCATCCAAAGCCACAGACGAGCTGCTTGCATCACCCTGGACCCCCCAGACACGGTGGACGCGCCCAGAGGGCCGATGGCATGCCATGGCATGTGATAAGGCCGCTCCAGAGCGCGCTACAGTGCGCCCTCGCACTGTAGCTTCGCCCAATCCAGCGTAGCCGACAGCCTTGAGCTCTCCCCTCGCGCCTCCCAACGCCCCTCGACGTCCGCAACCTCCACCGGTGTTGTCCCCCTCCTCTCTCTCCCTCCAGTGGCCGCCTTCGCACGCGCATCGGCCGCCCGCAACGTCCACTCGACAGCCTCACACGCGCGAACCCTCCGGCGCTGCCCCCGCTCCTCCTCTCTCCTCTACTAGGCGTAGGGCTCGTCCAGCAACGCCACATACACACTCCCGTCGCCTCCCGTGCACTGTGGCGTCGAGTAGAAGCTCGCCAGCGCACATGTCCACGGGACCTCGCTGTTCCCCTATAAATAGGACCCCCCCCCGAGCCCTCTACTCTGCACCAACAGCCTCCCCTCATCCCCTTTAGCCTTCCAGCACCACTAGTTTGTCCCCGAAGAGCCCCAGTGCTCGGGATCGACCGGAGCTCCACGATGATCTCGGACTGGCGCAAATTGTTGCATAGCGGGACCACCCCCGCTGGCAACTTGAAGAGCTGCCCCTTGATGGCCTTGCCGACCTTTGCGGCAGCCCTCGCGGCCTTGCCGGTCCGTTCAACCTCGCCGTCGCGACCCACATCGAGCTGGAAGAGCCGTTGGCAGAAATGGGCATGTCCCATCACCGTGAGGTTGTGGTCGAGGCCAGGGCGGAGCCGCATGACGTCAGCAGGATTCCTCAAGAGCCAGGCTGGGTTCCCCTTGTTATGCACGGGGCGATCCGACGGCGAATGAAGTCCGCCCCGATCATCTCAAGGGTGAGTCCGACCTGGGTGAGCCGGAGAATCCTGGTGGTGGCGATGGTCAGCCTCCCGTCGGCGGCATCGACGTAGCCTCAGTCGCTGCCACGGACCGGTGGCACCCGGCGGACCTTGCAGAATCTTGGCGGCTCTTCTTCTTCAATCCAGCACCACCGGCCGCGCCACTCATGCCACCTCTCCTTCACGGCACCGTCCAGGTACGATCCCTTGGATCTTGGACTCTAGGTGATGCACCCAGAGACGGCACCTCCTGGCTGGATCCGAGGGGTGAAATAGTGGCGGAAGAGCGCCGTGTTGGGCTGCACCCCGACGAAGCCCTCGCAAAGGTGCGCGAAGAAAGCCATGCACACCACCGCATTTGGAGTAAAATCCAAGAGGCGGAAGCCAAAGGTGTGCATGACATCACAGAAGAAATCGGAGAAGGGGGGACATAACCCGCAAGAAAAGTAGTCGATGAAGAAGGGGTACCGAGTTGGGCCAGGTTCGGCGCAAGCGGCCGGAATGACGCGCATCGCCGGATGTCCCAGATTCTTTCCCCCCGTCTCCACCCCCCAAAGAGGTTTTAAGGCGGCCAGGAGCTCGAGGATGTCGACCGTCGACGGGATGAAGAAAGCAGCCTTCGTCCGGTCCCCCGATAGTGCGCCCTCTGGCGGCTCCACAGACCCGGCGCCCTTGGCCACCCCTTGCCCTTGGTGGGTTTGGACGCCATGGCGGCTCAGTTGGAGGGCTAAGGGAGGGGGATGGCGAAGCAACGGTGGAAGGCGACGGCGGAGGCTTCGGAAGGAAGGAAGAGAGGGAATAGTGGCGCTGAGATTGGAAGAGGCGCGAGGAAAATGGAGGAAGTGAGCAGCGCGCCCGCGGTTATTCCTTCTTATGGGGGGGGACGCGGGCCGCCTCCTTTCGCATTTACTGCGACGTGACGCATGCCTGCGGAAACCGCCCCGCGCATTCCGCCCATGTCACGCACGACCCTCCACCCCGCGCCGCACGCGCGGATCATGGGAGGCGAAGCGCGCGGAAAATCTTACCACGGTGAAAACCGTCCCGCCAGCCCGCGCACCGTTTTGGGCCTAGCCCAACAACGCGTCGCGCTTATGTGCGGCCTAGGCCCGGGGGCTCCTGTCGGTGTACAAAAAGAGGGGTACACTTTTTGTACCCCTATGACTGTGCATGGGCAGTCTGACCCACGGGCACCACCACACCAAGCATGGCAAGGGAGGTGAGCCAGGGTAAGACCGAATCTCGATGGAACTGGAGCAACACCAAGGACAAGACCACAAAGAGCAAAGGGACGAAGCGGCTTCCCCCGGCGAGATCCTTGCCGGGAGCCAGTTTCAGCAGCCCCGACAAGGTCCTTGCCGGGGCCAGCTTTAGCAGCCCCGGCAAGATCCTTGCCGCGGAAATTCGCCCCACGCCTATGGAGCGGATCACCCTTGAGTCCACTGCCCCCATGGGGCAAGGATTCGGGAGGCATCCCCGTAGTGGCATGCAGATCTTTGTGAAGACATTCAAGATCGGATACACGTACTAAGAAGACGACGACCCTTGGCGGGATCCTAGCCAAGGAGGACCACAAGACCCTCGGCAAGCACCTTGCCGGGGATGACAGCAGGCGCCGCGACAAGGCCCTTGCCGGGGCCCCGGCAAGGCCCTTGCCGAGGACGTCCGCAGGGCCTCCATCAGGCCAACGCCAACTAAGCTTCCACCGCCCCATGCAGCTGCCGACCCAACCAGCTAGGCAGGCACCTGCGTGGCGACATGCAGACCTTCGTGGATGACCCACTATTGCGCCACCTCAGCTGCCTGCCTGCCTACATGGCATCTCAGGCATCGCTGGCCAGGGCGCGTGTCGACGCAAGAAGGAGCGGCGACGGACAAGACGGGTGTCTCCCCCGTCCCCGATAAAGCAAGGACACCTAAGCAAGGCGCATTAAATACACCTTGCCATGTAATACGAGGGTTAACCTCGTATCACTGTACCCTTTCCACCTCATGTGTGCCACTATGGCAACCCCTTTCCATATAAAAGGAGGCCCGAGGCGACCAGGAGAAGGATTCAGCTCTTTAGAACTCCTCACGATTCGGCCTTTTGGAGATCCTCACACCCCATAGCTAGCTGAAGAACACAAACATATAATCGACCAAAGCAGGAGTAGGGTTTCACGCATCTTTGCGGCCCGAACCTAGGTAAAGGAACCCTGTGCTAACTGTTGGATCCGCTCTTCTCTCAAGCCCGTGCCCCGCAACTGTAGTAGGGATTCTAGTGATCCCATAGGTGTCGATCCAAATACACCGACAGACGGCTTCGCAACAAGCTCTCTCGACCTTGCATCTATCTCGAAACTCACACGGGCATCGAGGGACGCATATTTTATCTACTCGTACGTCAAGGGATAATTCTCCCATCTAGTCGACCTTAATGCTAGCATCTCGTCACCCTTCTGAAGATTTGTTCCTAGCACAAAATTTGCTATGTCGAATAGGGATGGTGTCGGCTTATCACAATCTTCTACAGGAATTTTTATTCTGGTTTGTAGGTCAGCGATGCTTTTCAAATCAAGGTTGTACGGCTCCAACTTCTGTTTGTCCCTGCGATGGCTGCCCCACAGAAGTATATGTCCTCCCAAGACAAGAAATCGTGAAGCTCACCTGGTATGGAGGGCGCTTGTATGATGTGGTACACCAAAACATCATCTTGGAGGCACAGCTGAAGGACGGCGGTGCGTTGGATCTTCCTAGTGGCATGCTCCGTGTAGTCTGTGTCGAGACCAATGACATTCATCTCCACCTTTTGGAGGGAGTTGCATACATTGTTGATCCACTTCCGAACAACCCTTGGGTGGTCGGTGACTGTGGCAACTATGCTCAACAAGCCTTCGATGAGGACATGTTGGACGCTAAAAACCTGCATCTCGATCTCTTTCGCCATTTGGAACCGCTGAACCGGAGGGCTATGGTTTGGAGAATTAGGATTAGATGGCTAGTCTAACTAATGAAGATGATTATTTATAGGGACTTCAGAATTACTCCAGGAGGATGTGAAGAGGTTAAAACAATGTGAATGCAGTGTGGTTTGGATGCAAATGAAGATTAAGGAGTAGTGAAGAAGCCGAGGAAAATTGGTTCCCGATGGAGAAGTAAGTGGTAGAAGTGGCCTGCAGGCAGTTGATTAGACGGCTAGGTAGACTAAACGAAGAGGCTACGCGTGTAGGCTGAGGAGTGGGTCCTGTCCTGGTACGTGCCCATCCTTCCAGCCCTACATCTGCCACTGGCTAGTTGAGGTCACTCTTTTGAATCACCGTGGCGAGACATTTTATGATTCCTTTTTATTTGTGCACCCCTCCTGACAGGTGGGACCTATGCAAACGAGAATTTGGTTCTGCTGACAATATGGATGATACTTGGAGGATGAAGTGAACCCAGAGGCATGCTAGCACGGGATTACTACTCATGGTCCTACTACTCCTACTAGTAGTAGTAGTAGTACAACTATGGTACACTTGATGGTCAAAATACTATTATTCATTCGGTCCTCACAGTGAAGTGACAAGACCCTGCGCCCGAGGTGACACCAGTCCAGGCGGCGTGTTCGGGTTACCAAAGTCAGCCTCACCTTGTGCACTGTGTAGTCAATGTCACCGCCGCTGTATAGAATGCCTCGCCTTGTCTCCCTCTCCCCTAGCACCACTCCATCTCCATCTCCCTCTCGCCAGAGATCCTAAGGTCACTCTTCATTATCTCACTGTGCCCCCGCATACCCTCGCATCGCTCGCCTCCCCCAGTACCATTGTTCCCTCGCTAGCCGCTCCAGCACCGACAGCCTTCTACACCGTAAATCAACCCCCCCAAAACCCCACCTTCCAAACTCCACCATGGCCGAACACGAACCATGCAGGATCCATATGAGCCGCGATTGGAGCAATCTCCCGAGTGACGTCCTCGACCTCTGTTTTTCGTGTATGGATATGTTGAGCGCCCTGCAGCTGGCTGCATGCTCGAGGGGCATGCACACGTCCATCATCGAAGTGAGGCCAAAGCTTTTCAAGACACCCTGCTTGCTGCTATCTGGTCTTGCGAGATTGGCTCACCATGATACAGAGGCATACATGATGCCCCTTTACTTCAATCCGATCTCGATTAGCCGAAGCTTCTATACAGGTATGTAGTGGGTCGCCGTACATCATTTCCCTCGACTTCGACCTGATCACCATCGCCCGAAACTTCTTGGAAGGTATGTACTAGGTCGGCATGAACTCCCACTGGATGGCTGCCTTCAGAGAAGACGGTAATAAGTTGGTGCTCGTGAACTTCCAGACCTCCCATGAGATTATCCTTCCTCAGTTGGATTATATAGAGATTTATCATCGCGGTCCTAGTCATATAGATTACCATGTAAGTTGGGCGGACCTTGTATTGCAGAAGATTGTAATCTACCAAGTGCCCACACATCATGAGAATTACACACACTTCAAGCTAATTGCCTTGTTCGACCGTGGACTCGCCTATCTTTATGCTGATGCCTTCTTTAGCTGGAGACAACTCAGCTCGCAATGGATAATCGTCAAAGCTGATACACACTTCTGTGATGCTATTGAACACAATGGCATCATCTATGCGATCGACAAAGCAGATGGCACAACGTATTGCTGGGACGGTGCGTGTAAGTTGTTTTTGTCTCATGTTAATGATGACGCCATGACACTGTTTGAACTTTTTTGTGATGATTGGCATATCCCTGTTTGAGCAGAATTTGAGTAGAACTATGACAACGTATTATAGACGCCATAAATCATCTATATTTGGAATGAGTTCATTCATGCGATTGTGATCATGTCATTACAGCCAATTTGTACCCCTGAATAATCAAACGGTTAGGAATATATGGATATTCTCCTTATTTTAAAGTAATCTATATACTGCTACTAAATATGAGTGTGTATCAATGGCCATGTTAGTTTCCTCATTTTCATGATGTAGAAACATGCACCACACTGTTGGTTTCATCTAACCATGCATTAGGGAAGTAAATGTGCATATGGAGAACTCTATATTTGGAAGTAGTGAAATCCTCTAATGCTTAACATGTGTACATACCTATATTCTCCCTTCAGCAATCAATGGCTAGAATAATATCATCACAAAAAATTTGCCCACAGAACAGGAGTATATAACAATGCATGGTATGTTAGTTACCTTGAAGAATTTGTTTGTGAGGACAGAACATGATTCCATAACGTGCATGACATGGTCGTTTCCTGTGAAGAATCGATTGCGAGATTACATGAGTATAACCATGCATGGCACTTCTATATTTTCAAACCCAATATACATTTCCCTGTATTTTCCTCCCAGTTCCAACAGGGACATATCAATGATTTTTCTTGCATTATCCTACTCATACTCTGAACAATGCTGATCTTACATTAACAATGCATGTCCTTTTTGATATGATGCAGTGTCCCTACAGTTACTGCCCTTTGTAATCACACCACCTTTGCCAAAAACAGGGAAGCACAACTGGTTCCTCGCTCGATCCGACGACGGCAAAAAACCGATGATCATTCGAACACATGAGCCAGAAAAGTTATATTGCAAAACCCCCACTCTATACAAGCACCATGAAATACATGAGTATCTGGACAGTGGTTGTTACATCTATGAGCAGGATACCAGCTTGTTGGGGCCTTCAGGATTTTTTAGTTAGAGGCGGGTTAACAGCCTTGGTTCACACTCTCTGTTTCTCGGATTCAATTATCCGATTAACCAGGAGATCACCGTTGGCAAGGACCTTGATGGCAGAGAGGCTCGGTTTGCTATGGAAAACTGTGTCTACACGGCGAGCCCTAGGAGTTCGGGAGCAAACTCCCCTGATTGTTAATGATACATCCTGTAGAGAAAAGAAGGTGAGAATGAAAAAGGCATCCGGATTAACTTTGATCCTTGGATGTCTCAATTACGACAGGCAGTGATGTAGTTCAAGCCTTCAGGTTGATAGTAAATGGGATGTTGCGTCGAAAGGGTGGAGTACCGGTGTCTCCGGATCATTGGTCGCTGAAGCGGGGCTGCAAATTATGATGGTGTTGGATCATCTCTTCGAATGACTGTGTTGTATTTGCTGCTTGTTCTGGATGGGTAGTTCTTTCTTTTGTTATGCATATTCCTTGTCATTTGGTCATCCTCGTCTATGTCACTCTTACTATGTAATAGTTGGCTCTGTTTGGAATGTCATTCTCATTTGGATCACGTCTGAGCGCTGCAGATGGGTGCATTTTGGTGTTGTAGCAAGACTTCTTATGAACTATCATGTCTTGCTGTTTACGTCAGTAGTAGTCACTAGCCCGTGTTTGAATGTTGTATATATCGTTGTTTCGAACTTTTTATTGTCTCGAACTACTGGTGGGCTACATGAGGGCATCACCATTCTCCAGTGTTTAGAGTGTATCTCCTTTTTTCAAGTTATATAATTTGAGCTCAGTGTCTTTTTGATGATGTACACTTGTTTGGGCCAGTGAGGTGTCGTTGAATATGGGCCGAGTAGTAACGCAATGCCAAACAGGTCAATTATGACTCTCAGGCCGGGCACTCAAAAGATCCTCAAAAAAAGGCCGGGCTCTCCAAAAAAGAATGAATAAGGACTCTTAGGCCGACATGTGGGCACCGCCGGTGTTTTAGTGCGCTTGCGCGTAGAGAGCATATTGGCGCGTGTTCGAAATTCAAGCTACCTTTTCATCCCGAATCTCCCGCCCCTCCCCCACCTCTGGAATCTCGATTCCTACTCCAGTTCCCCAAAATCCCCCTCCTGTACTCCCTATACTCAAGCTCACTATCATGTCGCCGGTCAACGCGGATCTCCGAGCCGGAGATCCTGAGGTTCGTCCTGCCTTCGGTCGCTGCGTGCTGTCGCTCAACAGTGGCATGGCGGCGCTTGACGACCAGTTTGCCGGCAAAGTGCTGATGGTAACCATCAACGGTAACCGGCCTCCCATCTTGTCGGACGACCTTGTCAAAGCTCTTGGCATTGCGCAAGCCATCCAAATAAGTGACTTTCTCATCGAAGTCTGTCCGCCACCGGCTGATTTATTCGTCAGGTTCCAGACAACTTTCGACTGCAGTCGTGTGTTCGAATCTTCCCGGCGTTTGTTTTGCGATGGCGCGCTGGTGAACTTTGATCGGTGGCACCCAGGATGGGGCTCGGTGCCCTCTGAGCTTGAGTTTTTAACAAAGCTTACCTTCCATGGCATGCCTCGATGTGCTTGGAACAACGAGTCCATGAATGGGCTTATCAACGACCTTGGAGGTGAGCTCGTAAGTATGTTTGTTCCTCCAAACAGCTGGGCTCTGCCGGTTATGGCATGGATGAAGAAGCCGTCCACCATACCAAAGGTGATTGGTGTTGAGATACCGATGCAGGAACCGGGGTTGTATTATTCCTCACCACCAAGGCCACCGCGGACCACGTTAGGGATGTACCTGTATCGAGTGTTCGTGCATGTCGAAGAAGTGGTGAATCCATCAATCAAAGTCCTGCCGCCGCCGCTGGTGCCAGGGTCCGTCGACGACATTCATTGTAGGAGTCAACATCAGACGTTCCCTGTGTTGCTCGGAACAATGGATGGCACAGGGCCTACTCCATCGCGCGGCGGAGGCCACTGCTTCTTTGGGAGAAGAGGCAGGGTTGGCTGCGTGGATGTGCTCTAATTTGAGGTAACAACTGAATCTTGTCAGATACTAGTTAAATCCGAGCTATGGGTGTGAAGCACTGATGTGCCAGTACATTTGATTGTGACCTGTTCTAATTTTGTACCTAAACTTTTTTTAGAAAGGGCTGTACGTCAACTTAATGTGCTAGGAGAACTTATTGTGTTGTCTGTCTACTTTCTTTGCACATCATTCAAGATATTTTCCTGTCATTGATAAAGACGATGAACCGTTATGTACGAGTTCGTTAGTTTCAACATAGCCCTACCCGTAGCGATCCACTGCTTCCATACTGATTGTGCCGCCTGCGTGAAATTTTTGTATGCAAGTTCAGTGTGCTATGATGTTCTATATGATTGTGTCAACTATATAAGTTTTTACTGAGAATCAGCAACGCATATGGCTAAAAGATGTCTTTACGAGCATCGGCCGATGGGTCTCTCTCTCTCTCTCTCTCTCTCTCTCTCTCTCTCTCTCTCTCTCTCTCTCTCTTACATGAACAGACGCACAAGTGGGACCCGTTGAATTATTTCTTTGCTCGTGAAAACTTTTAATTAGGTTCCACTGTAATCTAACTTTTTCTTATGTTATTAATTGAGCTTAGTGACTTCAAAAAGTTGTACAGAAGCTTTGTTTGGGCCTTTCCGGCATCGCTGAACGTGGGCTGAGTAGCCATGTTAGGTTGTACTGTACTATACAGACCTTTTTTTCAACATCAGCAATGCAACTGGGTCGACAGTTGTACACAATATCCGGGTCAACTTGTTATTCTTCGCCCCGCTGGGCTGCAAACTTTCCTAAGAGGTATGCATTAGGCTTAACAAGAAAATGGACTTTCGGAAATAATAAATGGGATGTAATTATAATAACTGGGCAACAACTATAAAAAAAATACACGAAACACGTAATTAGTTTAAAAATATATTATTTTCGGAATTTGAAAATTTAAATTTCATTACTTATTGCGCGCGCAATATTTCGTTGGATTTTAACGTACTACAACTTTATTTTGAAATTATATTTAATCTGACTAGAAATTTCGGATAAAAATATTTCGGATCCCATAAAAATGTGGGATTTTTTTGAATTCTGTTTTGAGCAGTTGGTTGAAATTATTAATCATTGTCCTAGCTAGAAAATGGGCTGTACTTTCTACAAACTGTAAATGTGATGTAGTAAATTCCATTAGAACTAAAAAAATGGGCTATACATTCTTACAAATCGCAAATGGGCTATATGTTCTCTGCCACACACTTGTGGGCCTTCTAAGTTGACGCGTCCCCTAAAAAAACTAAGTTGGCGCGTTTGCAAGGCTTTGTCAACAACACACGGTTCTGGCAGCAGTGGCCGTTGGATGTCCATCCAATGGATGTCGTGCTTCTTCTTCAATCTCGGATATTCTTGCTACAGACCCAAAAAATGATTCCTCCCCCTGACATCTGGGGCGCACCTTTTCAGAGGCTGACCTGTGGGCTTACTAAGTTGACGCGTACCAAGGGCTTTGTCGACTTAGTCAATATAAACGATTCTAGCTGCAGTGACCGTATGATGTCCATCCAACGACCGTAGTGCTTCTTCAACCTCTGGTCTTCTTGCTTCAGCGGCCCAAAGCAGCGCCGGTCGTGCCGCGTGCTCCTGCCTCCCGTGGCCAGCTGTGATGCCGCGGAGGCCTCACCTCCCCTACTACTCCCACCGATGGCCAGGCCATCCCTCTACTCACCCACACCCCCCTGTTATTCCGTGGCGACGACAGCCTCACGCCTCAGCCGAACCAGTGAACCCTCATACTCCTCTCCGCGCGGGCTTCCACTGCCGCGTCTTCCCCGGCTCCGCGTTGTCCCCTTCCTAGGCCTCGCCGTCATCCACAGCCCTGGTGCTCTCGGCACGGCGTGGTCAACGTGGTGAAGGAAAGGCCTCCATCGGACATAGACTGTATGTGGAGAGGCAGACAGCTGGGTCCACGACGGCAGCAAGGAAGTGCCTCCTTATTACGCGGAAAATAATTATTCCTCCACCTGACAGCAGGGACCCATCGGACGGGCCACCGTATTTCGCAAAAATAACATTTCCCCCTGACTGCCGGGACCCAGCGGACGTGCCACCGTATTGCGTGAAAAAATGTTCCCCCCGATGTCAGCTCGGACCCACCGGAAGCGCGTCCTTATTACGCGCAAAAAAATGAATACTCCCCCTGCTGGTTGGGACCCACCTTGGTGTGAGGCTGACTTGTGGGCCTGCTAAGTTGACGGGGATGGAGTACTTTCCCAACTTAGTCAATATGAACGATTCTATCTCCAGTGACCGTACGATGTCCATCCAACGGTCGTAGTGCTTCTTCAACCTCTGGTCTTGTTGCTCCAACCGCCCAAAGCAGCGCCGATCGTGCAGCATGCTCCTGCCTCCCGTGGCTGGCTGTGCTGCCGCGGAGGCCTCACCGCCCCCTACTGTTCCGACCGCTGGCCAGGCCATCTCTCTACTCACTGCTACTTCTCGATCTTGCATTGTATTCCCTCGAAGAGGAAAGGGTGATGCAGCACAATAGCGTAAGTATTTCCCTCAGTTTTTGAGAACCAAGGTATCAATCCAGTAGGAGACCACGCACGAGTCCCTCGCACCTGCACAAACAAATAAGAACTTCGCAGCCAACGCGATAGGGGGTTGCCAATCCCTTTACGGTCACTTACGAAAGTGACATCTGATAGATAGGATAGTTTGATATTTTTGTTATTGTTTGGATATAAGAACAGAAAGCAAAAACAGCAAAGTAAAGTAGATTGTAGAATGATATGTTGAGAATAGACCCGGGGGCCATATGTTTCACTAGTGGATTCTCTCATGATAGAAGATTTCTATGGTGGGTGAACGAATTACTGTCGAGCAATTGATAGAAAATCGAATAAATATGAGAATATCTAGGCATGATCACTATATATAGGCATCACGTCCGTGACAAGTAGACCGAAATGATTCTGCTTCTACTACTATTAGTCCACACATCGACCGCTATCCAGCATGCATCTAGAGTATTAAGTTCATAAGAACAGAGTAATGCTTTAAGCAAGATGACATGATGTAGAGGGATAAACTCAAGCAATATGACATAGACCCCATCTTTTTATCCTCGATGGCAACAATACAATACGTGCCTTGCTGCCCCTACTGTCATTGGGAAAGGACACGCAAGATTGAACCCAAAGCCAAGCACTTCTCCCATTGCAAGAACTATAGATCTAGTAGGCCAAACCAAACCGATAATTCGAAGAGACTTGCAAGGATATTATAATCATGCATAAAAGAATTCAGAAAAGAACCAAATATTTCTCATAGATAATCTTGATCATAAACACACAATTCATCGGATCTCGACAACCACATCGCAAAAAGATTACATCGAATAGATCTCCTCGAATACCGAGGATAACTTGGTATTGAGATCCAAAAAGAGAGAAGAAGCCATCTAGGTACTAACTATGAACCCGAAGGTCTGTGGTAAACTACTCACAACTCATGGTTAGGCGATGGTGTTGATGTAGAAGCACTCCATGGAAGACCCCCCCCCCCTCCGGTGGAGCTCTAGAACAGGCCCCAAGATGGGATCTCACGGGAACAGAAGGTTGCGGCGGTGGAATTAGGGTTTTCTCTGTTGCTTCGATGTTTTCAGGGTACATGGGTATACATAGAAGGAAGGAGTATGTCGGTGGAGCAATGTGGGGACCATGAGGCAGGAGGGCACGCCCAGTGGGAGGGGGCGCGCCCCCAGCCCCGTGGACGCCACGTGTACCCTCTGCCTTGGTTCTCAAGTGTCTCGTGAAGATATTGTTCGAAAAATAACTCTCCCGATGGTTTCATTCCGTTTGGACTACGTTTGATAGTCCTTTTTTGTGAAACCCTGAAATAGGCAAAAAACAACAATCTGAACTGGGCCTTTGGGTTAATAAGTTAGTCCCAAAAATAATATAAAAGTGTATAATAAACACCATTAAATAACCAAAACATCATATATAATAGCATGGAACAATCAAATATTATTGATACGTTGGAGACGTATCACTCTCCCACACCCCGTGTTATTCTGTGGCGACGACAGCCTCTCACCGCAGCGTACCAGTGAACCCTCGTACTCCTCTACGCGTGGGCATCCACTGCCGCGTCTTCCCCAGCTCCGCGTCGTCCCCTTCATAGGCCTTGCCGTCGTCCATCGCCCTGGTGCTCTCGGTGCGGCGTGGTCAACGTGGTCAAGGAAGTGAATGGAGAGGCTGACAGCTGGGTGCACGGCCGCAGCAAGGAAGTACCTCCTTATTACGCGCAAAATAATTATTCCTCCACCTGACAGCAAGGACCCACCGTACGGGCCACCGTATTTCACGAAAAAAAAAGATTTCCCCTGACTACTGGGACCCACCAGCTACATCTTCGCAGACAAGAAAGTGCGTCCGGTCAAAAAAACGATTCGCCCCCCTGACTGCTGGGACCCACCAGCTACATATTCGCACGCAAGGAAGTGCCTGACAGTTGGGACCCACCTGGTCGAAGTGTATGTCGCGTTGTCATTCTGGCCGCGAACGTGTACATTCATACTGGTCGATGTAGAGGCGCGCCCGTGTCGTAGTAGAGGCGCGCACATAGCATGTACACGTATGTATAGTGGCCAGTGTGCAAGAAAGAAAATACGGCCACACACGTACATACGGGCAGGGTCTCGAATGCCTACTCGCATACGTATGGCCAGGGCTCGTGTACATGGCTGGGTCAAAATGGAGAAACAACGTCATCGTCGTGTTCATGGGGAGCCAACCGGCTGGGTCGGAATGGAATGCATCGCGTGTTCATCGGGAGGGCTTGGACGGAACAGCCGATGGAAACGAGGCATGGCGTACCGCAGAACAGAGGAAACGGCCTTGTGTTCGACCGGCCACGTTCAAAATGGGATCCTGTTCATCGGGAGGGGTCTGGCATACCGCGAAACGGGGGAAACGAACCTCCTACGGTCAAAACGGGGGTCCTGTTGATCGGGAGGGGTGTGGCATACTGCAAAATGGAGGAAACGGACTTGTGTTGGAGCGCTACGATCGAAACGAGGGTCCTGTTCATCGGGAGGGGTGTGGCGTACCGCAAAACGGGACTCCACGGGATACTGTTCATCACCACCGTCGACCCCCTCCACCCTCCACGAGCTACTGTTCATCCACAATCGACCTCCTCCAGCCTCCACCTGCGACTATTCAGCCTCCACCGCGTGCTACTCCACCGGTTACTGTTCAACCAACCCTCTCCACGGGCTCCTGTTCAACCATCCCTCCACGGGCTACTGTTCATCCAGCCCTCCACTGTCTATTGTTCATCCAGCCCTCCACTGTCTATTGTTCATCCAGCCCTCACGGGTTGGTCCTGTTCATGCAGACCTCCACGGGGTCCTGTTCATGCAGCCCCAACTGGCTTGATCGAACGGGGTCCTGTTCATGCAGAGGCAACACCACGGGGTCCTATTCAGCCACCCCCACCGGGAACTGTTCATCCAAACCCCCCCCAGCAATGCTCACTGTTCATCCAGAGGCAGCACGGATCGGCTTCAGTTAGCAGCAGTAGCGAAGGAATCGCTCAATCGGGTTCCGTTAACAGCCATCGATCGATCGCTCGGGTTCAGTAACACGTAGCCTGCAGTGCAATCGCTAGGGTTCAGTTAGAGCCCAACGCATCGCTTGGGTTTAGTTAGAACGCAACGCCTCGCACCCACGCGCGTGCGTGTACGAGAGAAATGCGCATCGCTCGGCCCGGACTACCCACCATAACCGGGAACACCCCGATATTTTCCTTGCCCTCACTTCTACCACGGTTTTTTCCGTCATGGACGGCCCAAAGAATGTCATGCAACTGCGTCTCCGGCCCGCCCAGGACGAAAAGCCCATTTTCTGTTATGATTTTTTGTCATAGAAGTAGGGCCCCACCACATCTATGATGATACTGTGTTTTTTCACAATTATTGTCATAGAAGTGTCATAAGTATGACAGAAAAAAGTTTCGTTCGGCCCAAAATGTCACGGATGTGTCTTTTTTTTGTAGTGAAAGCTTCCAAACCTGTTGCTACCCCAAAAGCTTCAAACGTGAAGCCTCTAAAAACTGTACCTCCTGAATCCAATGTGCAGTCTGAAGATCACTCTCACATCTCTCAGAGTTCCAAGCAGCTTGTGAAGCCATCTGGCCAAGGACTCACTCCTTGAAGCATCCTGCGCAATGATGATGACATCATAGATCTATCCAGTGATGAAGATCTTGCTGATGATGCTCCGGAGATGCTGATTAAGAGCAAGCAACAAGCCAAAATTTTCAATGATTTGCCTCTCTTTGACGCTGATATCATCAACAACTTCATTGATGAATGGCTTGAAGATACATCTCTTTCACTTGATGATCTTCAGCTTCCAATTGATATCAGTGTGACCTTCCAAGGATACATTGCTCAAGAACTGACTGTTGCACAGAAGGTGATTGAGCAAAAGAACAAAATTGATCATGAGAAGGCTCTGTTCAAGAAACACATGACAAGCCTCAACGCAAAAGAAGTCCAAGGCTTCAAGACCATGATGACTGACCTCAATGCTGAATTTGCCAAGCATCGTGAACTGGCAAAGGGCTCAAGGGACCGTCTCAAGCACTATGCTGAGAAGTGTGTCCAAGCTTACAATGAAGCTCTTAAGAGAAAAGCCCTTGTCCGTTCTGGCATTGATCCCAAGCTGGCTGCCAAAAAACCAAAGAAAAACAAGAAGCCTGCTGCAGAAGACACTGAACCACCAAGGCAGGAAAGACCAAGCATTGTCTTCCCTGACAGCATGACTGGCACGAAGCCAATGGTCCCTTCAGCAGCTTCCGCTCAAAATAAGATGAGGCAGGCTGAAGCTGAAGCCAAGAAACGCAAGCATCATGATGCCTCTGCTGCTGCTCCCTCCAAGAAAAAGCAAAAGATCAAAGCCTCAAAGGCTTCACGGCAGCCTCACGTTTCCTCCTCAGAGCCATTGGTGGTCGAACCCATCTCTGTTGCCTTTCCTGCCTCCTCCAACCGAGAACGTTATGTGGTTGTCCATGAGCCTGCTCCCTCAGAGGCTCATCAGACTGAAGAGATTCCAGCTGGCGACTCACCTACAGCTGAAGACATTGGTCATGATGACAATGTGCATGATGATGAAGTCCTTCGTCAACTTGAAGCCCAACCTATTCAATCACCTGCTCCCACGAGTAGTGAACTCATAAGCATTGGTGGTCCCATGATGCTAATGACTCAAGATGAAGTTATTCCTCGCACTCCGCCATCTCCTGCCACTACAAAAAAAGACACATTCATGACATTTTTGGCCGAACAATTTTTTTTCTTTCATAATTATGACACTTCTATGACAATAATTGTGACAAAACACGGTATCATCATAGATGTGGTGGGTCCTACTTCTATGACAAAAAATCATGACAGAAAATGGGCTTTTCGTCCTGGGCGGGCCGAAGACGTAGCTGCATGACATTCTTTGGGCCGTCCATGACGGAAAAAGCATGGTAGAAGCGAGGGCGAGGAAAATATCAGGGTGTTTCATTCCGTCCAAGCCCTCCCGATTAACACGACGACGCATTCCATTCCGACCCAGCCAGTTGGCTCCCCATGAACACGACGATAACGTTGTTTCTCCGTTCCGACCCAGCCATATACACGAGCCCTGGCCGTAGGTATGCGCGAGTAGGCGTTCGAGACCCCACCTGTATGTACATACGTGGCCGTATTTACATTCTTGCACCATGGCCGATGTACGTACATGTACATGCCACGTGCGCGCCTCTGCTACGACACGTGCGCGCATCTACATAGACAAGTATGTACGTACACGTTCGCGACCATAATGACAACACTAAGTATGCTTCGACCAGGTGGGTCCCAACTGTGAGTCACTTCCTTGCGTGCGAAGATGTAGCTAGTGTGTCCCGGCAGTCAGGGGGGAATCATTTTTTTTTGCCCGGACGCACTTCCTTGCGTGCCAAGATGTAGCTGGTGGGTCCTAGCAGTCAGGGGGAAACATTTTTTTTGTGAAATACGCTGGCCCGTCCGGTGGGTCCCCGATGTCAGGTGGAGGAATAATAATTTTGCGCGTAATAAGGAGGCACTTCCTTGCTGCGGCCGTGGACCTAGCTGTCAGGCTCCCCACGTACAGTACTCTTCCGATGGAAGTCGTTCCTTGACCATGTTGACCATGCCGCGCCGAGAGCGCCAGGGCAGTGGACGATGGCGAGGCCTAGGAAGGGGACGACACGGAGCCGGGGAAGACGCGGCAGTGGAAGCCCACGTGGAGAGGAGTACGAGGGTTCACTGGTTCGGCTACGGTGTGAGGCTGCCGTCGTCACACGGCCTAGCTAGCGGTGGGAATAGTAGGGGGCAGTGAGACCTCCGTGACAGCACAGCCGGCCACGAGAGGCAGGAGCATGCGGCACGACCAACGCTACTTTGGGCGGCTGGAGCAAGAAGACGAGAGGTTGAAGAAGCACTACGGCCGTTGGATGGACATTGTACGGTCACTAGAGCTAGAATCGTTCATATTGACTAAGTTGACAAAGCACTCCGTCCCCATCAACTTAGTAGGCCCACAAGTCAGCCACCAACCAAGGTGGGTCCCAACTAGCAGGGGGAGTATTCATTTTTTTGTGCATAATAAGGAGGCACTTCCGGTGGGTCCGAGCTGACAGCTGGGGGGGGACATTTTTTTGCGAAATACGGTGACCCATCCGGTGGGTCCCAGCAGTCAGGGGGGACACTTCTTTTTGCTAAATACGATGGCCCGTTCAGTGGGTCCCCGCTGTCAGGTGGAGGAATAATTATTTTGCGCGTAATAAGGAGGCACTTCCTTGCTGCGGCCGTGGACCCAGCTATCAGCCTCTCCATGTACAGTCCACATCCGATGGAAGCCGTTCATTGACCACAATGACCACGCCGCGCCGAGAGCACCAGGGCGGTGGACGACGGCGAGGCCTAGGAAGGGGACGACGTGGAGCCGGGGATAACGCGACAGTGGATGCCCACGCGTAGAGGAGTATGATGGTTCGCTGGTTCGTTGCGGTGTGAGGCTGCCATCGCCGCAGAATTACAGGGGGTGTGGGTTTGTAGAGGGATGGCCTGGCCAATGGTGGGAGTAGTAGGGGGCGGTGAGGCCTCCTCCGCATCGCATCCGGCCACGGGAGGGAGGAGCACGAGGCACGACCGGCGCTGGTTTGGGCGGCTGGAGCAAGAAGACCAGAGGTTGAAGAAGCACTACGGCCGTTGGATGGACATCGTACGGTCACTGGAGCTAGAATCATGCATATTGAGTAAGTTGACAAAGCCCTCTGTCCCTGTCAACTTAGTAGGCCCACAAGTCAGCCTGCCACTATACTGGGTCCCAGCTAGCAGGGGGAGTATTCATTTTTTTTTGTGCGTAATAAGGAGGCACTTCCTCGCGTGCGAAGATATAGCTGGTGGGTCCAAGCTGTCAGCGGCGGTAACGTTTTTTCGCGAAATACAGAGGCCCCTTCGGTGGGTCCCAGATGTCAGGTGGAGGAATCATTATTTTGCACGTAATAAGGAGGCATCTCCTTGCATGCGGCCGTGGACCCAGCTGTCAGCCTCTCCATGTACAGTCCACTTCAGATGCATGTCGGTCGTTGACCACGTTGACTAGGCCATGCCGAGAGCACCATGGCGGTGGACGACGGCGAGGCCTAGTAAGGGAATGAGACGGAGGCAGGGAAGACTTGGCAGTTGTTTCCCAAGCAGAGGGGAGTACGACTATACGAGGGTTTACTAGTTCGTCTGCCGTCGCCGAAGAATAATAGCAGGTGTGGGTGTGTAGAGGGATGGCTAGGCCAGCGATGGGAGTACTGTGCGGCGGTGAGGGCTCCGCGGCAGCACGGGCGACCGCGGAGAGGAGTGAGCAGCCAGTCCCACCGGCGCTTGTTTGAGCGGCTGGAGCAGGAAGAGCACAGATTGAGGAAGCACGACAGCCGTTGGATGGAAATCCAATAGTCACTGCTTGTGCGTCCACCTTTTTTAGGAAAGCCTCAAATCTGTGGAAAACAGCATACAGCCCATTTGCCATTATTTCCAATAATTTACAGCCCATTTGCTAATTCTTAAGGTATTATTTGGAGCCCATATTCTTTTTGTTAGCATTACAGCCCATATTGTGGCCACGGTTAAAAAATTATACAAAATTTTGCATATTTGGGTGCGATCCGAACTATTTTTAATCCCGAAATTTTGAGTCACATTCAAACTAATTTAAAAAATAAATGTATATCAATATAAAATCTAACAAATTGTCCACGCATAAAAATCAATGCAATTTAAAATCTCGAAATGAAAAAAAAGAAATTTGAAACTAATTGCCGGTTTGATCTGTTTTAAAAATGTACATCCCATTTCTCATTACTGATAGGCCATTTTCTCAGCCAGCCGAATGAAGCTCTCCTCGTCTTGAAAGATTTACAGCCCAACAGGCCTGACAAAGCGAGTTACTTGGCAAATCACAAAAAAACTAGGCTGTGGCCGTGGACCCAGCTGCGACCGTGGACCCAGCTGTCAGCCTCTCCACGTACAGTACTCTTCCGATGGAAGTCGGTCGTTGACCACATTGACCATGCCACGATGAGAGCACCAAGGCGGTGGACGACGGCGAGGCCTAGGAAGGGGACGACGCGGAGCCAGGGAAGACGCGGCAGTGGATGCCCACGCGGAGAGGAGTACGAGGGTTCACTGGTTCGACTGCAGCATGAGGCTGTCGTCGCCGCAGAATAACAGGGGGTGTGGGTGAGTAGAGGGATGCCACGACCAACGGTGGGAGTAGTAGGGGCGGTGAGGCCTCCGCGATATCACAGTCGGCCACGGGAGGCAGGAGCACGCGGCACGACCGGCGCTGCTTTGGGCGGCTGGAGCAAGAAGACCAGAGGTTGAAGAAGCACTATGGCCGTTGGATGGACATCGTACGGTCACTAGAGCCAGAATTGTTCATATTGACTTTGTCACAAAGCCCTCCGTCCCTGTCAACTTAGTAGGCCCACAAGTCAGCCACCCACTATGGTGGGTCCCAGCTAGCAGGGGGTATTCATTTTTTTGTGCCTAATAAGGAGGCACTTCCTTGCGTGCGAAGATATAGCTGGTGGGTCCGACCTGTCAGCGGGGGGAACGTTTTTTCGTGAAATACAGAAGCCCTTCCCACGTACAGTCCATGTACAGTGCGTAATAAGGAGGAACTTTCCTTGCGTGCGACCATGGACCTCGTGGGTCCCAGCCGTCAGGCTCTCCATGTACAATCCTCTTCCGATGACTCTTGTATGTTGACCAAGTCGCGCCGAGTGCACCAAGGCGGTGGACGACGGTGAGGCCCCAGACTGGAACGACCTGGTGATGGGGAAGACGCGGCAGCGGAGTCGCAGACGGAGAGGAGTGGGAAACTTGACTGGTTCGGGTGCGGGGTAGGTCTACACTCGGTAGAGAATAACAGGAGGTGCTGAGTGGAGGGATGGCCTGGCCGTCGGCGGGGTAGCGTTTCACTGAGGATGCGAAAACAACGCCGCTGGAGGTCGAAGGCTAGAGCAGGCGGTCCCAGCAGTGCTGGGGGCAGAAGACGAGAAATTGAAGAAGAATGCTGGCCATTGGATGTAAATCCAACGCCTTCTTAGGCTTCGAACTACTGTCCCACATATCAGCCAGTCCATTTGTTTTTTAGTCCATTTGGTGGGCTGGGTGAAGCAATGATGTAGCATCTATGCAGCCCGTTTATATATATGGCAGAATTTAAAGCCCATTTGCATTTTTCTTGAAATCCGCAGACTTGCTGGGCTGGGTGAAAATATCATGTTGGGCTAGACGGAGAAATATTATAAAAACATAAACACATGATTGCACGTCTATTACTGCATTGGTCAGTAAAATCTTTGCAAGCTTATGTACGCAATCACTAGGAGTTAACTTGCCAAGTTATATATAAATAATTATTATTATTATTTTGTAAGAACATTCAACTTACGAAATAAAATATCATTTAAATTTGATGAGTTAATAGTACGTGGGGTATTATTATTTTTAGGCTAGACGTGGGACAGTTGAGTTGGTTCTAGGAAAAAGTACTGGGAGAAAACTCAGTTTACATCGAAAAAGAAAGTGGGAGAAAATTCAGATATAGGATTAATGAAAACGAAAAATAGAACTGAGCTATGTGTCGTCTTGAAAAAAGAAACATAACTTGGGCTGCTGATGTTATAGACAAGTTAGGTTGGGAGGCCTAGAGGCCACTTGATACCTGCTGGATCCAAAAAATGTTGAAACATGTCGTTGGCTGCCCATGTTAAACAACAAAACCTAGGACATGGACCTGGTGGGCCCGGGACTATCAGCCTCTCGACAAACAGTTGTCTCCCGATTCCTCTTGTTTTGCTGACCATGTTGGGAACGACAGACGGCGGCGCCGCTGCTAGAGCACCAAGGAAGAGGATGACGTCGAGACCTCGGACCGAACGAACCGGAGCGGGGGAAGACGCAGGCGGAGGGGAGTACGAGGGTTAAATTGTTCGGGTGCAGGGTGGATACAAAGGCACCTCCCATGCCCTCCTGGCCGCATAGGTTATGTAGGCTAGATTCTGAGGTACCTCCCACGTGTCCAGGTCCTTGGTATCATTGTATTCTTTCATGTTGGCGTATCAGGGATCGATGATGGTCTCGGCGAGGTCAACCACGGAGTCCTTCTCCTGCCCGTTGCTGATGATCTTGTATTGCTTCTGGATGTCGACAAGCTTGTTGCACCAGATGGCAGAATCATCGCGTTCTTCCTTCTCTCCACCGTAGCGAAGGTGCAGTCGGCGCTACCGATGAAACGGGCGAATGCTCCAAAACCTCTGATGGCCCTACGAAAGTGGTAGATGAGAACCTCGTCCCGCACACATACCTGGGCCACGGCGATCCGCTGGTCCCTGTCAGGAGATGAATGGATGGACACAAGGTCTAGTCCTGCAATCTTGTGCTTTCTCGTCCTGTAGGTATTGCTTGAACTCGGCGAGACAGAGCTTGACCGAGTCCGAATCGTTGGTGTACATCACATTCAACTTGGTGCCGCCATATGACTGAACAGCGAACTCAAAGGGGAACTTCTTGCTGAAGTCCATATCCAGCAGGCTCACCCCTCGGATCGCCATTGGAGTCTCTTCAAGTGAACGAGTTTGTAGGCGGTGGCAGCAGTTCGTTTTTCAGCTCTTGGGGAACTGGATTCAACAGTAAACTGAGTGTGTACAAGCGACAACAGTTACTACCCCTCCCTCGTCCGCTGCATGCCCGACAGAAGATGCACCCTCGGCGCATTCAAATGCCTCAATTAAGAAACCTACTCCGGCCACACGTCGGTTCACGAGCGGGTCTGTATTGGTACTGTAATAGCAAGAGTTAATGGTCACTTCACTTAAATTTAATTAGCTTAAATAGAAAATTATACTTAAAACAAGCAATGCATTGGCTCGTTCTATCAGTGCCATAGGATCAACATGCACAACAATTAGAATTATTATTCTCAGGACGCACACAATCAGCACATTTGTTGCACTTTCACAAAGATAATACTACCAAGTTTGAACTATTTGTTATGGTTGTTGTCCTCTGCATCATCATGCCGTGTTTCCCATCTTGCAAGATTCAGAACCAAAAAATAAGATTCAAATAATAAGTACAACAAAGATGCCTACACATCTCATTGATTCCCATCTTGCAAGATTCAGAACCTATAAATAAGATCCAAATAATAAGTACAACAAAGATGCCTACACATCTCATTGATTCCCAGCTTGCAAGATTCAGAACGAACCCATTAGAGCCTTTTGATAAAGTGAATATCGGGATTAAACCCATCTTGGCTAGCCGTGTCATACAACCTAAGAACTTGGCAAATGCCCTTGACCATAACAACATCTGAAAATTGAGTATTCCTGTTTGCACAGATAAGAAAGAGCATGATTACTATAATAGTGGCACTAGTTGAAGCACACTTTATTTCCAAAACGAGAAAAAGATTGCGATAGAATAGCTTTAATTAAAAAATAGAACATTAGCACAGTATGACAAAGCACAATCTTGTTGATAAAGGACAGTACTGACCGGTGTAAGGGGCCCTATGCCGCCATGACTCGATGTGGTGAACCTGCAAATCGACTGGAGTGAGGCCAACCTGGAGATCTATGATTCAATTCATGCGCCTTTTTCTGCAGTTCACCTGAAATGAAGCAAAGATTGCATCATTGAGCTAGCAAGAAGTACTTGCTCTTGTGAGATGGCAAGTTCTTCTTTAGTAGTTACACAAAAATTGAGCAACATTAAGGTTGGTTGTCCTGCTCATGTAAGGTGCAACAATAATTTGCTTATCCTTTTGTGCAGTTCCACTAAAATAAAGTGCCATTGTGGTGACAATGATCTTCCAAAGACTAATAAAATGTTGCACAAGATAACCAGCAGAATTTGACGGAGATTTTGGAAACTCCAATAACCATTTTGTGCAGTTCCACCAAAATTGAGAGATGTTGCCCACGTGACATTTTAGTTGAATTACACAAGACACTCATTCCAAAAAAAGTGTTTTGTGCAGTTCCCCAAAAGGTCACAATAGCAACATGGTGAAATGGATATCCCTATCTGCACAAAAAGATAGAAAGTAAATAGTTGATGGTCAATAAGAATATATGAAACATATATGAAATGAAAAGAAGCATCTTAATTATGTCCATGGCAATCACGCAAGGACAGTAGAAATTTTAAAACGTCAGCAATGATTCATGTTACCAGAAGCATTACGATCAACAATGAGATTCCTCAATATGGGATTACTTTAATGGTGGCATTGCTTGTTTACCAGATACAGTAAATCAACAGCAGCTAAAGAGTTCGTTTAAGGGCATGGGACCGTGGGGACACCAGGACACTCAGCAGCGTAAAGGAGCAACTTATCATACTGGGGAAAACAGCAGGAGTGCCATTTGTAACACAGTTTAATTGCATCTTATCACTGGAGGCATTAGATTAACAATAACACTGGTTAGACATGTCCCTAAGGTAACAATGTGATCGCTTCATTTTACATGCGCCCTTACATTAACACCATCAAAAGGTTGGTATAAGGACATGCGACAGTGGATGCATCAGCACAATGTACCTACAAGGAGGCATAAAGTGGTGATGACGAGTTTGTTCATGCTATGTGAGGGCAGCAAATCTAGTCCTGGAGACCTTTTACTATGTGAGGGCAGCAAACCTAATCCTGGAGACCTTGTACTATGTGAGGGCAGCAAATCTAATCCTGGAGACCTTTTACTATGTGAGGGCAGCAAACCTAATCCTGGAGACCTAGTACTATGTGAGGGCAACAAATCTAATCCTGGAGACCTTTTACTATGTGAGGGCATCAAATCTAATCCTGGAGACCTTTTACTATGTGAGGGCAGCAAATCTAATCCTGAGACCTTTTACTATGTGAGGGCAGCAATTCTAATCTTGGAGACCTTTTACTATGTGAGGGCATCAAATCTATTCCCGGACATACTTTGTTGACTTGTCCACCAGCCGCCACTTTCTATCCTTTTTTCAACCAATAATAGATCTGTTCCTTATCCAGTTTGTACTACGTTTTCCCATTATTTCCCTTTTCAACCAAGAGACCGGTTGGGTATCCGGTCTCTACTACTTTCACCATATTATTTCCTCTTTGAATAAAGTCCTAGATTCATGCTACAGCTTTCCCCCTTTCTTCGTTGTTTGAACAAAGCCCTAGTTTCAAATGCATGAAGTAGATTTACCTCTAATAATACTAAAAATTTAGGTGGCTTTTGGAAGAGCTGATGGGAGTAGAAAAAGATGCACATGTAGACACATGGGGAGCTGGGGCAGTTGAGCAATGCCGCTTTCTGAGAACTTATACCTGAGGGTCGTCGGGATGTCAGCGGCGGCAGGTCAGATCTACGGACAATACAGCAGGGAGGAAGATGGGTTGGAGGACCTCCCAAGCCGGTGGTGTGTCGGAGAGAACGACACGGGCAGAGGATCGGGCCCCTCCGACAGTTGTGGGTTTCCTCCCTCACTGGCGATGACCGCGTGAACGATGCACCTTTCAGTCCTCTACACACACCGGCCAAAGGGATCTGGCCGGATCTGTGACTAGCGGTGAGCAGAGAGAAAATGTCGCTACCGCTATCTTGTTTAGATCTGGAGAGGATGAGAGAATGAAGAGAGCAACGCTAGTAAAGCAAGCGCTCAGGCCCCTGCGTACATATATAGCGGAGTGATTATCTTTTTCTCTCCATAACAAGCGTTTCAATTTGTGTACGTGGCATTAAAGAAAAGAAACTCTCTATTTAAGGTGACTATCTGTACGACTCCTAGTAGTAGTATTGTTCACTTGTGCTCCCCGGCCCTCCATTCATTGAACAACCCCACGTGTGAATAAACATACAGTACTAGTATTTATATAGAACGAACAAGCTCGAACTATTTTCGCGTAGTTAAAAGTTGAGGGCGGGGCTTTTCCCGGGCAGTACGCGCAGAAGTTTTCGCATAGGCGGTTTGACAGAGAGGCAAGGAGGGTGAGGGAGTAGCGGATTCATCTTATTGCTGGAAAGGTCGGACAGTGCGATTTGACGATGCGTTACTGTTTGGATCCACGTGTTAGAGTTAGTTTGGGTTACTTTGAACTCAACTAACCCAAAAATATACAAACAGGAGGGTTAGTTTGGGTTACTGTTTGGATCCATGTGTTAGAGTTAGTTTGGGTTAGTTTGAACTCAACTAACCCAAAAAAAATCTAACCCACCCAAGAGGTGCTTATTTGGGTTATTTTTTCTCGGGACACTAAAAAACACATTTTTCTCTCGCTCTCCCTATAGCAGATCCCTCCCCACTTCCTCGAAGCTTCTCGTCCTCTCCCTCCCTCCCTCTCGCACCGCCCATGAAGGCACCTCGCCGTATCCGCACTCCATCTAACCCTATCATCCAAACACCTCTTTTGCTAGAGTTACTTCAGGGTTAGTTCAGGATTAGAATCTAACTCTAACCTTTAACTGAGTTAGAGTATCCAAACAAGGCCAGACGGTACAACCGGGGTGATGCCCCCCTTCCGTTCCGCACTCTAATCTGGTGCATGACACGTATTACGTCAACTGGGATGCTTCTGGCTGTCCCACATGTCGGCGAAGTAGTACGTAGTAGTAAGAAGAAGCAAAGAATCATGCAGTATAAGTCTTTTTAGGGATTCCAACAAGTGACTACACCGCGTGAAGTATCTCAAATCTCAAATCTTAAATCTCCCTTCCAGTTCATAGGGCTCAAATCTAAAATCTCATCAACCAAGGTATTTTGCGATTGGAGGAATGTATCTCGTACTTTACAAAACTACCCTAATTAAACTCATGCATTAATTACGTAGTTCTCTCGTTTTCCTCTCCGCCTTGGTCGCGGTCACAATATTGACCACTCCTATATGACTAGTCGCTATATCTACATGCGGGACATCAAAGTGTCCGGGCATGTGTGCCATCCACCAAATCACAGCGAGGTGCTATAGTCGAAACTCATCGGTCACCCTGGTGCGGCCGTCATGACCTATCATATCACAAAACCCACACCTTTACCAGCAGTGGTAAAGTGGCCTCGAAGTTGGATTGGACGAAGCAACCATCATTTCTCTAGAATGCTCGTTGAAGCCCTTTCTCCCCTTTCTTGAAGAAAACCTCACTCCAGGCTACTCACTTTTGCCATTTTTCTTTTGTACCGACGAAGGAAAGGTGGGCGAATCAGTGATGCTGCTATATTTTCATTCCAAGAATCTTCTTTTTGGAAAGCACCGACCAATTTTCATAGCCTATTCTTTTCTCGTTTTCATTGCGATTGTGGTTTCCTTTCGATTGATTTTTGTTTGTCAGTTCATTGATGGATCCTGGAGCACTAGGCAAAGAATTGCCGGCAGACAACCAACCGGAGACAACAATCTCCAGGAAGCGAGCACCGACCAACGAGTTGACCATGTTGGCAGGCCAACCCATGGAGACGAAGAACTCCAAGGAAAAAGCACTGGCCAAAGAGTTGACGACGTTGGCGGATGAACTCCTCAAAGAAAGTTGGATGAACGGCAAGGGCCCCACCGTGCCTACCCCAGAAACTCTGATGGCCACCTATGCGAGGCTCAAGGCTGAGATTGCGGAGATAGTTGCCGTTGAGAAGCAGTATTCCCCTGGCAAGGTGATGGCCCCCATCGAGGACGAGGAGATGGCCCCCGGAGGGATGGGATCCCCCGGTGAGCTGCACAAGGTAAAAATAATGGGTTATTACCCAAAGTTGTGGTTTTTGATTATTTGCAATGTGCTTGCTAATATGGTAGGGTTGTGCAGGTGCCGGTGGATGTCCTTGATGATTCCGATGTCGCGGCCCGTCCTGTGGACAACGCCCCAGAGATCGTTTTTGATGTCACGGTCCTTCCTGTTGGCATCGCCCCGGAGATCGATTCTGATGCCGCTGTCCATCTCGTGGACATCGCCCCAGAGATCGATTCCGATGTCGCGGTCAGTCCTGTGGACATCACCCCAGAGATCGATTCCCATGCCGCTGTCCGTGCTGTAGTCATTGCCCGAGAGATCAAGGACAAGAAATAGTTGGTCGCGCTAGTCCTTCAGGGTAGTTTGCATTGCCCTGTGTTTAATTACCAGACAGATGCGTGTTATCAAACCATCTTAGGGCTAGTGCGATGTCTTGTGTGGGCGGTAGTTGCTACTTTTGTTTGATAGTGAATCATGCGAACCCTCTCCCAGTTATGGAAACAGATGTATCATCACCAGCTTTTGATGTAATATATGGCATGCTTAGATGTAAGTTTGAACTGTTTATCATATCAGCAGTGCTTATTTGATGATTCTTGGTGTTAGTAGGCTAGCTACTGTGCGAGCTAAAGTACTTGCAAAACACTCACCGAAGAGAAATGTTGGGGCTGATGAGCTCGTGGTACGCTTATACTGATCCGTCGTCGATCGGCCAATAGCCCAAGCTCCTAAAATTGTAGGCTTAGCGATCGATCAGACAATAGTAGACACGAATACATTCAGGCCTCATTTGGTTTATAGGGTAGGAAAATTGTACTCCCTCCATTTTAATATACAAGGCCACTATAAAAAAATACAATTTTTATCTATACAAGGCCACCAACACTAATCGAGGCAAAATTAATGGTGTTTGTCTCATACTTGCAAATGAGGACATTAATTATCCCTTGATGCATGTTGGAGTGAGAAGGTTGGCTTGCATGCATCTCATTTATCAACCAAAGAGGAGTGAGACTATTGGTTTGTTGTCCGTGAGAGAGTAAGATGAACATTAAGTAACACGACAAACAAGGAGAAAAGTTGACTTGCAACATTGGCTTAGGCAGGCATTAAATTCTGTCTTGGTACCTGTAATATGAGTTTGTGGCCTTGTATACAAAAATGGAGGGAGTAGCAAAAGTATAGAGACGTACAACACAAAATCATAGCAGTACAGAGACGTCCCTCCATTCCAAAATAGATGAGTCAACTTTGTACTACTAACTTTTAAACAGGGGGAGTACAAATCCTAGGCGGGCTAGTTTGGCCTAGTGGGTTTTAGTGATATGACGTGCTACAGTGCCGTCCAGTCTTTGCATGTGGTAGTAGTACTGCGGGTAGAGTAAGTTTTCATGGAGAAGCAGAATTCAACGAAGTCATGATGGTTCCTTCGTCTGACTAACTTTGTGCATGGCAGGTGGACCAGGATAATTTTGTGCATGGCAGGTGGACCAGGATGGTCGACGTCCCACATGTCGGCGAATGAAAGTAGTATTTCCGATATAGTGGACGAGCAACGAGTATTCATTGTTTATTTTTGATGAAACCTATTGTCTCCACTGTTACGACGGAGGAGTGTGAAACACGGTAGCCCAGTGAACTTGACATGTGCACCACTCCCTCCTTCCTCATGTAATACTACCATAGTGTTGACTATAAGGTTACAACTTTTTCTCAGTCTCTCTCTATATATTTCCTATCAAATATTTTTTACCTTTCTTTTTTTAGACACAATTGTTTTTTATGCCTCTTTTTTTGGCATTAGTTTTTTTATACCTAGGAGCACGTGTAGAGACGGGCTCCTGCACATCCCACTACTTGACTTTGTCAATGCTTCTCTCTCCTCCACATAAGCGGGCTTGTCGAGAAGACAAGAGATGATCTCTTAGCACAATATGTTTCACCATGTTTTTAGGAATAACTAGTTATTGAAGATAAGGCTAAGAGATGATCCATTGTACACATGTTTTTTGTCATCTCTAAATTACATGGAAGACTTATGAGAAGACTATCTTATCAACCATTGTACATGCCCTTTATAGGCCAGAATTTATCTGGTACTACTTGCTATGAATGCGGGCAGCTGGCCTCTGAGGGGGGAGCGCGCGCGGGGAGGTGGTGGGGTGGGGAAGGGGTTCTGGTGGGTCAGGGCGGTAAGAAGTGGGCTTGGAAACGGTGCGGACTCCCGCATGGCCCACCTCACATTATCACCACATATTTCTTGGAGTCCGTGCATAGCGGGCGGGCGATCTCTTCTCCCTCCCCCGTCTCTCTCCTCTCAGCCGACGCCCGCCGAGCAATTAGATTTCGGCTATCGACGGTTATTCAATTGCAGTCCCACATGTCAGTGAAAATGCAAGACAACGCATGTCCCCTCTGGTGAGCGGCGTGCGAGCCGGACTGTCGGGGGTGCAACGTGAACGCAAGGCATACGAGTTGTAAGTGTGCCGCCTTTTCCTTTTGAACTTGCAAAGCATAACATTTTTGTGCGATGGATTGATAGAAATCCAGAACAAAATGATGAGGGCGATGCTTTCCCGCGTGTTAGGCGGGCTAGATTGAGTGATATGACGTGCTACACTGCCGTCCACTTGCTCCATTTTTATGTAAGCAAGATTCTACACTCTTACGTGGGAGGAGTGTGAAACACGGGGGATTAGATTTTGATCGAGGGATAATTGTTCCCTGCGAAATAATGGAGCACTGTTAGTGATTATAGCATGATAGTTAGGGCATCTCCAGTGCTAGCCCTCAAATTTACACCAGCATTTGTCTGAGGACACTAATGGATGCCATCCAATGCTGCCCGCATACCTTTCGACAACTATATGAACTAACCGGACGAAATTCGTGGAAACAAAGCAAATTTCAAATTGACCGGATGAAATTCATTACATTTCGAGAACTTTTCCTATAAACTGGATGAAATTCATTACATATTTCGCACAAACCGTACTAAAACCTATTATAAACCTAATCTAAACGATCGTCGGGCCCCAACCACCATGTACGGCCATGAACCTAAGAAAGTCGGCCATTGCCTTTGCCTCCTCCTTATCCGCCTCGATAACCTCCTCCTCCGGAGCACAAGGTTATCAAGATTTCCGCCTCCACATCGCCGTCAAGCAGCTAATCGGACGCCGATTTTTATCCCACCAAGCTTGGCATCGACTGAGTGGAGGAGCGGTGGCGACCTACCGTGTACTACTCTTCCTCGCTGCCGGCTGCGCCCGCGCACGCGTGCCGGCTTCGTGGTCGTGGCGGCAGAGGGCGCC
>LR738711.1:246498246-246563478 GCA_902687465.1 Secale cereale
CGGCGATCTCTTGTTCGAAATTGCCACATATAGAGAGACAGCATGGAATTGCATTTCTTTGGGCAATGTAATTCATCATGAGTGGTCAACCAACATTGTATGCAATTAAGCGGAACCTCAAGAATATGCTTCCTTTTTTGTTCTTTAACATGTCCCTCTTTGTTTATTATGTATTTAGTACATACAGTATGTTCCTTGTCAGGAAGGGGAGCAGGGACATCTGCAGTTAACAGCTGATAGAGCTGGCATGTACTTGATCGATAGGCTTTCAATTACTAGCGGCAATACAACACCGTACTTTCAAGCCAGTTCCACTTTCCCGATTTATATATCGTGGTTATGGTGTACCCCTTTTATGTACACTATGATCTTCCTAGTTGTTGTGTGCTCTTGTTATCATGGTTTGGCAATAAACTCTCTATACAGTATATTTTGAACCTATCATCTGCCAACTACCTTACTTCTAGAGCCTATTTTTTGTATACTTGTGCCAAATTATATAAATGCACGCACCATATTACAGCACACATGAGCTCTCTCATCAGAATCTAGTGATAGCACACAAGTGTTTACAGGGGCGCCCCTATATTAGAATATCATCTGCATTACAAAGATAATCTCAAAACTATTTATGTTTTCATGGTTCTCAGATATTATATGTAATTACAGTTAATATTAGAATCCGCGCATCAGAATAATATTGTGGAACACTGCATGACTTTCAAAATTGGCACCAAGGCATTGAGTGCCATTCTGGATGCAATGAAACTCATACGCTCCCCACCTGTAGATTCTTGTTCAGAATATGATCCTAATGACTATTCTAACCTCGAGGAGTCAAAGGCAGATGGCCTGTCATGTTCACCCATCAAGGTGCTTGCTCTAATTTGGCAAGGTTTTATTGATTGCTTGTATCTTGCATATGTTGTCTTGCATTTCTTCTAATTTGTTGCACCGCCATCTGCTTAGTTTACTCATCATATATGTTGAGATGCCATGCCCATCCATTATCAATACATATTCCATCTGTCATCATATCATGTTTTTCCACTCAAATGTTGTTCTTGTGCATCAGACATCAAAATGGAAGAGGGTGATTGCCGAACCTGAAGGAGCACCAGCAAAGTCCTTGAAAAACGTGGTTGTGCCGGAGAAATCAGACAGCACCCCACTTATATTGGTTGCACAACCAGTGACACCAAATGTAGGACCAACTCCAGAAGACTGTACCCATACTTCACTGGCCACACCACTAGCCCCACCACACAGGACCTGCACTCCAGCAAAAGGTATGCCGATTTCAGTTGCCATAGCACCAGTCGTACCACAGAAAAATCCCACTCCAGCAAAAAGTACAGCAAGTCCACCGGCCGAAGACCTATCCCAACTGCAGAGACGGCCAATTCCTGCAGATTGGAACCCCATTCAAGTTATTCCCAGTTTAAAAGACAACGCTTTCAATGTTGTTAGGGACTACGTGCATATATTCCCATCATTGGAATATTATAGTGAAGACAAACACCATTTTCACATCTTCATGTCCCACTTACGTGTAAGTGCTATTATTCATGGTGATTATTTTCCTGTTTTCTGCTGATTGAACACATCAATGATTTACATTACATTGTTGTAAGTAGGCGAGGGTCAATCTGGATAGTCAGGAAGAGCAAAGCTTGCTTGCGCTTCTCAAGGAAGCATTGCAGCGGTATCGGTGTTACCTGAGGAAATCACACTTTGATGGCAAGTCTATAAACGAATTTCTGGTGAAGTCTCCTGTGCTAAATTTAGAAGACATTGAATGGAAAAACCTTGTTATGCACTGGTCTCTTTCCGAGGATGAGGTATTGTCTATGATATCGCATGACAATTTGAATTTCTACTTTTCCGCATGTGCCTTACGGATCTTTTTTGCAGGAAATCTGCTCGAAAAAGAATTCCTGTATGAAAAGAACGACATGATATCGCAAGTATGTTGCCCGCTACTTTTCTCTTGTTAGTACTTGTTGGCCTGTATCACTGTACATGCATACATACCTGGTTCATTATGTGACAACAGTATGCATGATAGCTTGCTTATCAATTGTTCACTCCAAATTATCTGATCTGTATGAATGGTTACATTAGTGTAGAATATATCCAATGCCAATGAATTTTTTTAGCTCTGCATTGTTCTTGTAACTACCTCCTGTCCTTTATCAGTGTACTTATATTGACAGGTAGTTGTTCATCTACCATCACTCTGCAGCTTATTTTCCTTTGCCCTCCATTTTCTACACATAAGATCTATATTTACTCTTACCATAAGGTTGGATAACACCGATGGTACTGAAGAAGTTTAGCTCTACATTAATCTTGGCTATACCTTTTGCCTGTATCGCTGTACTTACATTTATAACTACTTCGTTATGTAGCATCACTCTTCATCTTATCTTAAATATTCTCCATTTTTTCTTATATTGTCACATCTATATTTACTCTTAACAAAATGTAGAATAAAGGCAATGCTTATGAAGAAGATTCGGTGGTAAACTTCTTGAGTTGCCCCCTCATCAGAATGGACAAGGGCTTTATAGAGCCTACCTTCACCAATAATGTAAGTTTGTCCTTCTCAAGCCTTCAAACTTTGTTGTGTATATTTGGTTAGGCATGAATGCAACAGCTGTTTATTTTTGGTGTTTGCATCAAATTGCATGTTTAAAGTTTATTATGTACTCCAGTTCATAAACAAAAGTTTGTCCTTCTCAATTTAAGTTTTCAGTTGTACAACAGAGTTCCTTCTTCATACCATGTAAATTAAACTATACGGAGCAAGTGATCTTATTTTGCCAATCTGAAATGGGATAAATTGACAGCACACTAACCATTGATACTTATGAGTTCTTAATCTGTAATCCAGTGGTGTCGTGAAGCTGCCAACTCCTTCACAATGTCATTTGCTGCCATGTCTTGACCTGAACAATACCATATTGTGTTAATGCTATTTTATACTGTGTCACTTTATTTGTCAGTAAGAAATGTGATGAATTGTCAGCACTGATACTTATATGTGCAAAACTTGTCATTTGTCTGCTTGTTTATCTTTCAGTGTGAGGACGATATAAGTGTCAAACAAGTGCAGTCTCACCAGCTTGCTCAGCTGCTTGCGCTGCAGCTCCTGAGCATGGCTAACCTTTCTTGAACTCTATTGAAGTGTTGTCGGTTTTGTATATTATTTTGTCGGCGTGTTTAGTTGCACTGGTGGCAATCTTTGATGCCCAGTGTATGTAATCTGATGTCTGCTTGTGCTTTATTATCATAGTGGCGAACTTTGATGCCCAGTGGATGTAATATGCCGTAATTTATTTATTGTATAGTCTAGGTTTTTTTTCTTATTCACGATGCTGCAGTTATTTTACTTTATAGATATCCTGTCTTCGCAGTAAACCGGTCAAACCGTAAAATTACGGTACATAATCGGGCCGTCATGCAAATCACCATGTATGATCCGCATCATGAGCCCCGTCATCTTGGTCCGTTAACAGGCCTAAATGTAAACTTCCCCACTAGTAGATTCAGGCCTTTAATAGACTGAGTAAATCGCCGGCCCTATTTTCCCAAGAAAACTCAATGGGCCTTTAGGAGGCTGAAAAGTAGGTTGCGCCTCAAACGTGCCGAACAGCTCATGGGCCGGTAGCAGGACGAAGTAGACCCCGTCCCATGAATGTGCCAATCATATCATGGGCTTATAACAGGCCCAAATTGTCTCGATCCTTGTTTGGCCCAATCAAATTATCGGCTGCGAGTAGGCCGGATGCAAACCGGGCCGTAGTTAGGCCCAACTATATGACGGGCTTTTAGTAGGCCGAAATTAATATAGGGCCGAAATGTTAAACGGGCCCTTAATAGGCCGAAACTAATATCAGGTCGAATTACTAAATGGGCCTTTCGCAAGTGGGCCAAAAAGCATAGCGTCAAGTTGACAGGCCCAATCTGATATGGGCCATAATTTAGCCCAAAACTTCTTAAAGGGCCGGACCTGATCTGGGCCATAATTTGGCCCAGAATGTGGTAGGCTTTTAACGGGCCAGATCTCATATGGGCCACTATTAGGCCCGGAACGTGGCAGGCCATTAATGGACCGGATCAAATATGGGCCGACATTTGGCCCAAAACATGGCAGCCAGTTAATGGGCCGGCCTACTAGGGTCCTCAAAATCTTGTGGGCCTACAGTTGGGCCGGCCCATTAATGTCGGTGAAATTTCGTGGACCTTTAGCTGGGCCGGCCCATTATGGTACACAAAATTTTTGTGGGCCTTCACCTGGGCCGGCCCATTATGGCCCGCAAAAATCTTGTGGGCCTTTACCTAGGCCGGACCATCATGGCCCGCAAAATCATGTGGGCCTTTAGCTGGGTTGGCCCATTATGGTTCGTCAAATCTTGTGGGCCTTTAGTTGGGCCAGCCCATCATGGTCCGCAAAATCTTGCGGGCCTTTAGTTGGGCCGGCCCATTATGGTCCGCAAAATCTTGCGGTCCTTTAGTTGGGCCGGCCCATTTAAACTTTATGGGCCACTTTTGGGCTGGTCCACGTGTCAACATATCATAGGCGCATCTCGCCCATTGGATGAGTGACACATGTGCCAACACGGAGCTGACACGTGTTTCCGTCAGCCAATCAGAATTTTACATGTGGAAAATCCCCATTGGTCCGGGCTGTTAACGGGTTATCGGATCCAAAACCGGACCCGATAGCTTAACGGCGTTCCATTATGGTGGATGCCATCTGTCGGTCACCCTTGACGAAAGCACTTATGTGACGCGCGATTTATCGTCATGGAAGTGGACACTTCCGTGATTATAATTTTGGTAATGTCATGGAATACTTCTACGACAGCACAGGTATGACTATCTTGATTCTGTCGTAAAATTGTCATGGATGTACACGCATGACAGAAAACGTGACCTACTGTGACAAACACGTATCATCACGGAAGTGTATTTTTTGTAGTGTGCTACCACTCCCGTACTTGAGACTCCGACAACAACACCAGAAGGTGACATGGAGCAGATCAATGCAAATGCTTCACCAATTGCGTCGCCCAAATTTCGCAGGCTTCGCAAAGGTCGCATGCCTCAAGCCTCCATGTCAAGCATTCCTGAAGATGGAGAACAAAACTCTAGCTCAGTGGCACGTCAAGTCTTTCCTGATGCCATTCCTTCAGAGTCTGCTCCTGAATCTGAAGCCAAGCTGGCTGAAGACATTCCGGCTGCATCAACCAATGAAGCAAAAGAGGACACTCATGAAGTCACTCCCCCTACACAAGATACTGTTGCCCCAGAAGAGGTCCCCGTCACGCAAGAACCTGATCACCAAGAAACTGTTCTGCATGAGGCCACTCTGCCTGAAGCCACTGAACCTGAAGCAAATGTGGCTGATCCATCTGTGACTACTGAAGCAAATAACACTGTCATGACTGAAGCCAATGTGCAGCATGAAGTCACTGCTGCTCCTGAAGTGATTGTGCCTAAAGTAATTGCTCCTGAAGTGCCTGCTCCTTCGTTTGAGCCCTACCCCATGGCCCAAGCCTACAATAAAGATGATGTGCTTGTCACAGTCAAATGGCCACCTTCTGAAGCTTCCCACTGCCTCAGGCTCACAATATGATTATCATGTGGAGCAGAGGCCTCATACTCTGAAGCCAAAGCCCAGATTGCCTCGGCTTCCCAGCACTGCAACCACACAAGGGTCATTTAGTGTGCATAGCTTCAGGGAAAACAACATTTTCTTTGATTCTGCTAAGAACCCATACAAGAAGCCCAAGATTTCTTCTGATACCTTCTGGAGCTTTCAGCAACGAAGCTATTACTCTTGCATTCTGTACAATCAGGACTGGATTTTTCCGCATCAACGTCTTGATTGTGATGCCATTGCTGGACTGCCCTGCCTTGAAGAAGCCCTTGACTGCTTCAGAGAAGTTGGACTACTTCCCTTTGTCAGTGCTAAGGAACATTGGAATGAAGAGCTTCTACTGCAATTTTATGCCACTCTGCATATCAGAGGATACAGCAGGGATCCGAAGACATGGGTCCTTGAGTGGATGACTGGTGACATTCATTATGAAGCTAATGCTCAGACACTACTTGAGCTCACTTCCCTACCCACTCCTGGTGAGTTGTACGAACTAGGCTATTCTCTACATCAGAAAAAGCTTCAAAGCATCTTCAAGAAAGCAGAACCCAATATGAGCGAAATGCTTAGCATGATGAAGCCACTGCCCCCTGATGATGATCTTCCAAATGAATTCTTCATCCAAGACCTTGAGTACTTGCCTCGCACCATATATCATATTCTGAGGTGTACTCTTTGGCCAGTCAAGGGACACTCGCCTGAAGCTACACTGAATGGCGTCATGAAGACTTTAGTCTTCTATAGTTTCAATGGCATCCGCTTTAATACTCATGACTCCTTCCTTTGCCAACTGGCTGCCTGTGCTATTGGTCTATTCGGCCTCAAGCTCTACGCTCCTTGGATCATGAGGCTCGTTAAGCTTCGTTCAACTGTCAGCTATCAAGCCTCTACACGCAACTATGTTGTCTTCTTGCCTGAGGTTGATACATCATATGAAGCCATCTATGCTGAGCCTGCCAAGCAACCACTTCACCTGCACAATGCTGATCACCAAAGCTTCACACAGTAGGATGACAGTGTGTATGTGCCCAATGCAAATGTACCTACTTATCCTCTGGCTGGGCACCTGTGCCTCCCACATCGTGCCAACACAGATGCCACTGGAAGCACCATTACTCAACGGCCGAAAAAGTGCACCCGTGTCCTCAATGACCCAGAGCTTCTTGTTTCACTTCACCAGAAACATGATAGGCATCATGACTGGATGAAGCGGAAAATGCAAAGTCTTCTCACAGATGTGAATCGCATTCGCAACTTGGCGACCAAGAATTTGTTTGTTGCACATGAAGCCTGTCGGTGGTCCTGGAAGAGCCTTACCCTGCTATGCTCTGAAGTTGATCTTCAAGCATATGGCTTCTCAGAGCGCTTCAAGTTTGACTCCAGTCCTCCACAAGCTGCGTCTTGGCGTTCAACCCCATCTATTGAAGATTCTGAGTATTCATCTTCTGCTGCAACTGTTGTTTCTCGAGTCATCAATGAAGACGACGATGTCAGTTCCCTAGCAATCGCTTCACTGCATCACGATTCTACGTCAGGCCCCTCTACACCACCAATCTCCAACATCGAACTAGCTGCACCTGCATCTTCTCCACCTGGGAATGCATAGATACTCTCTGTCTTCAATCCTTTTTGGTCCTTACTGACAAAAGGGGGAGAAGCATATGAGTTGATAGTCTTCAAGCGGGTCCATATACGGGTCGGGTGCTTTATTTTTTCTAAGTTCTTACAACTCTCGTCTTGAAACATTTGGCTCTTGAGTTGTAACACTTAAAACTTGATGGTTGTCTGCTACATTTGCTGCTGTTTCTTCTTCTTGGTTAAATATCTATCCTAAACGCATGAAGTCATTTAGCAGATGCCCATTTCCATTATGCATCTCATTATCTTCACTTCATCTTTGTATGCATGATGGATTGTCTTCATAAAATTTAAGGAGATCTCCACAAAGCAAAACCTGCCATGTGCCTTTGCATTCAAAAGAAAAACTACTCTGTGCACATCTTCATGGGGAGCCCCCTCAACTTCATGAAGCCATTGATCGTGTTATCCATAATGCCACATTTCTTTATCCCCGTTGAAAACTTCAACCTGTTTGTCATCAATCACCAAAAAGGGGGAGATTGTAAGTGCATCTAGTGCCCCCTAGTTGGTTTTGGAGTATTGACGACAAACGTGGTTGAGGGACTAACGTGTTTGTGAGAATTATAGGATAACACAGGTAATAGTCCCTCATAGATTCTGTTTAACTTCCAGAGATGACCCCTAAAAATGTGTGAAGACATTGAAGTCAGTGGTGGTGCGTGAAGACATTCACGTGAAGATAATGACCTATGAAGACATTCATTGAAGACTATAGAATGAGAAGACATAGTTTCTTTTGTAGTTCTTTTTATTCCTTCTTGAGTCATAGGAACCACCGTACTGTTAAGTGGGGTCCAAGTGAACACAATCGAATGACTGAAGTGATGCTCAACCAAAACACCTATGTCTTCATGCGAAGACAAATGAGAGCAAATCTTATCTAGAGTTGGATAAGTGAGCTTTACTTGGAGCTCAAGTAAAGTTGCCGCGTGTGTTCACAATCCGACCGTTGGACACGTGTCAGTTCCTTAGTGACCTAGGGTCATTTCGGACATATCATGGCGGGTTGCCTCTGGGCTATAAATAGACCACCCCCTACACCATAAATTGGTGGCTTCTCAGAGTTAGTGCATGCCTTTTGTCGTTTGAGAGCAACCCACCTCCGAACCCTTTGAGAGAAAAGATCCATTTGAGGAAAACCCCAAAACACCCAAGCCAAAGAGAGTTAAGCATCACTTAAGTCTTTCTGTCCGTGTGACCTAAAGACTTGTTACACTTGAGGACTGTGCTTCCTCCAGCTGGTTAGGCATCACGTTTTGAGTGTCCTAGAGTGACTGTGGACCGCCAGTGAACGAAGTCTGTGAAGGTTCAGAAATCTACCTTGAATACTTGCCCGAGTGATTGGTCGAGGACTGTGTGTTCTTAGCTCAAGGGGAATACGGTGCGGACTGTGTGTCCGGGACTGTGTGTCCTCTGGTTTGAATACCTAGCCGCCCTAACCAGATGTACTGTTGAGACATCAACTAGAACTGGTCTACCAAATCCTTGTCTTCGTCAAGCAACTGGTTCTATCCCTATCTTTTTTTACATTTCAGTTTGTCTTCGTGAAGCCATTACTTGTCTGTCTAATATGTTCGACTTCACTGTGTGAAGAATGCTCCCTGTTTAGCTTCAGTTATATCTTCCATCTCGATCCATGTTATCTTTGTCTTCCGCTACATATCATATAGGTTCATTTCTATCGTTTGTCTTCAAAGCCCTCGCATTTTGAAGACTTTCGTAAAAATCGCCTATTCACCCCCCTCTAGTCGATAACTTGCACTTTCACAAACAGGTATGAGGGTTTGTTCGTACGTCAAGGAGGACCCCTAAGCATCGCGACGCAGGGGCCTAACTGGTCACGTAGCACCTCACTCCATGGCCTCGTCCTAGCGATCCGGACGAGCCAACGGCGGCTGAGGTACGCGCGTGGGCTCTGACGATGTAGAGCAACGAGGCCTAGCTACGTACTCTCACCCAAAGGTCCGTTTTCACGTCAAGGAGGACTCTTCAGCATCGCATCTCAAGAGCCTAACTGGCCATGTAGCCCCTCACTCCCTGGCCTCGTCCTGGCGATCCAGACGAGCCAGCGGCGGCTGAGGTATGCACGGGGTCGGGCCCTGCCGACATAGAACACTAAGGCTTGGTTTCACGTCCCCTAACCGAGGCATGTTCGTACATCAAGGAGGACTCATGAGCATCAAGTCTTAGGAGCCTAACTGTCCACGTAGCCCCTCACTCCCTGGCCTCGTCCTGGTGATCCGAACAAGCTAGCGGCGGTTGAGGTATGGGCAGGGTCGGGCTCTACCGACGCAGAACGCTAGGGCAGGTGGGAAGATGGTCGCGAAATCCTAGTAATTATTACAAAACATATTGTTCTTAAAATACCTAGGCATCAGTTTAAACGCCTCCACGAGGCACATTGGCTGTTCCAGGAAATAAAAGTGGAGGAAAGCGATACCGGCGGGACTCATCTTTAGCCTTGGGCATTATCGTCGCCCGCAAGGAGCGCCCCCTCGACGTCGGTGTCACCAGCGGCCACTACCGCGAGAGCGGCGGCGTCACCAGCAGGGGGCGCAGGGTCGATGGCGAGGAACTTCTCCAGCAGGGCGTCCACTAGGTCCTTCACGGCTTTGGTGGCGGCCGCACAGTGCTCTTCGTGCACAGCCTCGAGCAGGGCCGCAAGGTCGATGCTCGGGTCGTGCAGGTGGAGGTGGCTGAAGACGCGTGTCAAGGCCGAAGCAGAAAGTGAATGGGCCTCCCCTTCCACCATCGGGCCGATCCCGATGACAACTCCCACGAGTGCCTTGACGATTTGAGGCAACAACTCGGTGGGGCCTTCCTCGGCAGTCACCAGCGGCTTCTTCAGGCCCTTCCTGTAAAGCTCCCGCATGGCCTCGCGGGACTTCAGCTCGGGGGACTTGAAGACCGCGCGATCTTCGGCTAGAACCTTTGCCTTGGCGTCTAGCTGGGCCATCTTCGCTCTACCTGCCCCTTCAGCTTCTCCACGCGCCCGTGCTCTGCGGCCTGCTCTCGTGCTGACTTCTCTAGTTCGGTGTCGCAGTCAGCAATCGCATCCTCCCGGGCCTTCAGCTTCTCCTCCTGCGCCCCGAGATGGCAGGCCTCGGCGGCTCACTCGTCGCACATGACCTTCAGCTCGGCCTGCAGCTTCTGGCACCGCTCCTCCGCAGCCTGGGCATCCTTCGGCGCCATGTCATGCTTTGCACTGGGGTAGCGACCCGACCCGAATGGATCAAGTCTCTGTGCTTAAGTGTCATCCCTGGATCGGTATGCTGAGACACACAGTACTCGAGGATTTATAACAGAGGTAAATCACATGTATAAAGTAATGTAAATACTATTACCTCAATCAACATAGCGGAAGTAACAACAAGGTTGTGGAGTCCATCAACACCAACGACAAAGTTGAGTGTAGACAACGCAACCCTAACGTATCACTTACTCGTCGGATAATTCCTGCAACATGAGACATTGCAGCCATGTAGGTCAGTACATTGAATGTACTAGCAAATTCGCACCATAGAATAATAATGAACAATATCTATCACTACATGCATATATGGCTGGTGGAGGCTGTAAGGTTTATTTTTCCATAAAGCTAGTTTTTCCCTACAACAAATGAATACATTATATTCACTACTCAGCTTAGTTAAGCAATATTGAGAATGGTTCCTCCATCTCAAATTCCCAAAGTTAACCAAAGTCATTAATAACCCAACAAGTTAATTAATTAGAGTGATGAGATCAACAAATAATCCACTTCTAGATACTCGAAGACATCCATAATCATGGACACGGCTAATCATGATTAGTTTGTACACTCTGCAGAGGTTTGTGCACTTTTCCCCACAAGACTCTATCGCCTCTGTTTAACTTCTCGCACAGCATGGTGTTTGAGAACCATATGACCGAGACACGGTATTTCAGAAGCATTTACTGTTTACCCCGGATGGATCGGTACACCTACACTCTCCCTACATCTGCTAGTCCACCTCTGAAAGAGCTCACACAACATACTCAACTATGCCAGAGCCTATAATGGCTTGTATTTGCACATGGAAGTTTCTAGGCATGAAAATATCATATGATCCCTTTGAGCCTAGGTGGCACTCCAATAGGTTGACCACACGGGTCCTCCGGGATCCCCTAGGACAACACTGGACTCTCCAGGTGCCCGGGCAAAACACTAGGTGCTCCAGGGTGCCCCAACCATTCCTCCCAAATGTATATTAAAGTTGCCACCTTAAAGTTTCCCTTATTTAAATATCTCTCTCTCAACTTCCATGAATCACACACACCCATCCACGTCTACGCATGGCTAAGCAACAGGTAACAAAGCGTATATTCCCTGGGTTGATCTCAATTCATTGGGTTCCTACCTCATGAACTACTCAACAATACCACATGTAACCAAGTCCTACTCATGCAATCTTTCAGGATGTAACTAATGCAAGTAAAACTAGGTATTGAAGAGTATGATCAAAGTGTGAACTTGCCTTGTACTGTTGATGTAGATTCTTCGCACTCATAACTCGTGATAGATCTAGTCGTCACACTCCGATCAATCTATCGTAAACAATCAATAGTAACCACACATAAGCAATCACTCAAAAGATCGGAAAGAAACAAAGAAAACACTTCAAAAAACTTCAAAACCAAACAAATAACTCTTGCAACAGAAGACAATTTGAAACAGTACCAAAATTAAGTTAATTTGGCCTTATCAAAAAATTTAGGTCAAGAGTCTTGCAAAAAGAATCAACTTAAACGGAGTTATAAAACTCCAGTTATGACAAAAAGAAGTTTAAAAAAATCTGTTTGAATTCAAATTTTAAACTTTCAAAAACATGTTTAAGTTGGTTATCTAGACAGAGGCAATCATAACGAAGATGTGGACGTTGGTTTCGTTGGATTTGGACAAACGAGTAAAAAGTTGTGGGATCGTTTAAAGATCAGGGACTAAACTGTAAGAAAACAAATTACATCTAAGTCCCTGGCCGAAAAGTAAAACTAAAAAAAGAAAAAACTAACGATCAAACGTTCGCTAACAGAACTAAACGAACGAATCCGTTCGTTAACAGAAACTAACAGGTGAACATTTGTTAACTAACGAACCCTAAAACAAAAATAGATCTAAACGAATTAAACCGAAAACTAAAAAAAGCGGGTTGGGTTCGGTGGTTATACCGGTTCCCGAAAAAAAAGGCGACGATGGCGGTCTCCGGGGCCGACAGGGCAGCGGCGTCGGCGGCGGTTCGCAGCGCGGGGTGGTGCGGCGGTGGCGTGGCGGGCGGCTGGCGCGGCTCAGGACGGCAACGGGAGGTGGTGGCTCGGCGGCGGCGAGCGCAGGTGGCGAGGTGGGGTGGCAGGTTGAGGAGAGAGGGGCGGCGGGCTCCGGTCATACTTATAGGAAGAGGGGGCGGTGTGTGCTTGGGGAAGGGGCAACCCCGAGGCGGCAGGGAAGTCCGGCTACGGCACGGCGGTGTCGCGTGTTGGCGACACACTCCCGTCGGGAGGAGGAGGACGACGCGGCCGCTGGGTTGGGCCTTGGCCTGGTTGGCTAGCTGGGCCGGTCCAGTTCGATGGAGATTTTTTTTTCAAAATGGAAAATAAATAAAAACCAAATAAAATAATAATATAATATAGGCATATTATATATCAAAGTTTTCAGAAAAAGATTTCCTACAACATGAACATTTTTCTGGAGTCAAATAAAATACAACAAAATTTAAATAAATCAAACAGTGTTTCTGGTTTATTTAAAAATCAAAATAAAATATTTTAAAATTCCAAAATCACTTCAAACTCATTTTTCTCCAATTTTCCATTGTAGGGAATCATTTTACCTTATTTTCCATATATATTTTATTTTTGGAAAAAAATAATTTGAATAAAATCAAATACCTCAAATTTGATTTTGAGTTTCAAAAATACTTTAAAGGAACTTTCAACTCATATTTCTATAATTTGAAGAAGTCATTTTATCTTCTCTCGTGAAAATTATTGAGTTGCATAAAGTTTCTGAATTTGAAATATTTCCAAATGTGATTCAAATATTTTCAACAACCCCTTTCATTTATTAAATGGAAGAAGTCATGCCATCTTCTCTCTAGGGTTTTGTGGTGAAATGTATTTGAATTCATGGAGATCATAAATGCAAGGTGAAAGTTTTGGGAAAGTCATTTTATTCCCTCTCATTTAACTTTCAGAAGTTTCAAATTTCACACAGCCCATGACACAAGCAAACAAAACTATCTATTCATTATAACATTCCAAAATTTAGAATTTTGAGATGTTACAAACCTACCACACTTAAAATGAATCTCGTCCTCGAGATTCGAAGAGGCTAGCAAGAATAGGCTGGAGTTCGGGGTCTCCTAACAAATCCATCGATCGCCATTGGGGTCTAGGGTGCTACCACCCTTAGAAGCATGGTTATGGTTCCATAAAAACTCAGGTCTTCAGGATAATTCCTTCTCTGGACTCTTCCGGTAATGGCATAATCTTTGTCCTCAATTGTTGTGCCCTTTCCTCTTGGTAAGGTTCTTTCGAGACTGGTTCTTCGTAGCCGACAGGTCTGGCGCCAATACTAAACAACTTACGATAGCTCATGGTGGTCATCAAACAATTTAATGGGGTCCCTCCAGAAAACGATTCTGGGCTTTATTCTCACCGTATGACCTATGGTCGGCAATAGCTGCCTTGTACAAGGGAAAATTGTCATACCATTCTAAGGTTTAAACAAGGTTTTGACATCGTCATCTCTCTACTATGAGTAAGTCACTCAGATTTACCATCCCGTATAACAGAGGCGAATAATAAGAGTAAGTCGGTATGGTGATCAATCCATTCCGCACCCAAATCATTGCCTTCTATATGGTTTAGTGAATCTCACGTTCTAACACTCGGTCATCCTCACAAGAATTGCAAAATTTCTCTTGTCGACGAACCGAGTTCGGATAAATCGCTTGATTATGCAAGCCAAACAATCATCTATCGTTTCTTCACAACCCTCGGGTTCTGTGTAACCACCTATAAGATCGTCTGTTGACAAAGTCGCAACTTCTACCAGGGGTTTTCCTTCAGCAAGAGTGTGCTTGCTTCTTGACAGGTCATGGGGCCTATGGTTTATGGCACATCTCATCACTAGTAACACTAGGTCTCTTCATGGGGTTGCAACTGATCATTATTCCAACATCCAGCTTCCTTAGCATTCAAAAATATATCCAACTGTAATGTATCCCTTTCTTCTCTTGGTACCAATTACGATGTAATTACTCGGACTCATCATTGAGTGGTACATTCCAAAGTCTGATGTAACAAGCTCTTGTATTCGGGTAATGGTATTGGATTCTACCACCCTTAAAATGAAAAACACTAGTTTCTTCAAAACCTTATTCCACATAGCATGAGTTCACTCATTGCCTATAAAGCAACAACTCATAAAGTCCCAAATCAATACCAACGATGCTAACTTTACCAATTCTCAAGTTATCACAATCTAATGTATTTCCATTGCATGCTTCAACTCGACTACTTAGCACGGGTCTCCTTATCCTTGGGACAACCTCTAGCAAAGTGTCCTCCTTCACTATAGCAGAAACATATTACTTCTGACAAGTCTCGTGGTTCCCGTGTGACTATGTTAGCCTCCTTAGGTCCTGGCTTATGGGTCCACTTCCGAACTTGTATATCCTTAACTCATCCTTGGAGTCACTATTGCTCCACACTCCAGCATTACACCCTCTTTAAATCCTATTGTACTTATTTCCTTCATAACCTTGTGGTAAGCATTATATCAAGAATCAACTCCAACTTATTTTGGGCAAACTCCACACTTTGGAGCAACATCTTCCTTTCCATTGGTCCAGTGTTCACACAGAAAAGTATCGCCCCAAAAACTAAATGCACTGGTTCATTCGTAATTCATATTATCCTCATATCAAATCTTTTATTACATCCTGAACCACTATTCAACACTCAAATTTCAAAGGTGCATCACTACAAATGATGACATCCACATAGTTTGGTATGGTTAAGGATTACTTCCATCTTTATTCCTTTGTCCTAGCTGAGGATGCTTCAGTCCCACTGGAATTGTGCCATGTGATTCTTGAAATCATCGATCCTTTGCTTCATCATAGTGGCCATGTGTTTCATCTCCATCATCTCTGCATGCACCCTACTAAGGCATTCCTGAGTGTGACCAAGTCTTGCTTCAAGTATATCTTCAATCTAACATATGGCCTCCATAGAAGCTTCACGAACAGAGTCGAAGAATGTTGTTCGTGGTACTCGAGAGACGAAAAAGTATTGACCCATAGTTTTTTTGGCAAAATCCTTTCACACGGTGGAGGTGTACCTCCACGTACCAAAGTTCAACTACATTCTCCATGAAGGGATAACCCTTGTAGACTACATTTCCCTCAAGGTGAATATGCGTCATCATGGCCTTCAGGATCTTTGGGTAATCCTGATCGCTAGTCAAGGTCATGATCATTTCCAGGCCCTTGAGAAAAGACTCGTAAAGGGTTGTCATCTGTAGGTATAAGATAGAAGGGGGTACTCAGGACAATGTAGGTACTTCCTTGGGTGAAATGTGGTTGTTTGTCCGAGAAAGGTTTGGGGTCAGCTTGTCCATGGGTTCATGGTTTTGGTCTGGTTGAGATAGCAAGCGAGGCACTCACACTCAACCAACAACTCATAACATTTCATATGGGATTCCAAATATATCACCTCCTATTGCTTCACGAGCTATTACCATGTTCTTTCCATAAACCAACTCAACATCCAAATGAAAGAGTGTATTCCACATTTATTTACATGCTTCATTCCAATATCAAGATCTCAACTACTCGTTTCAATCTTTCGTCGGGCCTGAACCTTCTCTGGCAAAATGCCTCACTTCCTTGCAGCGTAAACCAATGACATCAGACAAATCTAAGGACTTCATGGTGACTATCTTGCTTCACTGAGTTCTTGGCTTTCTCGTTGGGCATTTGCTAGTGTAATGACCTAAATCCTTGCATCTGTAACATGTGATGTGACTCCGGTCCTCTTTCATATAAATTGGGTTGTTCCGGGGACACATGCTCTTTCTCTTCCTCGACTTGTTCGTCCTTATCGATTCTTCTATCTCTTGTGGATCAAACTCCACCTCTTCTGTTGGGAAGTCTCCCAGATACTATTGGCTTTCCTTCGTGCAACACTATGAAAAATGTCCTTCTTCTCCACATGAATAGCAAGCACGGGAGAAAATATGTTTAGGCCTTCTCCATCAGGGTCGTCAATACCTTCCTCCATCGTAGAGCCCTTTAAAATTTCCTCGAGGGCTTCTTTCATCGCTCATTTTTTCTGCTGGATAGTTCGTTGTACCATGGGGTAAATGTGACACTTAGGAGGGTAGTGGGTAGTCCCTTCACACAAAAAACAAGTAATCTGACTTGTTGGGCATTCTTCAGCTGGTTGACTTTCTTCACAATGAGGGCATTCATCCATGTGCTCCTCCTGGGTGTGTCCTATTTCTCCACAAATCCTGCAAGCACAAGGTTTCTTCTTCGGGTTGTCACCACGCTTTCGGATGAGACGGGATTTTAACAGTGTCTTCTTGAATTCCTCCCAACTTTTTGCTCTATTACATCCTTGTATGGCTTCATGCATTTTCCACATGTTGCAGCACTTTTTGTAAAGTACTGAAGACCGTATTGGACCTCATACTTCCTTGCAATCAATTTTTTCTTGAAGTGATCCTCAATGTTTTGTATCCATAGCTTTGCCTCCAGCTGGGTCATCGGTCCAAAGAATACAAGTCTATATTCATTCATCCTCTATTGGGTCCAAGGTTTTGGGATGACATACGGGAGATGGAAAGAGATACACTCAAGACAAACAATAGTTTTGAAAGGACGGGTTTTATTTTGTGGCCGTCAAAAAACATCAACAAATGATGGCTCACAATCGTCGCATCTAATGTAAGTACATAACAGGGATTTGGTTTTCTAAAGGTCAATATCTCTTCAAAGTCATGAACTCTTCAAATCTTTGGAGTATCCACTGTTGTAGCTTCAACACTTCTAATGCATGGTCAAATCCTCTTTACTCTGAAGTGGTCAAAATGGAAAAGGGTAATGTCTAACTATTTAAGGTAAAAGGGGAAGTTTTGACAAAGCTCTGAAAAAGAAGTGAGGTAAAGAATCTTGTTAAAAAGTTTTTAAAGAAATCCTTTCCTATGGGCTTGCCAGTTTCTAGGGTCGCGTCCTACAGTCAACATGTGCAATGATACCATCTTTGTAGCGACCCGACCCGAATGGATCAAGTCTCTGTGCTTAAGTGTCATCCCTGGATCGGTATGCTGACACACACATTACTCGAGGATTTATAACAGAGGTAAATCACATGTATAAAGTAACGTAAATACTATTACCTCAATCAACATAGCGGAAGTAACAACAAGGTTGTGGAGTCCATCAACACCAACGGCAAAGTTGAGTGAAGACATCGCAACCCTAACCTATCACTTACTCGTCGGATAATTCCTGCAACATGAGACGTTGCAGCCATGTAGGTCAGTACATTGAATGTACTGGCAAATTCACACCATAGAATAATAATGAACAATATCTATCACTACATGCATATATGGGTGGTGGAGGCTGTAAGGTTTATTTTTGCATAAAGCTAGTTTTTCCCTACAACAAAGCAATAAATTTTATTCACTACTTAGCTTAGTTAAGCAATATTGAGAATGGTTCCTCCATCTCAAATTACCAAAGTTAACCAAACTCATTCATAACCCAACAAGTTAATTAATGAGAGTGATGAGATCAACAAATAATCCACTTCTAGATACTCGAAGACGTCCATAACCATGGACATGGCTAATCATGATCAGTTTGTACACTCTACAGAGGTTTGTGCACATTTCCCCACAAGACTCGATCGCTTCCGTTTAACTTCTCGCACTGCATGGTGTTTGAGAATCGGATGACCGAGACACAGTCTTTCATAAGCATTTACTCATTACCCCGGATGGACAGGTACACCTACATTCCCCCTACATCTGCTAGTCCACCTCTTAAAGAGCTCACACAACATAGTCAACTATGCCATAGCCCATAATGGCTTGTATTTGTACATGGAAGTTTCTAGGCATGAAATTATCATATGATCCCTTTGAGCCTGGGTGGCATTCCAATAGGGTGATCACACGGGTCCTCCGGGATCCCCTAGGACAACACTGGACTCTACAGGTGCCCGGGCAAACCACTGGGTGCTCCAGGGTTCCCCAACCATTCCACCCAGATATATATTAAAGTTGCCACCTTAAAGTTTCCGTTAGTTAAATATATGTCTCTCTCAACTTTCATGAATCACAAACACCCATCCACGTCTACGCATGGCTAAGCAATAGGTAAGAAAGCGTATATTCCCTGGGTTGATCTCAAGTCATTGGGTTCCTACCTCATGAACTACCTAGCAATACCACATGTAACCAAGTCCTGCTCATGCAATCTTTGAGGATGTAACTAATCCAAGTAAAATTGGGTATTGAAGAGTATGATCAAAGTGTGAACTTGCCTTGTACTGTTGATGTAGATTCTTCGCACTCATAACTCGTGATAGATCTACACGTCACACTCTGATCAATCTATCATAAACAATCAATAGTAACCTCATATGTCTCCAACGTATCTATAATTTTTGATTGTACCATGCTATTATTTATGATGTTTTGGATGTTTAATGGGCTTTATTATACACTTTTATATTATTTTTGGGACTAACCTATTAACCCAAAGGCCATGTCCAGATTGCTGCTTTTTGCTTATTTCAGGGTTTTACAGAAAAGGAATATCAAACTGAGTCCAAACGGAATGAAACCTTTGGGAGAGATATTTTTGGGGTGATACCTTCACGGGAGACTTGAGAACCAGGGAATAGGGCACACGTGGCGTCCATGAGGGTGGGTGGTGTGCCCCCTCCCCTGAGCGCGCCCCCGCCTCGTGGGCCCCACATTGCTCCCCCGGTGCCCTCCTTCCTCCTATATATACCCATGTACCCTGAAAACATCGAAACAACAGAAAAAACCCTAATTCCACCGCCGCAACCTTCTGTTCCCGTGAGATCCCATCTTGGGGCCTGTTCCGGAGCTCCGTCGGAGGGGGGATCTTCCACGGAGTGCTTCTACATCAACACCATCGCCTCACCATGAGTTGTGAGTAGTTTACCACAAACATTCGGGTCCATAGTTAGTACCTAGATGGCTTCTTCTCTCCCTTTGGATCTCAATACCAAGTTCTCCTCGGTCTTCGTGGAGATCTATTCGATGCAATCTTTTTGCGATGTGTTTGTCGAGATCTGATGAATTGTGGGTTTATGATCAAGATTATCTATGAGAAATATTTGGTTCTTCTCTGAATTCTTTTATGTATGATTATAATATTCTTGCAAGTCTCTTCGAATTATCGGTTTGGTTTGGCCTACTAGATCTATAGTTCTTGCAATGGGAGAAGTACTTGGCTTTGGGTTCAATCTTGCGGTGTCCTTTCCCAGTGGCAGTAGGGGCAGCAAGGCACGTATTGTATTGTTGCCATCGAGGATAAAAAGATGGGGTTTATATCATATTGCTTGAGTTTATCCCTCTACATCATGTCATCTTGCTTAAAGTGTTACTCTATTCTTTTGAACTTAATACTCTAGATGCATGCTGGATAGCGGTCGATGTGTGGAGTAATAGTAGTAGATGCAGAATCGTTTCGGTCTACTTGTCACGGACGTGATGCCTATATATAATGATCATGCCTAGATAGTGTCATAATTATTCGCTTTTCTATCAATTGCTCGACAATTATTCGTTCACCCACCGTAGAATTCTGCTATCATGAGAGAAGCCACTAGTGAAACCTATGGCCCCCGGGTCTATTCTCAACATATCAATCTACAATATACTTTACTTTACTGTTTTTACTTTCTGTTCTTATATCCAAAAATACCAAAAATATCAAACTATCCTATCTATCATATCTCACTTTCGTAAGTGACCGTAAAGGGATTGACAACCCCTTATCGCGTTGGCTACAAAGTTCTTATTTGTTTGTTCAGGTGCGAGGGACTCGCACATGGTCTCCTACTGGATTGACATCTTGGTTCTCAAAAACTTAGGGAAATACTTACGCTAGTGTGCTGCATCACCCTTTCCTCTTCGAGGGAATACAACGCAAGCTCGAGAAGTAGCAAGAAGAATTTCTGGCGCCATTGTCGGGGAGACTTACGCAAAAGTCATATACCAAGTACCTATCACAAACCCTTATCCTTCGCATTACATTTATTTGCCTCTCGTTTTCCTCTCCCCCACTTCACCCTAGACATTTTATTTGCCCTTCTTTTTGCCGTGTGTTTACCGTTCACTTGCTTCTTGTTTGCTTGTGTGTTAGATTGCTTGCTTTTCACTACGGCTGAGAATAATACCAAATTGTGTGACTTATCCAATACCAACAGTAATGATTTTATTAGCACTCCAATTGCTCCTATTAGCAATGCTGAATCTTGTGAGATCAATGCTGCTCTGTTGAATCTTGTCATGAAAGATCAATTTTCTGGCCTTCCTAGTGAAGATGCCGCTACCCATCTAAAAAACTTTGTTGATTTGTGTGATATGCAAAAGAAGAGGGGTACGGATAACGATATTGTTAAATTGAAGTTATTTCCGTTTTCACTTAGAGATCGTGCTAAAACTTGGTTTTCCTCCTTGCCTAGAAATAGTATTGATTCGTGGAATAAGTGCAAAGATGCTTTTATCTCTAAGTATTTTCCTCCTGCTAAGATCATCTCTCTTAGAAACGATATTATGAATTTTAAGCAACTAGATCATGACCATGTTGCACAAGCTTGGGAGAGAATGAAATTGATGATACGTAATTGCCCTACACATGGTTTGAACTTATTGATGATTATACAAAACTTTTATGCTGGCTTGGATTTTGCTTCTAGAAATCTTTTAGATTCGGCCGCAGGAGGCACTTTCATGAAAACTACCTTAGGAGAAGCTATCAAACTCCTAGGTAATATTATGGTTAATTATTCTCGATGGCACACCGAAAGATCTACTAGTGATTAGTGTTTTGAGTGGAAAGATTGTCAGTGTACTAAAGTAGGGGTACCTTAGTATCCCGACTTGTGCACGGGCAGTAGCAGCGTCCCGTGGTCAGGCTCACCACGCGCCCGCCAAAGCCCACTCTGGTTCCCTTGAAGCCATTCAAGAACAAAGTATTCAAGCTAAGAAGCAAGGCCCCGTCAAGAGGAGCTTGCCGGGAAGGCCGCTCCAGGCTCAAGATTATCCCTTCAACACAAGACCCTGGCAAGAGGAGCTTGCCAGGAAGGCCAAAGAACATCATTTCAGAAGATATGCCGTGGCGCATCGCGCGCCCCGGCAAGACCCGGAGAGCGGCAAGCTTCCGGGCCCGGCAAGGTAGTGACCGCGGCAAGGTGCTTGCCGCGGCAAGCTTTCACTGTGTGCCTGCGCTCCAGCTCACCTGGCCACGCGTCGCCCTGGGGCCCTTCCTAGGGCACGTGGCGGATGGCTGTGCAGCCTGGGGGTACACGGTGGCAAGCCACGATGACGAGGCCTCCGTCGTGGCGAACGGAGACGCCCAGACGGACGCTTTTTACACTGTTTGGGGCGACGGTGACGGGCATTCAATGCCCTTGTCCCCCACCGTCTGGGTTAGGTATAGACCACTGTGCGTACACTGTACATGCACTGTTACAACTACCACCAATTTTACGCTTTTACCCTCACCTACGTTGACACCTGTCGGTGACCCCTTTGAACTATAAAAGGAGGCCCATGCACAACGTAGAGGGGGTTCCGAAACTCGATCACTCCCACGCTCGGTGTAGCTAGTACTGTAGATCTTATTGCTCCCGAGCCAAGAACTCAATACAACCAAGGCAGGAGTAGGGCTTTACGCATCCGTGCGGCCCGAAGCTGGGTAAACTGCCCGCGTGTGCCCCTCGATCTGCTCTTTGTGCTCCCTCCGCTCCCTTGTCGTACCGACAAGGGGCTCCAGTTCCATAGGTGTTCGTGGGCGATCAGTTTCCCCGACATCTTTGGCGTGCCAGGTAGGGGGCGTCCAGGTTGTGCGAACCTGATCCGGCGCTCACGCGGGCGCAACCTTCTCCAACTTCGTCAGCTTCATCGACTACATCGACATGCCGCCGAAGAAGAAAGCTTCGGAGGTTGGAGGCCCGTCCGCGTCGATCCCGCCACCACCAGAACCAACGGTTGGTGCGGTAGACGCTGGCGGAAGGGTGGACGCCGACGAGGAAACTCACGGCACCGCCAAGTCCAAGGACAAGACAGACGACCGAGCCCATTCCAAGACTTCGGCGTCCGTGCACGCACCGCGCCCCTCTCAGGAGGTGCCGGACCAGCAGCGGTGTGGTACCCAGGGTACCATATGCTTGCTGGGACGTGGCCAAGCCGGTGGGTCGCGGGATACTCAAGGCCAACGCGTCGGTACGAGCAAGGCGCGGTCGCCGGGGCGAGACCCTGCTCCTTCTAACGCTGTTAGAAGTCCGAGCATATCTCGCTCCTCGCACCGCTCGCCACCGCTTCCCTCCTCTCCAGCAGAAGCTCTACCTAGGGCTCAGCTGCTCCTCGACTTCCCTCCAGCGGCGGATAAGGCCGAAGACTGGAGGGCTACAATCCAGAGCCTCATCGCCTTTGCCAACAACGACACGCCGCAGTAGCCGGCAACATCACGGCCGCGGCAAGTCAGCCAAGCGAAGGCTGATGGAGACAAGACCGCCGGGGGTGCAACTACCGTGCAATCCCCGCCGCAGAAGCAAAAATTGCCGACTCGCCGGATCAACGTCGACGACGACTCCACGGCGTCGTCGGATCCGCGAGCTCGCCGCGATCAGCGCCAAGTGCTCGACGACAGGCGACAAGAGGACGCTCGAACTCGCATCGAGCATCGAAGAGAAGCACGGCGATAGTCCGACCAGCGCGCTGGGACCGCTGTCGACTTGCACGCGTCCGGTGAACCAGGCGACTTGCCGTATGCGGCAGGTTGCCCTGCGTTCACCCGAGAGCTGCGGCAAGTCCAGTGGCCCAGCATGAAGAACTTCAAGCCCGACGTACCCGAGAAGTACGACGGCAAGACCCATCCCACAGAGTTCCTCAGCATCTACACCATTGCGGTGCAGGCTGCCGGGGGACGCGACGAGAAGATTCTAGCGAATTACTTCCCGCTCGTGCTTAAGCCAAACGTCAGATCTTGGCTTATGCACTTGCCGGAGAACTCCATCTCTTCTTGGGCAGACCTGTGCCACCAGTTTGTCGGCGCCTTCACGGGCGGCCACAAACCCCACGGCTAGGAGAGCGATCTCCACATTCTTGCCCAGAAGGAGGGAGAGTCATTGCGGAAGTACATCCAGAGGTTCAGCCGCGTTCAGCACAACATCCCGGATGTCCACCCTGCCGCGGTTATCAGCGCGTTCCACCAGAACGTGCCTAACCGCCGGATGAGGGAGGAGATGGCGATGACCAAGATCCGGGACGTCAGCGAGCTTTACGCTCTGGCTGACAAGTGTGCGCGTGCTGAAGAAGGGAGGAGACTCCCCGGAGAGGATACTGGAGCAGGAGGAACGGAGAGCAAGGATGCCGCCCCGGCAAGGAAAAACCGGCGGCGGAACAATAAGAAGAAGAAGAACAAGGAAGTACTGGCTGTGGAGAAGTCCGGCAAGGAGGCTGGCAACAAGAAAACTCAGGCTGGTGGCTCCGGCAAGGAGCCTGCCACTGTAGCCGCCACCGACAAGCAGGACGGCTCTGACAAGCAGTACTGCAAGATCCACCGCACCAAGGGCCACGATCTCCAGAACTACAAGAGGGTCGAATACCTCGTAGAGCAGCAGAAGGCTGAATTCGAGCGACGCGACAAGGAGAAGGCCCAAGGAGGCGGAGGAGAGTCCGGCAAGAAGCGGCCATTCAATGGCCGGGGAGGACGCCGCGGCAAGGCCAAGCAGCGGCAAGGAGATAGACCTCCCCGCGGCCGCGACAAGGATGAAGACGAAAACGATGACGAGGACATGGATAACGGAGACAACAGCGAGCAGGAGTTCCAGAAGGCCACAGAAGTTTTGTGCGTCGATGGAGGTCCCTCTCTGCACGCTTCCCACCGCCAACTCAAGCAATGGGTGCGGGAAGTGAATGCAGCTGAGCCACCCGTCGAGTCGCGCAAGCTGCTGAAGTGGTCCAGCACGCCCATCATCTTCGACCTTGAGGACCACCCTGACCGCACAACTGCGGTCGGGTGCTTGCCGATGTTGGTTTCGCCAACCATCCGCAACCTCAAGGTCACCAAGATGTTGGTTGACGGCGGGGCCGGCCTAAACTTGATCTCCTCTGCTGTGATCCGGAAGCTGCAGATCCCCGACAGCGAGCTCGAGGAAACCGGAACTTTCCTGGAATCAACCCGGGAAGGAGCAAGCCGAAGGGGAAGATAACACTGCCAGTGACCTTTGGCGGAGAGCTAAACTTCAGGACTGCGAGGATCACCTTCGACGTCGCCGATATTCCATTGCCATACAATGGAATACTCGGCCGTCCTGCGGTCGCCAAGTTCATGGCAGCCTCTCACTATGCATATAACATGCTCAAGATGCCAGGGCCAATAAGCGTCATCTCTGTCCCCGGCGACAAGAAGGACGCGCTTATTTGCGCCGATAAGATCTACCGGGACGCAGCAGCTGCGGCAGACAGCAGGACACTTGCCGCTGAAGCTCCCGGGGGGAAGACCAAGACCAAGTCCGGCAAGAGCTCTGGAGCCCACTCCGGCAAGCGCACCTCTTCGGAGTGCTGCGCTGCCGTCGAGGACGCACCATCGAGCTCCACCGGCAAGTGCAAGAAAGGAATGGCGGCTCCACCTGCAACCAAGAAGGTGTCCGCCAAGGAGGACGGCACTGGTGGTACCTTCACCATCAGTGCTACGCTCGATCCCAAATAGGAAAGCGCGCTCGTTGCCTTCTTGCGGGTGAATATCGACGTGTTTGAATGGCAACCGTCTGACATCCCCGGTGTTCCCAGGAAGGTAATTGAGCACAAGCTTGCTGTTTGTCCTCACGCGTGGCCCGTCAAGGAGAAGGTCAGGAAGCAAGCGGTGGAGTGCCAAGAGTTCATTGCTGAAGAGATCAAGAAGTTGGAAGCAGCAGGCCTTGTTAGAGGTGTACTTCATCCTACGTGGCTGGCCAATCCAGTTGTCGTGCGCAAAGCTAATGGGAAGTGGAGACTTTGTATAGACTTCACTGATGTGAATAAAGCTTGTCCCAAGGATCCATTCCCCTTGCCGCGCATTGACCAGATCGTTGACTCCACGGCTGGATGTGAGTTGCTTTCATTTCTTGACGCATACTCCGAGTATCACCAGATATTCATGGCTGAGGAAGATGAAGAGAAGACCGCATTCATTACTCCATGTGGCACTTACTGTTTCATACGCATGCCCTTCGGACTAAAGAATGCGGGCTCAACATTTGCAAGGGTGGTCCACACTGCTTTTGAGCCACAGATACACAGGAATGTAGAAGCCTACATGGATGACATAGTGGTCAAGAGCAAGGACAAGGATACCCTGATCCTTGACCTGGATGAGACTTTTGCAAACCTGCGCAAGATACAACTCAAGCTGAACCCCGAGAAGTGCGTCTTCGGAGTCCCCGCCGGCAAGCTTCTCGGGTTCTTTGTGTCCCAGAGGGGGATTGAAGCCAATCCCGACAAGATCAAGGCCATCGAGCAGATCGAAGCTCCAAAGCGCGTCAAGGATGTACGAAGACTTGCTGGTTGTGTAGCTGCCCTCAGCAGGTTCATTTCTAAGTTTGCAGAACGCGCCCTGCCGTTTTTCAAAATCTTGAAAAAGGCAGGTCCAATGAAATGGACTCCAGAAGCGGAGGCAGCGCTGCATGACTTGAAAGGATACCTGTCCTCCACTCCAATACTTGTCACACCTAGGCCACGAGAGAAGTTACTGCTGTATTTAGCAGCAACCAATCAAGTGGTTAGTGCTGCGTTGGTAGCGAAGAGGGAGGCAGATGAGGAATCCACAGCCCCGGCAAGCGCATCCAGCGGCAAGCAGGGGGCTTCCCCGACAAGCTTTGGCTCCGACAAGGACGAGTCTGCGCAGATACAAGGAGAAGTGCGAAAGAAGATGGTGCAGCGCCTAGTCTATTTTGTCAGCTCCCTCTTGCAGGGGGCTAGACCGAGATACTCTGGGGTGGAGAAGCTGCTTTTCGGCCTCCTCATGGCCTCGAGAAAGCTACGCCATTACTTCCAAGCACATGAGATAACAGTGGTCACTCGCTTTCCGCTGAAGAGGATATTGCAATACCCAGAAGCAACAGGTAGGATTGTCGAGTGGGCACTGGAGCTGTCAAGCTTTGGTCTTAAGTTTGAAAGCACTTCAACTATACAGAGCAGAGCTTTGGCAGAGTTCATAGCGGAATGGACTCCAACACCAGACGAAGAAGTTCCAGAGACAAGCATCCCCGTCAAGGAAGCGAGCAAAGAATGGATAATGTACTTCGATGGTGCCTTCTCGCTGCAAGGCGCCGGTGCTGGTGTGATGTTTGTCGCATCCACCGAGGAGCACCTCAAGTACGTTGTCCAAATGCACTTTCCCAAGGAACAAGCGACAAACAATACTGCTGAGTATGAAGGTTTGCTTGCCGGCCTCAGAATTGCAGCCGAGCTTGGGATCAAGAAGCTGATTGTGCGGGGAGATTCACAGTTGGTGGTCCGACAAGTAAACAAGAGCTACCAGAGTCCTTTGATGGAAGCTTATGTCGATGAAGTAAGGAAACTTGAAGAACACTTTGAAGGCCTGCAGATGGAGCACGTTCCAAGAGCTCAAAATGATATCGCAGACGGCCTGTCAAAGTGTGCTGCATTGAAGCTACCTGTGGAACCAGGGACCTTCGTGCTCAAGATAACTCAGCCATCCGTTACACCATCGGTTGGGCAGAGCAAGAAAAGAAAGTTGGTCTCCGGTGACTACTTGCCGGCGGATCTTCCTGAAGCCGCCGCCAAGATCCCCAGGATCAACGACCAAGTTGCTGAGGAACAGTCTGCTCCTGCGGACCCTAGGGTTCGTGCAGTTGAAGCAGATGTTCCCGGCAAGCCTTGCTCCGGCAGGCTTGCCGGGGAACGTCCAGCTCCGGCAGAGCCGCGAGTTCTTGCCGTAGAAGCTGACGTTCCCGCAGCAGCACTGATGCCTTTAGTCCTTGTTATTGACCCTCAAGCTCCAACCTGGGCACAGCAAATTGTCTGTTTCCTTCAAACTGGAGAACTTCCCGAAGAACCAGAAGAGGCAGAGAGAATAACCAGGCAGTCAAGTATGTACCAGTTCGTCGGCAACGAACTATACAGAAGAAGACTCAATGGTGTCAGATTGAAATGCATTTCCCGGGAAGATGGACAGAAGCTGTTGGCAGAGATACACGGAGGCATATGTGGACATCACATTGGCGCAAGAGCACTTGCCGGGAAGGCGTTCCGGCAAGGTTTGTTTTGGCCAGAAGCCCTCCAAGATGCAACTGCACAAGTAACCAAGTGTGAAGCGTGCCAGTTCCATGCCAAACAAATACACCAGCCAGCTCAAGCTCTCCAGACGATCCCTTTGTCCTGGCCCTTTTCGGTCTGGGGGCTCGACATCCTCGGCCCCTTTCCCCGCGCTGTCGGGGGCTTTGAGTACTTGTACGTTGCTATCGACAAGTTCACAAAGTGGCCAGAAGTGGAACCAGTGAGAAAGGTGACCGCACAGTCAGCAGTCAGGTTCTTCAGATCGATCGTTTGCCGTTTCGGAATCCCTAACAGGATCATCACCGACAACGGCACACAGTTCACAAGTCGCACCTTCATGCAATACGTCCAAGACCTTGGCGCCAAGGTCTGCTTCGCTTCTGTTGCTCACCCGAGGAGCAATGGTCAAGCGGAGAGGGCAAATGCCGAAGTGTTGTGCGGACTCAAGACAAGAACCTTCGACAGGCTGCACAAGTGCGGAAGAAACTGGATCGAGGAGTTGCCGGCGGCTCTTTGGTCAATCAGGACAACACCAAATCGAGCCACCGGACAGACACCCTTTGCTCTTGTCTATGGAGCAGAGGCAGTTCTCCCCACGGAACTCGTATACGGGTCTCCTCGAGTGCTCGCTTACGATGAGCTTGAGCAGGAGCAGCTGCGGCAAGATGATGCATTGCTCCTCGAGGAGGACCATCTCCAGGATGCTGTACGAGCTGCTCGATACCAGCAAGCTTTGCGTCGCTATCATAGCCGCAAAGTCAAGGCCAGGAGTCTCGAGGAAGGCGACCTTGTTCTTTGGCGCGTTCAGTCCGCCAAGAACTCCAACAAGTTGACGCCGAAGTGGGAAGGCCCTTATCGGGTGAGACAAGTCACAAGGCCTGGCGCTGTCCGCCTTGAGACAGAAGAAGGCTTACCGGTGAGCAACTCCTGGAACATTGAGCATCTTCGCAAGTTTCACCCATGAGGCGCGGTTGCCGTGATCCGCTCCGGCAACCACTTTTTGTACAAGTCTTGCCGCTGTTGCATGTAAACCTTTGTACAAAGCCGGGCGCAGACCCCGTGCATCAGTAAAACTTTTGCGCTTCGCACGGCTTGTCGTTTCATGCATTCTTGTTTTCATTGCATGTATTACCTGACACTTTGTGCAGCACACGATCCCGGTAAGCAATAACAAGCCGCAAGGCTCCATATCTATATTTCCTCCCCTCTTCCTTTTTCTCTCAAGCAGAAGAAGTGTTCCTCGCGCACGAGTTTGCCGGGGGGGGGGGAGGAGACAGTGGTATGGACCAAGTGCTGTTCAAGGAAGGAAAGCCTTGCCGGGAAGCAAACAGAACACAAAAGCTAATTTGCCAAAGTTTGAGCATTCAAAATTTTAAAATTCTTAGTTATCTTCCTTGAACGACCACACTTTGTATGGAAAACCTGTGCGCGGAAGAACCTACCCGTGGTTAGCCGCGCCCTTACTTTGTTTCGAGCACGCTCAACGGCTTAAGTGAGCTGCGACAAGTGTCGCGCCCTTATCTCGTTTTCGAGTTCGCTCAACAACCTAAGTGTGCTGCGACTAGCTGCGACAAGGTTTCTTGCCGGCGAGGGCATTGCCAGCAGGCCGCTGAAGTCCCGCACTCAGCGCTCGCGGCAAGGGTCCCTTTGCCGGCAAGCTCCCTAGAAGCGTAGGGTGAGGAGCATACAAAGTAAAGGGATCGAGCAAGGGAGATAACCCTGCATTGACTATCCAAAATAAAGTTATATTACAAGATAACTCGCCACTGTTCTAACAAACTACTATCCATGAATTAATCGACAGCGGCAAGGGAAGCAGAAAGAAGGAAGCCTAGTCTACGCGGTCTCTGTCAACCCTCCTGATCTTGCCCACCTTGGCCACGATGTGGGCAACTTGTGCCTTCAATGCTTCCTGGTCAGCTTCGGGCGGCAAGGTCCGGAGGACGTTCTCAAGATTAATCCCGGGGTTGCGGTAGACGATCTTCGTCAACACTCGCTCCATAGTACCCATGCAAAGCCGGCGTGCCTCGTTAGCCAGCTGCGTGGGGAGCTTCTCCCGTAGCTGCGCGAGGGCCGGCGCCACTCCTTTGAAGAACAAGCTCAGCTTGGCGCTGTGGGGGAGGCTCTCGTCGGGGGAGTACACGAGGTGCTCCGTCCCCAGGGCCACCATCTCCTTGTCGATGTTGGCGGCGGAGGCGACGAGCTCCTCGGTCCACTGCTCCACCGTTCGCTGGAAGTTGTTCTGCGTAAGGGCGGCACTGTCCAGCAGCGCCCTTTCAGCCCGAAGATCCTCCTTCAGCTTCGTTTCACGGATCCGGGCACCGTCAAGTGACTCAGTGAGGGTGGAAACCTTCAGCTCCAAGTCTGCGATGGAGTCCTTGGCGTCGTTGAGCTCCTTGCCCTTGTCGGAGAGTCGGACCTACAGCTCCGAGTGGCTGTGGGCGTCCTTCTCCCTTTCAAGTGTGAGCGCGGCAACCTTCTCCTCGCTCGTCCTCAGATTGAGCTCCAACTGCGCCACCCTCGCCTCCAGGTCCCTCTTGGCGGTCTCTGCGGCAGCAGCGGCGTCCCTCGCCTCCTGCGGAGCCCCGCCAATGGACTGCTCGCGCGCGGCAAGGTCGTCCTCGTGGCTATCGAGGTCGACCTTCCGCTGGTTCAGCTCTCCTTCCTGCCGAGACAGGTCCTCGGCGGCCCGTCGCTGCTGCTCCTCAACCTCGGCCTTCTCGAGGATGAACGCCTGGTGCACCCCGGCGAGCTCCTCGTGCTCCTCCGCCAAGTTCCGGAGGGCCGCTTGGTTGGCGGCGCGGAGCTCCGCGGCGCGCTTCTCCAAGTCAACACCGGCCTTAGCAGCCAGAGCCTCTCGGGACTCCAGCTTGGCCTGCCTGGCCCGGTACAAGGCCAGAAGCCGGCGCAGGAGCCGCTCCTCTTCGGACTCGCTGCTGCTGCCGGGCGCGTCGACAAGCCTTAGCCCGGCGGAGGCAAGGACTTCTCCCTCGAAGCTCTCCCCCTCCGCGGGTGCCCTTGATGAGGACGCCCACGGGACTTGGATGAAGACCCCGTTGGCGGCCTCCAGATAAATGCCCGACCCAGTCGCGGCAGCGGAGGAGTCGGCGGCCGGTGCAGCGTCCGGCGCTCCTGCGGCCTCAGGGCCGTTAGTACGGTCGCCGGTCTCCTCCCCAGCTGCCGCGTCGGTGGCCGCGGGGGGGCTCGTCGGCGGCTGGCTCGTCAGCGCCGGCCGTCCCTTCAGCGGTGGTGGAGTCGCCGGCATCACCGCGCACGTCCTCCTCGGTGATGGCCTCTGTCTCCATCGACTCCGGGGCGGGCGGATTTGACAGAAGAAAAAGAAAAGAAAGAATTGTCAAGCAAATATCCAAAAAGAAGAATTCAAGAGAAGGAAAGTACAAGGGTTACCTGCGCGGGCCTCGTCCTCTACGAGGATCCTTGCCGGGGAATCCTCCCTTGGCAGCGTAGTAGTGGCTCCCGCCGGCGGAGGGCCGCTGGCGCCTTCCCGTGGCGGGGAGCCCATCCTTGTCGGGATGCTCGCCCTTGGCGAGGTACTCGCCCTTGGCGGAGTACCCGCCCTTGGCAGAGCACCCTCCCTCACCGGATAACTCCTCCTTGGCGGGGAGGGTGGGACGAGCGGCTCGTCGTGAGCAACCTCTTGATGCTCCTGCGGCTGCGGCTCCACTTCTGCACAAGTCAACAAGCGAACAGGACATTAGTAAGGATAAGAAGCTCAAGCGCGCCCGTCAAGCAGAAAAGCAAACAAGAGACTTACGCTGGGGGCTGCTCTCCGGAGCAGCAGGCTGGTCCGGCAAGCCTGTCGCGGGCACATCTCCTGCCGCTGCGACGGGCTCGTCCCCCTCAAGATCAACTACAGGGATCTTGGCCCTCTTCGCCATCCTGTGGGTCAGGGTCCTGGAAGCCAAACAAGATCAGAGTTAGGCAAAGAGAATTCAAGACAAGAGCAACAAGAATCAGATGAAATAAAAGTTGCAAATGCTTACTCTTCCTCCTCCTCGTCGGAACTAAGGGCGGAGAAGTCAAAGTCTGCCTCGCGCGTCCCAGCGCGAGGAGCTGGAGGAGTAGGCTCCCTCGGGCGCTTGGCGGGCTCTGGAGCCGTGGGCTGAGAAGACCCTGCTCCGGTCGTCGCCGAAGACCGAGGGGCGGAAGGAGCGTCGGAACCGGTTCGGGAAGATCCCCCTCCGCTTGTCGCTGAGGCGCGAGGCGCCTCCTTGACGACCTTGCTCGTCGTGGTGGCACGCGTCGAGCGACGCTTCGGCTGCTGTCGGGGCGCCGGCTGCTTCACCGTCTCAGTGGTCTTGCGGAGGCGCTTCTTTGGCTGTGGCGGAGGACATGGTGGTGGCGGAGAATTCTCCGAGGATGAAGAAATGTCGTCGAGGTTCAGTGACCCGCCTGAGTCTTCGTCGGAATCGCCCGATTCGGCGTCCTCCTCGGCGGGCTCACTGGACTCGGTTCCCTACCCGGCAGCCTCGCTCCTCCCGGCAGGCTCCCCGGCAGGCTCCCCGGCAGGCTCCCCGACAGGCTTCCCGGTGGTCTTTAACAGCTTGAGGATCTCTTCCTCCTCGGCCCTGCTCACTGCATCCGCTGCTTCTGCCTCCTCCACAGAGTAAACAAACTCACCCGCGGCCTCAGCTGCGGCGGCCTCCTCCATTCTGCTAGCGATATACGCCACATCCCGGTCGGTGGTCGCGCGGGTGAGACCCTTCTTCTCTTCGGGATTGACCGGCCGCTCAACCAGGTTGTCAAAGAAGGTTTGCACGGTCTCTTCTGAAGGCGGCAGCCAAGTGGGATCCACCCCGTGGGAATCGCACAGAGGCATTACCGCACGGATGGCACTAAGTGAGGAGTTGTTGCATAATGGAACTACTCCCCGCGACGGGGTAAACCACTCTGTGTGCTTGGGGTCATGCTTGAACAGCAAACGGACCATTCCCTTGAGTTCCAAGACGGTGAAGTTGTAATTCAGGCCAGGGCGCAGCCTCATGCAGTCTGCCGCGTTGCCGAATTCCCAAGCGGACCTCTTCCTGTCCTGCAAGGGGGCAATGTGGCGGCGAAGGAAATCCGCCCCGACCTCACCTACAGTAAGGTTGGCAGCCCAGAGACGAAGGATCCTAGTAAGGGCAATCTTCAGCCTCTCGTCCTCCGGGGCCAGATCGCTCCAGTCCTTGCCGCGCACTATAGCGGCACGACGAGGTGATGTAAACTGCTGAGGTTCCTCTTCTACAATCCAGCACCAATCGGCCCTCCACTCATCCCACTTGCCGCGGAGCTCTCCAATCAAGTACGCCTCTTTCTTGTTGAGCCTAAAGATCCAGGAGATGCCGCCGGAGAGTGGAGACCCAGACTCTACTCTAGGTGTGAAGAAGTGGCGGAAGACAGCTACGTTGGGGTGGACCCCGACAAAGTTTTCGCACAGATGTGCGAAAACGGCCATAGTGAGGACAGCATTCGGGGTGAAATCTAGGAGGTGGAATCCGTACGTGTTCATCACATCGCAGAAAAACTCAGAGTACGGAGGACAAAGACCACAGTGGAAGAACAGAGCAAAGTAGTGCTAACCTCCCGGATGCATGTCGCAGGCTTCAGCAGGGAGGACCCTGGTGCGCGGGTGAGCCTTCGTCTCCCTCGCCCAGAACAAGTAGTACTTGTCCCTCAGCTCCCTCGCACCGAGCCTCGGCGGGAAGACCACCATCCTCTTCCGCATCGCTGCCAGCTTCGCCGCCTTCTCGGACTTCGCATTCTTCGCCTTGTCGCTCTTCGAGGCCATGGCGGGGATGGCGAGGGGGGTCGGCGGCGCTGAGGATGCTGGAGGCGGCGGAGGAAGGGTGGAGCTCGGCTCTCTGTCGACCTTTGGGGAGGCGGAGAGCGGCGGGGGTTTCTGGAGATTGAAGACGCAATGAAGCAATTGGGGGCAAACTGCCCCAGCTTCCTCTGCTTTTAAGGGGGGAGTGGGGGACGTTCCGCATTTTTCCATTAAAGAAACAGGCCACGATCTCTCCCACGACGCCGCAATCGACGCGTGCCGTTAGGGAGGGATGCGGCGAATACGGAGTGGGAAACGGCGCGCCGTGGGCTGTGTGTGCCCGTGCACTGTTTTGGGCCTGGCCCAACAGCGCTTGGCACCGTGTGTGGCCCAGGCCCGGGGGCTCCTGTCGGTGTACTAAAGTAGGGGTACCTTAGTATCCCGACTTGTGCACGGGCAGTAGCAGCGTCCCGTGGTCAGGCTCACCATGCGCCTGCCAAAGCCCACTCTGGTTCCCTTGAAGCCATTCAAGAACAAAGTATTCAAGCTAAGAAGCAAGGCCCCGGCAAGAGGAGCTTGCCGGGAAGGCCGCTCCAGGCTCAAGATTATCCCTTCAGCACAAGACCCTGGCAAGAGGAGCTTGCCAGGAAGGCCAAAGAACAGCATTTCAGAAGACATGTCGTGGCGCATCGCGCGCCCCGGCAAGACCCGGAGAGCGGCAAGCTTCCGGGCCCGGCAAGGTAGCGACCGTGGCAAGGTGCTTGCCGCGGCAAGCTTTCACAGTGTGCTTGTGCTCCAGCTCACCTGGCCACGCATCGCCCTGGGGCCCTTCCTGGGGCACGTGGCGGATGGCTGTGCAGCCTGGGGGTACACGGTGGCAAGCCACGATGACGAGGCCTCCGTCGTGGCGAACGGAGACGCCCAGACGAACGCTTTTTACACTGTTTGGGGCGACGGTGACGGGCATTCAATGCCCTTGTCCCCCATCGTCTGGGTTAGGTATAGACCACTGTGCGTACACTGTACATGCACTGTTACAACTACCACCAATTTTAAGCTTTTACCCTCACCTACGTTGACACCTGTCAGTGACCCCTTTGAACTATAAAAGGAGGCCCATGCACAACGTAGAGGGGGTTCCGAAACTCGATCACTCCCACGCTCGGTGTAGCTAGTAATGTAGATCTTCTTGCTCCCGAGCCAAGAGCTCAATACAACCAAGGCAGGAGTAGGGTTTTACGCATCCGTGCGGCCCGAACCTGGGTAAACTGCCCGCGTGTGCCCCTCGATCTGCTCTTTGTGCTCCCTCCGCTCCCTTGCCGTACCGACAAGGGGCTCCGGTCCCATAGGTGTTCGTGGGCAATCAGTTTCCCTGACAAAGATGGATGAACTTATGAAATTATTTGCTGCTAAGAGTGCTTCTTCTAATCCTAATGATATGCCTTTATCCACGTTGATTGAAAATAATAATGAACCTTTGGATGTGAATTTTGTTGGTAGGAATAATTTTGGTAACAATGCTTATAGAGGAAACTTTAATCCTAGGCCTTTTCCTAGTAATTCCTCTAATAATTATGGTAATTCTTACAACAACTCTTATGGAAAGATGCCTTCTGAATTTAAAACTAGTGATAAGGAGTTTATGAATTCGCAAAAGAATTTCAATGCTTTGCTTGAAGAAAAATTGCTTAAGATTGATGAATTGGCTAGAAGTGTGGATAGAATTACTCTTGATGTTGATTCTTTGAAACTTAGATCTATTCCACCTAAGCATGATATCAATGAGTCTCTCAAAGCCATGAGAATTTCCATTGATGAATGCAAAGAAAGAACCGCTAGGATGCGTGCTAAAAAAAGAGAGCTTTATAAAAGCGTGTTCTTCTAGTTATCATGAAAATAAAGATGAAGATCTGAAAGTTATTGATGTGTCTCCTATTAGATCCTTGTTTTCTAGTACGAATCTTGATAAAGATGGGGCTGGAGATGAATCTAGTCTAATTAAATGGCGTCCCAATGATTCGGAGTTTTTAGATCTTGATGCTAAAATTGTTAAAAGTGGGATTGAAGATATTAAAACTTTGCATAATGATGAACCCACTACTTTGGATTTCAAGGGATTCAATTATGATAATTGCTCTTTGATTGATTGTATTTCCTTGTTGCAATCCTTACTAAACTCTCTGCTTGCTTAATTATAGTCAAAATAAAGCTTTTACCAAACACATAGTAGATGATTTGATGCAATCTTATGAAGAAAAACTTGAACTAGAAGTATCTATCCCTAGAATGATTTACGATGACTGGGAACCTACTATTAAAATTAAAATTAAAGATCATGAATGCTTTGCTTTGTGTGATTTGGGTGCAAGTGTTTCCACTATCCCAAAAACTTTGTGTGATTTTTTAGGTTTCCATGAGCTTGATGATTGTTCTTTAAATTTGCATCTTGCGGATTCTACCATTAAGAAACCTATGGGAAGGATTAATGATGTTCTTATTGTTGCAAATAGGAATTATGTGTCCGTAGATTTCATTGTTCTTGATATAGATTGCAATCCTTCATGTCATAATATCCTTGGTAGACCTTTTCTTAGAACGATTGGTGCAATTATTGATATGAAGGAAGGAAATATTAGATTCCAATTTCCGTTAAGGAAAGGCATGGAACACTTTCCTAGAAAGAAAATTAAATTACCTTATGAATCTATTATGAGAGCCACTTATGGATTGCCTTCCAAAGATTGCAATACCTAGATTTATCCTTGTATCGTGCCTAGCTAGGGGCGTTAAACGATAGCGCTTGTTGGGAGGCAACCCGATTTTATTTTCTTTGTTTTTGCTTTTGTTTAGGAATAAATATTGCATCTAGCTTCTGTTTAGATGTGGTTTTGTGTTTTAATTAGTGTTTGTGCCAAGTAGAACCTTTGGGAAGACTTGTGTGAAGTTTATATGATCTTGCTGTAAAAAACAGAAACGTTAGCGCTCACTAGAATAGTCACCAGATGTTACTGGAGAGTGCTATTTAGTTGATTATTTTTGCGTATGATTAATAGAGAAATTCCTCACGTTTACCAATTTATTTCAATTTTTTTGGAGTTACAGAAGTATGCGAAAGTTACAGATTACTACAGACTGTTCTGTTTTTGACAGATTCTGTTTTTCGTGTGTTGTTTGCTTATTTTGATGAATCTATGAGTAGTATTGGAGGATATAAATCATAGAGAAGTTGGAATATAGTGGGTTTAACACCAATATAGATAAAGAATGAGTTCATTACAGTAACTTTGAGTGGTGGTTTGTTTTCTTATACTAACGGAGCTCATGAGATTTTTGTCTAAGTTTTGTGTTGTGAAGTTTTCAAGTTTTGGGTATCTGTTTGATGGACTATGGAACAAAGAGTGGAAAGAGCCTAAGCTTGGGGATGCCCAAGGCACCCCAAGGTAAAATTCAAGGACAACCAAAAGCCTAAGCTTGGGGCTGCCCCGGGAAGGCATCCCCTCTTTCGTCTTCATCTATCGGTAACTATACTCGGGACTATATTTTTATTCACCACATGATATGTGTTTTACTTGGAGCGTCATGTATAATTTGAGTATTTTCTTGTTAGTTTGCCACAATCATACTTGATGTACACACCTTTTCGAGGGAGATAAATATGGCCTAGAAATTGTTAGAACACTCTATGTGCTTCACTTATATCTTTTGAGCTAAACAGTTTGCTCTAGTGCTTCACTTATATCTTTTAGAGCACTGTGGTGATTTTATTTTGTAGAAATTGTTAATCTGTCATGATTCACTTATATCCTTTCGAGAGTCTGTTAGAAAAGCATGGTAATGTGCCTTGGTTATAAAACTAGTCCTAATATGATAGGCATCCAAGATAAATGTAGTAAAAACTTTCATACAAAGTGCATTGAAAAGGATGAGAAGTTTGATACTTGATGATTGTTTTGAGATATGAGCATAGTGATATTAGAGTCATGCTAGTGGAGTTATTATGAAATTGATAAATACTTGTGTTAAAGTTTGTGATTCCCGTAGCATGCACGTATGGTGAACCGCTATGTGACGAAGTTGGAGCATGAGGTATTTGTAGAGTGTCATCCTTTGTGTGGAGGTCGGGGGCGCGCGATGGTTAACTCCTACCGACCCCCCCCCCCCAGGAGCATGGGTTGATTGCTTTGTCTTGATGACTCATAAATTTTTGCAATAAGTATATGAGTTCTTTATGACTAATGTTGAGTCCATGAATTATACGCACTCTCACCCTTCCACCATTGCTAGCCTCTCTTGTACCACGCAACTTTGGCCGGTACCGTACACCCACTATATAACTTCCTCAAAACAGCCACCATACCTACTTATCATGGATTGTGGGGCTAAATAAATAAAGAGAAAGCCTCTCCAATAAAAAAATGAGAGAAAAGAGAGAAGGGACAATGCTACTATCCTTTTCCACACTTGTGCTTCAAAGTAGCACCATGATCTTCATGATAGAGAGTCTCATGTTTAGTCACTTTCATGTACTAGTGGGAATTTTCATTATAGAACTTGGCTTGTATATTCCAACGATGGGCTTCCTCAAATGCCCTAGGTCTTGATGAGCAAGCAAGTTGGATGCACACCCACTTAGTTTCTTTTGTTGAGCTTTCATACATTTTCAGCTCTTGTGCATCTGTTGCATGGCAATCCCTACTCACTCACATTGATATCTATTGATGGGCATCTCCATAGCCCGTAGATACGCCTAGTCGATGTGAGACTATCGTCCTCCTTTTTGTCTTCTCCACAACCACCATTCTATTCCACCCATAGTGCTATGTCCATGGCTCATGCTTATGTATTGCGTGAAAGTTGAAAGGTTTGAAAAGATTGAGTATGAAAATAAGTGCTTGGCTGAAACCGGGGTTGTGCATGATATGAATATTTTGTGTGATGAAGAGGGAGCATAGCCAGACTATAAGATTTTGTAGGGATAACTTTCTTTAGCCATGTTATTTTGAGAAGACATTTGTTAGTATGCTTGAAGTATTATTATTTCTTATGTCAATATAAACTTTTGTTTTGAATCTTTCGGATCTGAACATTCATGCCACAATAAAGAGAATTACATTGAAAATTGTGTTGGTTAGCATTCCACATGAAAAATTCTGTTTTTATCATTTACCTACTCGAGGACGAGCAGGAATTAAGCTTGGGGATGCTTGATACGTCTCCAATGTATCTATAATTTTTGATTGTTACATGCTATTATTTATGATGTTTTGGATGTTTAATTGGCTTTATTATACACTTTTATATTATTTTTGGGACTAACTTATTAACCCAAAGGCCCAGTCCAGATTGTTGTTTTTTTGCCTATTTTAGGGTTTTACCAAAACGGAATATCAAAGAGAGTCCAAACGGAATGAAACCTTCGGGAGAGATATTTTTGGAGCGATACCTTCACGGGAGAGTTGAGAAGCACGAAATAGGGCACATGTGGCATCCACAAGGGTGGGGGCATGCCCCTCCCCCTGGGCGCGCCCCCTACCTCGTGGGCCCCACGTAGCTCCCCCGGTGCCCTCCTTCTCCTATATATACCCATGTACCCTAAAAACATCGAAGGAACAGAAAAAACCCGAATTCCACCGCCGCAACCTTCTGTTCCCGTGAGATCCCATCTTGGGGCCTGTTCCGGAGCTCCGCCGGAGGGGTGATCTTCCATGGAGTGCTTCTACATCAACACCATAGCCTCACCATGAGTTGTGAGTAGTTTACCACAAACATTCGGGGTCCATAGTTAGTACCTAGATGGCTTCTTCTCTCTCTTTGGATCTCAATACCAAGTTCTCCTCGGTCTTCAAGGAGATCTAGTCGATATAATCTTTTTGGGGTGTGTTTGTCGAGATCCGCTGAATTGTGGTTTTATGATCAAGATTATCTATGAGAAATATTTGGTCCTTTTCTAAATTCTTTTATGTATGATTATAATATCCTTGCAAGTCTCTTCGAATTATCGGTTTGGTTTGGCCTACTAGATCTATAGTTCTTGCAATGGGAGAAGTGCTTGGCTTTGGGTTTAATCTTGCGGTGTCCTTTCCCAGTGACAGTAGGGGCAGCAAGGCACTTATGTATTGTTGCCATCGAGGATAAAATGATGGGGTTTATATCATATTGCTTGAGTTTATCCCTCTACATCATGTTATCTTGCTTAAAGCGTTACTATGTTCTTTTGAACTTAATACTCTAGTTGCATGCTAGATAGTGGTCGATGTGTGGAGTAATAGTAGTAGATGCAGAATCGTTTTGGTCTACTCGTCACGGATATGATGCCTATATATAATGATCATGCCTAGATAGTCTCATAATTATTCGCTTTTCTATCAATTGCTCGACAGTAATTCGTTCAGCCACCGTAGAATTCTGCTATCATGAAAGAAGCCACTAGTGAAACCTATGGCCCCCGGGTCTATTGTCAACATATCAATCTACAATCTACTTTACTTTACTGTTTTTACTTTCTGTTCTTATATCAAAGAATACCAAAAATATCAAACTATCCTATCTATCATATCTCACTTTCGTAAGTGCCGTAAAGGGATTGACAACCCCTTATCGCGTTGGCAGCGAAGTTCTTATTTGTTTGTGCAGGTGCGAGGGACTCGCGCGTGGTCTCCTACTAGATTAATACCTTGGTTCTCAAAAACTTAGGGAAATACTTACGCTACTGTGCTGCATCACCCTTTCCTCTTCGAGGGAATACAACGCAAGCTCGAGTAGTAGCATAACAACACATAAGCAATCACTCAGAAGATCGGAAAGAAATGAAGAAAACGCTTCAGAAAACTTCAAAACCAAATAAATAACTCTTGCAATAGAAAACAACTTCTAACAATACCAAAATTAAGTGAATTTGGCCTTATCAGAAAGTTTAGTTCAAGAGCTTTGTTTTGCAAAAAGAATCAACTTAAACGGAGTTATAAAACTCAAGTTATGACAAAAAGAAGTTTAAAACAAATATGTTTGAATTCAAATTTTTAACTTTCAAAAACATGTTTAAGTTAGTTTTCTGGACAGAGGGGATCATAACGAAGATGTGGGCGTTGGTTTCGTTGGGTTTGGACAAACGAGTAAAAAGTCGTGATCGTTTAAAGACCAGGGACTAAACTATAAGAAAACTAATTACATCTAAGTTAGTGCAAAAATAAACTAAAAAAAAGAAAAAAACCAACGATCAAATGTTCACTAACAGAACTAAACAAACGAATCCGTTCGTTAACAGAAACTAACAGGTGAACATTCATTAACTAACGAACCCTAAAACAAAAACAGATATAAACGAATTAAACCGAAAACTAACAAAACGGGTTGGGTTCGGCGGTTATACCGGTTCACGAAAAAAAACGGCGGCGAAGGCAGCGGCCTCCGGCGAGGCGGGGCAGCGGCGTCGGCGGCGGTTCACGACGCGGGGTGGTGCTGCAGTGGCGCACCGGGCGGTTGGCGCGGCTCGGGGCAACGGCGGGAGGCGGTGGCAAGGCTCGAGGCGGCGGCAGCGAGCGCAAGCGGCGAGGTGGGGTGGCGGGCTGAGGAGAAAGGGGCGGCGGGCTCTGGACGTACTTATAGGAAGAGAGGGCAACCCCGAGGCGGCGGCGAAGTCCGGCTGCGGCACGGCGGTGTCGCGTGCTGGCGACGGACTCCCGTCGGCAGGAGGAGGACGGCACGGCCGCTGGGCTGGGCCGTGGCCTGGCTGGCTAGCTGGGCCAGCACAGTTTGGCGGAGAGTTTTTTTAAACGGAAAATAAATAAAACCCAAATAAAATAATAATATAATATAGGCATATCATATATCAATTTTTTTAGAAAAATATTTCCTACAACATGAACATTTTTCTAGAGTCAAATAAAATACACAAAAATTTAAATAAATCAAACAGTGTTTATGGTTTATTTAAAAATCAAAATAAAATATTTTAAATTCCAAAATCACTTCAAACTCATTTTTCTCCAATTTTCCATTGTAGGGAATCATTTTACCCTATTTTCAATATATTTAATTTTTGGAAAAAAAAATTGAATAAAATCAAATACCTCAAATTTGAAATGAGTTTCAAAAATACTTTAAAGGAACTTCCAACTCATATTTCTATAATTTGAAGAAGTCATTTTATCTTCTCTCGTGAAAATCATTGAGTTGCATAAAGTTTCTGAATTTGAAATATTTCAAAATGTGATTCAAATATTTTCAACCACCCCTTTTATTTATTAAATGGAAGAAGTCATGTCATCACCTCTCTACGGTTTTGTGATGAAATGAATTTGAATTCATGGAGACCATAAATGCAAGGTGAAAATTTTCGGAAAGTCATTTTATTCCCTCTTATTTAACTTTCAAAAGTTTCAAATTTCACTCAATTTTACACAGCCCATCACACAAGCAAACAAAACTATCTATTTATTATAACATTCCAAAATTTAGAATTTTGGGATGTTACACCTGGCCAGGCTAGCAGCCCGCTCGCCTTCCTCGAAGGTCTTGATGGCCTGGCTCCAGGCCGTGCGGACAGCTGCATCGGACCTCAACCACCCCAAAGCAAGCTCGAGGCGCACCGCGTGGAGAATCTCCTCAGGCCCATCAAGATAAGTCATGCACCCAACTGACATGCCGCCACCACTCGACAAGTTTGGTCTCTGTAGTCAGGCTCTGGCAATGCCGCCTCCCTTTTTAGTCTTCGGAAGCTGCTTGCACGCCAAGGGGGGCCTCTTGAGCATCGTGCCTCGGGAGCTCTTACCGGACCCCGGGCCTCTCAGCTCCTGGCCTTAACCACGGCATCGCGACCTGGCATACCAGCGACGGTTGAAGCTTGCATTGGGACTGGGACCTACTGGTGTAGAGCACAAAGCCAGTGAAAGGGTAAAAATGAGGGACACTGCCGGAGTAGGACTTGCAAACATGGTTTCATAGTAAGGATAATAAGCATCCGAGCAAAAGCATTACAGGTTTTTTACAAGCCCCCATGGGGTTGGCTTTGATTCCTCGCAGGGAGCAAAAGAAAGAGATTTCGGGGGACCCTATCTACGACTGCCACCGCCGACGCCATCATCAACAGTGGGCCACGAGAGACCATCTCCAACCCCGCTAAAGTCACCATCGGCGACGAGCTTGTGCAGCTGCCGTGCTCCGGGCTCGGCATGAGATTGGAGGCGCGTCACTGTCGTCGCTCGTCTCCGGAGACTCGTCAGCCTCGGGAGAGCTGCTGGACTCCCAAGGGCCATCGCTGCTGCTAGGGGAGCTTATGGCGGGACCGAGAGTAGGCATGGCGCCCGTCGCTATGCCTCCTTGGCGGCTCCCACCAGGGCAGCACTCCTGGCGGCGTTCTTCCTCATCAAAGACCTTGAAGAACAACATGGAGGCGCCATCGAACTCAAAGTGGACGACGGAGACTCCATCGGGGCGGCACACGCGGGCAACTTCGCCCCATCCTCGAGTCATGAATGGTGCTTTGAGCAAGGAGATCGAAAATGGCAGCAAAATGAGCTAGAACTCGGGTTTGAGCTGGTTGGGGATTTTTTTTGGGAGGAAGAAGAAGAGTATGGATGAAAGGATAAGTGGAGGGGGGCCACGTGGGGCCCTCGAGGCCACGTGCTGGCTCCCCTCGCTGTGTGTTCAGTGCCATATTTTCTTTAATATTCTAGAAAAAAATCATATTTCATTTTCATTACATTTGGAAAACTTTTATTTTAGGGATATTTTTTATTGCACGGATAAGTCTGGAAACAGACAGATAATGCTATTTTTATTTTATTTAGCCCTATTAACAGAAAATAAAAGAAGGGTACAGGAGGTTTGTGCTATCTAGATTCACCTATCCCATGTTCATCAAAAGGAATCCATTAACAAGCTTGATCAGGTCTTGTTAATAAACTCTTTCCGAGTAACATGAAACCGGAGAATTTTTGAATAACACTATGTTACCTCAATGGGGATATGTATGTCCCCAATAATAAGTATGTCATATGCCTTCTTGATAGTAGGAATAGGAAACTCAAAACCTCCAATAGTAATTGTTGAAGTTTTTCCAATATAATTGATACTGAAGACCTGAGGTTGTTTCCTCGGAAAGTGTACCGTATGTTCATTACCATTGACATGAAAAGTGACATTGCCTTTGTTGCAATCAATAACAGCCCCTGCAGTATTCAAAAAAGGTCTTCCAAGAATAATAGACATACTATCATCCTCGGGAATATCAAGTATAACAAAGTCCTTTAGAATAGTAACATTTGCAACTATAACAGGCACATCCTCACAAATACCGACAGGTATAGCAGTTGATTTATCAGCCATTTGCAAAGATATTTCAATAGGTGTCAACTTACTCAAGTCAAGTCTACGATATAAAGAGAGAGGCATAACACTAACACCGGCTCCAAGATCACACAAAGCAGTTTTAACATAGTTTCTCTTAATGGACCAAGGTATAGTAGGTACTCCTGGATCTCCTAATTTCTTAGGCATTCCAGCCTCAAAAGTGTAATTGGCAAGCATGGTGGAGATTTCTACTTCAGGTATCTTTCTCTTGTTGGTAATAATATCTTTCATATACTTGGCATAAGGATTTGTTTTAAGCACATCAGTCAAATGCATACGCAAAAAGATAGGTCTAATCATTTCAGCAAAGCGTTCAAAATCTTCATCATCCTTTTTCTTGGATGTTCGGAGGAAAAGGCATGGGTTTCTGAACCCATGGTTCTCTTTCCCTACCGTGCTTCCTAGCAACAAAGTATCTCTTGCCATAACGTTGATTCTTTGATTGTGGGTTATCAAGATCAACAGCAGGTTCAATCTCTACATCATTATCATTGCTAGGTTGAGCATCAACATGAACGTCATCATTAATATTATCACTAGGTTCATGTCCATTACCAGATTGTGTCTCAGCATCAGAAACAGATATATCATTGGGATTCTCAAGTGGGTGAGCTACAGGTTCACTAGAGGCATGCAAAGTTCTATCATTTTTCTTTTTCTTCTTCTTAGAAGAACTAGGTGCATCTAAATTAGCTCACTGAGAATCTTGCTCAATTCTCTTAGGATGGCCTTCAGGATACAGAGGTTCCTGAGTCATTTTACCACCTCTAGTTGCAACTCTAACTGCATAGTCATTATTCTTACTATTTAATTCATTGAGCAAATCATTCTGAGCCTTAAGTACTTGTTCTACTTGAGTGGTGCCCATGGAAGCATGTCTACTAAAAAGTTTTAGTTCATCTTTAGCACTAGACAGATAATCACTCCAGCGTTCAATCATATAAGCATTGTATTGTAATTGTCTACCAACATAAGCATTGAAGTTTTCTTGTTTCACAATGAAATTGTCAAACTCATCTAAGCATTGGCTAGCAGACTTTTAACGAGGAATATCACTTTCATCAAATCTATAAAGAGAATTTACCTTTACTACCTATGCCGGGTTATCAAGACCATGTATTTCTTCAATAGGCGGTAAATTCTTATCATCTTCAGCTTTAGTACCTTTTTCTTTCATAGATTTCTTTGCCTCTTGCATGTCTTCAGGACTGAGAAATAAAACACCTCTTTTCTTCGGAGTTGGCTTAGGGGCTGGTTCAGGAAGTGTCCAATTATTTTCATTGGCCAGCATATTATTCAATAATAATTCAGCTTGTTCCACTATTCTTACCCTGAAAACACAACCGGCACAACTATCCAGGTGGTCTCTAGAAGCATCGGTTAGTCCATTATAAAAGACATCAAGTATATCATGCATCTCAAGAGGATGATCAGGCAAAGCATTAAGTAACTGGAGAAGCCACCCCCAAGCTTGTGGGAGACTCTCTTCTTTAGTTTGAGCAAAGTTAAATATTTCTCGTAAGGCAACTTGTTTCTTATGAGCGGGAAAATATTTAGCAAAGAAGTAATACATCATATCCTGGGGACTACGCACACAACCAGGATCAAGGGAATTAAACCAAGTCTTAGCATCACCCTTTAACGAGTACGGTAACAACTTAAGGATATAGTAATAGCGAATCTTTTCATCATTGGTAAAGAAGGTAGCTATATCATTCAACATGGTAAGATGTGCTACAACAGTTTCAGACTCATAGCCATGGAAAGGATCAGATTCAACCAAAGTAATTAACTCAGGATCAACATAGAGTTCATAATCCTTATCAGTGACACAAATAGGTGAAGTAGCAAAAGCAGGGTCATGTTTCATTCTAGCATTCAAGGACTTTTCTTTCAACTTAGTTAATAATTTCTTAAGATCATATCTATCATTAGAAGAAAGAAAGTCTCTAGCAGTTTCTTCATCCATAACATAACCCTCAGGCACAACAGGCTATTCATATCTATTGGGAGTAGTTTCATCATCACTTTCATAAATATCATCAACATTTGCACTCTCCCTAACCTTAGCAATTTGTTCATCTAGAAATTCTCCTAGTGGCACAATATCAGGCATAGAGGTAGTTTCATCATACCTAGCAGAAGTAGCATCATCGAGAACATACGACATATCAGATTCAATAGCAGGAGTAGGTGTCGCAAGTTTACTCATAACACAAGGAGAATCAAGTGCAGAGCTAGATGGCAGTTCCTTACCTCCCCTCGTAGTTGAGGGTAAGATCTTGGTTTTTGAGTCCTTCAAATTCCTCATAGTGATAAGGAAATATAAATCCCAAGTGACTTAAAGAATAGAGCTATGCTCCCCGGCAACGGCGCCAGAAAATAGTCTTGATAACCCACAAGTGTGGGGGATCGCAACAGTTTTCGAGGGTAAAGTATTAGACCCAGCTTTTGTTGATTCGACACAAGGGGAGCCAAAGAATACTCTTATGTATTAGCAGCTGAGTTTTCAATTCAACCACACCTGGAAACTTAGTATCTGCAGCAGGATAGTTTAGTAGCAAAGTAATATGATAGTGGCGGTAGCAGCAATAAAAGTAAAGATAGTGTTTTTGTAGTTTTTGTGATACTAGCAACGGAAAAGTAAATAAGCGACTAGCAATATAGGTAAAGCTCGTAGGCATTGGATCGGTGATGGGAAATTATGTCGGATGCAATTCATCATGTAGAAGTTATAACCTAGGGTGACACAGAACTAGCTCCAGTTCATCAATGCAATGTAGGCATGTATTCCGAATATAGTCGTACGTGCTTATGGAAAAGAACTTGCATGACATCTTTTGTCCTACCCTCCCGTGGCAGCGGGGTCCTATTGGAAACTAAGGGATATTAAGGCCTCCTTTTAATAGAGTACCGGACCAAAGCATTAACACATAGTGAATACATGAACTCCTCAAACTACGGTCATCACCGGGAGTGGTCCCGATTATTGTCACTTCGGGGTTTTCGGATCATAACACATAGTAGGTGACTATAGACTTGCAGGATAGGATCAAGAACACACATATATTCATGGAAACATAATAGGTTCAGATCTGAAATCATGGCACTCAGGCCCTAGTGACAAGCATTAAGCATAGCAAAGTCATAGCAACATCAATCTCCGAACATAGTGAATACTAGGGATCAAACCCTAACAAAACTAACTCGATTACATGATAGATCCCATCCAACCCATCACCGTCCAGCAAGCCTACGATGGAATTCCTCACACACGGCAGTGAGCATCATGGAATTGGTGATGTAGGAAGGTTGATGATAACGATGGCGACGCTCTCCACTCTCCGGAGCCCCGAACGGACTCCAGATCAGCCCTCCCGAGAGAGATTATGGCTTGGCGGCGGCTCCGTCTCGTAAAACAAGATAATTCTTTTGCATTGATTTTTTCTCCACGAAACGGAATATATAGGACCTGTGGATAAGTCGGTGGGGCATCGGGGGGCCCTCGAGGCAGGGGGCGCGCCCTGGCAAGGGGCGCGCCCCCCACCCTCGAGGACAGGGTGTGGGCCCCCCGGTGCAGATCTTCTTGCAGATATTTTTTATATTTTCTGAAATAATTCTCCATTGATTTTCAGGCGATTCCGAGAAATTTTTATTTCTCCACAAAAACAACACCATGGCAGTTCTGCCGAAAACAACATCAGTCCGGGTTAGTTCCATTCAAATCATGCAAGTTAGAGTCCAAGACATGGGAAAAGTGTTTGGAAAAGTAGATACGTTGGAGACGTATCACAAGGCAATCCACCACACACACTAGCGTAGTGTATTACACCACAGGGTGGCCCGAACCAGTATAATCCTCTGTGTCCCTTGTTCTTTGAGTTTGTCGAGCTAGGCCATGGAATCATAGGGTGAGCGCGCTGGGGAGAGAGTGTTCTTCGTTTGCACCCCAGAGTTTGAACCTCTCGAGGGTTTGTGGAACCCGAAATCCGACGGAGGTATCTTCAAACCACTCGTCAATGAAGTTATTAATAATATCAGTGTCAAATAGAGGCATCATTAAAGATTTCAGCCTGCTGCTTGCTCTTGGTCAACATCTCAAGTGCATCATCAGCAAAGTCATCATCACTGGAAAGATCAATAATGTCTTTATCATTGCGCAAGATGCTGTTAGGTGTGAGACTTTGTCCTGATGACTTCTTGAGCTCCTTGGACTTCTTGGAGATGCGAGATTGGTCCTCAGACTGGACACTTGATTTAGGAGGTGCAAATTTCAATTGCTTCACACTTGAAGCTTTGGGTGCAGCAGAGAGTTTTGAATCCTTTGACTTTTTGTTTGGCTTCAAGGGATCTGGAACATCTTCAGGTTCCTCATCAGCAGCTTGTTCATCAGTAGCCCTTTGTGCAGCAATGTGAGAGAGTAGCCCATCGAGGCTATTGATGGGGCCAATGATATTCAGATTGGCTTCGCGACTACGTATGGCCGAGGTCTGGCTGGACCTGGGTTGAGGTCAAGTCCGAACTCCTTCTTGTTTAGAGTAGCAGAATTCTCGGCAAACTTGTAGTTTTCTTCAAATAGATCATCTTCACAACACCATATGAGACTGGATGGGTAGGCATTGGCTGGCACAGGTCCTCTAACCATACATGGCAAGAAGCCTTTGGAGATGGCTTCAGCCTTGTTCTTGGGTTGCACCTTCTTGTAGAGGATATCGCCCCATGGGGGTCGTACAACATTCTTGGTAGCATATTCTAGAGTCATGAAGTGATATAGAAACCATTGCTCTGCCCAGTATCTTTGAATCCATTGGATTCTAGACTTGTGCTCACCATATGTTTCTTCAGGATCAGATTTGTACTGCTCGAATAAATCTAGAGGAACATCCTTAGCAGTATCAGTGCGTCTCCATCTGCCACCCTTCTTTGAAGATTTATCAGATGACATTGGTTTCAGATAGAAAGGCTTCACAATTGTGTTTGGCTTCCGGCGACTGGTCAGACAAGAACTGGCTTCAGGTGATTCAATATGGTGTTGTAAGAATTCTGCAAATGAATGCAGACTATGAGAACCAAGGGATTCTCCCACGAACATGTACCTGTCCTAGCATTAGAGATGCGAGGGAAGGGAAGAGGCCATATGAATTCTCAGAAGATTTTGAAGATAAATTAGTTTGAAGACAATGACCTCATAGCGCAAAGACATTCACTTATCGATGTGAATTGGTTCCAAATTTGTACGTAATCCATGAATAAGTACAAGTGATGAATCTAACTAGTTGTGATACATAAGTGAACATACTTGCAAGTTATGAGATGCAGAAATAGAAAGTTTCAGATTTGGACGTGTAGAAACAAGTTTTGGAAGATTGAGACAGTTCTAATGGATCAAATAAATGGTAAAAAGTGAGTTCTTATTTATTGCATGACGAACTGCTAGATGAGAAGTGGGAAGGCCGAGCAGTCCAATCTTCCGTGCCCTAACTTTGCGGCGGAAGACACCTACTGCGGCGGCGGAGAAGACGAAGTCCACGGCCGATGTGAAGACCAACACAACATTTCGAAGATAAATCGTGAAGTCAAATCAATGTTGAAGACAAACCAAAGTTGAAGATAATGTAATCATGATGCCAAATAAAACTCTTGAAGAAAGTTTGGTGGTGGCATTACCCACTGTATAGGAAGTATTAGTCCAGGACACAACGCACCATTGCCGTGGCGCTCCAGAGTCGAATTCCACATTAATGTCTTCACACTTAGAGTGTATGTCTTCATGAGTTGAAGGCATACATGACTTCGTGTGTTGCACACCTAAGACATCAATATGCGTAAGCGTTAGGATGTGTGTCCATTCACAGGACATTCGAGAATTCTAAGATATTTAGCTCACACCACAGCTTGCAAAACCTTTTCTTGTCCAAGGTCTTTGTGAAGATATCTGCCAATTGCTCTTCAGTGTTGACGTCAATGATATCAATGTCTTTCTAGATGACATGGTCTCTGATAAAGTGATGACGGATATGAATGTGCTTTGTCTTTGAGTGCTGAACAGGATTGTGAGCAATCTTGATGGTGCTTTCATTGTCGTAGTAGAGAGGCACCTTCATCATGTTGATGACATAGTCCTTGAGAGTTTGCTTCATCTAGAGAAGCTAAGCACAACAAGATCGAGTTGCAATGTATTTAGCTTCAGCAGTGGAGAGTGATACAGAGTTTTGCTTCTTTGAGGACCAACAGACAAGATATCATCCAAGAAAATGACATGTGCCTGATGTGGATTTGTGATCAACCTTATCACCAGCATAGTTAACATCTGAGAATCCAACTAGATGAAATATTGAGCACTTGGGATACCATAATCCTAGTGTTGGGGTGTCAGACAAATATCAAAGTATTCGCTTCACCGCGAGGTGATGCGATTCCATTGGTGCCGCTTGGAATCGGGCACACATGCAAACGCTAAGCATTATATATGGCCTAGATGCACATAAGTACAATAAAGAACCAATCATGGGGCGGTATACCTTCTGATCGAACTATTTACTATTTTCGTCAGAGCATAGATGACTTTTGGTTGGCATTGGCATCGTGTATCCTTTGAAGTCTTGAATTCCAAACTTCTTCAGTCAATCTTTGAGGTATTTTTCTTGCGATATGAAGATGCCATTTTTCTGTTGACGAATTTGAAGACCAAGGAAGAATTTTAGCTCTCCCATCATGGACATCGGATATTGCTCTTACATCATATACCCAAATTCATCACTATATCTTTGGTCAGTGCAGCCAAATATATTGTTTCATCGAAGTCAATTCCTTCCACTAATGTATAGTCTTGGGTAACGAGACGAGCCTTGTTTATGACAACTTGATCATGCTCATATTGCTTATTGCGATAGATCCATTTAGTGCCAATAATATTGTGCTTGCGAGGATCAAGGGTGAGTAGGGCGAAGACTTTGCTCTTGCTGACTGTTTTCTTCATTTTCAGTATTGGCCTCAGACTAAGCACTGTCTTCATGTTGATTAGGTGTTGAAATGATGATTTCCTCTTCAGGATGTTCATCGTTGGGCATGATTTCTCTAGTGCCCATTATCTTGATAGATTCACTAGGAGAAGCTTCATCTAGCACATTTGGCAGGTGCTCTCTTTGCGAGACGTTAGTCTCATCAAACCGCACATCCACAATTTCAACCACTTTATAGTGAAAGAGGTTGAAGACTCTGTAGGTGTGCGAATCCTTTCTGTATCCAAGCATAAATTATTCATGCGCTTTTGGTGCAAATTTTGAAGTATGATGTGGATCCTTGATCTAGCACCTGGCACCAAAGACTTTGAAATAGCTAATGTTTGGCTTCTTACCAGTCAGGAGTTCATAGGATGTCTTCTTGAAGAATTTGTGAATATAAACTCTGTTGATGATATGGCATGCAGTATCAATGGCTTCAGGCAAGAACTTTCTTGGAGTCTTGTACTCATCAAGCATCGTACGATCCATCTCAATAAGGGTCCTGTTCTTGCGCTCCACGACGCCATTCTGCGAAGGTGTGTATGGAGCAGAGAACTCATGTGTGATTCCCAATGTATCAAGATAAGTGTCGAGGCCAGTGTTCTTGAATTATGTGCCATTGTCACTTTTTATGTGCATGATCTTGATGCCATTGTTGGTCATGGCGCGGTAGGCAAATCGTTTGAAGACATCCTGCACTTCAGTCTTATCGAGAATTATGTGCACCCAGGTATATCTAGAATAATCATCAACGATCACAAAGCCATATAAGCAAGCACTAGTGGTAAGAGTAGAGTAATGAGTAGGGTGAAATAAGTCGATGTGAAGCAGTTCGAAGGGACGTGATGTAGTCATGATTGTCTTTGAGGGATGCTTGGCTCTAGTCATCTTCCCGGCTTCACAAGCACCACATAGATGATCCTTCTTGAACTTGACACCCTTGATGCTAATGATATGCTTCTTCTTCACGAGAGTGTGCAAGTTCCTCATGCCCGCATGTCCTAGCCTTTGATGCCAAAGCCAACAGTCTGAAGCTTTTGCGAGAAGACATACGGCGAGTGTAACACCCCAAATTTTTGAGTTGGTTTTTCTTCCAAACTTTTGGCCTTTTGGAAAGGGGTTTGTTGATCTTCTCTTAAAACCATTCTAAAATCCCTTCTGGCCAAAGTTTGTGTGTTTTCTCAAGATTGGTTTTTGGCCTTGAAGTTTTTCTCTTGTGCTTGGCTCAAGCACAAGTTGAGTTTCAAAAGTGGTTGTTTGATTTCTCCCCTTCCTGATTTTAAACCTCTCAAGTTTAACCTTGGACTTATCTCCCTCTCCATCCTCCATCTTGCCATGACCCCAACATCAATATTTCTCTCCAAGACTCTCTTCACACCTTAGGACAAGTCTCTCATGAATTCCAGCAAGTTTTGACCTTATTGGGATTTTTCCTCTGTTTATTTCACTCCAAAACTATTTCTATCTTTTATAGCGGACCTTGGTGATTTACAAAGGAACCACCATGCCTAGCTTGTTGTTTGATTCCAAACCAACTCTCCTAGATAGTCTTTAGTACCCACAACCTAGATCCATCTTGTTCCACTGGTCCATAGTTCAAAATTTTCAAATTTCACCTGCTGCAAGTTTGGACCAGATTTGCAAAATTTGGTGAAATTCATATTTATCCTCTTCCAAAAATTCTGTGAAAAATCAGGCAGCCTCTAGTAAAATCAAGAGGCCACTCCACCAAAAATTAGCGCCAGAAGCATTGCACACATACCAGAATCATTTCATCAAACACCTAGCCTACACTGTTCTGTCAAGTTCAGAACTGTTAACTGAAACTGTCGACAGTTCGACAGTTCGTCAGTTTCGACAGTTCGTCAGGCGCAGCGACAAAACTCGCCAGTATCTCCTTGGCTCGATGCTGCACTGCTCCTTCTTCTTATCCAGTCGCCGGACACTCGCTTGGCCGCTTCTGGGTGTCGGTGGCGCTCTGGCCCGACCACGCCGGCGACTGCCACGGCAACAGCGCCGCTCGTGGCGGCTGACAGAAGCTACCACCACAACTCGACGCCGTTTAGCGCCGCCCAAACCACCCCAGCACTCCGCGTGTCCATTTCCAGTGCCAGCACACGCCTAGCACGCCCTCGCCGTGGCCTGGCACGCGCAGATCGCCGTTTCTGCCGCCGACGTGCCGCGCGGCCGTTCCGTCGGGGACAGCCCGTAACTCCCTCTCCCTGTCTAGGTTAGGCGCGGGAATGGAACCGCAACAGCTCCTAGATGATGCTCAAGCTCCTAACTCCACTGTCCGACCACTACAGCACCGTAATCGACTCACCAGACTTACCCGTTCATGGCAGCCACCTCGAGCCGGCTATAAAAGGCACCCCCAAGCTCGTGCTCGAGCCGGCACATCTCCACTACCTCCCCAGACCACGCCCAGCTTCTGGAAGAGCCTCGAGGGGCCCTTCTTCCCCAGCTCCAGCCAACCCCCTCCGCCTCGGGCTCCAGCTTCGTTCAATCCGGTGAGGGTTTCTCCGCCGCCGTGGGCTCGAACGTAGCACCCTGGCACCCACCTAGACCTAACCCCCACCTCAATTTCATCCCAGGAACCTTCTCTGACGAGGTCCACGACCACCCGAGCCGCCGTCCGCCGGAGACAGGGTCGCCGTCGACGTGGGGCTCGCCGACACCCAAATCCACCACCGTTCGACGCAGAAGACCACCATGAAGCCGTACGTACCTCTCCCCTCCCCTATCTCGCCGTGGATCAACACGGGCGATCGCCGCAGCACCGGCGCCGGCGCGGCTCTGTTTCCATTTTCAAACCCGACGAGTGGGGCCTCCTGTCAGCCTCACATCTCCTCCCCCGAACCGTTTTCTGTAAGCGCCTTCAGGCAAAGTACGTTTTCTCCTTTGGTTGACGTACTGCGTACCGGTTCGCTTTGCTGTTTTCTGTTCTAGCCCCTGGAACTTTTCTGTTTCATTACAGATGAGTCCCTGGACAGAAACTCTAATATTTTTTAAACTAAAAGTGATTTTGAGTTGATTCTTTTTCTGTCCACTTTAGTTTTCTGCCTAGTTTTTTGTCATATTTATGTGGAAATTTTTGGAGCAACTTTATTTGCACGCGCAATATTTATGTTAGTATGTATTTTGTTTGAATACATAGATACCGGAGGCCGTGGCGGAGACGCAAATCACACCGAGTTAGGCTCCGACTTTTTAGAACCAGGCAAGCATGTTTGAACTTTGGCTATGATGAGTGTGTTGCATGTTTTCTCGAGTAGTTCGTTCATAAGCATGATCATATGGCATATGTGTATGGTATATTTCATGCAAGTAAGCTTCGGGTGAACCCCGAATGAAAATGTTTGGACGGCCTCGATCATATGGTGATATGATGGATGGAATGCTGGTATTGTTGGAGCATGCCAGTAGTTGGTTATCTCAGTATCAACGGAGATCATGTCATGATTCCGTTCGTCTCCTTTTTCGGTACTATCATAGGCCGTCCATTGGGATTACGGTCTAGTCAATTGTAAACCACTTCCCGAGTACACACCAAGTAGAGAGGCCGGGATGAGGGTTCCATGGCCCTGGATTAAAGCCCGTCATCCGGTCAGGGGGCATGGGTGTTTCCAGTTGGAACCGAGAGGGGGGCACCCCTTAGAGCACGCATATATAAATTTGATCCCATGCTATTCGAGGTTGTAGCCTCCCCGTCTTAAAGTTTTCCGTGAATGTCGTCGCGGGTGATTCCGGACAACAGGATGTTAAATGGGTGTGTACTGGTTAGTTGGGTTTCTACTAAAACACCGTAGACGGGACTAGCCCACGTGGCTGGTAGAACCCGTTGGCTATGAGTTCATAGTACAAGCTCTGCAGAGTTAAATTCTTCCAGTAGCCATGTTTATGGCCTAGGGTCAATCTCCATGTCAACCCGGTGACCGTCTCTAGTTTATTCTTGTTGGTAACCAGAATAGTGTTTTCGTCAAGTTCATTTGGTAGATGAACTCACCAACTATCTCTGTATTAATTTTACTTTCAGAAGTATTTCATCATTATACTACTGTCATTTATAAGCCATTTATGTGATGTCGCTCAGATGTCCGACTGTGGCATTCTTGTTATTTATAAGCCCTTTATGTGATGTCGCTCTGACGTCCGACTGTGGCATTCTTGTTATTTATAAGCCCTTTATGTGATGTCGCTCAGACGTCCGACTATGGCATTCTTTTTATAAGCCCTTTATGTGATGTCACCCAGATGTCCCACTATGGCATTTCTTTTATTTATCAGCCCTTTATCTGATGTCGCTCAGACGTCCCACTGTGGCATTCTTTTTATAAGCCCTTTATGTGATGTCGCCCAGACGTCCGACTATGGCATTTCTTTTATTTATCAGCCCTTTATGTGATGTCGCTCTGATGTCCGACTGTGGCATTCTTTTTATAAGCCCTTTATGTGATGTCGCCCAGACGTCTGACTGTGGCATTTCTTTTATTTATAAGCCCTTTATGTGATGTCACTCAGACGTCCAACTGTGGCATTCTTTTATTTATCAGCCCTTTCTGTGATGTCGCTCAGACGTCCGACTTAGGCATTCTCGTTATTTATTTTTCTATAAGCCCTTTATGCGGTGTCACTCAGACGCCCGACTGTGGCTTGCTATTATTTATGATTTTCTTACGAGGCGTCACTCAGACACTTGTTTAATCTCCTTCCATTTATCTTTTGGATTTCGGGAGGATTACCGCCCGACTTCCATCCTTGCATACAGCTCATTAATATTTCATTCCGGTCGTATTTTTGTTGGAATACTCATATGCATCATGTTGGCATTTATTATATCTTAAGGCCGAACTGTCTTGCAAGTACATTCAAAGTACTCACCTGGCTTGTTGATTTGGCCAGATGTGGACGAAGGCGATCTCATGGATGAAGAGTTCGACAGTGAGTCCGACGCTTAGAGGAGTCCCAGTCAGTCCCTTGCGATCCTGGAGTTGATCACTGTTTTATAACCGCTTCCGCCTACCACCAAATAAATTCATCGGGTTTCACTCCGATACTCGATGAGCTGTAGTATATTGGAGTCACATCACCCACTTCACTGTGACATATTCCACCACCTTTTATTACGAGTCATTAGTATGCCACCCTGCCTTGTGTCATATCCACCTCTATGTAGTATATTGGCGTGCTTGTAATAAAATTGTTGAGCAACCCCCAGCTCAACCTTGTATAATATTCAGTGTACTAGAATTCTGTATCAAGGATTTGTCTGCCAGCAGGTAATAATATTCCTTGCTGGTTTAGCAAAAAGGTCGGTCTTCCGGTAATTATTTTACTGAAGGACCGGTCCTGACAACCTTGGTACCAGAGCCAGGCTGACTGTAGGAAGCCACTAGGTGCGCTCGCTAATCGGTTATTAGCGAAAATCTGCTGTTCATCATTTTTACATCTGTAGCAATTTTCTGTTGGTCAGAATAAATTTATGGCCTGACTATTCGGAATTTTTGTCTACTTTTGTAGATGGCCAACAACGACTGTGATGCACAGGTGTTCGCCAACATTCCTGAGGGGTTTGTCAAGCTCCTCTTCGCCATCACCAAAGTCGCGATCGGGCCATCCACCCGTCCCGAGTTTACACTCTACCTTCGCAAGCTCAACGACAGCGTGTCTATGCATCAGGCTGTGGTACAATTCAAAGGTGGGCATTCTGAAGCGCGCCGCCTTCGATTTGTGGGCAGAGCCATGCCTACGGAGAGGCATGCCATGCAGATGGCTGCCCGTGAGGCGATAGCTCGTCTCTGGGACATCCTCCCTTCGATGAAGACTCGTCGCTTCCGTTACCTCCCCTGCCACGTGCCATATACGTGTCACTATGCATTTGCATGCGCAAATGGGGAGCGTGACGAAGCCATTGAATCAATGGTTGAGTACCTCAAGGCGCTTGAGGCAGCCTTTGATAATCTGGTGGACGACCTGGTGGCCACCCGTATGGAAATGGTCCAGAGTGGCTCCGCCAACAGGAGGGAGCTACTCCATACTGCACCACCAATGACATTTGTCTCGTCCGCCGCATCCTATGCACCTTCCATCATAGCCACCGCTCGCCGTCTGCCTATCACTGAGGAGTTTGACCAAGTCATTGCTCCTACTCCAGTCAGAGCTGCACCGCCCGCTGCACCTGCTTCGACACCTCGTACTCATACCTCGCGCGTGGAGCCCATCAGTGAGGAGGAAGTTGAGTCTCCAGCACCACTGGGCCTTACCCTCGGCAGGCCGAGGGAAATCTTCAACATCTCCGACTAGTGCGTCATTCCGTGACGCACCGCGCTCGCTTGTAAGCTTTGTGTGTTTTGTAAAATAGGTTGATGGGAGTAGTCTGTTTGCGCATCATGTAGGATCTTGGAGGAGTGCACTAGTTTTAAATAACATGTCAGAATGTGTACGCACACCCTGAGTGACGTATGTATAATTAGATCCTGCGTGTAAAATATGTACTAGCAGCCTTCTCCGTGCACAATCAACCAGTTATTTTCAAAAATCTTTTTCGAGCTCGTGTTTAATCGCTTTTGCAAAATCTTGGTTTATTTTGCTGCTCGGTTCTTCTCAGGTTTTCGGCTTTATTACCCCAGAGTAAGAAATGACTCGTCCCTGGACACGTTCCATGCCAAGTCCGCCAGAAGAAAATTATGGCACACAGACAAACAACAATTTCTCACAGGGGCAGTCAAGTTAGCAGGGCAGCGAGACGGCATTTTCTCAAGTGTGTCATCTTTACGAGAAAAGTCAGCAACAGCACCAAGAAATGATGAACCATGTCATTAACATGGGAAATCACCGTGAGTCATACCAGCAGCACTCCAAATTGTCTGAATTTCAGAAGACACGTCCAACAATGTTTTCACACACAGACAAACCACTTGAGGCCGATGATTGGCTTCGAGATATTGAAAGGAAATTAATTGTGGCACAATGCTCAGACCGTGAAAAAGTGTTGTACGGACCACATTACCTTACTGGAGCAGCCGCGTCATGGTGGGAAAATTTCCTGCTTATGCATCCCGACATAAATAATATCACCTGGGAAGATTTCAAGGAAGGCTTTCGTGGGGCACACATCCCTAAGAGTATTATGAAGATCAAGAAAAGAGAATTTGATGACCTCAAGCAAAGAGGCATGACAGTACAGGAGTACAATAGTCAGTTTGCGCAGTTATCACGCTATGCCAACGAAGAGCGAATGACAGAAAATAAAAAGATGGAGAAATTCCTGGACTGACTAGCACCAGCACTAAAATGCCAGTTAGTCGTACACACTTTTCCAGATTTCAAGACACTGGTAGACAAAGCCATTACGTTGGAAAATGAACGTCGCAGTTTGGAAGACATTCGCAAGAGAAAAAGAGATCAGACCAACCACCCTTGCAACAACAAGAATAAGGTAAATTTCTAGAGGAATGGGGCGAGCAGACCCACGACCAATGACACTCGTCCAAATAAGAATTTTCATGCAAGAGACAAGGATTTCACCTATCGCCCGGGTGTTACCTGCTACGCATGTGGAGAAGAGGGACACTATGCTAAACAGTGCCCTAAGCCAAGAAATTCAGCACCGAAGCCAAACAGCAACGGAAACAATTCCGCGCCCAAGCGTAACAATTTCAACCCCAATAACAATCACAGGAAAGGCCACCTGAACCATGTGACCAAGGAGCAAGCACTGGATGCCCCATATATCGTACTCGGTACGTTTCCTGTCAACACAATACCTGCCACGGTTTTGTTTGATTCTGGAGCTTCTCATTCGTTCATTTCGAAGAGTTTTGCTTTGCAACATGGTTTTTCAATGCTTCCCTTGGGAAAATCAATGACCATCAAGTCCCCCGGAAGTAAGCAGATCACTCAGAATTACTGCCAAGGTTTGACCATTGAAATTGTGGGATTAAAGTTTCACGCAAACCTCATCGCGTTGGAAAACAAGGGACTGGATGTTATCCTTGGTATGGATTGGCTAACCACCAATAAAGGATTCATCGACTGCTTCAACAAGACAGTGATTCTTACTCATCATCATGGAAAGACAATAAGAGTCGCAACTCAGGAAAGACCGGTGTCACGACAACCAAAATTAAACAAAGTTGATACATCTGAGTTAAGCAAGGTCCCAGTTGTATGTGAATTTCCGGATGTATTTCCCGAGGAACTACCAGGCATGCCGCCAGACAGGGAAATAGAATTCATTATTGAGCTAGCACCGGGAACCACCCCCATATATAAGAAACCATACAGAATGGCACCATCCGAGTTGGTTGAATTAAAGAAGCAAATAAAGGAACTGTTAGACAAAGGATTTATACGGGCCAGCTCCTCACCTTGGGGTTCGCCGGTATTGTTTGCCAAAAAGAAGGATGGGACCATGAGGTTATGTATAGACTACCGAGCACTCAACATGTTCACAATCAAGAACAAATATCCGATGCCACGGATAAATGATTTATTTGACCAGCTCGCACAAGCCAAAGTTTTCTCAAAATTTGATCTAAGGTTAGGTTATCATCAACTGAAAGTACGAACAGAAGATATCCCGAAGACCGCATTCACCTCAAGATACGGACTTTATGAATTTACAGTAATGCCGTTTTGACTGACCAACGCCCCCACATATTTCGTCCACCTCATGAACAAGGTATTTATGAAATTCATGGACAAATTTGTGGTGGTATTTATTGATGATATCTTGGTATATTCAAAGACACCGGAAGAACATGCTGAACATCTCCGCATTGTACTGGGAGAATTAAGGAAACACCAACTTTACGCCAAATTCAGCAAATGTGAATTTTGGTTGAGACAAGTGGGTTTCCTAGGACACGTATTAACACAAAAAGGAATTGTTGTGGACCCAGATAAAGTCGAGGCTGTGCTTGGCTGGAAGTCGCCAGCCAGTGTAACAGATATACGCAGTTTCCTCGGTATGGCCGGATATTACAGAAGGTTTATTGAAGGATTTCCCACCATAGCCAAACCAATGACATAGCTACTCAAGAAGGATAAGAAATTCGCGTGGACCGAAGCATGTGAGAAAAGCTTCCAAGAGCTCAAAAAGAGGTTAACAACAGCCCCAGTATTAATTGTACCAGACATACACAAGAGTTTTGAAGTGTATTGCAACACATCCCGGAAAGGCCTCGGATGTGTACTAATGCAAGAAGGCAAAGTAGTCTCCTACGCTTCCCGGCAACTGCGAAAACATGAGGAAAATTATCCCACTCATGAATTGGAGTTGGCAGCAGTTATTCATGCACTCAAGGAGTGGAGGCACTTTTTGCTTGGAAATCGTTGTGAAATATATACGGACCATAAGAGCCTCAGATATATTTTCACACAGCCAGAGCTAAATTTACGACAACGACGCTGGCTGGAACTGGTAAAAGATTACGACGTTGGTATCCACTATCACCCAGGAAAAGCAAACGTGGTAGCAGATGCTCTCAGCCGTAACCCCAGCCCGAATAACGGCATCTTACAGAACCTAAGACCCGAATTTCAGCAAGAATTCGCCAAACTTAACTAATGATGGTCACGGAAGGCGAAGTATCCAAGCTAGAAATACAGCCTACTCTAATAGAGCAAATTAAGAAGGCTCGGCATGGACACCCCAGCATTGAAGGGATAAAAAGAAAAGTAAGTCAGGGCAACGCCTCAGAATTCACCATAGACGATGAAGGAATATTATGGTTCGGAGACAGACTTTGCGTACCGAATAGCAACGACCTTAAACAGCAAATTCTAGCGGAAAGTCACACCGCTCCATACTCAATCCACCCTGGTGGTACCAAAATGTACAAGGATATTCAGGAAAGATTTTGGTGGCACGGCATGAAGAGGGATATAGCCACATTTATTGCATGATGCGATTCATGTCAATGCATTAAAGCCGAGCACCAAAAACCCGCAGGGCTATTACAGCCAAACAAGATACCAGAATGGAAATGGGACGATATTGGAATGGATTTTATTGTTGGACTACCACGGTCACAACACGGAAATGATGCCATATGGGTCATCACGGATAAACTGACCAAGGTGGCACATTTCATACCAGTCAAGACAACCCATACCACTCAAAAGCTCGCCAAGCTTTACCTCGCCCGGATAGTATGCCTACATGGTGTTCCCAAGAATAATATCCGACAGAGGCACTCAGTTCGTCGCCCAATTTTGGGATCAGTTGCAGCAAGCCCTCGAGACACAACTAACGTTCAGTACGGCTTACCACCCCCAGACTGGAGGACAAACGGAACGAGTAAATCAAATACTCGAAGACATGCTAAGGGCATGTGTCCTCACATATGGGACCAGTTGGGAGGAAAGCTTACCATATGCCGAGTTTGCATACAACAATAGTTACCAAGCTAGCCTGCAGATGGCACCTTTCGAAGCCTTGTACGGACGAAGATGCCGTACTCCATTGAACTGGTCGGAAACAGGGGACAGTCGAATATTCGGCCTAGATATGTTAAAGGAAGCCGAGGAGAGAGTAAAAATAATACAGGATCGACTCAAAACCGCCCAAAGCCGACAAAAGAGCTATTACGATCAAAAGCATCGGGAAATAATTTTTGAGCCCGGTGAACATGTATACTTACGTGTATCACCTATGAGGGGACTACAACGATTCAAAGTCAAAGGGAAACTGGCACCTCGATTCATCGGACCCTTCCGTATAGTTGCACGGAGAGGCACAATAGCTTATCAGCTGGACCTTCCCAAGGAACTGTCAGACGTCCACGACGTGTTCCACGTCTCGCAACTATGGAAGTGTGTAAGCAACCTAGAGAAACATGTGTCACATGAAAACCTTGATGTGCAACCAGATCTCACCTACTGAGAACACCCAGTAAAGATTTTGGAGGAGTCTGAAAGGAGAACCCGTCAGAAGTCAATTAAATTCCTCAAGGTTCAGTGGAGTAATCACACAGAGGATGAGGCAACGTGGGAAAGGGAAGATTTCCTTCGGACAGAACACCCACACCTATTTGAGGATCAGCTGAAATCTCGGGGACGAGATTTTTCCTAAGGGGGTAGGTGTTGTAACACCCCAAATTTTTGAGTTGGTTTTTCTTCCAAACTTTTGGCCTTTTGGAAAGGGGTTTGTTTATCTTCTCTTAAAACCCTTCTAAAATCCCTTCTGGCCAAAGTTTGTGTGTTTTCTCAAGCTTGGTTTTTGGCCTTGAAGTTTTTCTCTTGTGCTTGGCTCAAGCACAAGTTGAGTTTCAAAAGTGGTTGTTTGATTTCTCCCCTTCCTGATTTTAAACCTCTCAAGTTTAACCTTGGACTTATCTCCCTCTCCATCCTCCATCTTGCCATGACCCCAACAGAAATATTTCTCTCCAAGACTCTCTTACACCTTAGGACAAGTCTCTCATGAATTCCAGCAAGTTTTGACCTTATTGGGATTTTTCCTCTATTTATTTCACTCCAAAACTATTTCTATCTTTTATAGTGGACCTTGGTGATTTACAAAGGAACCACCATGCCTAGCTTGTTGTTTGATTCCAAACCAACTCTCCTAGATAGTCTTTAGTACCCACAACCTAGATCCATCTTGTTCCACTGGTCCATAGTTCAAAATTTTCAAATTTCACCTACTGCAAGTTTGGACCAGATTTGCAAAATTTGGTGAAATTCATATTTTTCCTCTTCCAAAAATTCTGTGAAAAATCAGGCTGCCTCTAGATACATCGAGAGGCCACTCCACCAAAAATCAGCTACAGAAGCATCGCACACATACCAGAATCATTTCATCAAACACCTAGCCTACACTGTTCTGTCAAGTTCAGAACTGTTAACTGAAACTGTCGACAGTTCGACAGTTTGTCAGTTTCGACAGTTCGTCAGGCGCAGTGACAAAACTCGCCAGTATCTCCTTGGCTCGACGCTGCACTGCTCCTTCTTCTTATCCAGTCGCCGCACGCTCGCTTGGCCGCTTCTGGGCGTCGGTGGCGCTCTGGCCGGACCACGCCGGCGACTGCCACGGCAACAGCGCCGCCCGTGGCGGCTGACAGAAGCTACCACCGCCACTCAACACCGTTTAGCGCCGCCCAAACCACCCCAGCACTCCGCGTGTCCATTTCCAGTGCCAGCACACGCCTGGCACGCCCTCGCCGTGGCCTGGCACGCGCAGAGCGCCATTTCTGCCGCCTACGTGCCGCGCGGCCGTTCCGTCGGGGACAACCCGTAACTCCCTCTCCCCGGCTAGGTTAGGCGCGGGAATGGAACCGCAACAGCTCCTAGATGATGCTCAAGCTCCAAACTCCGTCGTCCGACCACTGCAGCACCGTAATCGACTCGCCGGACTTATCCTTTCACGGCAGCCACCTCGAGCCGGCTATAAAAGGCACCTGGCACCCACCTAGACCTAACCCCCACCTCAATTTCATCCCAGGAACCTTCTCCGACGAGGTCCACGACCACCCGAGCCGCCGTCCGTCGAAGACAGGGTCGCCGTCGACGTGGGGCTCGCCGACACCCAAATCCACCACCGTTCGACGCGGAAGACCACCGTAAAGCCGTACGTACCTCTCCCCTCCCCTATCTCGCCGTGGATCGACGCTGGCAATCACCGCAGCACCGGCGCCGGCGCGACTCTGTTTCCATTTTCAAACCTGACGAGTGGGGCCTCCTGTCAGCCTCACATTTCCTCCCCCGAACCGTTTTCTGTAAGCGCCTTCAGGCAAAGTACGTTTTCTCCTTTGGTTGACGTACTGCGTACCGGTTCGCTTTGCTGTTTTCTGTTCTAGCCCCTGGAACTTTTATGTTTCATTACAGATGAGTCCCTGGACAGAAACTCTAATATCTTTTAAACTAAAAGTGATTTTGAGTTGATTCTTTTTCTGTCCACTTTAGTTTTCTGCCTAGGATTTTGTCATATTTATGTGGAAATATTTGGAGCAACTTTATTTGCACGCGCGGTATTTATGTTAGTATGTATTTTGTTTGAATACATAGATACCGGAGGCCGTGGCGGAGACGCAAACCACACCGAGTTAGGCTCCGACTTTTCAGAACCAGGCAAGCATGTTTGAACTTTGGCTATGATGAGTGTGTTGCATGTTTGCTCGAGTAGTTCGTTCATAAGCATGATCATATGGCATATGTGTATGGTATATTTCATGCAAGTAAGCTTCGGGTGAACCCCGAATGAAAATGTTTGGACCACCTCGATAATATGGTGATATGATGGGCGGAATGCTGGTATTGTTGGAGCATGCCAGTAGTTGGTTATCTCAGTATCAACGGAGATCATGTCATGATTCCGTTCGTCTCCTTTTTCAGTACTATCATAGGCCGTCCGTTGGGATTACGGTCTAGTCAGTAGTAAACCACTTCCCGAGTACACACCAAGTAGAGAGGCCGGGATGAGGGTTCCATGGCCTAGGATTATAGCCCGTCATCCCGTCAGGGGGCATGGGTGTTTCCGGTTGGGACCGAGAGGGGGGCACCCCTTAGAGCGCGCATATATAAATTTGATCCCATGCTATTCGAGGTTGTAGCCTCCCCGTCTTAAAGTTTTCCGTGAATGTCGTCGTGGGTGATTCCGGACGACAGGATGTTAAATGGGTGTGTACTGGTTAGTTGGGTTTCTACTAAAACACCATAGACGGGACTAGCCCACGTGGCTATTAGAACCCATTGGCTATGAGTTCATAGTACAAGCTCTGCAGAGTTAAATTCTTCCAGTAGCCATGTTTATGGCCTAGGGTCAATCTCCATGTCAACCCGGTGACCGTCTCTAGTTTATTCATGTTGGTAACCAGAATAGTGTTTTCGTCAAGTTCATTTGGTAGATGAACTCACCAACTATCTCTGTATTACTTTTACTTTCAGAAGTATTTCATCATTATACTACTGTCGTTTATAAGCCCATTATGTGATGTCGCTCAGACGTCCGACTGTGGAATTCTTGTTATTTATAAGCCATTTATGTGATGTCGCTCAGACGTCCGACTGTGGCATTCTTGTTATTTATAAGCCCTTTATGTGATGTCGCTCAGACGTCCGACTGTGGCATTCTTTTTATAAGCCCTTTATGTGATGTCGCCCAGACGTCCAATTGTGTCATTTCTTTTATTTATCAGCCCTTTATGTGATGTCGCTCAGACGTCCGACTATGCCATTCTTTTTAAAAACCATTTATGTGATGTCGCCCAGACGTCCGACTGTGGCATTT
>LR738711.1:246563578-246639848 GCA_902687465.1 Secale cereale
TGTGGCATTTCTTTTATTTATCAGCCCTTTATGTGATGTCGCTCAGACGTCCGACTGTGGCATTCTTTTTATAAGCCCTTTATGTGATGTCGCCCAGACGTCCGACTGTGGCATTTCTTTAATTTATAAGCCCTTTATGTGATGTAGCTCAGACGTCCGACTATGGCATTCTTTTATTTATTAGCCCTTTCTGCGATGTCGCTCAGACGTCCGACTGAGGCATTCTCGTTATTTATTTTCCTATAAGCCTTTTATGCGGTGTCGCTCAAACGCCCGACTGTGGCCTGCTATTATTTATGATTTTCTTACGAGGCGTCACTCAGACACTCGTTTAATCTCCTTCCATTTATCTTTTGGATTTCGGGAGGATTACCGCCCGACTTCCATCCTTGCATACAGCTCATTAATATTTCATTCCGGTCGTATTTTTGCTGGAATACTCATATGCATCATGTTGGCATTTATTATATCTTAAGTCCGAACTGTCTTGCGAGTACATTCAAAGTACTCACCTGGCTTGTTGATTTGGCCAGATGTGGACGAAGGTGATCTCATGGATGAAGAGTTCGATAGCGAGTCCGACGCTTAGAGGAGTCCTAGTCAGTCCCTTGCGATCCTGGAGTTGATCACTGTTTATAACCACTTCCGCCTACCACCAAATAAATTCATCGGGTTTCACTACGATACTCGATGAGCTGTAGTATATTGGAGTTACATCACCCACTTCACTTTGACATATTCCACCACCTTTTCTTACGAGTCATTAGTATGCCACCCTGCCTTGTGTCATATCCGCCTCTATGTATTATATTGGCGCGCTTGTAATAAAATTGTTGAGCAACACCCAGCTCAACCTTGTATAATATTCAGTGTACTGGAATTCTGTATCAAGGATTTGTCTGCCAGCAGTTAATAATATTCCTCGCTGGTTTAGCAAAAAGGTCGGTCTTCCGGTAATTATTTTACTGAAGGACCGGTCCTGACAGCGAGCTGTGGGCCTGCGGAGAAGTCTACCATATACAAATCACCTCTTCGATAACCTTTGAAGACTAGAGATTTTTCAGATTCCATAAGCACAAGGCAATGATGTTTTCCAAATATCACAATCATGTTTAGATCATAGAGCATTGAGACTGACATTAAGTTGTATCCAAGGGATTCAACAAGCATCACTTTATCCATGTTTATCCTTTGAGATAGCAACTCTACCTAGACCCGATACCTTGCTTTTACCAGTGTCAGAGAATATGATGTGGCTTTTAGTAGATGGACGTATGGTTGAATCCATGAGAAGCCTTCGATCACCAGTCATGTGGTTGGTGCATCCACTATCGATTATCCACTCAGTAGCTTTCGGAGTCGTATCCTACAGTACAGTTAGCGGGATAGGCTTCACCGAGAGTATTGTGAAGCATAAACATTTGTCGAACAAGCATACTATCAAAGTTAAGGTTCTTGTTTGGTAAAATAGGATGCTCGTCAAGAAACCCTGGGACGAAATAAATGGTAAAGACAATTTTGGCATTTTATCTTGTGTCCCACAAGATGTTTTAGGTCCCCAGCATTGGAGTCTGAAGTCTTTGATTTTCAGCTGGAGACCTTTCCCTGCAAGAGAAGTTAATTCTTCTTGACCACCAACATCTTCAGGGGTGGCTTAGAAGCAATAAGTCTAAGTGCAACATCTGAGAACTTTGGCTTTGGAGCCCTAGCAAATAGTTTTGCAGGAGGTGAATAGTACTCAAATGAATATGCAGAAAAGTTCTTTGATTTGTGAACATAGCGGTTATATGAAACATTCTCATATTCATGAGTCTGATGATGGTTTCCCTGCAAAACAATGGTTTTAGGGTGACCTTATGAGGTCCTCTGTCTATATGAAGCCTTTGGACTATATGAAGCCTTTGGTCTCGGGTTTGTCTTCTTCCCAGGTGGTGTCATGACGACATTCACGGGAAGCTTCTCAAGATGACTTTTGGGCACCCAGATCTTCTTCAAAGGCGGCCCATTCCTGCAGTTACTACGAATAAACCTGGCAAACACTTCACCATTCTGATTCTTAAACAACTTATAATTTGCATCAAAGGATTCATCAATGATAATTAGGTTAGCACAAGTGAAGCCAGATAAGGTGGATGGGTCAACTGAAGGATACTTAGTAGCAACCCATGTGGTGTTGCGGTACTGCTGAGGCTTCTAGTAAGAACCATCAACATTCATTTTACTCTCAAAACCAACACCCTCTTTCCTAAGGTTTTGGTTCACAATTAGTTTCTTGAGGACATCACATAGTGTCTGATGCCCTTTGAGACTCTTGTACATGCTTGTTTCAAGAAATGTTTTCAAACTAGCATTCTCATCAGCAATAGTAGTGGTATCCTCAGTGGAGGGGTTAGTTACCACATCAACAGTTGAAGATATTGCACTATTAGAGGCATTAGAACATTCAACAATAGAGACAACATTATCATGCTCAAGACATTTTAAACATGGTGGCACAAAACCTTCCTGAGCGGAACTGATCTGTTGAGCGAGTAGTGAATCTTTCTCCTTTTGAAGATCTTCATGAGACGCTCTCAGTTTCTCTAGATCGTGCTTCCTTTGAAGATAATCGTAGGAAAGCTTCTCATAAGGGGCTGAGAGGATTTCAAGCTCTATGTACTTAACGTGAAGATTTTTTATGTCTTCAATTAAGGACTGAGTTCAATTCATTTCTGCGTCCAACAGGTCATCGCTTTTGTCTAGCAACTTTTGAATATGTTCCATAGCATTTTTTTGTTCAGTTGCAAGTTTAGCAAGAGTCTTATAGCTAGATTTGGATTCACATTCAGAGTCATGTTCATTGGAGGTTTGAAACTAAGCATTGTGTGAGTTTACCTTGGCACCTTGTTCCATGAAGTAGTAGGTCAGAGCAGAGTCGTCCTCATCATTGGCTTCAACGTTGGTGGTGTGACCAATGTCTTCAGTGTTGAAGATGGACTTGGCAACGATGCCGAAGCTAGAGCCAGGCTAGCCACGCCTAAATCAGACTCCTCCTCAGACTCCGCCTCTTCCTCATCAGAAGCAGACTCCTCCTCTGAATCCATCTCCTTGCCAATGAACGCACGAGCCTTGCCAGATGAACTTTTCTCGTAAGATAAAGACTTTGATGAAGACTTGGAAGAAGATTTCGTGTTCTTCTTGTTGTCAGAATCATATTCCTTGCTCTTCTTTCTTTTCTTGGATTCCTTGTCCCATTGAGGACATTCAGATATGTAGTGGTCAGGCTTCTTGCACTTGTGGCATGTTCTCTTCTTGTAGTCACGAGAGGAAGCCTCATCATTTCTTGAGATGGATCTTGAATAATTTTCTAAGAGATTATTCTTGGAGAACTTTTGGAAATTTCTCACAAGCATTTTTAGCTCTCTGCCAATGTCTTCATGATCATCAGAACTGCAGTCAGATTCTTCTTCCGATGAGGAGACAGCTTTTGCCTTCAAAGCACGGGTCGGCCATAGCTGGGGCCATAGATATCTCTCTTCTCAGATACCTGGAACTCATATGTGTTGAGCCTCTCAAGTATGTTAGACGGATCAAGATCTTTGAAGTTTGGGCGTTCTTGAATCATTAGGGCCAAGGTATCGAATGAGCTGTCAACTGATCTCAATAGCTTCTTCACAACTTCATGCTTTGTGAACTCAGTGGCGCCAAGTGCATGAAGCTCATTGTTGATATCAGTGATGGGAGATCAAACATGAGGTGGACATTTTCATTGTCGTTTCTCTTGAAGCGATTAAAGATATTGCAAAGAACATCAATTCTCGAGTCTCTCTGGGTTGAGACGCCTTTGTTGACCTGGGACAGCCAGTCCCAGACCAGCTTCACAGATTTCAGAGCACTCACACGGTCGTATTGACCTTTGGTCAGATGACCACATATAATATTCTTGGCAACTGAGTCCAATTGTGCGAACTTATTGACATCAGCGGGGTTGGCGCCTTCACCAGCCTTGGGAACGCCAGTCTTGACAACATACCAGAGATCGTTGTCTATAGCTTCAAGATGCATGCGCATCTTATTCTTCTAGTAGGGGTAATCAGTGCCATCGAACACGGGTCACGCAGTGGAGACTTTGATTATCCTTGGAGTCGACATAGCTAAAACTCCAGGTGGTTAAACCGAATCACACAGAACAAGGGAGCACCTTGCTCTAATACCAATTGAAAGTGCTAGTTATTGACTAGAGGGGGGTGAATAGGATATTTTTATGAAAGTATTCAAAACACAAGGTCTTTGAAGAAAAACAACCAAATGCACCTATATGATATGCAACAGAAGATAAACTACACTAGACAATCCATAGCCAAATAAGCAATATAGCGAAAGCACGTAGACTAATAGCAGCTAGGTAGAAGAGATCGATTGGAAGATAGAATGAAGCCAAATAGGTAATAGTCTTCACACAGTGAAGTCAAACAGATCAGGCGAGCAAGCAATGACTTCACGAAGACAAACTAAAATGTAAATGAGTTGGAAGATAGAAACAGTAGCTTGGTGAAGACAAGGATTTGGTAGACCAGTTCCAGTTGTTGTGACAACTGTACGTCTGGTTAGGGAGGCTGAGATTTAACTCAGAAGACCGAGCCTTCACCTTATTCCACTTGAGCTAACAACACCCAGTCCTCTCCCAATCACTCTGGTAAGTCTTCAAGGTAGACTTCCAAACCTTCATAGACTTTGTTAACCGGCAATCCACAATGACTCTTGGATGCTCAAAACGCGATACCTAACCGGCTGGAGGATGCACAGTCCTCAAGTGTAACAAGTATTTAGGTCACGCGGACAGAAAGACTTCAGTGATGCCTAACACTCTTTGGTTCTGGGTATTTTGGGCTTTTTCCTCGCAAGGATCTCTCTCTCAAAGGCTTTGGAAGTGGGTTGCTCTCAAACGACAAAAGCCATGCACTAACTTTGAGCAGCCACCAATTTATTGTGTAGGGAGTGGGCTATTTATAGCCAGGAGGCAACACGACATGATATGCCCAAAATGACCCTGAGTCACTAAGGAACTGACATGTGTCCAACGGTCGGATTTCAAACACACGCATCACCTTGGCCTGGGCTACAAGCAAAGCGGACTCATCCAACTTTGGATAAGATTTGCTCTCATAGTCTTGGCTCGAAGACATAGGATTTAGTTGAGCATCACTTCAGTCATTTGAATTTGTTCACTTGGACCCCACTTAACAGTATGGTGGTTCCTATGACTCAACAAGGAAGAAAAGAAAACTACGAAAGAAACTATGTCTTTGTACTCCGTAGTCTTCTAGTGAATGTCTTCATCCTCATTATCTTCAACGTGAATGTCTTCACGAACCACCATTGTCTTCAATGTCTTCATATATTTTTAGGGGTCATCTTTGGTAGGTAAACAAATCAATCAGGGACTACTACATGTGTTATCCTAAAATTCTCACAAACACATTAGTCCCTCAACCACGTTTGTCGTCAATACTCCAAAACCAACTAGGGGTGGCACGATGCACTTACACTCCAATTCATCAATATAATGTAGGCATGTATTCCATATAGAGTCACATGTGCTTACAAAAAAGAACTTGCATGACATCTTTTGTCCTACCCTCCCGTGGCAGCGGGGTCCTAATGGAAACTAAGGGATATTAAGGCCTCCTTTTAATAGAGAACCGGAACAAAGCATTAGCACTTAGTGCATAGATGAACTCCTCAAACTTGGGGTATGCGGATCATAACATGTAATAGGTGTCTACAACTTGCAAGATCGGATCAAGAACACATGTATGTTCATGAAAACATAATAGGTTCAGATCTGAAATCATGGCACTCGGGCCCTAGTGACAAGCATTAAGCATAGCAAAGTCATAACAACATCAATCTCAGAACATAGTGGATACTAGGCATCAAACCCTTACAAAACTAACTCGATTACATGATAAATCACATCCAACACATCACCATCTAGCAAGCCTATGATGGAATTACTCACACACGGCGGTGAGCATCATGAAATTGGTGATGGACTTTGATTTCTGCACAAAAATTAACACCATGGCAATTCTGCTGAAAATAGCGTCAGTCCGGGTTAGTTCCATTCAAATCATGCAAATTAGAGTCCAAAACAAGGACAAAAGAGTTTGGAAAAGTAGATACGACGGAGACATATCAGGCTTACTGGGCTAAGAATTTGTAAAATGTATGAACTAACTAGCTTGCAGCTTGCGAGAAGCCAACTCCTAAGTATGTTGTCTGTGCTCCCCTTTATAGTTGCAAGAGGAAGCCATAGTAGTTACAAAGTAATAAATGCGGTATGTTCCAGGTGTCATTGTACCAGTCCTGCCTGGAGTGAACGCACGTCCCATCCGACGTCGTTGTTGACTTTGTTGTCCTCCATCGATGCGTGCATCGCCAGTTGGCTCGCATGCGTGGGAATCTCGCAGGGTGCGGTCAGGCACAAAACTTGGTCACCATGGAGGCTTGTGCATTGATGTCTACTACGCAACCTTCTTCTTGTAGATGTAGTTGGGCCTCCAAGTGCAGAGGTTTGTAGGATAGTAGCAAATTTCCCTCAAGTGGATGACCTAAGGTTTATCAATCCGTGGGAGGCGTAGGATGAAGATGGTCTCTCCCAAACAACCCTGCAACCAAATAACAAAGAGTATCTTGTGTCCCCAACACACCCAATACAATGGTAAATTGTATAGGTACACTAGTTTGGCGAAGAGATGGTGATACAAGGGAAATATGGATGTAGATATTGTTTTTTGTAATAGGAAAATATAAAAACAGCAAGGTAGCAAGTGGTAAAAGTGAGCATAAACGGTAGTACAATGATAGGAAACAATGCCTAGGGTTCATACTTTCACTAGTGCAAGTTCTCTCAACAAGGATAACATAATTGGATCATATTACTAGCCCTCAACATGCAACAAAGAGTCACTCCAAAGTAACTAATAGCGGAGAACAAATGAAGAGATTATGGTAGGGTACGAAACCACCTCAAAGTTATTCTTTCTGATCGATCTATTCAAGAGTCTGTAGTAACGTTCAATCTATCATAGAGTTCGTACTAGAATACACCTTAATACACAAATCAACAAAAACCCTAATGTCACCTAGATACTCCATTGTCACCTCAAGTATCCGTGGGCATGATTATATGATATGCATCACACAATCTCAGAAACATCTATTCAACCAACACATAGAACTTCAAAGAGTGCCCCAAAGTTTCTACCAGAGAGTCAAGACGAAAACGAGTGCCAACCCCTATGCATAGATTCCCAAGGTCACGGAACCCGCAAGTTGATCACCAAAACATACATCCAGTAGATCACATGATATCCCATTGTCACCATAGATAAGCACGTGCAAGACGTACATCAAGTGTTCTCAAATCCTTAAAGACTCAATCCGATAAGATAACTTCAAAGGGAAACCTCAATCCATTACAAGAGAGTAGAGGGGGAGAAGCATCATAAGATCCAACTAGAATAGCACAGCTCGCGATACATCAAGATCGTGCCATCTCAAGAACACGAGAGAGAGAGAGAGATAAAACACATAGCTACTGGTACATACCCTCAGCCCCGAGGGTGGACCACTCCCTCCTCGTCATGGAGAGCGCCGGGATGATGAAGATAGCCACCGGTGAGGGTTCCCCCCTCCGACAGGGTGCCGGAACAGGGTCTAGATTTGTTTTTGGTGGCTACAGAGGCTTTCGGCGATGGAACTCCTGATCTAGGTTAATTTTCGAAGGTTTCAGTATTTATAGGAATTGTTGGCGTAGGTCCCACGTCAGGGGGGCTTTTGGGCTGTCCACGAGATAAGAGGGCATGCCCCTGCCCAGGGCGCGCCCCCACCCTCGTGGGCAGCCTGTGGCTCTCCTGGCCCAACTCTTTTACTTCAGGGGCTTCTTTTGGTCCAGAAAAAATCATCAAAAATTGGCACGTCAATTGGACTCCGTTTGATATTCCTTTTCTGTAAAACTCAAAAACAAGGAAAAAACAGAAACTGGCACTGGGCTCTATGTTAATAGGTTAGTCCCAAGAATAATATATAAGTGTATAATAAAGCCCATAAAACATTCTAGAAGGATAATATAATAGCATGGAACAATAAAAAATTATAGATACGTTGGAGACATATCAAGCATCCCCAAGCTTAATTCCTGCTCGTCCTCGAGTAGGTAAATGATAAAAACAGAATTTTTGATGTGGAATGCTAACAAACATAATTTTCAATGTAATTCTCTTAATTGTGGCATGAATGTTCAGATCTGAAAGATTCAAGACAAAAGTCTATATTGACATAAGAAATAATAATACTTCAAGCATACTAACAAAGCAATCATGTCTTCTCGAAATACTATGGCTAAAGAAAGTTATCCCTACAAAATCATATAGTCTAGCTATCCTCCCTCTTCATCACACAAAATATTCATATCATGCACAACCCCGATTTCAGCCAAGCACTTGTTTTCATACTCTATTCTTTCAAACCATTCAACTTTCACGCAATACATGAGCATGAGCCATGGACATAGCACTATGTGGAATAGAGTGGTGGTTGTGGAGAAGACAAAAAGGAGGAAGATAGTCTCACATCAACTAGGCATATCAATGGGCTATGGAGATGCCCATCAATAGATATCAATGTGAGTGAGTAGGGATTGCCATGCAATGGATGCACTAGAGCTAACTATGTATGAAAGCTCAACAAAAGAAACTAGTGGGTGTGCATCCAACTTGCTTGCTCACGAAGACCTGGGACATTTGAGGAACCCCATCGTTGGATTATACAAGCCAAGTTCTATAATGAAAATTCCCACTAGTATATGAAAGTGACTAAACATGAGACTCTCTATCATGAAGAACATGGTGCTACTTTGAAGCACAAGTGTGGAAAAAGATAGTAGCATTGTCCCTTCTCTCTTTTCTCTCATTTTTTTGGAGGGCCTTTCTCTTTTTTTAGCCCCTCTCTATATTTTTTTGGGCCATCTCTTTTTTTATTTGGCTTTTATCTTTTGTTTTTGTTTTTTTTTGTTTCCTCACACGAGACATTGCTCTAATAATGAAGATCATCACATTTATATTGATTTACAACTCGATATTACAACTCGATACTAGAACAAAGTATGACTCTATATGAATGCCTCCGGCGGTGTACCGGGATGGGCAATGAATCAAGAGTGACATGTATGAAAAATTATGCATGGTGGCTTTGCCACAAATACGATGTCAACTACATGATCATGCATGGCAATATGACAATATGATGCGTGTCATATGAACGGAACAATGGAAAGTTGCATGGAAATATATCTCGGAATGGCTATGGAAATGCCATGATAGGTAGGTATGGTGGATGTTTTGAGGAATATATATGGTGGCTGTTTTGTGGAAGGATATATAGTGGGTGTATGGTATCGGCGAAAGTTGTGCGATACAAGAGAGGCTAGCAAAAGGGTGAGAGTGCGTATAATCCATGGACTTAACATTAGTCATAAGAACTCATAGACTTATTGCAAAGATCTACGAGTCATCAAAACAAAGCAATCAACGCATGCTCCTAGGGGGGAGTGTCAGGGATATTACTAGCAGGTATAAACCGGCCAGGAAGATCCGGATTACATTAACATAATTGTATTATTACAAAGCCCAGTAGAATATGTACAAGAGGTTACAGCCCATAGAGGTTTAGGGCCCATGTATAAGGCCCACGGTTTGTAAACCGTCATATCATGTAACTTGGGATGTAAGATAGAAAGAGTAGAGACCAAGGCGGACACGTTTATGAGCCGGCCTCGGGACTCTGTAAGCCGGACCGGGCATCGCCTCCTATATAAAGGGACGACCCGGCGACGGTTCAGGAGAAGAAACAATAGCTCGAGAGACAGGCAAGCAATTCGCTCCCTGTTCATCGACGCACACGCAATACCACACCAAACTAGATGTAGGCTTTTACCTTCATCGAAGGGGCCGAACTAGTATAAACCCCTCCGTGTCCTTTGTGTGCTTTTAACCTCTTCAAGCTAACCCGCGCGATGGCCTCACACCTAAGTCCTCTAAACCAGACATCTACCATGCTAATTCCACGACAGTTGGCGCCCACCGTGGGGCTATCGCACGATGGTTTCGAGTTCTTGAAGGGCAGCTTTGAAGGACTCAAGGGTTACGCGGTTGGCCGGATGACCAAGAGTCGCCGTGGCCGGATCTACATCGACGACGCTGGCTGGGGCCCCGAGGCCGATTCAATCGAATACGGGTACCGGGTCCCCTTCGGCCGCATCCACGTCTTCATCGGCAAGATTGGTGAACCGGGACCTGAGCCGGACATCTTCCCCAACATTGTCGAGCCGGCTCAGCGTGCGAGATCGGCCCGGATTCAGCCCGCCGTAAAGCATGTTTTCGTTGGAGCGGTACATGGAGTGCAAGCCGAGGACGGATCGGATTCTGGTGGCGAGACAGTTATCTACTCTGACGGTGAATCTTCATCCGGAGAGACCGAATCTTTGTATCTATTGCAGGACGGCCGATCTGAGGGTATGTCCGATGGTGATAGTATTCTGGACCCCTTTGATCCGCCAAACCAGGTGGCTGTTTTCATGGCCGGATCACAACCTGCGCAGCAGCCCTCGATGACCAGGGCGTTCACCACAGAGGTAGCGGGTGCTGGGGCAGGCAGCCAAACCCCATCACCCTCTGGCGCCCTATCCACCTTGGTTGGAGAATTGACGGCACTTGCAACAGCAGAAGTGGCCCCTGCCAACATGGCGCAACATGATGCGGAGATCCTTCAGCTGAAGGGTCGGATTGAGCAGGCTAAACGGGATCTAGACGCAGAGAAAGCCAGGATGGCTACGAGGCAAGCAGAGCTAGACTCCCAAGCTTTCCGGCTCAGGGTGGATCAGACTTCTGCACAGGAGGTGATGTATAGAAGACAGCAAACTCGTCTACCGCCGGTTTACGATGCGAGGAATCTCTTTGGCACACCAGGAGTGGGAGCCAGCAATCATCCAGAGGTAAACCGGGTAGGAGCCCGAGGGACCAGCGCGCCGGTTCAGCCGCCGGCCGCAGAGCGAAACCGCCAAGTTGTACCAACGCCTCACGTCCACACCCCTCCCGGCCATTATTCTAACCCGTTGGACAACATTGTCGCCGCCGCTTCACGACTGGCCGCTTTACCCATTGAGGGGACATCCCCCGTGGCGATGGAAGCACGCCGGGCTAAGGAATTGCTGGACACGGCACTGACACAGCAGCAGGCATACTCTTATAGCAGGGAAATGATACATTAAACCCCCCGCCCAAGCCGGAGTTAGACTAGGCACTGGGATGAACCGGCTATATCTAGCAGCGAGCGGAGACGTCACCGTCACAGGCAGGATAATCCGGCAGGAGCAGAAGCGCACGCCCAAGAGGCAATAAACCGGGCCAGGCATACTGCCCGCGAGGACACCCGTCAAACGACGCCGGTTCACCCAACCACAGCAGAAACGGGAGTCGCGGCAAGTTCCTTTGGAGTACAGTGTCTCATCCCCGCTTTACGAAGCATGAAATTACCCGAAGACTTCAAAGGCTCGCGCAAGGTACCCAACTACTCAGCGGATCTGGCTCCAGAGGCGTGGGTTGAAAGTTATGAGATGGCTATGGAGATGCTTGATGTGGACGAAGCGGCATGCACCAAGTACTTTACCATGATGCTTGAGGGTACAGCCCGGACATGGTTAAAGGGCCTACCACCTAACGCCATTGGATCATGGGGTGAGTTGCATCGCCAGTTTATCAAAAATTTCAAAGACACGTGCAAGCAGCCAATGTCGATGGTAGACTTAGCAGCATGTGTTCAAGGAGAGCAGGAACCCACGAGCAGCTGGGTACGGCGAGTGGCAGAAATCCTGCACTCTTCCAATAGGATCAACCCTAGTACGACGATAGTGACACTAGAAAACAATTGCCGGTTTGAGTCTCTGAAACTGAAGTTAGGACGACTCAAGCGCGATTGCAATGACATGGGAACGCTCATGAGTGCTTTGGTGAAATATGGGGATTCTGATAACACCAAGTACCCAGATGCAGACGGAGACAAGTCCAGAAAGGCGAACAAGGCTGGTAAACCGGCGCAAGCTAATCCTGTAGGAACGGGTTACAATGGTAAGCGAAAGGCAGAGGGCGGTTCCGATTTTGTGGCCAATACCAATGTTCAGGAAAACGGGTAGCGCCGCAAAGGTAAACCACCTCCACGTGGCGAAGGGCAATTCTTCAATCTAGAGCAACAGCTAAACGCGCCTTCCCCTAAACACAGTACGGAGGGAAACCCGTCTAAGCATGCATGGAAAGACTGCCGGATCATGGTAGAGGCCATGAAACAAGCCAGATATAATCACGGACCTCCCGGCGGCGGCCCAAGTTCCGGTTTTCAGGGTCCGGGTTATCAGGGCAATGGTTCCGGATCAGGATATCACGACGGTAACAATAACTACAACAGCAACGGTCAGCATCAACATAACCAACAACATGGTCAGGGTGGTTACAACAACCAAGGCAATCAGCAGCGCCAGCAGCAGCAGCAATCCGGATACCAGAGTAATCCGAAAGAGCTAAGCAGTGGACAGTATCATGTTTTCACCACAAGTTTGTGCAAACGAGATCAAAAGGTTCTGAAGCGGGCGGTACACGCAGTTGAACCGACGACGCCACGTTTTTTGCGTTGGTCGGAACAACCTATTGTGTGGAGCAGAGAGGATCACCTACCACGGGTGGATAATCTGGGCCAGTTGGCCCGAGTGGTAGCACCACAGGTGGGTGGTTACAAGTTCACAAAGGTACTTATGGACGGCGGCAGCAGTATCAACATCTTGTACTATGAGACTTTCCGGCGTATGCGGTTGACTGATAAGAAGTTGAGACAGTCCAACACAGTATTCCATGGAGTGGTGCCAGGTAAATCGGCTTACCCAGTTGGGAAAATTTATCTGGAAGTCACCTTTGGGGATGAGCAGGATTCTAGGTCAGAGACAGTGACCTTTGATGTCATAAAGATCAAGAGCCCATATCATGCTCTGTTTGGGAGACCGGTTTACGCCAAGTTGATGGCTAGACCGTGCTATGTTTATCTACAGCTCAAGATGCCGGGTCACAAGGGAACCATCACGGTTCACGGAAGTCGCAAGATCACATTGGAATGCGAGGAAGGAGACGCAGCCTATGCGGAGGCAGTGTGTGCTATAGAGGAGTTGAAGTTCTACAAAGACAACGTTGATCCGGCGGATATGTCCCCATTAAAAAAAACAACTATAGAGCATGATCCGGCATTGAAGTTTAAATCAGCGGAGGAAACCAAGCAGGTTGACTTTGTCCCGGGCGATTCTTCCAAACAGCTCACTATCAGCGCTAACCTAGACCCCAAATAGGAAAGCACACTCATCGAGTTCATCCATGAGAACCGGGATATCTTTGCATGGAAACCTTCTGACATGCCAGGTATACCGAGGGAACTCGCTGAGCACAGTCTTAATATTGATCCGAAGTTTAAATCGGTCAAACAGTATTTGCGCCGCTTCAATGAGGAGAGGCGCAAGGCTATAGGAGAAGAAGTGGCCAGGCTTTTGGCCGCAGGATTCATAGTTGAGGTGTTCCATCCGGAGTGATTGGCTAATCCGGTACTGGTGTTAAAGAAAAATGGAATGTGGAGGATGTGTGTGGATTACACGGACCTAAACAAGGCTTGTCCAACTGATCCTTTTGCTCTCCCCCATATTGATCAGATTATTGATGCTACGGCAGGATGTGAGCGGCTAAGTTTTTTGGATGCATATTCAGGGTGTCATCAAATCAGGATGGCAGTTAAGGACCAGGAGAAGACAGCTTTCATAACTCCCTTTGGAGCATTCTGCTATGTATCTATGCCCTTTGGGCTCAAGAGTGCCCAAGCAACTTACCAGCGTTGCGTGCAGAACTGTCTCAAAGGACAGATCGGAAAAAATGTCCATGCCTACGTTGATGACATTGTGGTGAAGTCAAGAAAGGAGGAGACGCTGATAGAGGACCTAAAGGAAACCTTTGACAACCTCTGGGTTTATAAGATGATGCTTAATCCGGAGAAGTGCATTTTTGGTGTTCCGGCAGGCAAGCTCCTTGGATTCTTAGTATCAAACAGAGGAATAGAGGCTAATCCGGAGAAGATCAAGGCGATCACATCCTTGACTAAACCGGCTTGTATCAATGATGTCCAGCGCATAGCAGGCCGGATTACGGCATTGAGCCGATTCATCAGCCGTTTGAGAGAAAAGGCGATCCCGCTTTATTAGATGTTGAAAAAGACGGACCGGTTTGTATGGAGAGATGTTGCAAATGCTGTGTTTGAGGATTTGAAGCGGCAATTAACAGAACCGCCAGTTCTCTCTGCTCCTGTTGACAACGAACCGCTGCTGTTATACGTGGCCACCAATGCCCGTGCAGTGAGCGTGGCAATTGTGGTGGAACGCAAGGAAGCAGGAAAGGAATATCCGGTTCAGCGCCCAGTTTACTACATCAGTGAGGTTCTCATTGAGTCAAAGCAAAGGTATCCGCACTGGCAGAAGCTGGTATACGGCGTGTTCATGGCAAACCGGAAGCTGAAGCACTATTTCCAAGGCCACCCAATCACTATTGTCAGCTCAGCTCCGTTGGGGGATATAATCCAGAACAGAGAAGCCACTGGCAGAGTGGCAAAGTGGGCCATTAAGCTTAGCCCACACGGATTGAAATATGTACCCCGTACTGCTATTAAATCCCAAGCACTGGTAGATTTCATCAATGATTGGACAGAATTGCAAGCACCAAAGGAGAAGCCGAATCATACATACTGGACTATTCACTTTGATGGTTCAAGGCAATTAGAGGGCTCGGGGGCTGGAGTCGTGTTAACTTCCCCACGAGGTGACAAGTTTTGTTATGTCCTCCGATTAATGTTCCCTTGCACTAACAATGCTGCTGAGTATGAAGCTCTCCTTCACGGCCTACGGATGGCTAAAGAGATGAACTTGAGCCGGGTCAAGTGCTTTGGTGATTCAGATCTAGTGGCGCAACAGGTGTCTGGCAAGTGGGACTCTAAAGATCCGCTCATGGCAGCTTACAGGCGAGAAGTTGAAGCGGTTGCAGGACACAAAGGATACCAGGTGGATCACATAGACCGGTGGAAAAATGAAGCGGCCCATGCATTAAGTCGGCTGGGCTCTCAGCGTAAACCGGTTCCACCAAATACCTTCTTGGATGAATTGCACAATCCATCGGTTCAGGTACCATCAGAGGAGGATTTGGTTGTTCCTGATCTGGAAGCACAGCTAGTTGCAGCACTTCATGTTATTCCAGATTGGACACTCCCTTACTTGGCATACCTGAGCCTAGGAGAGTTGGCAGATGATGAGGTTGAGGCTAGGCAGATAATCAGGCGATCCAAATCTATGACCATCGTCAACGGAGAACTTCATCACTGCAGTGTTTCTGGGGCATTTCAGCGATGTGTATCATCGGAAGAAGGTTGTGATATTTTTCGAGAGATACACGAAGAAGATTGTGGTCATCACGCCGGTTCAAAGTCACTGGTAGCCAAGGCTTTTCGTCATGGGTTCTACTGGTTAACGGCTCATGCTGATGCGGATGATCTAGTCCGGAGATGCGATGCTTGTCAGAAATTTTCAAGGCGTGCTCATGTTCCGGCGCAGGAGCTATGGATGATTCCAATCACTTGGCCGTTTGCGACCTAGGGGCTTGATATGGTTGGGCCCTTCAAATGATCCCAAGATCAGAAAACCCACCTGTTGGTAGCAGTGGACAAGTTTACAAAGTGGATTGAGGCAGAGCCGGTCAGTAAGTGTGATGCGGCAACAACGGTTAAATTCATCAAAAAGGTAATTTTCCGGTTTGGTTTTCCACACAGCATCATTACTGATAATGGCACCAACCTATCTAAAGGAGAGATGGAAGAGTTTTGCCAAAGGGAACATATTCGCCTGGATGTATCTTCAGAAGCTCACCCTCAATCCAATGGTCAAGCTGAGAGGGCCAACCAAGAGATCCTGCGAGGCATTAAGCCCCGGCTTATGACTCCTTTGCAAAGAACACCAGGTTGCTGGGTTGAGGAGTTACCTTCTATCCTCTGGAGCATCAACACTACACCTAACAGGTCTACATGTTATATGCCCTTCTTCATGGTATATGGTGCTGAAGCGGTTCTCCCTAGTGACATCTGGCACGACTCACCACGGGTGGCAGCTTATGTTGAAGCGGCCAATGAGCAAGCAAGACAAGACAGCTTAGACCGGCTGGATGAGGAACGGGACACAGCAGCGGCACGATCAGCAATTTATCAACAAGACCTGCGCCGATATCACAGCCGCTGGGTTAAGACCAGGACGTTCCAGGAGGGGGATCTGGTGCTCCGGCTCATCCAAGACCAGACAGATATGCACAAGTTATGCCCACCTTGGGAAGGACCCTTTGTGGTCAGCAAGAACCTACACAACGGTTCATACTACCTGGTTGACGTTCGAGAGCATAAAGACTCACGTATGGCAGAAGAAGAGACGAAGTGGCCGTGGAACATCGCTCTTCTGCGACCTTACTACACTTGAGCCATTGGCTCCGCTTCATGTATCATGTACATATTATGATTAATACATAAACCGGCACCCTCGGTAAACCGGGGAATCAACCATTTTCTTCGAATAGAAGTCATATGGGAATTTGCTCAGGTGATATCCATATAAAGTTTATTTTTCTTGATAGATATCATTTTCATCAAGAAAACAAATTGCTTTGATCTGTATATTTTGATATGCAGGACAATTATTTATTAAGGGACCAAAGAGGGTTTGTCGCACAGCACAACTCAAACATAGGTATCCGGCCTCCTAAACCGGTGACCTTGATACGTCAAGTATGGAGCCTGGCAGCTCGTAAAAAGCCAAGGAGCCTGGCAGCTCGTAATAAGCCAAGGATCCTGGCAGCTCGTAAAAAGCCAAGGAGCCTGGCAGCTCGTAAAAAGCCTAGGAGCCTGGCAGCTCGTAAAAAGCCTAGGAGCCTGGCAGCTCGTAAAAAGCCTAGGAGCGTGGCAGCTCGTAAAAAGCCAAGGAGCCTGGCAGCTCGTAAAAAGCCTAGAGCCTAAAGGCCGCTCATAAAAAGCCTGGAGCCTGGCAGCTCGTAAAAAGCCTCAAATTTGGAGCCTGGCAGCTCGTAAAAAGCCTCGACTACGTGGTCTTATTTGCCAAAAATGCTTTGTTTCTGTGATTTTACAAGTGTTGTTTGTGATCAAGTCTATTGATCCGGGATTGGGAAACTGCAAAGTTGACCATATATCTGCAAAGTTAAAAGTCTGGGTCATGAACACCAGCATGAGTTAAAAGTCTGGGTCATGAACACCAGCATGAATTAAACCGGCATTCATTATAACCCGGATCAGTCATCAGGCAAACGCCAAGAGAGCCAAGAGCCTCATTAGCATCTACGCTTTCAATTCTGCCTACCAGATTAAAGACGTCAGGCACACTTAATCAAAGGTATGAGGTATTTTTGGTATAAAACAGACACTCCTTTGATATATATATATATATATATATATTGGAGCAGTGTAATAGGTCCGGTGGTAAACCGCCAGGACATCTTTTTAGCATCGTTTATGCAGGCACAAATAACATAAACGGATCAACCATGACAAAACAAAGATTAAATTGGCAGACACCAAGTCAAGATGTGACATCCATATTGGGACAAAGACAATGTTTTAACTATCCTATTACAAGGCACCTACAGGCCTGAATAGATTAAAGTTTTTGGCAAAGTGTTCAGCAACCACAAATTAAACCGGACGGTTTATGACTCCTCTTCACGCTGAGAAGGCTGAGGGTCGGCTTGTTCCGGATCTTCTTCATCTTCAGGTAGTGGCTGGAAATCAGGAACGCGCCAATGAATCTTGGAGAGTGCACGGAAGTACATTTCCTCATTAATAAGATCTGACGGATCAATATCTGGAGCGAAAGTATGGCCACGCACTGGTGGGATCAGATTCTCGGTGTCGTAAACCGGCCGGTCTACCCGCTCATTTTCTAAATCATAGGCCGGATGATACCTTGTCAAATCCGCTTCATCGGCAAGCTTACTGGCAAGTGGGTGCATGTCCTTGGTCAGAGCACGGAGATCTTCGGCAGAAAAGGCTGACCCGTCCTCTTTGTTGCTGGGATAGCCGTTCATAACTTCGGCCGGATCAAAGTCAGGGACCCAAGCCTTGGCCCGGGTCAGCGCCATAAGAGAACCAGCCCGTGCAGCAGATTTGTTCACCTCCACCAGACGCACTGGCAGGACAGATAGCTTCTCCAACGTGCCTTGGATGGTAGTTGGTGCCGCTTTGTTATGGGACATCGCACAAATAACCCTCTGAGCGTCGGAATAAAGCTGCTCCACCAGGGTATAAGAGGCCTTGAGCTTCTTCCGGACATCATCTCCAAGATGAGTTATGCGCCGCCCTATATATGTTTGTCAAGTTAAACCGGAGCGGAACGAAGATTGCAAAGATGAAAAAACATATGCAGATGGGTACTCACCAAAGATAGGAGAAGTCATGAGTTCTATTTGCTGCCTTAAACGGGTCAACTCCTGCGTAACCGGATTAAGGGCAGCTTCAGCGTCCTTTGCTCTTTTTTCAAGAGCATTTCTCTGCACTTCCCATGTGGACCGCTCCGCTTCAAAGTCCTTTTTCAGTTTCTCCATGTTGGTCAAGGTAAGCACAAGTTCTTCCTTGACTTTGGCAGAGGCAGTTTCATTAATAGCCAAGCTATTCTGGAGTTCGGTTACCTCTAAAGCCCTCCGGGTCAAGTCAGCCTTCAAAGAAATCAAACGAATTAGAAAGACAGATCAATCAAGTCTCAAGCATATAACAAGTTATACACTTGACACTTGGGGGCTAATGTGCAATTGAAGTAACGAACGAGAAATTCAGATAAGTCCCAAGTGCATAAAACAAGTTATACCCCTGGCACTTGGGGGCTAATGTAAGTTCATTTTCAAATACAATGGAAGTCCCGGTTCACCTACAATGAAGCTAAACTGGCACTTGGGGGCTACTATGGCCTAAAGATAGGATTGCAAGACTACAAAGCAGAGACAAGTAAGAGGAAAGAAAGTTACCTCATACTTATCCTTCATCATATTAACCAATCCAGCATCATACTCGCGGCTGGTAAAAAGCCGGTTCAGAAACGCGGAATGAAGTTCCTGGGCACTCAACTGGGCATAGCAGGATAAGTCTGTGCTCCACTTGCCTTTTTCTTGTTGAAGTTTTTCTTCCTTGGCAGTATGCCTGGCCAAGATGACAGGCTCACTGGGAGTAGTGAAGCCTAACCCGGTTATCTCCACGTCTGCGGATGAAGCGGCAGTTGGCTGGAGAGGGGCAGCAGTAGGCGCTGGGCTGGCAGGAGCCGGGCTAGCCCGAGGAGGGATAACCCGGACAGGGCTTGATACGTCCAAAACGTATCTATAATTTCTGCTTGCTCCATGCCTCTTTTGGGTGATATTGCTATGATATTTATACACTTCCATACACTTTTGATCATATTTGGACTAACCTATTAACTCAGTGCACCCCAGTGCCAGTTTCTGTTTTCGGCTGTTTTTGTATTTTAGGTTTTCCCATTACGAGAACTGACAGAAAAATCCCGGAAAAATTATATAAAAAATCAGCGTTCCAGAAGCTACCAGGCACCCGAAGCACAGCCGGAGGGGGGCCACCAGGGCCCCAGGCGCCCTGGTGGCGCGCCCCCCCTGGGCCGCGCCGGGGGGCGCCTGGCCCCCCCGAGGCTCCGCTGATGCCCCCCTTTGGCATATATTTATACCGTCTCCCGAAACCCTCGAGAGGGAACTCTTTTTCGCGATCTCATCTCTGTTCCGCCGCCGCCGCCGCTTCCAAGATCGGGAGCACCAGGAGAACTCTTCCCGGCACCCTGCCGGAGGGGAGGATCACCACCGGGAGCTTCTCCACCACCATGGACGCCTCCCGGATGAGTTGTGAGTAGTCTCCCTTGGACCATGGGTCCATGACCAGTAGCTATGTGATGTTCTCCTCCCATTCTTGTGCTTCACTAATTAGTCCTTGTGAGCTGCCCTACATGATCGAGGCACATATGTAATCCTTATGTTGTTGCTATGATGAGTTTGCTTGGATCCGATGGATTATGAGATTATGTTCAGATTGTGTTTGAGTAATATATTTGATTCACCCCTTTTATATTTATGTTCATAAGTAATTCTTGCATGTTCTCCGTCGTTATTTATTGCTTTGGCCAAGTAGTAGGTAGTGACTCCAAGAGGGAACGTTATGCTTGATTGTGGGTTCATGCCCCTCGATGACTAGCTTGAGTGACAGAAACATGAGTCTAGGGGATGTGCTGTTGCCACAAGGGGGAAAACAACGGTGCTTGTGCCCGCGGGTGCAAGGATAGTTTACTTTACGCAAAGTTCTTTTAATGGAGTTGTCTGTTGCTTTGAGTTTACACTATGGGTGGGACTCGCAACTTAATACCAGCGAGATGTTCTGGATAGATATCTCAAGGTGGATGATTAGTAGTAGATGCAGATGGATTTCGGTCTACTTACCTCGGCGTACCGCCCATGCTTTGAACCTCTACCTTTCTTGCAACTTAGTCAGTATTGGTTTGCGCACATGGTCCTGTCAATTGCCCAGCTGTAATTTGTTTACCTCACATAGCTGTTTTATCGTCTTTTGGGAGAGAGACATCACTAGTGAACATCATGGGACTCCGGTCCATATTACCATCATTGATCACATCCGCTATTTACTTTCCGCTTTTACATACTTACTATTGCAATTATATCTATCACTACGATCACTTGCGTTTGATACTTTGTAAACTACAAGGCCGGAGAGATTGACAACCTCTCTGTACTCGTTGGGAGCAAAGTTATTTGTATCTGTGTGCAGGTGCATGTTGATTGCTGATATATCTGGCGCCGTTAGCAGTTGACACCTTCTTGTTGAAATTGGGAGTCTCAGGGAAATCGATCCTTGGTATTGCCAAGGGAAAACTTCCGCTACACTGCATCTCAAACCTTCCACTTGGGGTAACCAACGAGGGGCGAGAAGCCATCAAGCAAAGTTTTCTGGCGCCGTTGCCGGGGACTCCACTCTTCAGGATAGGGGAGTTGCACGCTATCTTTTACCTTTGCTTTTTAGTCTTGTTAGTTTACCTTTCAGTTTTTGCTTTAGTATCTTTTATCGGAAATCACAAAAATAGTTATCTTGCTTGCTTGCTACTATGGGTTCCACCGAGAACACCAAGTTGTGTGACTTCACTAGTCACAACAACGATGACTTTATCTGCACACCTATCACTACACCTGCCACTTCAGCACCTTCATATGAAATTAAACCTGCTTTACTGAACCTAGTTATGAAAGATCAATTCTCCGGTGCTGGAGATGATGCTGCTTTACACTTAAACAACTTTGTTGAACTTTGTGATATGCAAAAGTACCAAGAAATAGATGGTAATATTGTTAAGCTTAAGCTTTTTCCTTTCTCTTTGAGAGGAGGAGCTAAAATTTGATTTTAGTCTTTGCCTAGAAATAGCATAGATTCATGGGACAAGTGCAAAGATGCTTTTATTGGAATATACTATCCACCTGCTAAAATTATCCAACTAAGAAGTAACATAATGAATTTTAAACAATTGGATAATGAACACGTTGCCCAAGCTTGGGAACGTATGAAATCTCTTATCAAGAACTGCCCTACTCATGGTTTGACTACTTGGATGGTTATCCAAACTTTTTATGCAGGCTTGAACTTTACCTCGCGAAACTTGCTAGATTCGGCCGCGGGAGGAACTTTTATGTCAACTACACTTGGTGCTGCCACAAAACTTCTCGATGAGATGATGACCAACTATTCCCAATGGCACACCGAACGCGCTCCAACAGGTAGGAAGGTAAACTCTGTCGAGGAGATTTCCTCCCTAAATGAAAAAGCTGACTTGATCATGTCCCTACTTTCCAAGCAATCTTCTATTGATCCTAGTTATGATCCTTTAGATTCTGTGATTGCTCATGCTTATAGAAGTAACTTTGGTAGCAATCCTAGACCGTTCCCCTCTAATTCCTATGGGAACAACAATGCTTATCCTATCACCAAGAACTCCACCCAAAAAGATAGAGACTTGCCTGGCTATGAGAAACTTTTAGAAATAGAGAAGGGCACTAAGAATTACATGCACATCCAATATGAACAAAACAAAACCTTCTTGAGGCAATTAAATGAGCATACTGCTATCTTGCAAAACATTAGTAGACAATTAGAGAGCATAAATATTGAGATTTCTAACCTCCAGACTAGGCTCACTATCACTGAGACCCAAGTTTCCAACATGTCCCACACACAACCCACTTTGATAAACCAAATGGCAGCTAAACCCGAAGTGGTTGCACCCCTAAGGGAGGAAGAAGATAGAATTAAGAGCCTTCCTACCCACCACACTGTTGCTACTATCCAAGTTGTTGAGGATATCCAAACTCTTAGCACCCAATGCACTCCTGGTCCCATTGGACCTATTAATGGTGACTCTATGACTATAGAAACTACCAAACAAGTGAACCTAAAGGACACCACTACCACCTTACTTGATAGTAGTGACCTTGATTTTGATAATTGCACTCTTACCGAAGTTATTGATTTCCTTCACAAGATTTCTAGAGATCCCCGCACTAGCACGCTTAACCTTGCCTTCACAGAGCATATCACTAATGCTCTTATCAAAGCTAGGGAGGAGAAACTTAGAGTAGAAGCCTCCATACCTAGAAAGCTAGAAGATGGTTGGGATCCTATGATTAAAATTAAGTTGAATAACTTCTCTTGCTATGCTTTTTGTGATGTTGGTGCTAGTACCTCTGTTATGCCCAAAAGACTATATGATATGCTTAAATTGAAACCTTTTGATTCTTGTTCTTTTGGTGTTCGTCTCGTTGATTATTCCATAAAGAAACCTTTGGGGAGGATCGACGATGTTCTTATCATTGTCAATGACAACTATGTTCCCGTTGATTTTACTATTATGGATATTGAATGTGAACCTTCGTGTCCAATTATTTTGGGACGTCCTTTTCTACGCACCGTTGGTGCTATCATTGACATGAAAGAGGGGAATATAAAATTCCAGTTTCCTCTCAAGAAAGGGATGGAACACTTCCCTCGAAAGAAGATTAAGTTACCTTTTGAGTCCGTTGTACGGGCTAGCTATTCTTTTACTCTTGATAAAACTTGATCTCTATGCATTATGCCTAGCTTAAAGGCATAAAAGAAAGCGCTTTTGGGAGGCATCCCACATGAATAAATTTTATTTTGCTTTTGTTGTGTCTTGCTGTTGTTACTACAGTAGCATCATCATTGTATCTTTGTTTTTCAATTTTGTGCCAAGTGTAGCCTCTGATTGCAAGAAAGTTCAAAAGTTGTGACGTGCTGTCCAGGAAACAGAATCCGTCCTTGGATAGAAAAATTCGTATGAAATCACCAGATCATATTTTTGGTCTGAATTTTTTCGACAGCATGCTCTATATAATTGTCTTTCGTGCATCTGTTTTGAGTTTTTTGATTAAAGTTGCGGAAGTACCCCGAAAAAATCATTTACTACCTGCTGTTCTGTTTTTCATAGATTCTGTCCTGTTTTGCCTTTCCTTTATTTTGCAAACCTAGAGCTTGCTTTTTCTTTGCAAAAACCTATTGGCAATCTTGAGAAACAGTAGATCTTCAAGAATATCCTTATTTCCAGCAAGGAACAATTATTTTATTAAGGATACTAACCTCGCTAATCAGATTATGATGAGTTATGTATGAAGGGAGTTTTCAAGTGTGCGAGGGAAGATGATAAATAGATTCAGGAGTGTCAAACGCTCAAGCTTGGGGATGCCCCCATGCACCCCCAAGAAATATTCAAGGAGACTCAAGCGTCTAAGCTTGGGGATGCCCCCGTGCATCCCCTTCTCCATCAACATTATCAGTTCGTCTTTCGTTCCACTATATTTTTATCACTTCATGTGTTATGTGCTATGCTTGGAGCGTCTTGCTTTTAGTTTTCCTTTTTAGTTTTCCTTAGCTTTTCATAACGAGTCGGAACTCAGCTTTCTTTATGTGGGAGAGAAAACACGCTCCACTTCTACCTAGAACATAACATAGAATTTTCATGTCTATCCTTGCTGTGTGTGTTCTTTGTCTTTTAATAGCTACTATCATGCTTAGCTCTTAACTTTCATGCTTATCTTTTTAAAGAGCTTTCGTTTAGTTGGTTGCTTGAACTCTCTTTAGTTATCATGCTTATCTTATTAAGAGAGTTTGCTTCCGTTGCATTGGTTGATATGTCTATGATAAAGATGCTACGTGCATAATGGCGCTTAGTAGTTCATGTTTTCGTATGGTTAGTCTCAAATAGCTGGGGGGTTCCCAATGTGTTATTGGAGTACCAACATGATTTGTTTGCCTATGATGTGGTATGGTTTAGTAATATCTTCCTTCAAGAATTTATTTTGATTGACTTGGCGTATGCTCACGCATATTTAAGACTGTAAAGAAAGTCTGTCAAGCCTTGATGATCTTTTGTTTCTGAGTAGCGATATAACTACCATGCCTGATTCAATGTTGCTTTGTCGCTCTGCATGATTATGACCGTCATTGCTCTCTTAGTTGGACGCTCCCAGTCTTTTGCTAACCTTCGCCTGTACTAAGCGGACTGACTGCTTGTGCATCCACATTCCTTTATACCAGTTATGCCATATGAGTCCACCATACCTTCCTACATGGTATTTACCTGCCATTCCTAACGGAGACTTGCATGTACCATCTCAAAATTATTCAAAGAAAAGCATTCTTATTCTCTGCCTCTGTTGTAAGTCCATGAGGAAGTAGTAGTTAATTCATAATCTTTTTAAGTTGGACAAGCTTCACCCTGGGATTGCATGTATAATGTGCAAACCCATAATACGAGAAGGAACTAGCATTGAGTGCGCCCGGCTCAAAAAGATAATATAACAAACAAACCCTCCTTCATGCTTTGTTCATGAGAAATCAGACAACTTTGGCAGTGATAAACAAAGGAGATTAAGAGGATGTGATCGTCCTCATTCGGGAGCCGTTCCTCGAAACTTGTCCATCTCAAGAAGTGATTGAGTTGTCTGCTAGCATTCGTTGACGAAACATGCATAATCTAAAAAAATAATTATTACCTCTGTTTTAAAACCAAGAGCTCTGGTACATGTTTTGTCTTTGTTTCCAGCTACGGGTTTAAACCTTGCCAACAAAAGCCACGGTTCGAGAGTCTCCACCTTCTTTTAAAAGCACCAACTACTGAGACCATGATTGTCATTCTGAGTGTAATGTGCATTGTCCCAAAGTAGCATTGTCTTTTGCATGATTGTGATATCGTTTATTTTGAAAACATTGTATCTAGTCATCACTTAAACCTTGGAGGTGCCCCTGCATTTATGTTTTGCTTCACTAAAGGGGGCAAGCGAGATATTACTTTATCATATTTGCACACCATGCTCATTACAAATCTATTTGATGTTTCAGTATCATATTGTAAAACTTTCAGTTCTTTGTGATTTTCTCATGAGGCAACTTAATTACTATAGATTCATTGTCTCAGTAAGCTTTTGTCATGTGACTATGAAAAAGTCCTATATGGTTAATAGCATGTCACCACAGAAATTATTCTTGTTATCATTTACCTACTCGAGGACGAGCAGGAATTAAGCTTGGGGATGTTGATACGTCCAAAACGTATCTATAATTTCTGCTTGCTCCATGCCTCTTTTGGGTGATATTGCTATGATATTTATACACTTCCATACACTTTTGATCATATTTGGACTAACCTATTAACTCAGTGCACCCCAGTGCCAGTTTCTGTTTTCGGCTGTTTTTGTATTTCAGGTTTTCCCATTACGAGAACTGCCAGAAAAATCCCGGAAAAATTATATAAAAAGTCAGTGTTCCAGAAGCTACCAGACACCCGAAGCACAGCCGGAGGGGGGCCACCAGGGCCCCAGGCGCCCTGGTGGCGCCCCCCCCCCCCGGGTCGCGCCGGGGGGCGCCTGGGCCCCCCGAGGCTCCGCTGATGCCCCCCTTTGGCATATATTTATTCCGTCTCCCGAAACCCTAGAGAGGGAACTCTTTTTCGCGATCTCATCTCTGTTCCGCCGCCGCCGCCGCTTCCAAGATCAGGAGCACCTGGAGAACTCTTCCCGGCACCATGCCGGAGGGGAGGATCACCACCGGGAGCTTCTCCACCACCATGGACGCCTCCCGGATGAGTTGTGAGTAGTCTCCCTTGGACCATGGGTCCATGACCAGTAGCTATGTGATGTTCTCCTCCCGTTCTTGTGCTTCACTAATTAGTCCTCGTGAGCTGCCCTACATGATCGAGGCACATATGTAATCCTTATGTTGTTGCTATGATGAGTTTGCTGGGATCCGATGGATTATGAGATTATGTTCAGATTGTGTTGGAGTAATATATTTGATTCGGCTCTTTTATATTTATGTTCGTAAGTAATTCTTGCATGTTCTCCGTCGTTATTTATTGCTTTGGCCAAGTAGTAGGTAGTGACTCCAAGAGGGAACGTTATGCTTGATTGTGGGTTCATGCCCCTCGATGACTAGCTTGAGTGACAGAAACATGAGTCTAGGGGATGTGCTGTTGCCACAATGGGGAAAACAACGGTGCTTGTGCCCGTGGGTGCAAGGATAGTTTACTTTACGCAAAGTTCTTTTAATGCAGTTGTCTGTTGCTTTGAGTTTACACTATGGGTGGGACTCGCAACTTAATACCAGCAAGATGTTCTGGATAGATATCTCAAGGTGGATGATTAGTAGTAGATGCAGATGGATTTCGGTCTACTTACCTCCGCGTACCGCCCATGCTTTGAACCTCTACCTTTCTTGCAACTTAGTCCGCATTGGTTTACGCACATTGTCCTGTCAATTGCCCAGCTGTAATTTGTTTACCTCACATAGCTGTTTTATCATCTTTTGGGAGAGAGACATCACTAGTGAACATCATGGGACTCCGGTCCATATTACCATCATTGATCACATCCACTATTTACTTTTCGCTTTTACTTACTATTGCAATTATATCTATCACTACTATCACTTGTGTTTGATCCTTTGTAAACTACAAGGCCGGAGAGATTGACAACCTCTCTGTACTCGTTGGGAGCAAAGTTATTTGTATCTGTGTGCAGGTCCACGTTGATTGCTAATATATCTGGCGCCGTTAGCAGTTGACACCTTCTTGTTGAAACTGGGAGTCTCAGGGAAATCGATCCTTGGTATTGCCAAGGGAAAACTTCCGCTACACTACATCTCAAACCTTCCACTTGGGGTAACCAACGAGGGGCGAGAAGCCATCAGGGCTCGCTGGTTCAACCACATTCTCCGTATTATCATCTCCCGGAGCAGCAACGTCGTCACGATCCATAGGAATAGAGTCATCAAATTTAGCTTCAGGATTATTTTCTGGAAGGATAGCCGCTTCAGGGTCACCGGCCGGTTCAGCAGTATTGTTTTCAGCAGCCGCTTTAGTTGCTTTTGCCTTCTTGCTAGGCTTCGGCTTTCTGGTAAAATCAAAAGAAACAATAAGAATCATGAAGTTACAAACACAAAGGTAAATCGGATGTTTGAGAAAGGGACTTACCCAGGCACGGTCTTCAGCACGGGGACCTGCGTAGCAGTTGACTCGCCGGAAGAGGACAAAGGAGCCTCCTGATAGTCAGGATCAGACGGTTTAAGAAGTTTACGTATAAGGCGGCTTTTGGATGAAGGAGAGTTGGAGAAAGTAAAACCTCGGAGCGACGCCTGCGAGCCTACATAAGAGGTATTCCGGATGACTCCACCACATGGACACAATGGCGCGTGGTCCGGCGTGCTTCATGATGCTGCTTCGTCAAAAGAAAGTTGGGATCCAATTGAGCGTAAGGATGAGAAAAGGGATATTTCTGGGACACCCGGCGGATTTTGGGGGGCAACGGTTCTGAGTTAGAAGAGAGAGAAATTACCTCAACTCTCGCCGCTTTACTTCCTTCCGCCAGATCCTGTGAAAAGGCACTGTTAAAATAAATTTAGACAAAGGGAGGTTAAAGTATATAAGGTTTAATTCGTACCTCCGAATCCGGATCATCTTCCTCGGGGTGTGAACCGGAGGCAGCAGCAGCCTTCTTCTTCTTGACAGCATAAGTTTTTCGGCATCGTTGATTGGCCATTTTATCTTGAGATTTCCTTTTCCAAAAGGGATCAGTGGCCTGTGCAGAAGATAATAAATAAATGGAAGACAATTGATATGGCCGGATCAGAACAAACAGAAAAGATCGGGAAGACTTACCGCTGGCGGTTTATTGGTTTCGCAGAACGGAGCTAAACCGGTCCGGCTGCATTCTTTCAGAGGGACGTTTAACATTTTCTTTGCAGACTCGGTAACTTCGTCTTCAAGAAGTATTATATCAGTGTGGCGCTGAGGATCATCCGGTTTACCAATGTACTCGCACATCAGGCCTGAACGCCGGCTTAATGGAAGGATGCTCCAAGAAAGCCAGCAGCGAATAAAGTCGACTCCGGTTAAGCCATTGGCTACGAAGGCCCTAAGCTTAGAAAGCTGAGGAGCAAACCGGGCATGATCCAGGGCGCTAAGGCGTTGCGGCAAGGGGTGATCCGTCGGCAGGCGATGGGCGCGGTAACCCGGCAGCGGGTTCTCTCCTTCAGGTGAAGTGTCCCTGCAATAGAACCATGTTTGGTTCCATTCTTTGGGATGGCTGTGAAGGGCAGCATGAGGGAAACTCACATCCTTTCTCTTTTGAATACTGACACCGCCCAACTCCTGATGCGGCCCGTCAGTGAACTCCGTCCGCCGGTTCAGATGAAAAAAGTCACGAATAAGATCCACTGATGGTTCTTCTTGAAGATATGCTTCTGAGAAGACTTGGATATTGGAGAGGTTTGACAAAGAGTTTGGGCCTACATCCTGAGGGTGGAGTTGAGAGGCAGCTAGTACATCCCAGAAAAATTTTGAACCGGGAGGACTGAACCCCCGGGCCAGGTGATCAAAGAAAACTACAACTTCTCCCTCCTTAGGCGCAGGAGGGCATTCTCCTTCAGGAGCTCGCCAATGTAAAGTTTCCTTGGAGCCCAGGACGCCAATTGAGGCCGCTTTAACTAAGTCATCTTCCGTGATCCGGGAAGGAACCCAGTTGCAAGAGACGAACTGCTTGGCTGTCATCTTGACTGAGGAAGTGCTGAAAATTACAGTGCAAAATCCGGTTTACCAATTGCTAAAGCATAAGCCGGAGCATTCTATAAAATTATGGACTAATTGTCAGTTTAAACAAGGGACTAATGGTATTAATAATCTGGAAGCAAATACGAGTAAGACAACAACTGGTTCATGGTGACAGGGAAAAATGAGTTAAACCATCAATTATGAATACGGGCTTACATCTAAACCGTTAGTAAAACATATGACGTGTGAGCTTGGCTGAACCGGGGAGACGAGCTACAGATCTAAAGTATGCAGAAACAGTTTCCGTAAAGAGCTGAAGTAGATATGGATCTGAGGCACAAGGAAAAGATGGAATAAAATGCAAGTAATATACAGAAAGGGCTGCGGAGGTTTCTCTACAGATCGAATCTAAGCTGATAAAGCTAGAGGAACTAGGGTTATGATGGCGGAGCGGAAACGCATGGATTAGGATTAGAACTAAATAAATCTAAGTCTACAGCAAGGTTGACCTATGGGGACGAACTGTAAAGCTTCAAGGGTTCATGGCGGAGCTATGGACGAAACCCTAGAGTGAGATCTATAGGGAAGAAGAAGGAGTACCTGACGAAGTAGAGGACGGTGGCGAAGTGCTTTGGTAACGTTCAGGGTGATGCAGCGGCCTGGCTCGAGGACGACGATGAGCTCGAAGAGCGGTGGTCGAGCTTCGAGCGATGGAGATGGAGGAAGACGAAGGCAGAAGGGGAAAAGAGGCATGCCCAGTGGTATTTATAAGCCGAAGAGGTGAAAACGGTAAGCGCGGGAATCGAGGAGGTCAGAGATTGGATAAAGATTGCATTGTCGCCTCGATTTTCTGTGCGGCATTTAATAAAGGTAATAGATAGAGGCGAGCATTAAGTGCAGAGATGACGTCACGACGGATTAAGGCGGTTCCAGAGGATGATGTCATAGCCGGTTTATGAAGCAGATAAATTGCAGAGAAGAGATTGATGCAAGACTCAGTAGACTGACATGAACAAGTTCAAATCAATCTGGGTCCTAATGTCAGGGATATTACTAGCAGGTATAAACCGGCCAGGAAGATCCGGATTACATTGACATAATTGTATTATTACGAAGCCCAGTAGAATATGTACAAGAGGTTATAGCTCATAGAGGTTTAGGGCCCATGTATAAGGCCCACAGTTTGTAAACCGTCATATCATGTAACTTGGGATGTAAGATAGAAGGAGTAGAGACCGAGGCGGACACGTTTATGAGCCGGCCTCGGGACTCTGTAAGCCGGACCGGGCGTCGCCTCCTATATAAAGGGACGACCCGGCGATGGTTCAGGAGAAGAAACAACAGCTCGAGAGACAGGCAAGCGATTCGCTCCCTGTTCATCGACGCACAAGCAATACCACACCAAACTAGACGTAGGCTTTTACCTTCATCGAAGGGCCCGAACTAGTATAAACCCTCCGTGTCCTTTGTGTGCTTTTAACCTCTTCAAGCTAACCCGTGCGATGGCCTCACACCTAAGCCCTCTAAACCGGACATTTGCCATGCTAATTCCACGACAGGGAGGTTGGTAGGATTTAACCATCGCGCGCCCCCGACCTCCACCCAAAGGTTGACACTTTACAAATACCTCATGCTCTAACTTCGTCACATAGCGGTTCACCATACGTGCATGCTACGGTAATCACTAACCTTAACACAAACATTTCTCAATTTCGTAATAACTCCACTAGCATGACTCTAATATCACTATCCTCATATCTCAAAACAATTATCAAGCATCCACCTTCTCATCATATTCAATGCACTTAGTGTGGAAGTTTTTACTACATTGATCTTGGATGCCTATCATGTGAAGGCTAGTTTTATAGCCAAAGCACATTACCATGCTGTTATAATAGACTCTCAAGAGGATATAATTTAAGCATTAGAGTTCATCTATTTCTTCAAAATAAAACCACCGCCGTGCTCTAAAAGATATAAGTGAAGCACTAGAGCAATATCCAACTACTCCGAAAGATATAAGTGAAGATCAATGAGTAGTTGAATAATTATGTAACTATGTGAAGACTCTCTAACATTTAATAATTTCATATCTTGGGATATTATGCAAACATCAAGCAAAACAAACTAAAATAAATTGACGCTCCAAGCAAAACACATATCATGTGGTGAATAAAAATATAGCTCCGAGTATAGTTATCGATAGATGAAGACGAAAGAGGGGATGCCTTCCTGGGGCATCCCCAAGCTTAGGCTTTTGGTTGTCTTGAATTTTACTTGGGGTGCCTTGGGCATCCCCAAGCTTAGGCCCTTACTACTCTTTGTTCCATAGTCCATCAAAGCAATACTCAAAACTTGAAAACTTCACAACACAAAACTTAGACAAAAATCTCGTGAGCTCCGTTAGTATAAGAAAGCAAACCACTACTCAAAGGTACTGCAATGAATTCATTATTTGTTTATATTGGTGTTAAACCTACTGTATTCCAACTTATCTATGATTCATACTTCCCAATACTACTCATAGATGCATTGAAATAAGCAAACAACACATGAAAAACAGAATATGTCAAAAACAGAACAGTCTGTAGTAATCTGCAGGTTTTGCATACTTCTGTAACTCCAAAAAATTCAAACTAAATTGGTAAACGTGAGGAATTTGTCTATTAATCATCTGCAAAAAGAATCAACTAAATAGCACGCTCCAGTAAAATCTGATGACCATTCTAGCAAGCGCTAACGATTCTGTTTTTCACAGCAAGATCATATAAACTTCACACAAGTCTTCCCAAAGGTTCTACTTGGCACAAACACTAATTAAAACACAAAACCACGTCTAAACAGAAGCTAGATGCAATATTTATTCCCAAACAGAAGAAAAAACAAAGGAACTAAAATAAAGTTGGGTTGCCTCCCAACAAGCGCTATCGTTTAACGCCCCTAGCTAGGCATGATGACTTCAATGATGCTCGTGTAAAAGATAAGAATTGAAACATAAAGAGAGGATCATGAAGAATATGACTAGCACATTTAAGTTTAACCCACTTCCTATGCATAGGGATTTTGTAAGCAAACAACTTATGGGAACGATAATCAACTAGCATAGGAAGGAAAAGCAAGCATAGCTTCAAAATCTTATGCACATAGAGAGGAAACTTGATATTATTGCAATTCCTACAAGCATATGATCATCTCTCATAATAATTTTCAGTAGCATCATGAATGAATTCAACAATATAACCAGCACATAAAGCGTTCTTTTCATGATCTACAAGCATAGAAAATTTACTACTCCCATCATAAGCAAAATTCTTCTCATTCATAGTAGTGGGAGGAGCAAACTCAACAAAATAACTATCATGTGAAGCATAATCCAATTGAAAATTAAAATCATGATTATCTTTATTCTTTATAGCATAGGTGTCATCACAATAATCATCATAAATAGGAGGCATGCTTTCATCAAAATAAGTTTGCTCATCAAAGCTTGGGGGACAAAAAATATCATCTTCATCAAACATAGCTTCCCCAAGCTTGTGGCTTTGCATATCATTAGCATCATGGGTATTCAAAGAATTCATACTAACAACATTGCAATCATGCTCATCAAGCACACATTCTATGCCAAGCATTCTATGTAATTCTTCTTCTAGTACTTGAGCACAGTTTTCCTTCCCATCATTTTCACGAAAGATATTAAAAAGATGAGCATATGAGGTAACCTTAATTCCATTTTTTGTAGTTTTCTTTTATAAACTAAACTAGTGATAAAACGAGAAACTAAAAGATTCGATTGCAAGATCTAAAGATATACCTTCAAGCACTAACCTCCCCGGCAACAACACCAGAAAAGAGCTTGATGTCTACTACGCAGCCTTCTTCTTGTAGACGTTGTTGGGCCTCCAAGTGCAGAGGTTTGTAGGACAGTAGCAAATTTCCCTCAAGTGGATGACCTAAGGTTTATCAATCTGTGGGAGGCATAGGATGAAGATGGTCTCTCTCAAACAACTCTGCAACCAAATAACAAAGAGTCTCTTGTGTCCCCAACACACCCAATACAATGGTAAATTGTATAGGTGCACTAGTTCGGCGAAGAGATGGTGATACAAGTGCAATATGGATGGTAGATATTGGTTTTTGTAATAGGAAAATATAAAAACAGCAAGATAGCAAGTGGTAAAAGTGAGCATAAATGGTAGTGCAATGATAGGAAACAAGGCCTATGGTTCATACTTTCACTAGTGCAAGTTGTCTCAATAAGGATAACATAATTGTATCATACTACTAGCCCTCAACATGCAACAAATAGTCACTCCAAAGTAACTAATAGCGGAGAACAAACGAAGAGATTATGGTAGGGTACGAAACCACCTCGAAGCTATTCTTTCTGATCGATCTATTCAAGAGTCCATAGTAACGTTCAATCTATCATAGAGTTCGTACTAGAATAACACCTTAAGACACAAATTAACCAAAACCCTAATGTCACCTAGATACTCCATTGTCACCTCAAGTATCCGTGGGCATGATTATATGATATGCATCACACAATCTCATAAACATATATTCAACCAACACATAGAACTTCAAAGAGTGCCCCAAAGTTTCTACCGGAGAGTCAAGATGAAAACGTGTGCCAACCCCTATGCATAGATTCCCAAGGTCACGAAACCCGTAAGTTGATCACCAAAACATACATCAAGTAGATCACATGATATCCCATTGTCACCACAGATAAGCACGTGCAAGACATACATCAAGTGTTCTCAAATCCTTAAAGACTCAATCCGATAAGATAACTTCAAAGGGAAAACTCAATCCATTACAAGAGAGTAGAGGGGGAGAAGCATCATAAGATCCAACTAGAATAGCAAAGCTCGCGATACATCAAGATCGTTCCATCTCAAGAACACGAGAGAGAGAGATATCAAACACATAGCTACTGGTACATATCCTCAGCCCCGAGGGTGGACTACTCCCTCCTCGTCATGGAGAGCGCCGGGATGATGAAGATAGCCACCGGTGAGGGTTCCCCCCTCCGGTAGGGTGCCGGAACAGGGTCTAGATTGGTTTTCGGTGGCTACAGAGGCTTTCGGCGGCGGAACTCCCGATCTAGGTTAATTTCCGAAGGTTTCAGTATTTATAGGAATTTTTGGCGTAGGTCCCACGTCAGGGGGGCTTCTGGGCTGTCCACGAGATAGGAGGGTGCGCCCCCCACCCTCGTGGGCAGCTCGTGGCTCTCCTGGCCCAGCTCTTTTACTTCGGGGGCTTCTTTTGGTCCAGAAAAAATCATCAAAAATTGGCACGTCAATTGGACTCCGTTTGATATTCCTTTTCTATAAAACTCAAAAACAAGGAAAAAACAGAAACTAGCACTGGGCTCTAGGTTAATAGGTCAGTCTCAAAAATCATATAAAAGTGTATAATAAAGGCCATAAAACATCCTAGAAGGATAATACAATAGCATGGATCAATCAAAAATTATAGATACGTTGGAAACGTATAATGCATGCATGCCAGCTCGCTCCACCCTACGGTTTGGGTGCCATGGTCCTAGTCTGCCGCCCTTGTGAGCCGTCCAATCACACGCCTACCATCGACTTGGTCGTTGGCGGGTTTTTGGCGCTCACGGAAGACGAGCGACGAGGTTGGGCTCCCCGGGAGGGAAACTCAACCTTGGCGGGAACTCGGCCTTGGCATAGTTGGTGTTGTCGAATAACCACTCTCCAACGTGATCTTGCTAGTGAGAGCCTTAATAGGAAATGGTCTGCATGGCCTTGGTCTTGACGAAGATCTTCATGCCACCTTAAAGGGACATGGACATAGTCATGCAGGCTAGCGACCCAACCTGCCCATTGTCGGGGTTGTTGTAGCCCACACAAGACGGTTCTATGGGGACTCCGGTCTTCACGAGGTGACAGACCCATGTGTACTAAAGTACACATGACGGTCAGCAAGGTTAAAGGACATTAGAGACCCTTACACATTCATGATTTTCTGCAATTGATCACACTTCATGAAATGCTAGGAAACTTCCACTTTAGTTTGGGCTCTGAAGATACTTGGTCGTGGTCGTGGGAAGCCAATGAGAAGATTTCTACCAAACTGGTTTTTGTTACTCATTTAGTCAGCCCTCCAAGGAGTTGCACTAATGAAGCCATTTGGAGTGCCAACACTCCTCTCAAATGCAAGCTCTGCTTGTGCCTCGTTGTGTCAGATGACTGAGAAACAAGCTGATTTTCAACACAACGAACTCTCCGTCAAGTGCAAGTCCTCGCCGGAGGACTGTAGTCACTTGTTCGCACATTGTCTTTCCAACATCATTTGAAATTCCCTAGTTCGGTCGGCTAACCTTCAAGCGGTCATGACCACCATGGATTTGGAGCTTATCCCGCGGTGGATTGTTGTTTGGGATGACAAGGATAATGAGAGACTAGATAGCCCCTGCATCTTGGTGGTTTATACCATCCGGGATGAATGGAATGCTCATGTCTTCGTGAACAAAGTCAGGCCCATCCTGCAAGCCGTGAACCATCTAAAAGCATACCCCTACTTTTTTTCAAGACACAAATATAAGATTTGCCTCATCTATTAATTAAGGAGATAATAGAGTTTATTTGTTTTACAAGTGCCCCTCATACAAAAAATGAATGATTACTCTCCCAACACAATTGTCCTTAGCACCCACGGTGATCCATAACTTTGCCTAAGCCATGATGATGTCGAGTGAGATTATTGGCCCGGTGCTCTGGAGACGAAAGCTCGAGCATTTCTCTCATTACAAATTGTCCAAGTGATAAGCTTGGTGTGAGATGCCGCATATTTACTATTTGGGGTCCTCATGCCGGTTTTATTAGCCCACCAATCCTTGAAGATGCCTTGAGTGCCAATAAGATGTATCCATGTTCTTAGTGTGGAGCCTCTCAATAACCATGTTTTGAAGCCTAAGAGTGTATCGACACTTGAATAATAGATGTGTCCGGGATTATCCTTCCTCTCGCAAAAGAGACAAAGATGACAATTTGTCCACCCACGCTTGGCCAACCTATCGGTGGTCCAAATTCTATGTTGTAGTGCCAACCAAGCAAATAACTTAACCTTTGACGGTGCCCAAACTTTCGAAACCATATGCACCATGGGGGAAAGAATTGTGCCTTATAAGGGGAGACCACCGAGTAGCCCACTAGCAGTGTGCTTCCCCATAATGCCATCCTTGGTGATCCCATTAAGGTGAAGTCATGGAAGAGCATCCAAAGTGTGAAAAAATCACAAATGTATTTCACGGAGACGTCTGTAGAAGGATTGATCTTGAAGATCGAAGCGCTATCTTTTAGTACCTCACGCACTTTCCAATTCCTAAAAATGAGTGGAACAATATCCTTGGGCTTGTGTCTAGTAAGCCACGGCGAGTCCGAAACGTGTGTCATCATGTTAGTTCACACCGAGATGGTGGCGAAATGTTCAAAGAAGTTGTGATCTTTTTAGTCACACTAATTTTCCATTCCCACCCACAACTTATAATTTAGAAAAATGTAGTGCCTTTTTAGGTCTTGCTTGCTTGGTTGAACTGTCTATCGCCGGGTGTTGTACTAGTCGGACTATAGTTGCTTTCTTTGGGGTCCTTTGATCATACTCTTCTTCATATTTTATATCTTTATTAATACTTGCTGCTGAAATATGAGGTGGGCTTTAGGCCCATCTAGAAATTTCTGAAAATCTCTAAGGGCCCATGTGGATTTACTTGGAACTAGGTATAGTGGTAAGTTTAGTCCCACCCCAGAAGTTGCAGAGGAGTTGGACCTCCTTATAAGGGTTTCTCTTATACATGCTATTGGAGATTGAGAATAGAATAGGCCCTCGTGCACTCCTCCGCCGCCCGCCTCGTCACACCGCGCCACGGGTTGCGGGAATGAGCCGAGCCGATCTCACATCTATTTGCTTATTTTTGCCAGCCAGTAACGAAGAGTTTTCTGACAGCTGGGCCACGATTTGAGACGTCGGATCGTGGGATGTCACAGACTTGAACGTGGGTCGAGCCCACGTCTATCCACACGGCTACGCCTATATAAGTGTGAGGTGTCTCCTAACCCTAGCCGCCACGAACAGATCACATCTGCTCAACGCGAACCGCCCACTATCGTTCATTTGTTGCTGCTGCCGCCGGTGACTGATACGTCTCCAATGTATCTATAATTTATGAAGTATTCATGCCATGTTTGCAAAAAAAGTTATATGATTTTGGTATGATTTGATTAGAACTAACCCGGACTGACGTTATTTTCAGCAGAACTACCATGGTGTCGTTTTTTGTGCAGAAAAAAAAGTTCTCGGACTGGGCTAAAAAATTACGGTGATTTTCTATGGACCAAAAGAGACCCCCGAAGCACCGGAGCTAGGCCAGGAAGTGGACGAGGTAGACACAATCCAGGGGCGCGCCCCTATGGCTTGTGGGCCCCTCTAGCACCCCCTTGACGTGAGACTGACGCCAAAAATTCCTATAAATAGAGAAACCTCCGAAAAGAACCCTAAATCGAAAGTTCTGCCGCCGCAAGACTCTGTGGCCATGAAAAACCTCTCGGGACCCCGTTCCGGCACCCTGTCAGAGGGGGAAATCATCACCGGAGGCCATCTTCATCATCCCGGCAGCCACCATGATGAGGAGGGATTAGTCCACCCTCGAGGCAGAGGGTTTGTACCAGTAGCTATGTGTTTTATCTCTCTCTCTCTCTCTCTCTCTCTCTTTCTCGTGTTCTTGATTTGGAACGATCTTAATGTACTGCAAGCTTTGTTATTATGGTTGGATCTTACGGCGTTCTTCCCTCTGTACCTTGGGATGAATTGAGTCTTTTCCTTTGAGGTTTTGTTATGTCGGATTGAATCTTCGGATGTGAGAGAACTTGATGTATTTCTTGTGATGGGATATGTGTGGTTACAATGGGATGTTCTATTGATCCACCTGATGTATGTTTTGGTTATCAACTTGCGGATTCCCAGGGTGACATTAGGGTAATCTATGCATAGGGGTTGGTATGATTTTCATATTCTTTTCTCTGATAGTAATCTTGGGGTACTCTTGAAGTTCTTTGTGTTGTATTGAATATTATGAATCTGAGATTATGTGATGCATATCGCATAATTGACCCACGGATACTTGTGGTGACATTGGAGTATCAAGGTGACATTAGGGTTGATTGATGTGTTTCACATGGTGTTATTTTAGTATGAACTCTAGGGCCGTTTGTGACACTTATAGGAATAGCCCAATAGATTGATCAAAAATAATAACTTTGAGGTGGTTTCATACCCTACAAGCAATTTCATCTTATGTTCTCCATGATAGGAACTTTGGAGTGATTCTTCGTCGCATGTTGAGGGATTGTTATATGATCCAATTATGTTATCATTGTTGAGAGATTTTGCGCTAGTGAAAGTATGAACCCTAGGCCTTGTTTTCAAGCATTGCATACCGTTTTTGCTCACTTTTACTACTTGCTACCTTGCTGTTTTTATATTTCCATATTACAAAACCTGTATGTACTATCCATGTTACACTTGTATCACCATCTCTTCGTCGAACTAGAGCACATATACAATTTACCATTGTATTGTGTGTGTTGGGGACACAAGAGAGTTTTTATTATTTGGTTGCAGGGTTATTTGAGAGAGATCATCTTCATCCTACGCCTCCCACAGATTTATAAACCTTAGGTCATCCAGCTGAGGGAAAATTGTTACAGTCCTACAAAACTCTGCGATTGGAGGCCCAACACGAGGCTACAAGAAGAAGGTTGCTTAGTAGACATCAAGCTCTTTTCTGGCGCCGTTGCCGGGGAGGTGAGTGCTTGAAGGTATATCTTTAGATCTTGCAATTGAAGCTTTTAGTTTCTTATTTTATCACTCGTTTGGTTCATAAAAGAAAACTAAATAAAATGGAATTGAGGTTGCCTCATATTATTCATCTTTTTAATGTCTTTCATGAAAATGATGGAAAGGAAAATTTTGCTCAATTGATAGAAGAAGTCAATAAAATGTTTGTCATACAATATTTGAATGACGAGCATGATTGCAATGTTGTTAGTATGAATTCTATGAATATCCATGATGCTAATGATATGCAAATCCATAAGCTTGGGGATGATATGTTTGATAAAGATGCTATTTTTAGTCCCCCAATATCTGATGTGCAAATTTGTTATAATGGTAGCATGCCTCCTATTTATGATGAATATGATGATGATGACATGTATGCTATAGAGAATAATGATAACCATGAAACTTATCATCATGATTTTAATGCCCAAGTTGATTATGCCAATCAAGTGTCACATGATAGTTATTTTGTTGAGTTTGCTCCCACCACTATTCATGAGAATAAATTTGCTTATGTGGATAGTAGCAAAATTTATGTGCTTATGCATCATGAAAAGACTGCTTTATTTGATAGCTACATTGCTGAATTTATTCATGATGCTACTGAAAGCTATTATGAGAAAGGAACATATGCTTGTAGGCTTCTCAATAATATCAAGTTTCCTCTCTTTATGTTGAAAGTTTTGAAGTATTGCTTGTTTTGCCTTCCTATGCTAGTTGATTTTTGTTCCCATAAATTGTTTGCTCACAAAATCCCTATGCATAGGAAGTGGGTTAGGCTTAAATGTGCTGGTCATACGCTTGTTGATGCTATCTTTGTATTTCAATTCGTATATTTTATGTGAGCATCATTGAAATCATCATGCCTAGCTAAAAAGGCGTTAAATAAAAGCGCTTGTTGGGAGACAATCCAATACTTTTACCTACTGTTTTTGTGTGTCCACGTGATTAAGCTACTATGTTAATCATGTTTTATAGCTTTTGTTTCTATAAAAGTATCAAGGATAGCCTTCACCATGCACAATTTGCATGTATATGAGTTGCTATTTCAAAACAGACAGTTTATTGCTGTTGCAAAAATTTCTTAAAAAAGCCAGAATGTGATAAAATCTTGAAATTTTTACACAATGTGCAATGATAAATTCTCTACAATGTGGTAAATTTTCAGAAATTATTTGAGTTAAATAAGTATGGATCTTCCTTAAAACAGCCACCATACCTACCTATCATGGCATTCCCATAGCCATTTCGAGATATATTTCCATGTAACTCCACCATTCCGTCATTATGAGTTTTCGAGTTGTACCTTGAGTTGTAATATCTAGTTGTAAGTAAATAAAAGTGTGATGATCATCATTATTATACCATTGTCCCATGTGAGGTTATAAACAAGAGAGGCCAAAAGATTCTCCAAAAAAAAGAGAAAAGAGTCTCACAAAAAAGGGAGAGCCTCCAAAAAAATGAGAGAAAAAGAGAGAAGGTACAATGTTGCTATCCTTTTCCAGACTTGTGCTTCAAAGTAGCACCATGTTATTCATGATAGAGAGTCTCTTATTTTGGAACTTACATATTAGTAGTGGGAATTTTTTGTTATAGAACTTGGCTTCCTCAAATTTCCCTAGGTCTTCATGAGCAAGCAAGTTGGATGCACACCCACTTAGTTTTCTTTTGAGATTTCATACACGTATAGCTCTAGTGCATCCGTTACATGGCAATCTCTACTCACTCACATTCATATCAATTGATGGACATCTCCATAGTTCATTGATTTGCCTAGTTGATGTGAGACTTTCTCCCTTCTTTTGTCTACTACCACCTTCTATTCCACCCATAGTTCTATGTCCATCGCTCACGCTCATGTATTGTGTGAAGAGTTTGAATACAATTGCTTGGCCGACACCATGATGGGCATGATTTATACTTTGTGTTGAGAAGAGGGAGCATAACAAGACTATATGATTTTGTAGGGATAACTTTCTTTAGCCATGTTGTTTTTGAAGTTTCGTGAGTTTGCTTTCTAGTATGCTTGAAGTATTATTATTTTTATGTCAATATTAAACTTTTGTTTTGAATCATACGGATCTGAACATTCATGCCATTATAAGAAAAAAATACATGATAGTGTCAAGAAAATGCATTGTTTGAGCCATTACATGTGAATTGATTGTCACTTTATCAAGATGAGTTTTATGAGAAAGAGTTGTTTTTATGATGCTAGGAAAAGTGATTGAAATTATCATTGACCAAAGTTATACACTATCATAGCATTCACACTTCATAAATTATCTCTTTTATCATTTACCTACTCGAGGACGAGCATGAATTAAGCTTGGGGATGCTTATACGTCTCCAATGTACCTATTGTTTATGTGGTATTCATGCCATGTTTGCAACTATTTTATATGGTTTTAGTATGATTTGATTATAACTAGCCCGGACTGACGCTGTTTTCAGCAGAACTACAGTGGTGTCGTTTTTTATACAAAATAAAAGTTCTTGGAATGGGCTGAAAATATATGGTTATTTTTTATGGACCAAAAGAGACCCCGAAGCACCGGAGCTGGGCCAAGAAGTGGGCGAGGTGGCCACAAGCCAGGGGGCGCACACTACCCCCCAGGGCGCGCCCTTATGGATTGTGGGCCCCTCGAGCACCCCTTGACGTGAGACCGACGACAAAAATTTCGATAGATACAGAAACCTCTGAAAAGAACCCTAGATTGGAAGTTTCGGCGCCGCAAGCTTCTATAGCCATGAAAAACCTCTCGGGGCCCCATTCCGGCACCCTGCCGGAGGGGGAAACAACAACCGGAGGCCATCTTCATCATCCCGCGGCCACCATGATGAGGAGAGAGTAGTCCACCCTCGGGGGTGAGGGTTTGTACCAGTAGCTATGTGTTATCTCTCTCTCTCTCTCTCTCTCTCTCTCTCTCTCTCTCTCTCTCTCTCTCTCGTGTTCTTGATTCGGCACGATCTTGATGTACCACGAGCTTTTTTAGTATAGTTGGATCTTATGGTGTTCTTCCGTATCTACCTTATGATGAACTGAGTCTTTTCCTTTGAGGTTTTGTTATGTCGGATTGAATCTTTGGATGTGAGAGCACTTGAAGTATGTCTTGCGATGGGATATCCGTGGTGACAATGGGATGTTCTATCGATCCACCTGATGTATGTTTTGGTTATCAACTTGCGGATTCCTGTGGTGACATTGGGGTAATGTATGCATATGGGTTGGTACGTCTTTTCATATTCTTTTCTCCGATAGAAATCTTGGGGTACTCTTGAAGTTCTTTCTGTTGGATTGAATATTATGAATCTGAGATTAAGTGATGCATATCGTATAATTGACCCACGGATACTTGTGGTGACATTGGAGTATCTAGGTGACATTAGGGTTGATTTATGTGTGTCGCGTGGTGTTATTTTAGTACGAACTCTAGGGCTGTTTGTGACACTTATAGGAATAGCCCAATAGATTGATAAGAAATAATAACTTTGAGATGGTTTTGTACCCTACAAGCAATTTAATCTTATGTTCTCCGTGATAGGAACTTTGGAGTGATTCTTCGTCGCAAGTTGAGCGATTGTTATATCTACTATCCATATTACACTTGTATCATCATCTCTTTGCCGAACTAGTGCACCTATACAATTTACCATTGTATTGGGTGTGTTGGTGACACAAGAGGCTTATTATTATTTGGTTGCAGGATTGTTTGAGAGAGACCATGTTCATCCTACGCCTCCCATGGATTGATAAACCTTAGGTCATCCACTTTGCGGGAAAATTGTTGTTGTCCTCCAAAACTCTCTGCTTGGAGGCCCAACACGAGTGTACAAGAAGAAGGTTGCATAGTAGACATCAGTGACTCCATCACTTCCGCCGCGTACACGATCGACGGGAGAGCAGGCCTCCGAAACCCCGCCTCTCCGGATCCTGTACAGAAGAGGGGCTATTAGGTTTTTGGGAAGCGACTACGCGACTGCTCGCCTTCGTTCTACCGTCGCCGTCTATGTTTGTGCCGCCCTCGTCATCACCATGTCCACCACCGCCGAACGTGCCACCGCCGAGAAACTTGAAGTCGACAAGACGGTCGTCGAGCATGTCGCTGCTGCCACTGCCGCTGCGGCTACTGCCTGGCCCATTGGAGGGTATAACTTGTTTATCCCGCTCCCATTTATTACTATCTTAGCCATACTAGTGTTATGCGTAGATGTATCTACTTTTAGCGTAGTATTTGCTTTCGGAAACCAATATCATCATGATGTTAATGTTGTCAGTGCCATGCTAGTGATTTATTCATGGATTAAATTAGTCGAAAATTTACCTATTTATTCAGTAATCCAAAAACCTAATTTGTGTAGGAATTTTTTAGCTAGTAGCTTTGCCACAGCAGTGAAAACGGATAAGTTCACTGGTGCATTTTTTAAGAGTTGGCAGACAAAGACCACCTTATGGCTCACGGCTATGAATGTGTTCTGGGTCACTGGTGTCCCTTCGGGAACAATTGCTCCTGAACAAGAGGAGGCGTTAAAGGAAGCCACCATCATGTTCCTCGGAGCAGTTCTTAGCGTGATCAGAGATAAGTTGGTCTACGCATATTTACATGTGCATGTTGCCAAGGACTTCTGGCAGGCGCTCGAATCTAAGTTCGGGGCCACCGATGCTGGGAGCGAAATTTATATTATAGAGCAGTTCCACGATTACAAGATGGTTGAAAAGCGTCATGTACTGGAGCAGGCTCATAAGATAATATGCATCGTTAAGGAGCTTGAGCTTCTTAAGTGCGAGTTATCGGGCAAGTTTGTCGCGGGCTGCATAATCGGTAAGCTCCCTAATTCATGGAGGAACTTTGCTACCACTCTGAAACATCAGAGGCATGAATTCTCAATGGAGGATGTCATTGGCCATCTGAGTGTTGAGTAGAACTCGAGAGCAAAGGACTCGAACGGGAAAGCGGTCGAAGGAACTTTTGTCGCCAACATGGTGAACCAGAGGTACTTCAACTCCCACAAGTCTAAGGGAAAGAATGATGTCCAACACAATACTGACTTTAAGAAGAAAGGCAAGAAGACCTTCAAGAAGAACTAGAAGGATGATGGTTGCTTTACTTGTGATTCAGTTGAACATTGGGCTAACAAGTGCCCAAACAAGTACAACAAGCCATGACAGGACTCCAAGTTTGTCAACATGACTATGGGCAACAATGAGAATGGTGCATCTGGGTGTGGTAATTTGTTTATTGTTTTTCCAGTGTTTCAGCCCACCGATTGGTGGGTGGACACATGTGCAGGTGTTCATGTGTCTGCTGACATTTCATTGTTTTCTTCTTACCATGTCACAGGCCGCGGGTTTGTATTGATGGGGAATGGCATGAGTACATCTGTTCATGGTGGTGGCACGGTCGATCTGAAGTTTACTTCGGGAAGGATCGTGTCGCTGAAGGACGTGCAGCATGTCCCCGCCATCAAGAAGATCCTCGTTAGTGGCTCCCTTCTATCTAGAGAAGGGTTTAAGTTGGTCTTCGAGTCTAATAAATTAGTTATTACTAAATATGGACTATTTGTTGGAAAAGGTTATGAGAGTGTAGGCATGTTCTGCCTTTCCCTCGTAGTTTTTGTAATAAAGTCGTGAACCATATTCATTCTAATGTTAGTGAATCTGAAGTTTGGCATTCACGTCTTTGTCCCAGTAGTTTCGGTATTATGACGTGGCTAGCTAAGCTGGATTTTATCCCGAGTTTCACTTTAGCCAAAGGTTCTAAGTTCCTTTCATGTGTGCAAGCTAAGCAACCTCGTAAGCCTCACAAGGCTGCGAGGAGAGACATTTGGCACCATTAGAACTCATACATTCTGATCTTTGTGAGATGAATGGTGTGCTGACTAAAAGTGGAAAGAAATACTTCATGACATTGATAGATGATTCCACTAGATATTGCTATGTGTATCTGTTAAATACTAAAGAAGAGGCTCTACACTACTTTAAAATCTATAAGGCAGAAGGTGGGAATCAACTTCAAAAGAAAATTAAACGAGTTTGATCAGATCATGGTGGAGAGTACTTCTCGAGTGAGCTTGATTCTTTTTGTGCGGAACACATCATTGTTCATGAGAGGACGCCTCCCTATTCACCCCAGTCAAACGGGGTTGCTGAGCAGAAAAACTTTACTCTAACTGATTTGGTTAATGCCATGTTAGATACATCGGGTTTATCCAAGGCATGGTGGGGGGAGGCTATATTGATGGCATGGCATGTCATAAATAAAGTTCTGACAAAGGATAATGAGATAACTCCCTATGAGAAATGGGCGAAGAGAAGGACAACTCTCTTGTACTTGCGTACTTGGGGCTGTTTGGCGAAAGTCAATGTGCCTATCCCCAAAAAGCTTAAGCTTGGACCAAAGACAGTGGACTGCGTTAATTTGGGATACGCTAAGAATAGCGTTGGCTATAGATTTCTAGTAGTGAAATCTGAGTTACCTGATCAAAAGGTCGGTACAATTATGGAGTCTAAGGATGCTACATTCTTCGAGGTTTTTTTCCTATGAGAGATATGCAAATCACTTATAGACAGGAATCTGAGGAGACTCCTGAGCCTGCCATTCCTATGGAACATTATGAACAAACACATGATGAAAATCCTTAGGAGGATGACGAGGAAACCATTAGTAGGGGCAAGATACAAAGGACTGCAAATAATTTTGGTGATGATTTCTTCTTGTACCTCGTGGACGATACTCCCACTTCCATTTTAGAAGTGTATGCCTCTCTAGAAGCTGACTACTAGAAGGATGCGCTTTGTAGCGAGATGGATTCCATCATTGCTAATGGGACATGGGAGATCACTGGACGTCCATATGGTTGCAAACTGCTGGGATGTAAGTGTTCAAAAAGAAGCTTAGGCTTGATGGTACAATTGAAAATTACAAGGCTAGGCTTGTGGCCAAGGGCTATGACCAGAAAAAGAGGAAGATTTCTTCGATACTTGTTCACATGTGGCCAGACTTACCACCATTCGAGTATTACTCTCGTTGGGGGCCTTGCATGGTCTTCTCATCCACCAGATGGATGTTAAGATGGCTTTCCTGAATGTAGAGCTACACGAGGAAATCTACATGCAACAACCAGATGGCTTTGTGATAGATCGTCAGGAAGGAAAAGTGTGTAGGTTGCTGAAATCTTTATATGGTCTGAAACAAGCACCTAAGAAATGACATGATAAGTTTAATAAAACTCTAACATATGTTGGCTTCGTTGTTAATGAAGCTAGCAAATGTGTATACTATCGCCATGGTGGGGGCGAAGGAGTTATACTGTGCTTGTATGTTGATGACATACTGATATTCAGAACAAATCTCAAAGTCATTGAGGTGGTCAAGTCATTTCTATCTCAGAACTTTGAGATGAAAGACCTTGGTGTGGCTGATGTTATCTTAAACAACAAAGCTACTGAGAGAAAATGGTGGGATTACACTTCTGCAATCCCATTATGTTGAGAAGATGTTGAGCCATTTTGGATATTCAGACTGCACGTCACCTCAAACACCATATGATCCTAGCGTGTTGATTCAAAAGTTTGAAGGCACTGCTAAAGATCAATTGAGATACTCTCAAATCATTGGTTCACTCATGTACCTAGCGAGCGCAACGAGGCCTGAAATTGCATTTGCTATGAGCAAACTGAGACGATTTGTTTCCAAATTGGGTGATGTACACTGGCATGATGTTGAAAGAGTTATGCGCTATCTGAAAGGTACTATGAACTATGGACTTCACTATAACGGATACCTATCGATACATGAAGGGTATAGATGTCGCCACTGTTCAAGATATCTTCCGATATGCCGATAAATCGGGCGATTTGTCGCTTACCGCTGTCAGGCCGATAAGATAAGTCGGCCGATAAATGAGCCGATATGGCGATAAATTGGCCGATATGCCGATAAACTGGCCGATTTACCCTTTATCATGGGTCGACCGATAAGTTCCCGATAAGCGATATCCCCAACATTGGATGTCGGTACGAAACGACACCTATGGGATCACTGGAATCCTGATACGTCCAAAACGTATCTATAATTTCTGCTTGCTCCATGCTTCTTTTGTGTGATATTGCTAGGATATTGATGCTCTTCCATACACTTTTGATCATATTTGGACTAACCTATTAACTCAGTGCACCACAGTGCCAGTTCCTGTTTTCTGCTGTTTTTCTATTTCAGGTTTCCCCCATATTAAAAGTGCTCCAAAAATTCCAGGAAAAATCAGCGTACAGGAAGCTTCGCGAAGAACCAAAGATGGGCCAGAGGGGAGCCAGGGGAAGCCCAGGTGGCCACCTGGCGCGGCCCCACCCCTAGCCGCGCCAGGGGGGCGCTTGGGGCCCCTGCTCCGCCTCTGGGTGCCCCCCTTCGCCTATATATCCCTCTCGTCCCGAAACCCTCGAGGACAGAACCCTTTTTCGCGATCTCGCCTCTGTTCCGCCGCCGCAGCGCTTCCAAGATCGGGAGCATCAGGAGAACTCTTCCCGACACCCTGCCGGAGGGGAGAACCACCACCGGGAGCTTCTCCACCACCATGGACGCTTCCCGGATGAGTCGTGAGTAGTCCACCTTGGACCATGGGTCCATGATCGGTAGCTATGTGATGTTCTCCTCCCCTCTTTGCTCTTCATGGTTTAGACCTCGTGAGCTGCCCTACATGATCGAGGCACATACGTAATCTTTCTGCTGTTGCTTTGCTGAGTTTGCTAGGATCTGATGGATTATGAGACTATGTTCAGATTGTGTTTGAGTAATATATTTGATTCACCTCTTTTATCTCTTTGTTCTTGAGTAATTCTTGCATGTTCTCCGTTGCTGTTTATTGCTTTGGCCAAGTAGTAGGTAGTAACTCCAAGAGGGAGCGTTATGCTTGATTGTGGGTTCATGCCCCCTGATGACTAGCTTGAGTGACAGAAACATGAGTCTAGGGGATGTGATGTTGCCACAAGGGAGAAAACAACGGTGCTTGTACTTGCGGGTGCAAGGATTGTTTACTTTACGCAAAGTTCTTTTAATGCAGTTGTTTGTTTCTTTGAGTTTACACTTTGGGTGGGATTCGCAACTTAATACCAGCGAGATGTTCTGGATAGATATCTCAAGGTGGATGATTAGTAGTAGATGCAGATGGATTTCGGTCTACTTGCCTTGGCGTACCGCCCATGCTTTTGATCCTCTACCTTTCTTTGCAGCATAGTTAGCATTGGTTTGCGCACATAATCCTGTCAATTGCCCAGCTGTAATTTGTTTACCTCGCTTTGATGTTTTATCGTCTTTTGGGAGAGAGACATCACTAGTGAACATCATGGGACCCCGGTCCATATTACCACCGCTGATCACACCTTCTATTTACTTCTTGTTTTTATTTCCTAGTTGCAGTCATAGCTATCATTATTATCTCTTGTGTTTGATCCTTTGTAAACAACAAGGCCGGAGGGATTGACAACCTCTCTGTACTCGTTGGGAGCAAAGTTATATGTATCTGTGTGCAGGTCCCGTCAACCGCTAAGTTTCTGGCGCCGTTGACACCTACTTGTCGACCCTCGGAGTCTCACGGGATTCGATCCTTGGTATCTTTGCCAAGGGAAATTTGCTGCTACGCTACATCTCAACCTTCCACTTGGGGTAACCAACGAGGGGCGAGAAGCCATCAAGCAAGTTTCTGGCACCGTTGCCGGGGACTCCACTCCTCAAGATAGGGGAGTTGCACGCTATCTTTTATCTTTGCTTTTTAGTCTTGTTAGTTTACCTTTCAGTTTTTGCTTTAGTGTCCCTTACCAAAAACCACAAAAATAGTTATCTTGCTTGCTGCTGCTATGGGTTCCACCGAGAACACCAAGTTGTGTGACTTCACTAGTCATAACAACAATGACTTTATCTGCACGCCTATTGCTACACCTGCCACTTCAGCACCTTCTTATGAGATTAAACCTGCTTTAGTGAATCTAGTTATGAAAGATCAATTCTCCGGTGCTGGAGATGATGCTGCTTTGCACTTAAATAATTTTGTTGAGCTCTGTGATATGCAAAAGTACAAAGAAGTAGATGGTGAAATTGTTAAGCTTAAGCTTTTTCCTTTCTCCTTGAGAGGAGGAGCTAAAATCTGGTTTCAATCCTTGCCTAGGAATAGTATAGATTTTTGGGACAAGTGCAATGATGCCTTTATTGGGAAGTACTATCCCCCTGCTAAAATTATCCAATTAAGGAGTAACATAATGAATTTTAAACAATTGGATAATGAACACATTGCCCAAGCTTGGGAACGCATGAAATCTCTTGTCAAGAGCTGCCCTACTCATGGTTTGACTACTTGGATGGTTATCCAAACTTTTTATGCAGGCTTGAACTTTACCTCGCGGAACTTGTTAGATTCGGCTGCGAGAGGAACCTTTATGTCAACTACACTTGGTGCTGCCACGAAGCTTCTCGACGAGATGATGACCAATTATTCCCAATGGCACACCAAACGCACTCCAACAGGTAGGAAGGTAAACTCTGTCGAGGAGATTTCCTCCCTAAATGAAAAAGTTGACTTGATCATGTCTCTACTTTCCAAGCAATCTTCTATTGATCCTCATGATGTTCCTTTAAATTCTTTGATTGCTCAAGATCAAGTAGATGTGAACTTAATCTCTAGAAACAATTTCAATAACAATGCTTATAGGAGTAATTTTGGTAGCAACCCTAGACCGTTCCCCTCTAATTCCTATGGGAACAACAATGCTTGTCCTAGCACCAAGAACTCCACTTCTGAACTAGAGATTATGCTTAAAGACTTCATCACTACCCAAAAGGCCTTAAATAAGAGTGTAGAAGAAAAACTAGACAAACTAGATAATCTCTCTTTGAAGGTAGACAATTTAGCCCATGAGGTAGAGTTGCTTAAAATTAGAACTTCTCCTCTTGAGGAGAGGAAGACCACTCCTATGAATGCTATTCAAGTGCAAATTAATGAAAACATTAGGATGATGGCTAAACTTAAAGAGAGATGGGCTAGAGAAAAGAAGGAAGAAGATAGAATTAAGAGCCTTCCTACCCACCACACTGTTGCTACTATCCAAGTTGTTGAGGATATCCAAACTCTTAGCACCCAATGCACTCCTAGTCCCATTGGACCTATTAATGGTGATGCTATGACCTCAACCGTAGAAGAAGAAACTCCTATAACCATAGAAGCTACCAAACAAGTGAGCCTAAAGGACACCACTACCACTTTACTTGATAGTAGTGACCTTGATTTTGATAATTGCACCCTTTCTGAAGTTATTGGTTTTCTTCACAAGATGTCTAGAGATCCCCACACTAGCACACTTAATCTTGCCTTCATGGAGCATATCACTAATGCTCTTATCAAAGCTAGGGAGGAGAAGCTTAGGGTAGAAGCCTCCATACCTAGAAAGCTAGAAGATAGTTGGGATCCTATGATTAAAATTAAGTTGAATAACTTCTCTTGCTATGCTTTATGTGATGTTGGAGCTAGTACCTCCGTTATGCCCAAAAGAATGTATGATATGTTTGAATTGAAACCTTTTGATCCTTGTTCTTTTGGTGTTCGTCTTATTGATTCTTCCGTAAAGAAACCTTTGGGGAAGATCGACGATGTTCTTATCATTGTCAATGACAATTATGTTCCCGTTGATTTTACTATTATGGATATTGAATGTGAACCTTCATGTCCAATTATTTTGGGACGTCCTTTTCTTCGCACCGTTGGTGCTATCATTGACATGAAAGAGGGGAATATAAAATTCCAATTCCTTCTCAAGAAAGGGATGGAACACTTCCCTAGAAAGAAGATTAAGTTGCCTTTTGAGTCCGTTACACGGGCTAGCTATTCTCTTACTCTTGATAAGACTTGATCTTCTCTTTTTGCATCATGCATAGCTTAAAGGCATAAAAGAAAGCGCTTTTGGGAGGCAGCCCACAACAAATTAGGTTTTATTTTGCTTTTGTTGTGTCTTTATGTTTGTTACTACAGTAGCATCATCATTGTATCTTTTCTTTTCAGCTTTGTGCCAAGTTTAGCCTCTGATTGCAAGAAAGTTCAAAAGTTGTGACGTGCTGTCCAGAAAACAGATTCTGTCCTTGGACAGAAAAATTCGAATAAAATCACCAGATCTGAATTTTTGATCTGAATTTTTTTTACAGCGTGCTCTATACAATTGGCTTTCGAGCGTCTGTTCTGAGTTTTTTGATTTGAGTTGCAGAAGTGCCCCGAAAAATTTATTTACTAACTGCTGGTCAGTTTTTCACAGATTATGTCCTGTTTTGCCTTTTCTTCGTTTTGCAAACCTTGAGCTTGCTTTTTCTTTGCAAAAACCTTTTGGCAATCTTGAGAAACAGTAGCTCTTCAAGATTATCTTTATTTCCAGTAGGGAAAAATTATTTTATTGTGGGTACTAACCTCGCTTATCAGATTAAGATGAGTTATGTATGAAGGGAGTTTTCAAGTGTGCGAGGGAAGATGATAAAAGAAGATTCAGGAGGGTCAAACGCTCAAGCTTGGGGATGCCCCCGTGCACCCCCAAGAAATATTCAAGAAGACTCAAGCGTCTAAGCTTGGGGATGCCCCCATGCATCCCCTTCTCCATCAACAATTATCAGTTCGTCTTTCGTTCCACTATATTTTTTCACTTCATGTGTTATGTGCTATGCTTGGAGCGTCTTGCTCTTAGTTTCTTTTTTTTAGTTTTATTTAGCTTTGCTTGCTGTTCATAACAAATTAGAACCCAGCTTTCTTTGTGTGGGAGAGAAACACGCTCCACTTCAACCTAGAACACAACATAGGATTTTCATGCTTATCTTTGATGTGTGTGTTCTTTGTCTTTCCATAGCTGCTGTCATGTTTAGCTCTTAGTTTTCATGCTTTTCTTTTTAAAGAGCTTTTGTTTAGTTGGTTGCTGAACTCTCTTGAGTTTTCATGTTTATCTTGTTAAGAGAGTTTGCCTGTTGCACTGAGTTGTGTGTCTTAACTCAAAGTAGGTAATTGAGGTTGCTATTTAATTTTAGTAGTAACTTGCAATAGTTTTGAGGTATTGCCATGAGTAATGTCTGAACTTTTGGTGTCAAGAGCTTTAGCCTATTAGTGATAGATGTCGTATTTTGGGCAATCCGTGTTTATTTTCGAAAACCTACAAAATAGTTGAGAACTTTAGCTACTAGATGGATCACTAATCTTTGGAGGGATCGAATATTAGAGTACACTCACGTACCATGAGTCGAGGATGCGCAAGGATAACCAAACCCCCATACACTCCTCCTTGGGGTACTTGTCTCTTTGTGAACCTCCTAATTAGATTGAGAGTTACCGATAATAAGTGCATGAGTTCTTCGGACTAATGTGAGTATTCGAAAGTTGACACTTCCACCTAGCCATATTTTTCTAGCCTCTTCGGTACCGTGCATTGCCCTTTCTCACCTCGAGAGTCGGCGCATACTTCGCCGGTGCATCCAAATCCTTGGCACGATACGCTCTGTCATCATAAGCCTCATTATATCCTTCCTCAAAACAGCCACCATACCTACCTATCAAGGCATTTCCATAGCCTTTCCGAGATACATTGCCATGCAACATCCATCTTCTCATGACTTGATCTTCATGTCATACATGCTTTTTGCTTGATCGATGAGCCGCATGCTAGTTGGGCCTTGCCCTAATCATTGCTACATGACGCGCTAGTATCATTGCATATCCTGCTACACTGGCAGAGGCATATATTTGCATACATCATGATAGTTTCATTTTCTTTATGTTGAGTACTTTTGTAAAGTGTGAAAGATCTTCTATACTTCTTGTAATAAATAGAGTGTTGCCCCTAAAGTGAGGAAAAGATCCCAAAGAGGACAAAATCAAAAGATCCCAAAGAGGACAAATGAGAGTTAAATAGAAAGAGCCATTGAGGCCACAAAAAAATAAAAAAAATAGAAAAAAGAGAAAAAGAAATAAAAAGAGAGAAGGGGGCACACTACTATTCCTTTTGAGAGATCCACACTCGTACTCCATCTTATACCTTGTACTCCATAGAGATTATCATTCATGCATATAGCTATGTGGGGACCTTCACACTATAGAACTTGGCTTGTATATTCCAATGACGAGCCTCCTCAAAAGAGCTCTAGGTCTTCTTGAGCAAGCAAGTTGGATGCACCCCCACTAGTTCCATTGGAGAGCTTACCTTAGCTCATATGTGCATCCGTTGCATGGCAATCCCTACTCCTCACATCATATCTATCATTTGGCTTTCTCTCGCCTATGATTGTCCTCATTGATGTGAGCCTTTCACACCTTTTTTGTCTTCCCCCTTCATCATTTTTCTCTCTTTGCCATCCTAAGTGTCAACTTTCTTGCTTACGCTCATCCATTGCATGAGTGCTCAAAATATCGAAAGGGAGTGGATCTTTTTGACTTGTACCTGGCTGGTGGTCTGGGGATGAGTCAAGATAAGATTCCAAAGAAGACGAAGTGTGAAACTTTAGTAGATTAAGTTCTCAACAATACAAAAACTATGTTTTACTCTCTCGTATATCCCTATCCCCTTTCTTGCACGCAAACACCATTTGGAGACATTCGAGTCACGGACAGCGAGAGCTCTTGCACCTTTATGTTCTTATGTTGCTTGTTACAATGCTAATATAGACTCTTGCTTGTTATGACTTGAATTGAATTACATGCCTTGATTGCTTTACTTAAAAGTTCTTATATGGTTGATAGCATGTCACCACAGAAATTATGCTTGTTATCATTTACCTACTCGAGGACGAGCAGGAATTAAGCTTGGGGATATTGATACGTCCAAAACGTATCTATAATTTCTGCTTGCTCCATGCTTCTTTCGTGTGATATTGCTATGATATTGATGCACTTCCATGCACTTTTGATCATATTTGGACTAACCTATTAACTCAGTGCACCATAGTGCCAGTTCCTGTTTTCTGCTGTTTTTCTATTTCAGGTTTCCCCCATATTAAAAGTGCTCCAATAATTCCAGGAAAAATATAGGAAAAATCAGCGTACAGGAAGCTTCGCGAAGAACCAAAGATGGGCCAGAGGGGAGCCAGGGGAGGCCCAGGCGGCCACCTGGCGCGGCCCCACTCCTGGCCGCGCCAGGGGGGCGCCTGGGGCCCCTGCTCCGCCTCTGGCTGCCCCCCTTCGCATATATATCCCTCTCATCCCGAAACCCTCGAGGACAGAACCCTTTTTCGCGATCTCGCCTCTGTTCCGGCTTTGCACTTAAATAATTTTGTTGAGCTCTGTGATATGCAAAAGTACAAAGAAGATAGTTGGGAACTTATGATTAAAATTAAGTTGAATAACTTCTCTTGCTATGCTTTATGTGATGTTGGAGCTAGTACCTTCGTTATGCCCAAAAGAATGTATGATATGTTTGAATTGAAACCTTTTGATCCTTGTTCTTTTGGTGTTCGTCTTGTTTATTCTTCCGTAAAGAAACCTTTGGGGAAGATGGACGATGTTCTTATCATTGTCAATGACAATTATGTTCCCGTTGATTTTACTATTATGGATATTGAATGTGAACCTTCATGTCCAATTATTTTGGGACGTCCTTTTCTTCGCACCGTTGATGCTATCATTGACATGAAAGAGGGGAATATAAAATTCCAATTCCCTCTCAAGAAAGGGATGGAACACTTCCCTAGAAAGAATATTAAGTTGCCTTTTGAGTCCGTTATACGGGCTAGCTATTCTCTTACTCTTGATAAAACTTGATCTTCTCTTTTTGCATCATGCCTAGCTTAAAGGCATAAAAGAAAGCGTTTTTGGGTGGCAGCCCACAACGAATTAGGTTTTATTTCGCTTTTATTGTGTCTTGATGTTTGTTACTACAGTAGCATCATCATTGTATCTTTTCTTTTCAGCTTTGTGCCAAGTTTAGCCTCCGATTGCAAGAAAGTTCAAAAATTATGACGTGCTGTCCAGAAAACAGATTCTGTCCTTGGACAGAAAAATTCGAATAAAATCACCAGATCATAATTTGATCTGAATTTTTTTGACAGCATGCTCTATACAATTGGCTTTCGAGCGTCTGTTCTGAGTTTTTTGATTTGAGTTGTAGAAGTGCCCCAAAAAAATTATTTACTACCTGCTGGTCTGTTTTTCACAGATTCTGTCTTGTTTTGCCTTTTCTTCGTTTTGCAAACCTTGAGCTTGCTTTTTCTTTGCAAAAACCTTTTGGCAATCTTGAGAAACAGTAGCTCTTCAAGATTATCTTTATTTCCAGTAGGGAAAAATTATTTTATTGTGGGTACTAACCTCGCTAATCAGATTATGATGAGTTATGTATGAAGGGAGTTTTCAAGTGTGCGAGGGAAGATGATAAAAGAAGATTCAGGAGGGTCAAACGCTCAAGCTTGGGGATGCCCCCGTGCACCCCCAAGAAATATTCAAGAAGACTCAAGCGTCTAAGCTTGGGGATGCCCCCATGCATCCCCTTCTCCATCAACAATTATCAGTTCGTCTTTCGTTCCACTATATTCTTATCACTTCATGCGTTATGTGCTATGCTTGGAGCGTCTTGCTCTTAGTTTCTTTTTTTTAGTTTTCTTTAGCTTTGCTTGCTGTTCATAACAAGTTAGAACCTAGCTTTCTTTGTGTGGGAGAGAAACACGCTCCACTTCAACCTAGAACACAACATAGGATTTTCATGCTTATCTTTGCTGTGTGTGTTCTTTGTCTTTCCATAGCTGCTGTCATGTTTAGCTCTTAGTTTTCATGCTTTTCTTTTTAAAGAGCTTTTGTTTAGTTGGTTGCTGAACTCTCTTGAGTTTTCATGTTTATCTTGTTAAGAGAGTTTGCCTGTTGCACTGAGTTGTGTGTCTTAACTTAAAGTAGGTAATTGAGGTTGCTATTTAATTTTAGTAGTAACTTGCAATAGTTTTGAGGTATTGCCATGAGTAATGTCTGAACTTTTGGTGTCAAGAGCTTTAGCCTATTAGTGATAGATGTCGTATTTTGGGCAATCCGTGTTTATTATCGAAAACCTACAAAATAGTTGAGAACTTTAGCTACTAGATGGATCACTAATCTTTGGAGGGATCGAATATTAGAGTACACTCACGTACCATGAGTCGAGGATGCGCAAGGATAACCAAACCCCCATACACTCCTCCTCGGGGTACTTGTCTCTTTGTGAACCTCCTAATTAGATTGAGAGTTACCGATAATAAGTGCATGAGTTCTTCGGACTAATGTGAGTATTCGAAAGTTGACACTTCCACCTAGCCATATTTTTCTAGCCTCTTCGGTACCGTGCATTGCCCTTTCTCACCTCGAGAGTTGGCGCATACTTCGCCGGTGCATCCAAATCCTTGGCACGATACGCTCTGTCATCATAAGCCTCATTATATCCTTCCTCAAAACAGCCACCATACCTACCTATCAAGGCATTCCCATAGCCTTTCCGAGATACATTGCCATGCAACATCCATCTTCTCATGACCTGATCTTCATGTCATACATGCCTTTTGCTTGATCGATGAGCCGCATGCTAGTTGGGCCTTGCCCTAATCATTGCTACATGACGCGCTAGTATCATTGCATATCCTGCTACACTGGCAGGGGCATACATTTGCATACATCATGATAGTTTCATCTTCTTTATGTTGAGTACTTTTGTAAAGTGTGAAAGATCTTCTATACTTCTTGTAATACATAGAGTGTTGCCCCTAAAGTGAGGAAAAGATCCCAAAGAGGACAAAATCAAAAGATCACAAAGAGGACAAATGAGAGTTAAATAGAAAGAGCCATTGAGGCCACAAAAAATAAAAAAAATAGAAAAAAAGAGAAAAAGAAATAAAAAGAGAGAAGGGGGCACACTACTATTCCTTTTGAGAGATCCACACTCGTACTTGTCTTATACCTTGTACTCCATAGAGATTATCATTCATGCATATAGCTATGTGGGGACCTTCACACAATAGAACTTGGCTTGTATATTCCAATGATGAGCCTCCTCAAAAGAGCTCTAGGTCTTCTTGAGCGAGCAAGTTGGATGCACCCCCACTAGTTCCATTGGAGGGCTTACCTTAGCTCATATGTGCATCCGTTGCATGGCAATCCCTACTCCTCACATCATATCTATCATTTGGCTTTCTCTCGCCTATGATTGTCCTCATTGAAGTGAGCCTTTCACACCTTTTTTGTCTTCCCCCTTCATCATTTTTCTCTCTTTGCCATCCTAAGTGTCAACTTTCTTGCTTACGCTCATCCATTCCATGAGTGCTCAAAATATCGAAAGGGAGTGGATCATTTTGACTTGTACCTGGCTAGTGGTCTGGGGATGAGTCAAGATAAGATTCCAAAGAAGACCAAGTATGAAACTTTAGTAGATTAAGTTCTCAACAATACAAAAACTATGTTTTACTCTCTCGTATATCCCTATCCCCTTTCTTGCACGCAAACACCATTTGGAGACATTCGAGTCACGGACAGCGAGAGCTCTTGCACCTTTATGTTCTTATGTTGCTTGTTACAATGCTAATATAGACTCTTGCTTGTTATGACTTGAATTGAATTACATGCCTTGATTGCTTTACTTAAAAAGTTCTTATATGGTTGGTACCATGTCACCATAGAAATTATGCTTGTTATCATTTACCTACTCGAGGACGAGCAGGAATTAAGCTTGGGGATGTTGATACGTCCAAAACGTATCTATAATTTCTGCGTGCTCCATGCTTCTTTTGTGTGATATCGCAATGATATTGATGCACTTCCATACACTTTTGATCATATTTGGACTAACCTATTAACTCAGTGCACCACAGTGCCAGTTCCTGTTTTATGCTGTTTTTCTATTTCTGGTTTCCCCCATATTAAAAGTGCTCCAAAAATTCCAGGAAAAATCAGCGTACAGGAAGCTTCGCGAAGAACGAAAGATGGGCCAGAGCGGAGCCAGGGGAGGCCCAGGCGGCCACCTGGCGCGGCCCCACCCCTGGCCGCGCCAGGGGGGCGCCTGGGGCCCCTGCTCCGCCTCTGGCTGCCCCCCTTTGCCTATATATCCCTCTCGTCCCGAAACCCTCGAGGATAGAACCCTTTTTCACGATCTCGCCTCTGTTCCGCCACCGCAGCGCTTCCAAGATCGGGAGCATCAGGAGAACTCTTCCCGGCACCCTGCCGGAGGGGAGAACCACCACCGGGAGCTTCTCCACCACCATGGACGCTTCCCGGATGAGTCGTGAGTAGTCCACCTTGGACCATGGGTCCATGATCAGTAGCTATGTGATGTTCTCCTCCCCTCTTTGCTCTTCATGGTTTAGACCTCGTGAGCTGCCGTACACGATCGAGGCACATATGTAATCTTTCTACTGTTGCTTTGCTGAGTTTGCTGGGATCTGATGGATTATGAGACTATGTTCAGATTGTGTTTGAGTAATATATTTGATTCACCTCTTTTATATCTTTGTTCTTGAGTAATTCTTGCATGTTCTCCGTTGCTGTTTATTGCTTTGGCCAAGTAGTAGGTAGTAACTCCAAGAGGGAGCGTTATGCTTGATTGTGAGTTCATGCCCCCTGATGACTAGCTTGAGTGACAAAAACATGAGTCTAGGGGATGTGCTGTTGCCACAAGGGAGAAAACAACGGTGCTTGTACTTGCGGGTGCAAGGATTGTTTACTTTGCGCAAAGTTCTTTTAATGCAGTTGTCTGTTGCTTTGAGTTTGCACTTTGGGTGGGACTCGCAACTTAATACCAGCGAGATGTTCTGGATAGATATCTCAAGGTGGATGATTAGTAGTAGATGCAGATGGATTTCGGTCTACTTGCCTTGGCGTACCGCCCATGCTTTTGAGCCTCTACCTTTCTTTGCAGCATAGTTAGCATTGGTTTGTGCACATAATCATGTCAATTGCCCAGCTGTAATTTGTTTACCTCGCTTTGCTGCTTTATCGTCTTTTTGGAGAGAGACATCACTAGTGAACATCATGGGACCCCAGTCCATATTACCACCGCTGATCACACCTACTATTTACTTCCTGTTTTTATTTCCTAGTTGCAGTCATAGCTATCATTATTATCTCTTGTGTTTGATCCTTTGTAAACAACAAGGCCGGAGGGATTGACAACCTCTCTGTACTCGTTGGGAGCAAAGTTATCTGTATCTGTGTGCAGGTCCCGTCAACCGCTAAGTTTCTGGCGCCGTTGACACCTACTTGTCGACCCTCGGAGTCTCACGGGATTCGATCCTTGGTATCTTTGCCAAGGGAAATTTGCCGCTACACTACATCTCAACCTTCCACTTGGGGTAACCAACGAGGGGCGAGAAGCCATCAAATCCCTTCTACGGTTGACGGGCGTGAGGTTGTGCAAAGAGCGGGTCTAAGAGTCGGTACAAAGATCGTTTACCCAGGTTCGGGCCGCGAGAATGCGTAATACCCTAGTCCTGCTTTGGTGTATATTCGAGTGTTCTTGGGTTCTTGAACTAGCTACGGTGTACGTCCAGCTCCCAAGGATCTGAATCCTCCTCCAGTATGTCGTGGGCCTCCTTTTATAGTCCAAAGGGGCTGCCACAGTGGCACACAGGAGTTGGAAAGGTGCACAGTGCACAAGCTTATCTCATGCCATAACGGGACAAGACGCATTAAAGTCGCTACTTAGGTAATTACTCGCTTTATCGGGGACGGAAATGAGGCTCGTCCGTCCGTAGCTGCTCCGTCTGGTTGCGACGCACGTCCAGGCCAGCGGGGCGGGCAGCTGAGGTGGCGATGTGGTAGGGTCTTCACGAAGATCTGCATGCCACTACGCGGGTGCTTGACTAGCTGGACCAGGAACCACGTACCACCACGTGGGTACCTGCTTGGGCTAGTGGGTCGGCCGCTGAGCAGGGGCGACAACGGGGCGGCAAGGGCTTGTCGTGGTCTTGTGTCTATTCCCGGCAAGGGTCTTGCCGGGGCCTCCATGAGTGTCCTCGGCAAGAGGCTTGCCGGGGCTTTGGTGAGCGTCCTCGCCAAGAGGCTTGCTGGGGCTTTGGGGTGTCTTTGGTGAGGAGCCTTGTCGGGGCCTCGTGGGCATCCTCGACAAGGGGCCTTGTGATTGCCTTGTCGTCTGGTTCTCATCTCGTGAGCCATAGACCTTTGTCTTCACAAAGATCTGCATGCCATCACGTGGGTGCTTCCCGAGCCTTGGTTCCAATGATGTCGATGATGTTGGAGCTCCTAGGCTCAAGGGTGGCTGCAACGGAGGCGTTTGGGTGAATCTCCCCGGCAAGGGTTCTTGCTGGGGGCGTGCAGGCCACCCCAAGAAGAGTCCTTGTCGGGGGAGAGCATGTCTTCTTTCTTGGTCTTCTTGTGCCACCGTCTTGGTGTTGTTCTGGTAACTTTGTGTCTCTGGCTTCCCTCCTCTGCTTTTTTATGTGTGGTCATAGGCGTGGCTCTGACTGCCCGTGCACAAGTAAGGGGTATAAAAGAGCGCCCTACTTTTGTACACCGACAGGAGCCCTCGGGCCTGGGCCATTCATAAGCGCAATGCGTTGTTGGGCTAGGCCCATAACGATGTGTGGGCAGTAGGGTTGGATTCTTTTTACCGCAGTAACTCCCCCAGTGGTTGTGCTTCCCCACGATTTGCACTGACATGGGGGTCGTGCGTGGGGCGGTTGCTGCACGCTGGTGTCATGACGTAGTAAATGGTAAAGGGGGCAGCCGCGCCTTCCCCATAAAAATGGGAAAAACCGCAGGCACGCCGCTCATTTACCTCCTGCGCTCCTCCAATCTCGGGTTCGCCGTTCCTCTACTTCTTCTCCAAGTGAAAAGCCAAAGCTCTTGCCTCCGCTCACCTCCGCCGTGCTTCTCTTTGCCTCGGATTCCTCTCTTCTTCCCTAGCCGCAATGGCACCCAAGTCCAGCAAGGGCAGGGCGGCGGTCATGGACGCGGCGGAGAAGGAGCTACTGGAGAGTGAGTTGGCGGTGCTTCAGATGAAGCACAACTACTTCCCTCCGACGGTCGACGCGGTCCTTCTCAAGGATTACTTCCAGCCCCTGTGGGGGTGCAAGACGACGGGGCATCCAGCCACACACGTCATCCCTGCTCAATTCGCAGAGGCCGGCCCGAACCGGTATCCCTTCTTCGTCGACTACTTCTATTATGGCCTATGTCCTCCTTTCTCCGATTTCTTCAATGATATCATACATACCTAAGGCTTCCATCTTCTCGATTTCATGCCGAACGCCATAGCGAGCATGGCTTTCTTCGCCCACCTCTGCGAGGGTTTCGCCGGGGTGGTTCCCAGCACGGCGCTCTTCCTCCACTACTTCTTCCCCCGCATCCAGGGGGCGCCATCTCCGGCTGTGTCACCTGGATTCCACGGTCCCAGGAGAAAGGCACGTATCCGGACGGCATGCAGATGGAGAGGTGGGATGAGTGGAGGAGCCGGTGGTTGTGGATTAAGGAGGAGGACCCACCAGAATTCTGTCGAGTTCGTCAGAGCCCGCCGGTCCTCCACAAGGACTGGGGGTATGTTGACGCCAACGATAAGAAGCTCTCGATCGCCACCACTAGGATCCACCGCCTTGCTCAGGCTGGGCTCACCCTCGAGATGATTGGGGCCGATTTCATCCGCCGCCGAATCGCGCTGCTGCACAACAAAGGGAGGCCGGCTTGCCTTTTCCAGAACGTGGCCGACGTCATGAGGCTCCGCCCCGGTCTGAAGCACAACTTCACGGTGATGGAGAACGCTCATCTCTGTCAAAGGCTCTTCCATCTTGACGTGGACTGCGACGGCAGGGCCGAGAGGACCGGCAAGGACGCCAAGACCGGCAAGGCCGTCAAGGGGCCCCTGCTTGGGTTGCCGACGGGAGTGGTCCCGCTGAGTAACAACTCTTGTCAGTCTGCCATCATCCCTATGATGCCGGATTTCAACGCACACGGCATCAACCCGGCCTGGGTCGAGCCGCCGGCGGATCGGGTGCAGGAGTTCTTTGACATTTTGTCGGAGAGGCGTGTCCGCGAAGAGCCGGTGCTCGTCCATGACACCACCCAGGCGGAACTAGATTACATTGCCGCCAGGGCGGCGGAGGCGGCGATTGTCCTGGAGGACGGCAGCGCCGGCCATGTGGAGGACGAGGCCAACGTGGCCACCGAGGAGGAGGAGCTCGTCGGGTGGGTGAAGTCTGCCGGGGAGGCCAGCCATGCTGGCGTCGATGCCGACGCTCCCCTTGTCGAAGATGTGGTCGAGGAGTAGACCGATGAGGAGGCCAAGGCCGCCAACCCTCCTACCACGGGGAGGCGGCGCGTCCTGCGGCGGGCCGGCTCGGGCGAGCCGGTCCGACCCGGCAGCATCGTGCGATGGCAGCAGCCCCCGGAGTAGCTTGTGCGCGAGACGAGGTCGATGGCGGCCACGGCGGAGAGGAAGGCGGGGAAGACCGTGGTGACGAAGAGGACGGCAGCTGCCTCCTCTTCGTCCAGACGTGGCCAGACCCCATCTCCTTCTCCCCCTCTCACCGATGTCGTCATGGACGTCGACTTTGATCTTGGGTCTCTTAGCCCAAGGAGGAAGAAGAGGAAGCCAGAGGAGGAGGAGGAGACGGAGGATGAGTATGTATTTCACCCCTCACATTATCTCCTGACTCCATTTCTGCATTATGACTCTTTGATCCAATGTTGTCTTCGTAGGGATATGGTGACGCTGGCCTAGAGGGCGGCGAAGAGGGCCAGGGCGTCGTCCGCCGATAAGCCCCCGGCGGGTACCTCAGGCATGCCGCTGGTGGTGGAGAGCAGCCCAAACAAAAGCCCCTAGCGTAAGTCCACTATTTACTCTTCCATGGCTGAACACCGGGGCGTGAATTCTTGATGCTGACCTTGTCGGGTTTGTAGGTGTGGAACGGTGGCAGGAGGGCCCGCAGGGGGCCACCCCTAACACGCCTCCCCCCTCCACTACACCGCCCCGAGGGGCGTCTCTGGCAAGGGCACCGACCACCGAGCCCATGCCCATGGAGGAGGAGGAGAGGAACTTGAGCGCCCGTGACTCTTCCCCGGCAACGATCGTTGGCGGGGAGAGCGCCACTCCTTCCCAGCCTAGTACGATTAATTTGCTTGTTCTCTATAAGTTGGGCTTCGACTTTGGCCTTGCCTCACTCTTTCTCTTGATTTTTTTAGACCCTCCCTCGACGGACCGGGCAGATGTCGAGCCCACCACTGAGGAGGTTGCCAAGGACGCTGAGGTCGAGGCCGACAGGATTGCAGCCGAGGAGGCAGCCAAAGGGCCTGTCGGAGGGACCGGCGATGCCAGTGCTGAAGAGGCCGGCAAAGGGCCCGCCGGAGGGACCAGCGAGGCTGCTGTTGAGGAGGCCGGCAAGGGGCCCGTCGGAGGAACCGGCGAGGCTGTGATAACCCACAAGTGTAGGGGATTCCAATAGTTTTCGAGGGTAAAGTATTCAACCCAAATTTATTGATTCGACAGAAAGGGAGCCAAAGAATACTCTTAAGTATTAGCAGCTGAGTTGTCAATTCAACCACACCTAGAAACTTAGTATCTACAGCAAGGTAGTTTAGTAGCAAAGTAATATGGAAATAGCGGTAACAACAATAAAAGTAACAATAATGTTTTTGTAACAGTAGCAGCGGAAAAGTAAATTAGGAACAAGCAATATGTGAAAAGCTCATAGGCATTGGATCGGTGATGGAGAATTATGTTGGATGTGATTCCTCATGTAATAGTTATAACCTAGGGTGACACAGAACTAGCTCCAGTTCATCAATGTAATGTAGGCATGTATTCTGAATATAGTCATACGTGCTTATGGAAAAGAACTTGCATGACATCTTTTGTCCTACCCTCCAGTGGCAGCGGGGTCCTAGTGGAAACTAGGATATTAAGGCCTCCTTTTAATAGAGTACCGGACCAAAGCATTAACACATAGTGAATACATGAACTCCTCAAACTACGGTCATCATCGGGAGTGGTCCCAATTGTTGTCACTTCGAGGTTGCCGGATCATAACACATAGTAGGTGACTATTGACTTGCAAGATAGGATCAAGAACACACGTATATTCATGAAAACATAATAGGTTCAGAGCTGAAATCATGGCACTCGGGCCCTAGTGACAAGCATTAAGCATAGCAAAGTCATAGCAACATCAATCTTAGAACATAGTGGATACTAGGGATCAAACCCTAACAAAACTAACTCGATTACATGGTAAATCTCATCCAACCCATCACCATCTAGCAAGCCTACGATGGTATTACTCATGCACAGTGGTGAGCATCATGGAATTGGTGATGGAGGAAGGTTGATGATGACGATGGCGACGATCTCCACTATGCGGAGCCCCGAACGGACTCCAGATCAGCCCCCCCCCCCTGTGAGAGATTAGGGCTTGGCGGTGGCTCCGTATCGTAAAACGGGATAATTCTTCCTCTATGATTTTTTTCTCCCCGAAAGTGGATATATGGAGTCCGGGGGTATGTCGGTGGAGCAACAGGGGGCCCATGAGGCAGGGGCGCGCCTAGGGGGAAGGGGCACGCCCCCACCCTCGTGGACAGGGTGTGGGCCCCCTGGCTTGGTTCTTTCCGCAGGTATTTTTTATATATTCCAAAATAATTCTCTGTTGATTTTCAGGTCATTCCGAGAACTTATATTTCTGCACAAAAATAACACCATGGAAATTCTGCTGAAAACAGTGTCAGCCCGGGTTAGTTCTATTCAAATCATGCAAGTTAGAGTCCAGAACAAGGGCAAAAGTATTTGGAAAAGTAGATATGTTGGAGACGTATCAACTCCCCCAAGCTTAAACCTTTGCTTGTCCTCAAGCAATTCAGTTGATAAATTGAAAGTGATAAAGAAAAACTTTGACAAACTCTGTTTGCTCTTGTCGTTGTAAATATGTAAAGCCAGCATTCAAGTTTTTAGCAAAGATCATGAACTAACCACATTCACAATAACTTTCAGGTCTCATGTCTACTCATATCAATGGCATAATCAACTAGCGAGCAATAATAATAAACCTCGGATGACAACACTTTCTGAAAACAATCATAATATGGTATAACAAGATGATATCTCACTAGCCCTTTCTGAGACCGCAAAACATAAATGCAGAGCACCTTTAAAGATCAAGGACTGACTAGACATTGTAATTCATGGTAAAAGAGATCCAGTGACAATCATACTCAATGCAAATTAATAGCAATACATGCAAATGACAGAGGTGCTCTCCGACTAGTGCTTTTTTATAAGAGGATGGTGACTCAACATAAAAGTAAATAGTTAGGCCCTTCGCAGAGGGAAGCAGGGATTTGTAGAGGTGCCAGAGCTCGATTTTTTAAATAGAGATGAATAATATTTTGAGCGGTATACTCTCATTGTCAACATAGCAACCAAGAATCTCGATATCTTCCATGCTACACACATTATAGGCGGTTCCCAAACAGAATGGTAAAGTTTATACTCCCTCGACCACCAGCAAGCACACTCCACGGCTAGCCCGAAACAATGGGTACCGTCCAAACCAGCAACAACCCTGGGGGAGTTTTGCTTAATTATTATGATTTGAGCATGGGACTGGGCATCTCTGTTACGAGCCATTTTCTCGTGAATGATGAGCGGAGTCCACTCATCGTGAGAATAACCCACCTAGCATGGAAGATATAGACAGCCCTAGTTGATACATGAGCTATTCGAGCATACAAAATAGAATTTCATTTGAAGGTTTAGAGTTTGGCACATACAAATTTACTTGGAACGGTAGGTAAATACCGCATATAGGATGGTATGGTGGACTCATATGGAATAAATTTGGGGTTTATGGAAGTGGATGCACAAGCAGTACTCCCGCTTAGTACAGGTGAAGGCTAGAAAGAGACTGGGAAGCGACCAGCTAGAGAGCGACAACAGTCATGAACATGCATTAAAATTAATCAACAATGAATGCAAGCATGAGTAGGATATAAATCACCATGAACATAAATATCGTGGAGGCTATGTTGATTTTGTTTCAACTACATGCGTGAACATGTGCCAAGTTAGACCACTTGAATCGTTCAAAGGAGGATACCACCCTATCATACCACATCACAACCATTTTAATATCATGTTGGCACGCAAGATAGATCATTATAAACTCTTAGCTAATTAAGCATGGCATAAGCAGCTATGACATCTAATTGTCATTGCAAGCATGTTCCATTCATAATAAGTTGAATCAGGAATGATGAACTATCATATTTACAAAAACAAGAGAGGTCGAGTTCATACCAGCTTTTCTCATCTCAATCAATTCATCAAATATAATCATTATTGCCTTTCACTCGCACGACCGAACAGTGTGGATAATAATAATAGTGCACCTGCATTGGACTAAGATGGAATCTGCGAGCATTCAATACAAGAGAGAAGACAAAGTAATATGGCTCAAGGTTAAATTAACAATAAGCATATGAGAGCCACTAAGCATTTTCAATCATTGACTTCTACTCTTAGCCCCCAAAGAAAAGAAAAGAAACTGTTTACTCGGGAAAGCTCCCAACAAGCAAAAGAAGAACAAGAAATCTTTTTGGGTTTTCTTTTAGTTACAACTGCTACAGGCATAGAAATTAAACTAGCTAAAAACTACAACTAATTTTTTTGCTTTTCTTAAGGTTTTTCTAACACACAAGAAAAAGACTAAGAAAAAGAATTGAAACTAGCATGGATGGTACAATGAAAGAGTGTGAGAACCAACGACTAGAATAAGTGTGAACATGAATGTAATGTCGGTGAGAAATACGTACTCCCCCAAGCTTAGGCTTTTGGCCTAAGTTGGTCTATGGCCAGTACTGGCCTGACGTATATCTATAGTCGTAGTTGGGGTTGTACTGAGATGCAGCGGCTACTGCCTGGCGAGCTGCATCCTGGAGACGAGCTACTCTCATTGCCTCCTTATACTCATTTGCTTCCTTGAGGAACCACCTTGGAAGATTTTCCTATGCATTTTTCTGAAATTTTTAGTAAATCAAAATAAAAGTGAACCAAACTCAACAAGATTGGTAGCAACAACTTCTACAAGTGCCTAGAGACTATATCAAGCATTAGAACTACTTGGGACCAAAGAAATTTGACATGCAAGCTCAAGAACAAGGTCACCACAGCAGCACAAAATTGCAATAAATAAAGCACTAGAACAAAAACAAATTGGACCAATGGAGGAGTCACATACCAAGGAACAATCTCCCCAAACAGTTTTGTGAATGGAGCTTCGAGCAAGGAGATCGAAAAGTGCAGCAAGATGAGCTAGAACTCGTGCTTGAGCTGGATAGTGATTTTTTTGGGAGGAAGAAGGAGTGTGTGGGTGCATGAATAAGTGGATGGGGGCCACGTGGGGCCCATAAGGCAGGGGGCACGCCCTGTGGGGGTGGGCGCGCCCTGGACCCTCGTGGCCCGGTGATGGCTCCCCTCGTTGTGTTCTCTGTGACAAATATTCTCAAATATTCTAGAAAAAATCATATTTCATTTTCAGGGCATTTGGAGAACTTTTATTTTCGGGGTATTTTTTTATTGCACGGATTAGTCTAGAAACAGACAGAAAATAGTATTTTTGCTTTATTTAATCTAATTAACACAAAGTAAAAGGAGGGTACAGACGGTTGTGCTATCTAGATTCACCCATCTCATGCTCGTCAAAAGGAATCCATTAACAAGGTTGATCAAGTCTTGTTAATAAACTCTTTCCGAATAACATGGAACCGGAGAATTTTCGAATAACACTCGGTTACCTCAATGGGGATATGTATGTCCCCAACAATAAGAATATCATATGTTTTCTTGACAATATGAAGAGGAAATTCAAAACCTCAAATAGTAATAGTTGAAATTTTTCCAATAGAATTGATACTGTGGACCTGAGGTTGTTTCCTCGAAAAGTGTACCGTATGCTCATTACCATTGACATTGCCTTTGTTCCAATCAATAATAGCCCCTACAGTATTCAAAAAGGGTCTACCAAGGATAACAGACATACTATCGTCCTTGGGAATATCAAGGATAACAAAGTCCCTTAGGATAGTAACATTTGCAACTACAACAGGCACATCCTCACAAATACCGATAGGTATAGCAGTTGATTTATCGGCCATTTGCAAAGATATTTCAGTAGGTGTCAACTTACTCAACTCAAGTCTACGATATAAAGAGAGAGGCATAACACTAACACCGGCTCCAAGATCACATAAAGCAGTTTTAACATAGTTTCCTTTAATGGAGCAAGGTATAGTAGGTACTCCTGGATCTCCTAGTTTCTTAGGTATTCCACCCTTAAAAGTGTAATTTGCAAGCATGGTGGAAATTTCTACTTCAGGTATCTTTCTTTTGTTGGTAATAATATCTTTCATATATATAGCATGAGGATTTGTTTTAAGCATATCAGTCGAACGCATACGCAAAAAGATAGGTCTAATCATTTCAACAAAGCGCTCAAAATCGTCATCATCCTTTTTCTTGGATGGTTTGGGAGGAAAAGGCATGGGTTTCTAAACCCATGGTTCTCTTTCCTTATCGTTCTTCCTAGCAACAAAGTCTCCCTTATCATAACGATGATTCTTTGATTGTGGGTTATCAAGATCAACAGCAGGTTCAATCTCTACATCATTATCATTGCTAGGTTGAGCTTCATCATTAACATTATCACTAGGCTCATGTTCATTACCAGATTGTGTCTCAGCATCAGAAACAGAGATATCATTGGGATTCTCAGGTGTTTCAGCTACAGGTTCACTAGAAGCATGCAAAGTCCTATCATTTTTCTTTTTCTTCTTCTTAGAAGAACTAGGTGCATCTAAATTAGTCCTCTGAGAATCTAGCTCAATTCTCTTAGGGTGGCCCTCAGGATACAAAGGTTCCTGAGTCACATTACCCCCTCTAGTTGCAACTCTAAGAGCATAATCATTATTCTTACTATTTAATTCATTGAGAAAATCATTCTGAGCCTTAAGTACTTGTTCTACTTGAGTGGTAACCATAGAAGCATGTTTACTAGTGAGTTTCAATTCACCTTTAACTCTAGACATATAATCACTCAAGCATTCAATCATATAAGCATTACGTTGCAATTGTCTACCAACATAAGCATTGAAGTTTTCTTGCTTCACAATAAAATTGTCAAACTCATCTAAGCATTGGCTAGCAGACTTATAACGAGAAAAATCACTTCCATCAAATCTATAAAGAGAATTTACCTTTACTACCTGTGTCGGGTTATCAAGACCATGTATTTCTTCAATAGGTGGTAAATTCTTAACATCTTTAGCTTTAATACCTTTTTCTTTCATAGATTTCTTTGCCTCTTGCATATCTTCAGGACTGAGAAATAGAACACCCCTTTTCTTCGAAGTTGGCTTAGGGGCTGGTTCAGGAAGTGTCCAATTATTTTCATTGGCTAACATATTATTCAATAGTAATTCAGCTAGATCAATTGTTCTTCCCCTGAAAACACAACCAGCACAACTATCCAGGTGGTCTCTGGAAGCATCGGTTAGTCCATTATAAAAGACATCAATTATTTCATTCCTCTGAAGAGGATGGTCAGGCAAAGCATTAAGTAACTGGAGAAGCCTCTCCCAAGCTTCTGGGAGACTCTCTTCTTCAATTTGCACAAAGTGATATATTTCCCGTAAGGCAGCTTGTTTCTTATGAGTGCGAAAATATTTAGCAGAGAAGTAACAAATCATATCCTGGGGACTACGCACACAACCAGGATCAAGAGAATTAAACCATGTCTTAGCATCACCCTTTAAGGAGAATGAAAATAACTTAAGGATATATTAATAACGAATATTTTCATCGTTGGTGCCCATGGTGGCTATATCATTCAACTTAGTAAGATGTGACACAACAGATTCAGATTCATAGCCATGGAAAGGATCAGATTCAACCAAAGTAATTAACTCAGGATCAACAGAGAAATCATAATCCTTATCCGTAACAAAGATAGGTGAAGTAGCAAAAGTGGGGTCACATTTCATTCTAGCATTCAAAGACTTTTCTTTCATCTTAGCTAATAATTTCTTAAGATCATATCTATCTTTTCAAGCAAGATAGTCTGTAGCAGTTTCTTCATCCATAACATAACCCTCAGGAATAACAGGCAATTCATATTTAGGGGGAGAATCTTCATCATCACTTTCATAAATATTATCAGTTTCAATACTTGCATTCTCCCTAACCTTAGCAATTTGTTCATCTAGAAATTCACCTAGTGGCACAGTATTATCAAGCATAGAAGTAGTTTTATCATACATAGCAGAAGTAGCATCATCAAGAACATGCGACATATCAGATTCAATAGCAGGAGTAGGTGTCGCAAATTTACTCATAACAGAGGGTGAATCAAGTGCAGAGCTAGATGGAAGTTCCTTACCTCCCCTCGTAGTTGTGGGAAAGATCTTGGTTTTTGAGTCCTTCAAATTCTTCATAGTGATCAACAAATATAAATCCCAAGTGACTTAGAGAATATAACTATGCTCCTCGGCAACGGCATCAAAAAATAGTCCTGATAACCCACAAGTGTAGGGGATCGCAACCGTTTTCAAGGGTAAAGTATTCAACCCCAATTTATTGATTTGACACAATGGGAGCCAAAGAATACTCTTAAGTATAAGCAGCTGAGTTGTCAATTCAACCACACCTGGAAACTTAGTATCTGCAGCAAGGTAGTTTAGTAGCAAGGTAATATGGAAATAGTGGTAACAGCAATAAAAGTAACGATAATGTTTTTTGTAGTTTTTGTAACAGTGGCAGCGGAAAAGTAAATAAGCAACAAGCAGTATGTGAAAAGCTCATAGGCATTGGATCGGTAATGGAGAATTATGTCGGATGTGATTCCTCATGTAATAGGTATAACCTAGGGTGACACAGAACTAGCTCCAGTTCATCAATGTAATGTAGGCATGTATTCCGAATATAGTCATACGTGCTTATGGAAAAGAACTTGCATGACATCTTTTGTCCTACCCTCCCGTGGCAGAGGGGTCCTAGTGGAAACTAAGGTATATTAAGACCTCCTTTTAATAGAGTACCGGAACGAAGAATTAACACATAGTGAATACATGAACTCCTCAAACTACGGTCATCACCAGGAGTGGTCCCGATTGTTGTCACTTCTGGGCTGCCGGATCATAACACATAGTAGGTGACTATTAACTTGCAAGATAGGATCAAGAACAAACATTTATTCATGAAAACATAATAGGTTCAGATCTGAAATCATGGCACTCGGGCCCTAGTGACAAGCATTAAGCATAGCAAAGCCGTAGCAACATCAATCTTAGAACATAGTGGATACTAGGGATCAAACCTTAACAAAACTAACTCGATTACATGGTAAATCTCATCCAACCCATCACCGTCCAGCAAGCCTACGATGGGACTACTCACGCACGGCGGTGAGCATCATGGAATTGGTGATGGAGGAAGGTTGCTGATGACGATGGCGACAAATTCCACTCTCCGGAGCCCCGAACGGACTCCATATCAGCCCTCCCGAGAGAGATTAGGGCTTGGCGGCGGCTCTGTATCGTAAAACGCGATAATTCTTCCTCTCTGATTTTTTCTCCCCGAAAGTGAATATATGGAGTCCGGGGATACGTCGGTGGAGCAACAGGGGGGCCACGAGGCAGTGGGCACGCCCAGGGGAGGGGGCATGCCACACACCCTCGTGGACAGGGTGTGGGCCCCCTGGCTTGGTTCTTTCCGCATGTATTTTTTATATATTCCAAAATAATTCTCCGTTGATTTTCAGTTCATTCCGAGAACTTTTATTTCTGCACAAAAATGAAACCATGGCAATTATGTTGAAAACAGCGTCAGTCCGGGTAGTTCTATTCAAATCATGCAAGTTAGAGTCCAGAACAAGGGCAAAAGTGTTTGGAAAAGTATATACGTTGGAGACGTATCAGGTTGCTGCCGAGGAGGCCGGCAAGGTTGAGGCTGGCAGGGCCGCTGCCGAGGAGGCCGGCAAGGCTGCTGCTGACGACCAGCTTTCCTCCTCCGCCGCCTTTGGCTCGGGCCGTTACTTGAAGGTGAGTGACGACTTGTTCGTCCACTTCCCATGGATGGCAAGCAGTAGGGCACCAACCGAGGGGGGGGGGGTGTTCGACGACGTGGCGCTCGCTGCCGCCGGGCTTGAGGTTGTTGATGAGCCGAGCATCGGCGGTGACGGTTCTCGAGAGGAGCAGCTTCTTCGGGCCATGGGCGCCAGCTTCCAGAAGCTCCAAGCGCTCCACCGCGCCCACCTGGACAAGGCAAAGTCCAGGTCGGAAGTGGTGGATAAGGCGGAGGATGACTTCCGGGATCGCATTGCCCAGACGAAAGTCTGGTTTGCCGAGGCTCGGAGAGAGTTGAGGGCTTCCCAGGATCAGCTGGACCAGCGCGCCCGAGATCTCATGCTGGCGCAGTCCGATCTCGAGAAGGCCTAGGAGGAGGCCAAGGAGCGGGCCCCCAATGATGAGGCCGCGCACAACCAGTGCAAAGCTCAACTGGACTCTCAGGACGAAGACCTCGTCGCCCACGAGCAGGCACTCGCCGCTACACTCCGCAGCAAGGACGAGGAGGTTGACAAGCTCTTCGCGCGGTGGACCCAGGAGCTAGAACAGAGGCACATTGAGGCACTCAATGCTCAGGCTCGGCTCCACGCCGTTAGGGTAAAGGAGCTAGAGGTGGAGCGGGATGGCCAGAACGAACGGATCTTGGGGCTGACCAAAGAGAGGGACACGATCCATGCTACCTTGATGGAGGCGCAAGCCGAGGTTCTCAGCAAGGCCGAGCAGCTCTCCACGGCTCAGGATTCCATCAAAGATCTGAAGCTGGAATTGGAGGGCCTCAAGGAGATGTTTTCGAAGGCCAAGGCTCGGGAGGAGGCTCTGAACAAGGACCTGGAGGTGGAGAAATGGCTGCAAAAGGATGACGCCACTGGCTATGCTTATTACATGAAGGGCGAGAACCTCTAGATCAGCCACCTCATCGCTGTTGCGGAGAAACACACTGTGCAGCTGGCCGCCATGGGCTTGCCAAATTTCAGGTTTTCCTCGGAGGTGAACCTCTCCATCCATGCCAGCCTGGCCGGGTTCTTCGAGTGCATCCTTGACGCCTTGGAAAAGCTCCGCTCCGACCGAGTGCTAATCTACCCGACGAGTCCCGAAGGATCTGCCGGGGCGCCTTGACCAAGGTCCTCACCAAGGTGGCCTATTGGAACCCTGACCTCGACTTCGACGCCGCGCTGGATAGCTTGCCGGATGATGTAGATCTCACGGCGCTCAAGGAGCATATCAAGCCCATCATCGATTGCGTCGGCGGAATTAAGAGGATAGAGGGCCAGCGTCAGGATTAGGCACCCCGTTTCTTACCGCCACTGCAGGTTCACAACCAAGACGATTTTTATCTTTAGTTAGAACCACAGCAACAATTGATGTAACATAACTCTGAAGTACCTTGAAGTAATGCGTGCTACTTTCCTGTTTGATTTCTCTCTGTATGTCCTCCCTATGCTTAATTGGATAGGCTTGTCGGCGCGTAAACCCATGCCGCGACACTCTAAGGACGGATCCTCAATAGCCTGCCGGGTGTGCTTGCTGTCGGGAAAACTGCCTTACCGTTCTCAGCGCGGCTGTTTGAACTGTTGAACGGATTCGAAACAAGACAAAGGCGTTGCCGGTAGCGGAAAGGCTACCCTGCCGTTCTCGACGCGGCCACTCGAACTGTTGAGCGGACTCTAAACAGGACAAGGGCCTTGCCAATAGTGGAAGGGTCCCATTGCATACAGGTTTATCAAATAGAGAGCAAGATATCCGAGGAGAATAACCTTATGTAAAAAGGAATTCCTCAAAGTTTCGCGTGACTTATATTTTTTGTAGTTGAGTGGGCGTCCACCGCACTTGCTGATGATGCCCCGCACTTGGTCATTCCCTTCCTTGGAAATCATGGCCATGGAGAACTGCTACACTAACTGCTAGACTGGATTTTCACAATTGCGCCCCCTACCTGGCGCGCCAAATATGTCGGTACGAAACGACACCTATGGGATCACTAGAATCCCTTCTAAGGTTGACGGGCGCGAGGTTGTGCTAAGAGCGGGTCTAAGAGTCAGTACAAAGATCGTTTACCCAGGTTCAGGCCGCGAGAATGCGTAATACCCTAGTCCTGCTTTGGTGTATATTCTAGTGTTCTTGGGTTCTTGAACTAGCTACGGTGTACGTCCAGCTCCCAAGGATCCGAATCCTTCTCCAGTATGCCACGGGCGTCTTTTTATAATCCAAAAGGGCTGCCACAGTGGCACACAGGAGGTGGAAAGGTGTACAGTGCATAGGCTTATCCCATGCCATTACGGGACAAGACGCATTAAATGTGCTACATAGGTGTCCACTTGCTTTACCGGGGACAGGAACGAAGCTCGTCCTATCTGTGGCCACTCCGTCCGATCGCGACGCGCGTCCAGGCCAGCAGGGCAGGTAGCTGAGGTGGCGTGGTGGTAGGGTCTTCACGAAGATCTTCATGCCACCACGTGGGTGCTTGACTAGCTGGACAAGGAACCACGTACCGCCACGTGGGTACTTGCTTCGGCTAGTGGGTCGGCCGCTAAGATGGGGCGACGATGGGGCGGCAAGGGCTTGCCGTGGTCTTGTGTATGTTACCGACAAGGGTCTTGCCGGGGCCTCCGTGAGTGTCCTCAGCAAGAGGCTTGCCGGGGCTTTGGTGAGCGTCCTCGGCAAGAGGCTTGCCGGGGCTTTGGGGTGTCTTTGGTGAGGAGCCTTGTCGGGGCCTCGTGGGCATCCTCGGCAAGGGACCTTGTGATTGCCTTGTCGTTTCGTTCTCATCTCGTGAGCCATAGACCTTTGTCTTCACAAAGATCTGCATGCCATCACGTGGGCGCTTCCCGAGCCTTGGTTCCAATGCTGTTGATGACGTTGAAGCTCCTAGGCTCAAGGGTAGCTGCGACGGAGGCGTTTGGGTAAATCTCCCTGGCAAGGGTTCTTGCTGGGGGTGTGCAGGCCGCCCTGGCAAGAGTCCATGTCAGGGGAGGGCCTGTCTTCTTGCTTGGTCTTCTTGTGCCACCGTCTTGGCGTTGTTCTGGTAACTTTGTGTCTCTGACTTCCCTCCTCTACTTTGTTATGTGTGGTCACAGGCGTGGCTCTGACTGCCCGTGCACAAGGGGTATAAAAGAGCGCCCCTACTTTTGTACACCGACATATAGTGATGCAAATTGGATATCTAGTGCTGATGAGATGAAGGCCAAAACTGGGTATATGTTTACACTTGGAGGTGGCGATGTTTCCTGGAAGTCTTGCAAGCAAACGATCTTAACAAGATCGACAATGGAAGCAGAATTAACAACATTGGACACATCTGGTGTCGAAGCAGGATGGATTTGAGATCTTTTGATGGACTTGCCATTGGTTGATAAACCGGTTCCGGCTATCCTTATGAACTGTGACAATCAGACTGTCATCACCAAGGTGAAGTGTAACATCCCAAATTTTCCTTTTGGAATGTTATACATAGATCATCATATGCATATCATATTTTATTTGCATTATTGGTTTGGATCCTAAAAAATCCTAAGCACCTCAAGGACCCACGGAAAGAGTTGGGGATTTTATTATTTTCGTATTTGAATTTTCTCAAATATTGAAAAGAGGATCATTTGGTTTTAATTATTTTTCTCTCCGAAATATTTAAATATGAAAATATATGAGAGGAGATAACATGACTTCTCCAAAATAAAAGAAATATTGGAGGAAAAATGTTAAAAATCAAATAAACATTATTTTGGATTTTATTGCTATTTTACTTGAACTAGAAAAAATATGCATTTTTTAAAATTGCATTTTAGGCCAAGAAAATGTTCATTTTGTTCTAAATATTTTATTTAGAAGGTGAAAATTGTTTTGGCATTTTTATAAAAAAAATATTTATTTAGGATTTTTTTCCTTCGGTGGAATTAATTAAAAAAATCGCGGCCGAACTCGGCCGGCCCAGCCGCCACCGCCTCTCATCATGTGCTGCCGCCGGACTCTGGCAGGAGTCCGAGCCGCCGCCGCCGCCTTGGCCCCTCGGCAAAGCCAACCCCC
>LR738711.1:246648198-246667706 GCA_902687465.1 Secale cereale
GCCTTTATAAGGCCAGCCCGCCGCCGCCTCCTCCTCCTCACCCCGCCGTAGCCAGCCGCCGTGGCTGCCACCCCACCATCGAGCCCTCCCCCTCACGCAGCGCCCGCCGCCGTCGAACGCCGCCGTCGACGCCGACGCCGCGCCGTCGCCCAAACCGCCGCCCGACCCGCGGACCCGACCTGACCCATTAGGTATAAAACCGTCGTTTTTTTATTAGTTCATTTATGTTTTCAAAAAAACCCTACATTGGTTTTTTTTAGTAAACCCTAGTTAGTTTTTCTTTAGGTTTAATTATTTAACGAACGCCCGCTGTTTAGTTACAGAAAACGAACGTTCGCAAATTAGTCTTTTCTTTTTTCTGTTTATTTTTGTCGTGGACCTATGCGCGATGAAAATATTTACAGATCGGTCCCTGATCTTCAGACCCTCGTAACTTTTAACTAGTTAATCGGAATTAGGTGAAACCAACGCCAATTTCTTCGTTTCAATCTTATCTTTCCAATAGTGCCGCCCAAAGTTGTTTTTCAAAGTTTTAAAATTTGAATTCAAATAGTTTTGTGTTTGAACTTCGTTTGATCGTAATTTGAGTTTCGTAACTCCGTTTGAGTTGATTCTTTTTGCAAATCGAAGCTCTTAACCTAAACTTTCTGATAAGGCCAAATTCACTCAATTTTCGTAGTGTTGGCAATTGTTTGCTGTTGCAAGAGTGATTTGTTTATTTCAAAGTCTTTCGAGATCTGGTCTTCAATTCTGTTGCATGATTGCTTATGTATGCTATTGTTTGACTACGATAGAATTCCTGGAGTACGAAGCGTGCTACTACGAGTCACTAGGTTTCAACGATCATCAGCAAGGCAAGTTCATAATTTGACCATACTTTCCAATACCCAGTTTTACTGCATTTGTTATATCCTCAAACACTTGCATGAGTAAGACTGGTTGCATAATATGTTGCTTGTAGTTCATGAGGTAGGAACCCAATGACTTGAGATCAACCCAAGGGAATTTACGCTTTGCTACTTATTGCTTAGCCATGCTGTAGACGTGGATCGGTATGAGTGATATCATGAAAGTTGTGAGTGTAATAACAACTAAGGTGGAATTTAATACACATCTGGGTGGATTGGTTGTAGGGCACCTGGAGAATCTAGTGTTGTCCTAGGAAATCCTGGAGGACCCGTGTGATTTTCCTATGGAATGTCACCCAGGCTCAAAGGGATCATATATCATTCATGCCTAGAAACTTCTGTGTGCAGCCACAATGCCATTATGGGCTCTGGCATAGTTGATTATGTTGTGTGACCTCTTTTCGTGGTAGACTAGCAGATATAGCGGATGTAGGTGGTACGATCTACCCAAGGTTAAGAGTTAATGCTTCTAAAAGACTGTGTCTCGGTCATCCGCTTCTCAAACACCATGCAGTGCGAGAAAATCAAACAGAGGAGATCGAGTCTTGTTGGGAAAAGTTCACAAACCTCTGCATAGTGTACAAACTATTCATGAGTAGCCGTGTCCCCGGTTATGGACATCTTGAGTATCCTGATATTTGAATTATGGACTGATCTCATCACTTTATTAAATTGTTGCGTTAATAATGACTATGGTTTGGGATTGAGATGGGGGAACCATACTCAATTGTTCATGTTGAAATTTTAACAAAGTAGTTAAATTGATACATTCCTGTTGTAGGGGAAAAATAGCTTTTTTGCAAAAACAAACCTTACGGCCTACACCAGCCAAATATGCATGTAGTTGTAGTCTTGCTCATTATCATTACAGTGTGTTCTTGCCAGCATATTCAATATGCTGACCTACATGGCTGCAATGTGTCATGTTGCAGAGTATTCTGACAGAGATTATGGTGCGGTAGGTCGTTGTCATGCACTCAATGTTTGTCGTGGAGCTGGATGGACTCAACTATTCTTCATAGCTTCCACGGTTTAGTTTATTAGATGGCATTCAGCCATTATTGTGTAATGGATATTGCCTCTTTGAGGATTTTTTGATATAATAAAGTGTGATTGAACCTCTGTTATAAATCCTCGAGTACTATGTGTGTCAGCATACCGATCCAGGGATGACACTGAGCATAGAGACTTCGATTCATTGGAATCGTGGTCGCTACATGAAGAGTTCAAAGGAAAGCATAATGTCCAACAAACACATAAGAATGAGGTTAAAAGTTGTCAAAAAATTAAGAAACTCCAGAGTGATAGAATTAGAGTATGTCTATAACATCCCCAGTGTCATGCAACAGTAATCCCCTGTTAATGGGGTCATGTCATCACATTACTGTTCCTAATCTTCATTTGATCAAAATCATAATTCAAATTCAAATTCAATTTAAAGTCCAAAATTCAAATTGCTCAAACATGTAAACAAAAATGTCCATCATGTGCCAAATAATCACTTGTTAATATTGGTGGTAAGCCAACAGTTTTTTATAAAAGGTCTAAATACTCTAAACTAATTAAAACAGAAAAGAAAAGACAAAATAAAAATAAAAAGGGGAGACACAAACCCCCTCCCCCACTGGACCCCTTGGCCCAGCCCGGCCGGCCCACGCATCTGGCCTATATGGCCCCAGCCTTCCCGTGACCTAACCACCACCACCACCACACTCCCCTCCCCCCATTTCCCCCGATCCAGTTCTGGATCGAGATCGAGCCCGTCGCTGCCGCACGCAGGCCGCACCGGCACCGCACCTCCCCACCGGACTGTCTTGTCCCCACCTCTGCCTCGCCAATGCACCACGACGGCGTCATTCCACCTTCGACCACCGCCGCCCCGAGCCCACTTTTGCACCACTACAGGGTTGGTGAGCCCTCCTGTCCACCCATACCCCTCTCCCCGTCATTCTACTCGCCGGGCCACGCCCTCGTGCGCGCCGCCGTGCGTGACCACACGCCCGCACCTCGTCGTCCCGCTCCTGCGCTCCTCGCGCGCCTCAGCTGCATCCCGCGCTCGTACGCTCGCCGGCCCACGGCAGCAGCACCCCGCCCGCCATCCACATCTGCCGCCCACTCTAGATGCCGCTCCCAGCACTGCTCGCCTGCTGCACTACTGCTGTCGCGGCTGCACGCGCGCGCTCGCAACGGCAGCGCCTGCTGCCGCTACGCCCCCTCCCTGCTCACCTATCGCCGACAACCTCGCCCGCCTGCGCTGCGCCGCCCTGCTCACGCCCGTCGACCCCAGTCGCAGCCGCCCATGCTCGCCTCCCCACCTGCGCTGTACGCGTGCGTCGCATCCCACGCACAGCCGCCGCTGGGACTCAACGCTGACGCCCCACCGTGGCCTCCCCGCGCGCCCCTGCTGCCCTCAGCCCGACTCCGTCGGGGCCGCGTGCCCACGGGGCCTCCCGCCCGCCTCCGCCGGGTGATACATCCAAAATGTATCTATAATTTTTGCTTGCTCCATGCCTCTTTTGGGTGATATTGCTATGATATTCATACACCTCCATTCACTTTTGATCATATTTGGACTAACCTATTAACTTAGTGCACCCCAGTGCCAGTTTCTGTTTTCTGCTGTTTTTGTATTTCAGGTTTTCCCATTACGAGAACTGCCAAAAAATCCCGGAAAAATTATATAAAAAATCAGCGTTCCAGAAGCTTCCCAGCAGCCAAAGTACAGCCGGAGGGGGGCCACCAGGGCTCCAGGCGCCCTGGTGGCGCGGCCGCCCCCTGGCCGCGCCGGGGGGGGCGCCTGGGCCCCCCGAGCCTCCGCTGATGCCCCCCTTTGGCATATATTTATATCGTGTCCCGAAACCCTCGAGATGGGAACCCTTTTTCGCAATCTCATCTCTGTTCCGCCGCCGCCGCGCTTCCAAGATCGGGAGCGCCAGGAGAACTCTTCCCGGCACCCTGCCGGAGGGGAGGATCACCACCGGGAGCTTCTCCACCACCATGGACGCCTCCCGGATGAGTTGTGAGTAGTCTCCCTTGGACCATGGGTCCATGACCAGTAGCTATGTGATGTTCTCCTCCCGTTCTTGTGCTTCACTAATTAGTCCCCGTGAGCTGCCCTACATGATCGAGGCACATATGTAATCCTTATGTTGTTGCTATGATGAGTTTGCTGGGATCCGATGGATTGTGAGATTATGTTCAGATTGTGTTTGAGTAATGTATTTGATCTACCTCTTTTATATTTATGTTCGTAAGTAATTCTTGCATGTTCTCCGTTGTTATTTATTGCTTTGGCCAAGTAGTAGGTAGTGACTCCAAGAGGGAACGTTATGCTTGATTGTGGGTTCATGCCCCTCGATGACTAGCTTGAGTGACAGAAACATGAGTCTAGGGGATGTGATGTTGCCACAAGGGGGAAAACAACGGTGCTTGTGCCCGCGGGTGCAAGGATTGTTTACTTTACGCAAAGTTCTTTTAATGCAGTTGTCTGTTGCTTTGAGCTTACACTATGGGTGGGACCGCAACTTAATACCAGCGAGATGTTCTGGATAGATATCTCAAGATGGATGATTAGTAGTAGATGCAGATGGATTTCGGTCTACTTGCCTTGGCGTACCGCCCATGCTTTGAACCTCTACCTTTCTTGTAACATAGTTAGCATTGGTTTGCGCACATAATTCTGTCAATTGCCCAGCTGTAATTCGTTTACCTCACATAGCTGTTTTATCGTCTTTTGGGAGAGAGACATCACTAGTGAACATCATGGGACCCCGGTCCATAATACCATCACTGATCACACCTGCTATTTACTTTCCGCTTTTTACTTACTATTGCAGCATTACCTATCACTATTATCACTTGCGTTTGATCCTTTGTAAACTACAAGGCCGGAGAGATTGACAACCTCTCTGTACTCGTTGCGAGCAAAGTTATTTGTATCTGTGTGCAGGTCCACGTTGATTGCTAATATCTGGCGCCGTTAGCAGTTGACACCTTCTTGTTGAAACTGGGAGTCTCAGGGAAATCGATCCTTGGTATCTTTGCCAAGGGAAAACTTCCGCTACACTGCATCTCAAACCTTCCACTTGGGGTAACCAACGAGGGGCGAGAAGCCATCAAGCAAAGTTTTCTTGCGTCGTTGCCGGGGACTCCACTCTTCAAGATAGGGGAGTTGCATGCTATCTTTTACCTTTGCTTTTAGTCTTGTTAGTTTACCTTTCAGTTTTTTTGCTTTAATATCTTTTATCGAAAATCACAAAAATAGTTATCTTGCTTGCTTGCTACTATGGGTTCCACCGAGAACACCAAGTTGTGTGACTTCACTAGTCACAACAACGATGACTTTATCTGCACGCCTATCACTACACCTGCCACTTCAGCACCTTCGTATGAAATTAAACCTGCTTTACTGAACCTAGTTATGAAAGATCAATTCTCCGTTGCTGGAAATGATGCTGCTTTACACTTAAACAATTTTGTTGAACTCTGTGATATGCAATAGTACCAAGAAATAGATGGTAATATTGTTAAGCTTAAGCTTTTTCCTTTCTCCTTGAGAGGAGGAGCTAAAATTTGGTTTCAGTCTTTGCCTAGAAATAGCATAGATTCATGGGACAAGTGCAAAGATGCTTTTATTGGAAAATACTACCCCCCCTGCTAAAATTATCCAACTAAGGAGTAACATAATGAATTTTAAACAATTGGATAATGAACACGTTGCCCAAGCTTGGGAACGTATGAAATCTCTCATCAAGAACTGCCCTACTCACGGTTTGACTACTTGGATGGTTATCCAAACTTTTTATGCAGGCTTGAACTTTACCTCGCGGAACTTGTTAGATTCGGCCGCAGGAGGAACCTTTATGTCAACTACACTTGGTGCTGCCACAAAGCTTCTCGATGAGATGATGACCAATTATTCCCAATGGCACACCGAACGCACTCCAACAGGTAGGAAGGTAAACTCTGTCGAGGAGATTTCCTCCCTAAATGAAAAGGTTGACTTGATCGTGTCTCTACTTTCGAAGCAATCTTCTGTTGATCCTCGTGATGTTCCTTTAAATTCTTTGATTGCTCAAGAACAAGTAGATGTGAACTTTATCTCTAGAAACAATTTTAACAACAATGCTTATAGGAGTAATTTTGGTAGCAATCCTAGACCGTTCCCCTCTAATTCTTATGGGAACAACAATGCTTATCCTAGCACCAAGAACTCCACTACTGAACTAGAGATTATGCTTAAAGATTTCATCACTACACAAAAAGCCTTTAATAAGAGTGTGGGAGAAAAACTAAACAAAATAGATGATCTCTCTTTGAAGGTAGACAATTTAGCCAATGAGGTAGAATTGCTTAAAATTAGAACTTCTCCTCTTGAGGAGAGGAAGGTCACTCCTATGAATGCTATTCAAGTGCAAATTAATGAAAATATTAGGATGATGGCTAAACTTAAAGAGAGATGGGATAGAGAAAGGGAGGAAGAAGATAGAATTAAGAACCTTCCTACCCACCACACTGTTGCTACTATCCAAGTTGTTGAGGATATCCAAACTCTTAGCACCCAATGCACTCCTGGTCCCATTGGACCTATTAATGGTGATGCTATGACTATAGAAACTACCAAACAAGTGAACCTAAAGGACACCACTACCACCTTACTTGATAGTAGTGACCTTGATTTTGATAATTGCACTCTTACCAAAGTTATTGATTTCCTTCACAAGATGTCTAGAGATCCCCACACTAGCACGCTTAATCTTGCCTTCACAGAGCATATCACTAATGCTCTCATCAAAGCTAGGGAGGAGAAACTTAGAGTAGAAGCCTCCATACCTAGAAAGCTAGAAGATGGTTGGGATCCTATGATTAAAATTAAGTTGAATAACTTCTCTTGCTATGCTTTATGTGATGTTGGTGCCAGTACCTCTGTTATGCCCAAAAGAATATATGATATGCTTAAATTGAAACCTTTTGATTCTTGTTCTTTTGGTGTTCGTCTCGTTGATTCTTCCATAAAGAAACCTTTGGGGAGGATCGACGATGTTCTTATCATTGTCAATGACAATTATGTTCCCGTTGATTTTACTATTATGGACATTGAATGTGAACCTTCTTGTCCAATTATTTTGGGACGTCCTTTCCTACGCACCGTTGGTGCTATCATTGACATGAAAGAGGGGAATATAAAATTCCAGTTTCCTCTTAAGAAAGGGATGGAACACTTCCCTCGAAAGAAGATTAAGTTACCTTTTGAGTCCGTTATACGGGCTAGCTATTCTTTTACTCTTGATAAAACTTGATCTCTATGCATTATGCCTAGCTTAATGGCATAAAAGAAAGCGCTTTTGGGAGGCAGCCCACATGAATAAAATTTTATTTTGCTTTTGTTGTGTCTTGATGTTGTTACTACAGTAGCATCATCATTGTATCTTTGTTTTTCATCTTTGTGCCAAGTGTAGCCTCTGATTGCAAGAAAGTTCAAAAGTTGTGACGTGCTGTCCAGGAAACAGATTCTGTCCTTGCATAGAAAAATTCGTATAAAATCATCAGATCATCTTTTTGGTCTGAATTTTTTCGACAGCATGTTCTATATAATTGTCTTTCGTGCGTCTGTTTTGAGTTTTTTGATTAGAGTTGCAGAAGTGCCCCGAAAAAATCATTTACTACTTGTTGTTCTGTTTTTCACAGATTCTGTCCTGTTTTGCCTTTTCTTCATTTTGCAAACCTAGAGCTTGCTTTTTCTTTGAGAAAACCTTTTGGCAATCTTGAGAAACAGTAGACCTTCAAGAATAACCTTATTTCCAGCAAGGAACAATTATTTTATTATGGGTACTAACCTCGCTAATCAGATTATGATGAGTTATGTATGAAGGGAGTTTTCAAGTGTGCGAGGGAAGATGATAAAAAGATTAAGGAGTGTCAAACGCTCAAGCTTGGGGATGCCCCCATGCACCCCCAAGAAATATTCAAGGAGACTCAAGCGTCTAAGCTTGGGGATGCCCCCGTGCATCCCCTTCTCCATCAACATTATCAATTCGTCTTTCGTTCCACTATATTTTTATCACTTCATGTGTTATGTGATATGCTTGGAGCGTCTTGCTTTTAGTTTTCCTTTTTAGTTTTCTTTAGCTTTTCATAACGAGTCGGAACTCAGCTTTCTTTATGTGGGAGAGAAACACGCTCCACTTCTACCTAGAACATAACATAGAATTTTCATGTCTATCTTTGCTGTGTGTGTTCTTTGTCGTTCAATAGCTACTATCATGCTTAGCTTTTAGTTTTCATGCTTACCTTTTTAAAGAGCTTTTGTTTAGTTGGTTGCTTGAACTCTCTTTATTTATCATGATTATCTTATTAAGAGAGTTTGCTTCCGTTGCATTGGTTGGTATGTCTATGATAAAGATGCTACGTGCATAATGGTGCTTAGTAATTCATGTTTTCTTATGGTTAGTCTCAAACAGCTGGGGGTTTCCAATGTGTTATTGGAGTACCAACATGATTTGTTTGCCTATGATGTTGTATGGTTTAGTAATATCTTCCTTCAAGAATTTATTTTGATTGACTTGGCGTATGCTCACGCATATTTAAGACTGTAAAGAAAGTCTGTCAAGCCTTGATGATCTTTTGTTTCTGAGTAGCGATATAACTACCATGCCTGATTCAATGTTGCTTTGTCGCTCTGCATGATTATGACTGTCATTGCTCTCTTAGTTGGTCGCTCCCAGTCTTTTGCTAACCTCCACCTGTACTAAGCAGACTGACTGCTTGTGCATCCAAATTCCTTTAAACCAGTTATGCCATATGAGTCCACCATACCTTCCTACATGGTATTTACCTGCCATTCCTAACGAAGACTTTCATGTACCATCTCAAAATTATTCAAAAATAAAAAAAATGCATTCCTATTTTGTGCCTCTGTTTTAAGTCCATGAGGAAGTAGTAGTTAATTCATGATCTTTTTAAGTTGGACAAGCTTCACCCCGGGATTGCATGTATAATGTGCAAACCCATAATACGAGAAGGAACTGGCATTGAGTGCGCCCGGCTCAAAATTAATATAACAAACAAACCCTCCTTCACGCTTTGTTCATGAGAAATCAGAAAACTTTGGCAGTGATAAACAAATGAGATTAAGAGGATGTGATCGTCCTCATTCGGGAGCCGTTCCTCGAAACTTGTCCATCTCAAGAAGTGATTGAGTTATCTGCTAGCATTCGTTGACGAAACATGCATAATCAAAAAAATAATTATTACCTCTGTTTTTAAAACCAAGAGCTCTGGTACATGTTTTGTCTTTGTTTCCGAATACGGGTTTTCAACCTTGCCAACAAAAGCCACGGTTCGAGAGTCTCCACCTTCTTTTAAAGCACCAACTACTGAGAGCATGATTGTCATTCTGAGTGTAATGTGCATTGTCCCAAAGTAGCATTGTCTTTTGCATGATTATGTTATCGTTTATTCTGAAATCATTGTATCTAGTCATCACTTAAACCTTGGAGGTGCCCCTGCATTTATGTTTTGCTTCACTAAAGGGGGCAAGCGAGATATCACTTTATCATATTTGCACACCATGCTCATTACAAATCTATTTGATGTTTCAATACCATATTGTAAAACTTTCAGTTCTTTGTGATTTTCTCATGAGGCAACTTAATTACTACAGATTCATTGTCTCAGTAAGATTTTGTCATATGACTATGAAAAGTCCTATATGGTTAATAGCATGTCACCACAGAAATTATTCTTGTTATCATTTACCTACTCGAGGACGAGCAGGAATTAAGCTTGGGGATGTTGATACGTCCAAAATGTATCTATAATTTCTGCTTGCTCCATGCCTCTTTTGGGTGATATTGCTATGATATTTATACACTTCCATACACTTTTGATCATATTTGGACTAACCTATTAACTTAGTGCACCCCAGTGCCAGTTTCTGTTTTCTGCTATTTTTGTATTTCAGGTTTTCCCATTACGAGAACAGCCAGAAAAATCTCGGAAAAATTATATAAAAAATCAGCGTTCCAGAAGCTTCCGAGCAGCCAAAGTACAGCCGGAGGGGGGCCACCAGGGCTCCAGGGGCCCTGGTGGCGCCCCCCCTGGCCGCGCCGGGGGGGCACCTGGGCCCCCCGAGCCTCCGCTGATGCCCCCCTTTGGCATATATTTATATTATGTCCCGAAACCCTCGAGACGGGAACCCTTTTTCGCGATCTCATCTCTGTTTCGCCGCCGCCGCGCTTCCAAGATCGGGAGCGCCAGGAGAACTCTTCCCGGCACCCTGCCGGAGGGGAGGATCACCACCGGGAGCTTCTCCACCACCATGGACGCCTCCCGGATGAGTTGTGAGTAGTCTCCATTGGACCATGGGTCCATGACCAGTAGCTATGTGATGTTCTCCTCCCGTTCTTGTGCTTCACTAATTAGTCCTCGTGAGCTGCCCTACATGATCGAGGCACATATGTAATCCTTATGCTGTTGCTATGATGAGTTTGCTGGGATCCGATGGATTGTGAGATTATGTTCAGATTGTGTTTGAGTAATATAATTGATCAACCTCTTTTATATTTATGTTCGTAAGTAATTCTTGCATGTTCTTCGTTGTTATTTATTGCTTTGGCCAAGTAGTAGGTAGTGACTCCAAGAGGGAACGTTATGCTTGATTGTGGGTTCATGCCCCTCGATGACTAGCTTGAGTGACAGAAACATGAGTCTAGGGGATGTGCTGTTGCCACAAGGGGGAAAACAACGGTGCTTGTGCCCGTGGGTGCAAGGATTGTTTACTTTACGCAAAGTTCTTTTAATGCAGTTGTCTGTTGCTTTGAGCTTACACTATGGGTGGGACTCGCAACTTAATACCAGCGAGATGTTCTGGATAGATATCTCAAGGTGGATGATTAGTAGTAGATGCAGATGGATTTCGGTCTACTTGCCTTGGCGTACCGCCCATGCTTTGAACCTCTACCTTTCTTGTAACATAGTTAGCATTGGTTTGCGCACATAATTCTCTCAATTGCCCAGCTGTAATTCGTTTACCTCAAATAGCTGTTTTATCGTCTTTTGGGAGAGAGACATCACTAGTGAACATCATGGGACCCCGGTCCATAATACCATCACTGATCACACCCGCTATTTACTTTCCGCTTTTTACTTACTATTGCAGCATTACCTATCACTATTATCACTTGCGTTTGATCCTTTGTAAACTACAAGGCCGGAGAGATTGACAACCTCTCTGTACTCGTTGGGAGCAAAGTTATTTGTATCTGTGTGCAGGTCCACGTTGATTGCTAATATCTGGCGCCGTTAGCAGTTGACACCTTCTTGTTGAAATTGGGAGTCTCAGGGAAATCGATCCTTGGTATCTTTGCCAAGGGAAAACTTCCGCTACACTGCATCTCAAACCTTCCACTTGGGGTAACCAACGAGGGGCGAGAAGCCATCACTGGGCCAGCGTCGGGGTCGTGCCGGGGCCTTGCATTGCCGCGACCGGGCAGGTGCCCAGCGCCCATGCCCGCTCCTGCCCGTTTAGCCACCCGCCCCGATAGGCCTTTGGGCCACTGCCCTAGGGGCCCCACACCCCTGGTTAAGAAAAGGGTTTAAAAAAAGATAATAATAATATATATATTGATTAATTAATTAAAAGAATTAATTAACTTAATTAATCATATTTATTAATCTAATTAATCCTGTTAGTTAACATTTTTATCTGTTTAGACAAACAGTCAATGACGGTAGGACCCACCACTACTAGGAAAAGGCTAATATGTGGCGCACCTGTTTTGGCCATTAATGGCGCACTACAGGTGCGCCACTATTATCACGCCATTAGTAACAAATAGTAATGGCGCACTTATAGTGCACCATTACTATGCCTATCTGGTGCGCCATTACTATCTGACATAGTAATGGCGCACCACATAGAAGTGCGCCATTACTAACAAATTTTTTTATTTCAGGAAAAAAAATTAAAATATATATATTTTTCAAAAAAAATTCAAATTTTTTTTTCGTTTTTTTCTTAATCTTAGGTCACTATGGCTTAATCTCGGGTCAACAGCACCAGCTCACTGCACACGCACTTGTTGATATATTTATCATATCAATCCTATTAAATCTTGTTGATGTCTAGGACTTTGTTCATGTTCATGAGTGTGATGAAATTTTGAAAAAAGAAATCAAATTTCCCGGTCATATTACGTATCACATTTTGAAAAAAAAAATCCAATTTTTTTAACTAATTTTTTTTCTGTTACTACTGGCGCACCTAGCAATTGGTGCGCCACTAGTAAGTTTGAATTTTTTTTTCCATTTTTCCCCCTCTAGATCTTAAAAGCCCCATAACTTTCGTTCTGTTAGGTTTTGGGGGATTTTCAAAATGTTCAATGTGGTTCTCTCAATGAATTCGGATGTAACTTTTAGAGTAGATGATTTTTTATATAAAAAACTTTTTAATCCGAGTTTGTATTTAAAAGTTACACCTATTTTACTAAATTTCAGAGAGATTTTGCAAATAAAGTCAAAATTCATATTTGTAAATTTTTCCAACAACTGGACCACATATCACATGGGAAACTTATTTTCTTTTATTTTTTCACATTTCCATCATTTTTTTTTATTTTTTTTTAACTGAAAAGGCGGTCTAGGGGTGCAAAGAAAGTTAGTAAAGGCGCACCTTCACAAAGTGCGCCATTACTATGTGTATGACTTGGTCAAACCTTGGTCAAACTTAGTAATGACGCACCTACACAAAGTGCTCGATTACTAACTTTGACCAAGGTTTGACCAAGTCATACACATAGTAATGGCGCACTTTGTGAAGATGCGCCATTACTATATCAACAACTAATGGCGCATTATCCCCTGGTGCGCCACTGCTAATAAATTTTTTTCTAAACCAGTAATGGTGCACCACACATCAGGTGCGCCATTAGTAATATGCCAATAATGGCACACCTGTATCTGGTGCGCCACTGCTATATAGCAGTGGCGCACCACATACATGGTGCGTCATTAATGTCCATATTAGCTATAGCCCTTTTCCTAGTACTGCACACGTTAGTTCGACTAAGTCAACTGACTGCTGACATCACCCTGACATCATGCTGACGTCATCCCACACTATTCTGGATAATGTTAGTTTTAAATAAATAAATAATTTCAGAAAATGGTTAAAACTTTAGAAAAACATATAAAATAAACCGTAGCTCAAATGAAAATGTTTTATATATGAAAGTTGCTCAGAACGATGAGACAAATTTGAATATGCGGTCCGTTCGTCCGCCACACATCTCTATCCTACCAAACATGGAACAATCCCTCTCCAGTTCGCTTGTCCGAAAATGCCTAACACTTGGAAAACATTCCCGGATGTTATCCCTCTTCACCAGTACCGTGAAGCACCGCGTTGGAGCACCCTAGCACTGCGTGTTGACTTGTTGTGCTTCTTTGTTGCATCTGTATGCTTTGTATTTATTGTTTCTACCCCCTCTTCTCTCCGGTAGACTGCGAGACTGATGCTACCTCGGTGATCGACTGCATCGACGATGACCCCTCCTTCTCGTCTGAGCAACCAGGCAAGCCAACCCCCTTTGATCATTCTGATATCGCCCATTCCCTTCCCTCTTATGCTTGCATTAGAACTGCTACTGCTTTTTGTATGATCCTATTCTGATGCATAACTAGTTGTAGATACCTGCTTTCATACCTTACATGTCTATAATAAACTGTTTAGTATAGGCTGGTTAGAGACCTATCAGAGACCCCTCCCCCCACTTTGTCATGTCTGTCCCGCTTGACTATCAGAAGACCCGATCAACGGGATCGAAGACCAGGCCCCGGCACCGCACATCACTTTCCCATTAGTTTCTCGACAATACTGGTTTACTATCGAGGGTCGAGGGTGACACCTCAGCAGCACTTCTGATGTTAACCTTGTAGGTTAGTTCATCGGTTATGGTCATCGGGGGTGATTCCTCTTTCTCCACTCCCGATAACGACACTATCTTGCAACTCCTCAAGAGTGGACCTCGAGGGTGACTCCTCTTTTGTTCACCTTGACGATAAACATCAGGTGGAATTCCATCGAGGGTGATTTCATCAGGCTTCCATTTGGTGTTACACACACAGTTACTATGGTTACTATGACTTTACACTGAACCTTGTTACTAAGGACGGGTCGACCCTGAGGGGTACCCGCGCGAGCTTAATTGCGAGTGATATTTAGTTGGGTTGACCTGGAAGGTGCCCGCGAGATAATTACAAGGCGTGGCCGGGCATTCTTATCCCTTGCCGCAAGTCCTCGAGACGGGGCGATGGGGTCACATGATCGTGAGTCCCTACTCATTACCGCGCATTCCCAAGACACTAAACGGTTTGGATATTTGATCCGAGGGGCCTTTGGCCTGATAGCACTAACCATGACGTGGGCATAGTATGGGCGTTCTGCGTCGTATGCATTAGTTGAAGCTTAACTGATGTCATGCGACTGAGCGGCGCGTGCCGGGTTGGACCGCGTAAGCACCTACCTTTTTAAGGAGGTAGCCCAAGTCTGCTCACCAATGGCGTACGCAACATGCAGGAGTTCTCGCGGAGATGGCCCATGACCCCTGGGGGCATAGGTTTAGTCCGGCATGCATGACCTCTCTATTAAGCCTAGGTCGGGTTGCGGCGTATTGTTTGGCCGAGGCCGGGCATGACCTGATGGTGTGTTCGGCCGGAGTTAAGCGAGCATGGTGGGTATGTTGGTGCACCCCTGCAGGGAAGAAAACATCTATCGATAGCCTGTCCTACGGTAATGGACACTTGGAGTTGTATCCGGATCGCTATAACTAGAACTGGTTGCTGAGGCATGAACTGGATATGTTGCTTCGGGAGTCGAGAAAGGATCCCAGAGCATTGAAATAACAACATAAATATGACTTATGCTATACTACTCTACTCCCCCTGTTGCTGCAAGACGGTGGTTTCCAGAAGATGCTATTCTTCGATAGGACTAGCTTCTCCCCCTCTTATTCTGGCATTCTGCAGCTTAGTCCACAGATACTACCCTTTTCATTGATGCAGATGCATATGTAGTGTACATCCTTGCTTGCGAGTACTTTGGATGAGTACTCACGGTTGCTTTGCTACCCCTTTTCCCCCTTCTTTCTTCTTTCTGGTTGATGCAACCAGATGGTGGAGTCCAGGAGCCAGATGCCACCGTTGACGACTGCTACTACCCCGAGGGTGCCTACTACTATGTGACGGCCGCAGATGACCAGGAGTAGTTAGGAGGATCCCAGGCAGGAGGCCTTGCCTTTTCGATCGTTGTTACTTTTGTACTAGCCTTCTTAAGGCAAACTTGAATAACTTATGTCTGTACACAGATATTTTTACTTTCACTGACTCTGTTGTTTTCGAGCTTATGTATTCGAGCCCTCGAGGCCCCTGGCTTGTAATATAAAGATTGAATTATTTTATTTGTGTCTAGAGTTGTGTTGTGATATCTTCCAGTGATTCCCTGACCTTGGTCGTACATGTTTGCGTGCATGATTAGTGTATGGTCAAATCGGGCGCATCACAAGTTGGTATCAGAGCCGACTGCCTGTAGGAATCCCCCTTTCCAACTCCTTGGCCGAAGTTGAGTCTAGTATTTGAAAAACTTTTTTACTAATATGGTTGTGTGGCTTACGGGCCCACGTCGCCATTGCATGGTATTAGGATCTTTTATTCGTCTATACTCTGGGATTATGATCTCTCTTCTCTTCGGGTTAAATAATTTTGCGAACTCTAACATTAGGTTCTTGTAAATACTTCCTCCCAGAGAGCCCCTTCATTCCAGATGATGGCTTGATTCATCAGAAGACCCCTAAGATACTCTCTGATGTTATCCCGATGAGTGCTCATCGCGTTTGCAATTCCCTACCACCATCAACCCCTATGAGTGACTACATACACTTGCCATTCTTACATTCATTCCAGTTGTTCTTGTTATTACAAGATGCAACAATTTATTCTCTGACTTTCTAAGAATCCCTAGTGACACTGCTTCATAGGTCTTTGCCGCATGAATACCCTATGAATAATTCCTCACACTTAGCGAGGATTCTTTCATCCTCAGTTGTTCATGCGTTTCACAAAGGTCTTCGAAACACTATTCAATCTTGCAAAATCCTCAGCAACCAATTGCTCTGGAAAGATTTACCTGCTTGCATTATGGTTAATTCCATATGCATAGCAATATTCGTTAAAATCCTTTGTGATTGACTTTATGATCTTATTGATTCAATAGGTTGTAAATACTCGCAATCATCAGTCAAACTAGAATTCGTTCTTCCATCTCGGACGTCATTCCGAATATGAGCTGGTTCTCGACCAACCAAATTTTCGTCGATTGCACCCCTAAGTCATTACAACTTACCCATCCTTAATCAGAGCGTTTGCTTCTGAACCCTTGATTTGGAAATCATAATTCCTTTTGCATTTGAGTTTTGAAATAGTCAGTTTGTTATATAAACTGATATCCTTGCATTATTTCTTCTTTTGGTTGAGTACTGATGCTCACATCAGATCCCTTGTAGACCACCGAATCCTTTGTTGGATTTTATCCGACAACGTCCTTCGTATTCAAATACCTTGTGAGTTCTGCCATGATATATAATGCCTTGGGTAAAATATATCATCTGCTTTTTCAACCATGCTCTGCTTTCAAGCTTGTATAATTTGCTCCTGAAGTTTGTGTAGTATGAGTCTAAGATGCCCCGATGGGTTGAACTTATGCCTTCCTTAATTTGTGTGAACCCCAAAGTTTTCCAAGGTTCATACTCCTCTGGTAATTCACCAGGCAAGTCTTCGCAATCAATTCATTTTTAATAGAGCAGTATACGAAAGCTTATGCATTGAAGAAGTGGGAATCAACCTTGAACTTTCTGTTGATGCCCATGGACACGATGTAGATCTTATCATTAAAGATTCTCTTAAATTAATTATCCCCTTGATATAAGTTCATCTTATATCTGGGATCTGACCTTTTTCGATCGTGGTTCCGACCATGTTCTCCTTTAAATGTCATTTCTCGTGCAGGTTTAAGCACTTGTCTCCTACAGAGCAATACCCCCAGCCCAACCTCTACTTTGAGATGTCGTCGAGTATTACCCCCTGGTATCTCGAGATTATCACGGAACTGCATAGCTTCTTATGAGTTCTTAATTACGTGTTACATTTCACTGACTGCAATTTTCCTTGGGTTCTGAAATGTTTGGCACTCAAGGACCCCGATAAGTGAATCAATTCCGCACTCCGATTTAGTAGCTCTAAGTAATCTCCATTGCTCATGAGTTTATTAATTCTTCAAGTCATATCTAGCCTGATCGGCTATATCATTATTGTACATCTTTTTAACTGTGCTACCTGGTCCTTCTTCACGGAGGACAATTTTGGCAATGAGCTAAGCTTACGCCGATCTTCCTCGGCATATCACTTCGCCTTGAACAACTAGCTTGATTTCAAGTTTGTATTGTACTAGTGGTTTCAATAACCTTTCGCTCCATCATTCATTTGACTTGATGTCATTGCCGATCGATTAAATCCTAATGATAACTCTCAACAAATGTGTCATGATCACAATCAACAATGATTTGCCTTCTTTCAAGTTGTGAATCGAATTCATGATGGGAAATACCATCCTTTCCCCTCGATGATTTGTATTAACATCGACAACATTCTTGCAATTCCCTCCAACACAAACTTGCTCTTGTGTTGTGTTATACCTTGAGTTCCTTGTTATCCGACTTATGATATGCTCTACCTTGGAGTACTACCATCTTTCATGTCAAGAATGGCGTGAGAATTTCACCACCTTTGATACAGTGATACTTCTTGCCATATCCGCTCATTCCTTGGTCCCCGTGTTGTTCCTAACCGGAAACCCAACAACTGAAGTATGACGTTCAAATTCGAAATTTCTAGCACCCTATTGCTTTGAAGTGAATGGTCGATAGTCTCATTCTCGGTCTTTTGGTTATTGAATCACCATTATAATATTGATCATGCTACTTAGTCCATTTTCCAAGTGTATGTTCCATTCAATGTTTACTTATGGATGTTCTCCTCTAACATACTGCGGTATGACCAATGTTATCATCTTGTTCACTTGAATGTAGAAATCCATGCTTATGGAAATCTCGATGAATTGTGTTGAGCCCGTCGGCCAAATCCTCATCTTTTCCTTGTTGAAATTTGAAAATGTAATACTTATTCTATAAGTTGTTCCTGATGGATCCTTTGTGTATTCAAAGTCTGATTTTTACCCAATGATCATGTCGGTGCTATCTCGAAGCATGTCTGTGTTACTCCGAAGATCCACGAGAACATGGTAAGGGCAATGCTAAATATTTTTTGATCAACTACCCAACATCGTTGTGTGGGTACATATCATAATTCTTCTTACCCCTTTTATCTATATGGCCAGGACTTTGATCTCCAGACACGTATATCATGCCCTGCTTAATCTTGGAAATGATATACTCCTTTTCATTGTGTTTAAACACATTTTCCTTTCCATTTCACTACAAAAAAAGACACATCCGTGACATTTTGGGCAGAAAAAAACCTTTTTCTATCATACTTATGACACTTCTATGACAATAATTGTGACAAAACACGGTATCATCATAGATGTGGTGGGGTCCTACTTCTATGACAAAAAATCATGACAGAAAATGGGCTTTTTGTCCTGGGCGGGCTGGAGATGCAGCTGCATGACACTCTTTGGGACGTCCATGACGGAAAAACCATGGTAGAAGCGAGGGCGAGGAAAATATCGGGGTGTTCCCGGTTACGGTGGGTGGTCGGGGCTGAGCGATGCGCGTATCTCTTATACACGCACGTGCGTGGGTGCGAGGCATTGGGCTCTAACTGAACTCGTGCGAGGCATTGGGCTCTAACTGAACCCGAGCGATTGCACTGCATGCTACGCGTTACTGAACCCGAGCGATCGATCGATGGCTGTTAACTGAACCCGATCGAGTGATTCCTTCGCTACTGCTGCTAACTGAAGCCGATCGATGCTGCCTCTGCATGAACAGTGAGCATTGTTGGGGGGGTTTGGATGAACAGTTCCCGGTGGGGGTGGCTGAACAGGACCCCGTGCTGTTGCCTCTGCATGAACAGGACCCCGTTCGATCGAGCCGGTTGGGGCTGCATGAACAGGACCACCCCGTGGAGGGCTGCATGAATAGTAGATGGTGGAGGGCAGGATGAACAGTAGCCCGTGGAGGGGTGGTTAAATAGGAGCCCGTGGAGAGGGCTGGTTGAACAGTAGCCGGTGGAGTAGCGCGCGGTGGAGGCTGAACAGTCCCAGGTGGAGGCTGGAGGAGGTCGACGGTGGATGAACAGTAGCCCGTGGAGGCTGGAGGGGGTCGACGGTGGTGATGAACGGTATCCCATGGAGTCGCGTTTTACAGTACGCCACACCCCTCTCGATTTATAGGACCCCCGTTTCATCCGTAGCGCTCCAACACAAGTCTGTTTGCTCCGTTTTGCGGTACGCCACACCCCTCCCGATGAACAAGACCCCTGTTTCGACCGTAGAGCTCCAACACAAGTCCGTTTGCTCCGTTTTGC
>LR738711.1:246667787-246681261 GCA_902687465.1 Secale cereale
CCGTTTTGCGGTACGCCACACCCCTCCCGATGAACAGGACCCCCGTTTCGACCGTAGCGCTCCAACACAATTATGTTTCCTCCGTTTTGCGGTACGCCACACCCCTCCCGATCAACAGGGCCCCCGTTTCGACCGTAGGAGGTCCGTTTCCTCCGTTTTGCAGTACGCCAGACCCCTCCCGATGAACAGGATCCCATTTCGAACGTGGCCGGTCGAACACAAGACAGTTTCCTCCGTTCTGTGGTATGCCAGGCCTCTCAATCGGCTGTTCCGTCCAAGCCCACCCGATGAACACGACGACTCATTCCATTCTGACCCAGCCGGTTGGCTCCCCATGAACACGACGACGACGTTGTTTCTCCATTCCGACCCAGCCATGTACACAAGCCCTGGCTGTACGTACGCGCGAGTAGGCATTCGAGACCCCGCCCGTATGTACCTACGTGGCCGTATTTTCTTTCTTGCACCCTGGTCGTTGTATGTACGTGTACATGCTACGTGCGCGCCTCTGCTACGACACGTGCATACCTCTACATCGACCAGTATGTAGGTACATGTTCGCGACCAAAATGACAACGCTGCGTACGCTTCGACCAGGTGGGTCCCGACTGTCAGGCACTTCCTTGTGTGCGAAGATGTAGCTGGTGGGTCCCAGTAGTCAGGGGGGCGAATCATTTTTTTTTTGCCCGGACGCACTTCCTTGTGTGCGAAGATGTAGCTGGTGGGTTCCAGCAGTCAGGGGGAAACGTTATTTTCGTGAAATACGATAGCCCGTCAGGTGGGTCCCCGATGTCAGGTGGAGGAATAATTATTTTGCACGTAATAAGGAAGCACTTCCTTGCTGAGGCCGTGGACCCAACTGTCAGCTTCTCCACGTACAGTACTCTTCCGATGGAAGTAATTCCTTAACCACGTTGACCACGCCGCGCCGAGAGCACCAGGGCGGTGAACAACGGCGAGGCCTAGGAAGGGGGCGATGTGGAGCCGGGGAAGACGTGGCAGTGGAAGCCCACGCGGAGAGGAGTACGAGGGTTCACTGGTTCGGCTGCGGTGTGAGGCTAACGTCGCCGCAGAATAACAGGGGGTGTGGGTGAGTGGAGGGATGGCTTGGCCAACGATGGGAGTAGTAGGGGGCGATGAGGCCTCCGCGGCAGCATAGCCGGCCACAGGAGGCAGGAGCACGAGGCACGAGCGGTGCTGGTTTGCTAGCTAGTTTGGCCGGCTGGAGCAAGAAAACCAGAGGTTGAAGAAGCACTACGACCGTTGGATGGACATCGTACGGTCACTGGAGCTAGAATCGTGCATATTGACTAAGTTGACAAAGCCCTCCGTCCCCGTCTACTTAGTAGGCCCACAAGTCAGCCTGCCACTATACTGGGTCCCAGCTAGCAGGGGGAGTATTCATTTTTTTGTGCGTAATAAGGAGGCACTTCCTTGCATGCAAAGATATAGCTGCTGGGTCCGAGCTGTCAACGGCGGTAACGTTTTTTCATGAAATACAGAGGCCCTTTCGGTGGGTCCCAGATGTCAGGTGGAGGAATCATTATTTTGCGCGTAATGAGGCATTTCCTTGCGTGCGGCCATGGACCCAGCTGTCAGCCTCTCCACGTACAGTCCAATTCAGATGCATGTCAGTCATTGACCACGTTGACCAGGCCGCGCCGAGAGCACCAGGGCGGTGGACGACGGCGAGGCCTAGGAAGGGGACGGCACAGAGCCAGGGAAGACTCGGTAGTTGTTTCCCACGCGGAGGAGTACGAGGGTTTACTGGTTTGTCTGTCGTCCCCGGAGAAAACAGCAGGTGTGGGTGAGTAGAGGGATGGCTAGCCAAGCGATGGGAGTACAGTGGGGCGGTGAGACCTGCACGGCAGCACAGCTGGCCGCTGGGAGGAGAGAGCAGGCAGTCCCGCTGGTGCTTGTTTGAGCGGTTGGAGCAGGAAGAGCAGAGATTGAAGAACCACGATGGCCATTGGATGGACATCCAACAGTCACTGCTTGTGCGTCAACCTTTTTTTTAGGAAAGCCTCAAATATGTGGAAAACATCATACAGCCCATCTGCCATTATTAATAATAATTTACAACCCATTTGCTAATTCTTAAGGTTTTTTTTGAGCCCATATTCTTTTTGTTAGCATTACAGCCCATATTGTGGCCACGGTTAAAAAATTATACGAAATTTTGCATATTTTGGTGCGGTTTGAACTGTTTTTAATCCCGAAATTTTGAGTCACATTCAAACTGATTTAAAAAAATGTGTATCAATATAAAATCCAACAAATTTTCCACGCATAAAAATCAATGCAGTTTAAAATCTCGAAATGAAAAAAAGAAATTTGAAACTAATTGTCGGTTTGATGTGTTTAAAAAATGTATAGCCCATTTCTCATTACTGATAAGCCATTTTCTCGGCCAGCCCAATGAAGCTCTCCTCATCTTGAAAGATTTGCAACCCAACAGGCCTGACAAAGCGACTTACTTGGAAAATCACAAAAAAAAACTGGGTTGTGGCCGTGGACCCAGTTGCGGCTGTGGACCCAGCTATCAGCCTCTCCACGTACAGTACTCTTCCGATAGAAGTCGGTCGTTGACCACATTGACCACGCCGCACAGAGAGCACCAAGGCGGTGGACGACGGCAAGGCCTAGGAAGGGGACGACGCAGAGCCAGGGAAGACACAGCAGTGGATGCCCAGTCGGAGAGGGGTACAAGGGTTCACTGGTTCGGCTGCGGCGTGAGGCTGCCATCGCCGCAGAATAACAGGGGGTGTGGGTGAGTAGAGGGATGCCCTGGCCAGCGGTGGGAGTAGTAGGGGGCGGTGAGACCTCCGCCGCATCGCAGCCGACCACGGGAGGCAGGAGCACAAGGAAGAACCGGCGCTGGTATGGGCAGCTGGAGCAAAAAGACCAGAGGTTGAAGAAGCACTACAGCCGTTGGATGGACATTGTACGGTCACTGGAGCAAGAATCGTGCATATTGACTAAGTTGACAAAGCCCTCCGTCCCCGTCAACTTAGTAGGCCCACAAGTCAGCCTGCCACTATACTAGGTCCTAGCTAGTAGGGGGAGTATTCATTTTTTTGTGCGTAATAAGGAGGCACTTCCTTGCATGCGAAGATATAGCTGGTGGGTCCAAGCTGTCAGCGGCGGTAGCGTTTTTTTCGAGAAATACAAAGGCCCTTTTGGTGGGTCCCAGATGTCAGGTGGAGGAATCATTATTTTGCGTGTAATAAGGAGGCATTTCCTTGCGTGCGGACGTAGACCCAGCTGTCAGCCTCTCCACGTACAGTCCACTTCAGATGCATGTCGGTCATTGGCCACGTTCACCAGGCCGCGTCGAGAGCACCAGGGCGGTGGGCGACGGCGATGCCTAGGAAGGGAACGACAGGGAGGCAGGGAAGACTCGGCAGTTGTTTCCCATGCGGAGGGGAGTATGACTGTTTGAGGGTTTACTAGTTCGTCTGCCGTCGCCGGAGAATAACAGCAGGTGTGGGTGAGTAGAGGGATGGCTTGGCCAGCGATGGAAGTATGGTGTGGCGGTGAGGCCTGCGCGGTAGCATAGCCGGCCGCGGGGAGGAGGGAGCAGGCAGTCCCACCGGCGCTTGTTTGAGCGGCTGGAGCAGGAAGAGCAGAGATTGAAGAAGCACGACGGTCGTTGGATGGAAATCCAACAGTCACTACTTGTGCGTCAACCTTTTTTTAGGAAAGCCTCAAATCTGTGCAAAACAGCATACAGCCCATCTGCCATTATTTCTATAATTTACAGCCCATTTGCTAATTCTTAAGGTTTTTTTTGGAGCCCATATTCTTTTTGTTAGCATTACAACACATATTGTGGTCATAGTTAAAAAATGGGAAATTTTTGTTTTTGCCTCTCTAGATTTTACCTATTTTCCTTATGCCACTCTAGATTTTTCACATTTCACTTTTGCCACTATTAGTTTTTGACAATTATCACAATTGCCATTTTGTAATAATTGTCAAAAACTAAGAGTGGCAAGAGTGAAATGTCAAAATCTAGAGTGGCATAAGGAAAATTGGCAAAATCTAGAGTGGCAAAAACAAAATTTTCCCTTAAAAAATTATACAAATTTTTGCATATTTTGGTGCGGTCCGAACTGTTTTTAATCCTGAAATTTCGAGTCACATTCAAACTAATTTTAAAAATAAATGTATATCATTATAAAATCCAACAAATTGTCCACGCATAAAAATCACTGCAATTTAAAATCTCGAAATGAAAAAAAGAATTTTGAAACTAATTGTCGGTTTGATCTGTTTTAAAAATGTACAGCCCATTTCTCATTACTGATAGGCCATTTTCTCGGCCAGCCGAATGAAGCTCTCCTCGTCTTGAAAGATTTGCAGCCCAACAGGCCTGACAAAGCAACTTACTTGGCAAATCACAAAAAAACTGGGTTGTGGCCGTGGACCCAGCAATCAGCCTCTCCACGTATAGTACTCTTCCGATGGAAGTCGGTCGTTGACCTCATTGACCATGCCGTGCCGAGAGCACCAAGGCGGTGGACGACGGCGAGGCCTAGGAAGGGGATGACGCGGCAGTGGATGCCCACGAGGAGAGGAGTACAAGGGTTCACTGGTTCGGCTGCGGCGTGAGGCTGTCGTCGCCGCAGAATAACAGGGGGTGTGGGTGAGTAGAGGGATGCCCTGGCCAGCTATGGGAGTAGTAGGGGGCGGTGAGGCCTCTTCGGCATCACAGCTGGCCACGGGAGGCAGGAGCACGCGGCACGACCGGCGCTGCTTTGGGCGGCTGGAGCAAGAAGACTAGAGGTTGATGAAGCACTATGGCCGCTGGATGGACATCGTACGGTCACTGGAGCCGAAATCGTTCATATTGACTAAGTTGACAAAGCCCTCCATCCCCGTCAACTTAGTAGGCCCACAAGTCAGCCACCCACTTTGGTGGGTCCCAGCTAGCAGGGGTATTCATTTTTTTATGCGTAATAAGGAGGCACTTCCTTACGTGCGAAGATATAGCTGGTGGGTCCGACCTGTAAGCTGGGGGGGGGACATTTTTTTTGCGAAATACAGAAGCCCTTTCCACGTACAGTCCACGTACAGTGCATAATATGGAGGAACTGGAAGAGTACAAAACACGGCAGCCCAGTGTAGTTACATCATACTAGTACATGGCTAACCCACGGTATCACCATATTTCTTGGCTTTCATGCGACGGCGACCAGAGAAGAGGCGGCGGGAGGGGAATGAATGCAGCTACTGTTTGGGTTCACCATCCGGCTTAAATAAATGCGCAGCATCACGTGTACCCGCAGGTTGATACGTCCAAAACATATCTATAATTTCTGCTTGCTCCATGCCTCTTTTGTGTGATATTGCTATGATATTTATGCACTTCCATACACTTTTGGTCATATTTGGACTAACCTATTAACTCAGTGCACCCCAGTGCCAGTTTCTGTTTTCTGCTGTTTTTGTATTTCAGGTTTTCCCATTACTTAAATTGCCAGAAAAATTTCGGGAAAAATATATAAAAAATTAGCGCTCTAGAAGCTTCCACGCGCCAGAAGTGGGGCCAGAGGTGAGCCAGGGGCAGCCCAGGCGGCCTGCCCACGCGGCCCCCCTCCTAACCGCGCCGGGGGGGGCGCCTGGGCCCCCCTCTCCGCCTCTGGTGCCCCCCTTTGGCATATATTTAGCACGCGTCCCGAAACCCTCGAGGACGGAAACCCTTTTTATGATCTCGTCTCTGTTTCGCCGCCGCCGCGCTTCCAAGATCGGGAGCACCAGGAGAACTCTTCCCGGCACCCTGCCGGAGGGGAGAACCACCACCGGGAGCTTCTCCACCACCATGGACGCTTCCCGGATGAGTTGTGAGTAGTCCCTCTTGGACCATGGTTCCATGACCAGTAGCTATGTGATGTTCTCCTCCCCTCTTTGTTCTTCACCGATTAGACCTCGTGAGCTGCCCTACATGATCGAGGCACATATGTAATCTTTATGCTGTTGCTATGCTGAGTTTGCTGGGATCTGATGGATTATGAGATTATGTTCAGATTGTGTGTGAGTAATATATTTGATTCACCTCTTTTATATTTATGTTCTTGAGTAATTCTTGCATGTTCTCCGTTGGTATTTATTGCTTTGGCCGAGTAGTAGGTAGTAACTCCAAGAGGGAACGTTATGCTTGATTGTGGGTTCATGCCCCTCGATGACTAGCTTGAGTAACAGAAACATGAGTCTAGGGGATGTGCTGTTACCACAAGGGGGAAAACAACGGTGCTTGTACTTGCGGGTGCAAGGATTGTTTACTTTATGTAAAGTTCTTTTAATGCAGTTGTCTTTTGCTTTGAGTTTACACTTTGGGTGGGACTCGCAACTTAATACCAACGAGATGTTCTGGATAGATATCTCAAGGTGGATGATTAGTAGTAGATGCAGATGGATTTCGGTCTACTTGCCTTGGCGTACCGCCCATGCTTTTGAGCCTCTACCTTTCTTACAGCATAGTTAGCATTGGTTTGCGCACATAATCCTGTCAATTGCCTAGCTGTAATTCGTTTACCTCGCTTAGCTGTTTTATCGTCTTTTGGGAGAGAGACATCACTAGTGAACATCATGGGACCCCGGTCCATATTACCATCACTAATCACACCCGTTATTTACTTCCGGTTCTTATTTACTAGTTGCAGTCATACCTATCACTATTATCTCTTGCGTTTGATCCTTCGTAAACGACAAGGCCGGAGGGATTGACAACCTCTCTGTACTCGTTGGGAGCAAAGTTATTTGTATCTGTGTGCAGGTCCTGTCAAGCAAAAGTCTCTGGCGCTATTGACACCTTCTTTTTGACCCTCGGAGTCTCACGGGATTCGATCCTTGGTATCTTTGCCAAGGGAAAATTTGCCGCTACGCTACATCTCAACCTTCCACTTGGGGTAACCAACAAGGGGCGAGAAGCCATCAAGCAAAGTTTTTCTGGCGCCGTTGCCGGGGACTCCACTCTTCAAGATAGGGGAGTTGCACGCTATCTTTTATCTTTGCTTTTTAGTCTTGTTAGTTTACCTTTCAGTTTTTTGCTTTAGTGTCTTCTATCAAAAATCACAAAAAAAATTATTATTTGCTTTTCTGTTAGAAGTCCTTTCTGTTTAGTCAAGCATGTTAGGATTTGGTGCTTTGAGGGAATCAGAAGTTCTAGATTTCCATCAAAAGGATGGAGAAAATATGAAGAAGGCATGAGACAGAATTTCTGATGCACATAGGAGAATTATGCCTTGGATACCTATAAAAATTGTGCTTAGAAATTTTTACCATGGTCTTTTTAAATGGTGTAAACACTCTCTTGATATTATAGCTGAAGGAGATTTCCTAGAGTGTGATGAAGCTAGAGCCCTTGAAATTATACATGGTCTATCTAGTTACTTTGTTTATGATCATAGTTTTGATACTGTCATAGATAGACTTGCTACTATTGAGAAGAGAATGGATGCTCTAGACTTGATGAAGTTAGAGAAACCCAAACCCAATAAGAGAGTTATTTTGGAAATAGACAATGATTGGGAGCCTTTTGTTAGGATTAGCATCTCTAATCAAGACTTCCTTGCTTATTGTGATATTGGATCTATGGTTTCTACTATGCCAAAAATTGTTCATGATTCTTTAAAATTTAACATGGACAGATTATCATCCTATCATGAACATGCTAATGGAGACATTTCTGAGATCTAGGGAAGAATAAAGGACGTGCCAGTTACCTTCCTTAAAGGGATTGCAATGGTTGATTTCTTCATCATGAAGCCAAACCAAGGAAATATAGTGCTTGGAAGGGACTTCCTCCGAGCCGTAAAAGGCTTCATCGATATAGGTAAAGGACAAACCCGCCTACGCGGGAAGGCAAAAGGTATGTACCCCTTTCCTAGAAGGAACAAGAGTGAACTTGTTGAGGAACCATTTGAAGCAATTTATAACTCCGATTATTACGATGATTATTGATTCTTCTTTGCATTATGCCTAGCTTAAAGGCATAAAAGAAAGCGCTTTTGGGAGGCAGCCCACAATGAATAAAGTTTTATTTTGCTTTTGTTGTGTATTGATGTTTGTTACTACAGTAGCATCATCATTGTATCTTTTCTTTTCAGCTTTGTGCCAAGTTTAGCCTCTGATTGCAAGAAAGTTCAAAAGTTGTGACGTGCTGTCCAGGAAACAGATTCTGTCCTTGGACAGAAAACTTCGTATAAAATCACCAGATCATCTTTTTGGTCTGAATTTTTTCGACAGCGTGCTCTATACAATTGGCTTTCGGGCGTCTGTTCTGAGTTTTTTTATTTGAGTTGCAGAAGTGCCCCGAAAAAATTATTTACTACCTGCTGGTCTGTTTTTCACAGATTTTGTCCTGTTTTGCCTTTTCTTCGTTTTGCAAACCTTGAGCTTGCTTTTTCTTTGCAAAAACCTTTTGGCAATCTTGAGAAACAGTATCTCTTGAAGATTATCTTTATTTCCAGCAAGGAAAAATTATTTTATTATGGGTACTAACCTCGCTAATCAGATTATGATGAGTTATGTATGAAGGGAGTTTTCAAGTGTGCGAGGGAAGATGATAAAAAGATTCAGGAGGGTCAAACGCTCAAGCTTGGGGATGCCCCCGTGCATCCCCTTCTCCATCAACAATTATCAGTTTGTCTTTCATTCCATTATATTTTAATCACTTCATGCGTTATGTGCTATGCTTGGAGCGTCTTGCTTTTAGTTTCCTTTTTAGTTTTCTTTAGCTTTGCTTGCTGTTCATAACAAGTTAGAACCCAGCTTTCTTTGTGTGGGAGAGAAACACGCTCCACTTCAACCTAGAACACAACATAGGATTTTCATGCTCATCTCTGCTGTGTGTGTTCTTTGTCTTTCCATAGCTACTGTCATGTTTAGCTCTTAGTTTTCATGCTTTTCTTTTTAAAGAGCTTTTGTTTAGTTGGTTGTTGAACTATCTTGAGTTTCCATGTTTATCTTGTTAAGAGAGTTTGTCTGTTCCACTGAGTTGTGTGTCTTAAACTTAAAGTAGGTAACTGAGGTTGCTATTTAATTTTAGTAGTAACTTGCAATAGTTTTGAGGTATTGCCATGAGTAATGTCTGAACTTTTGGTGTCAAGAGCTTTAGCCTATTAGTGATAGATGTCGTATTTTGGGCAATCCGTGTTTATTTTCGAAAACCTACAAAATAGTTGAGAACTTTAGCTACTAAATGGATCACTAATCTTTGGAGGGATCGAATATTAGAGTACACTCACGTACCATGGGTCGAGGATGCGCAAGGGTAACCAAACCCCCATACACACCTCCTCGGGGTACTTGTCTCTTTGTGAACCTCCTAATTAGATTGAGAGTTACCGATAATAAGTGCATGAGTTCTTCGGACTAATGTGAGTATTCGAAAGTTGACACTTCCACCTATCCATATTTTTCTAGCCTCTTCGGTACCGTGCATTGCCCTTTCTCACCTCAAGAGTTGGCGCATACTTCGCCGGTGCATCCAAATCCTTGGCACGATACACTCTGTCATCATAAGCCTCATTATATCCTTCCTCAAAACAGCCACCATACCTACCTATCAAGGCATTCCCATAGCCTTTCCGAGATACATTGCCATGCAACATCCATCTTCTCATGACTTGATCTTCATGACATACATGCTTTTTGCTTGATCGATGAGCCGCATGCTAGTTGGGCCTTGCCCTAATCATTGCTACATGACGCGCTAGTATCATTGCATATCCTGCTACATTGGCAGAGGCATACATTTGCATACATCATGATAGTTTCATTTTCTTTATGTTGAGTACTTTTGTAAAGTGTGAAAGATCTTCTATACTTCTTGTAATACATAGAGTGTTGTCCCTAAAGTGAGGAAAAGATCCCAAAGAGAACAAATCAAAGGAGCACAAAGAGCACAAAATAAAAAGGTCCCAAAGAGGACAAATGAGAGATAAATAGAAAGAGCCATTGAGGCCACAAAAAATAAAAATAAAATAGAAAAAAAGAGAAAAAGAAATAAAAAGAGAGAAGGGGGCACACTACTATTTCTTTTGAGAGATCCACACTCGTACTCCATCTTATACCTTGTACTCCATAGAGATTATCATCTATGCATATAGCTATGTGGGGACCTTTACACTATAGAACTTGGCTTGTATATTCCAATGATGAGCCTCCTCAAAAGAGCTCTAGGTCTTCTTGAGCAAGCAAGTTGGATGCACCCCCACTAGTTCCATTGGAGAGCTTACCTTAGCTCATATGTGCATCCGTTGCATGGCAATCCCTACTCCTCACATCATATCTATCATTTGGCTTTCTCTCGCCGATGATTGTCCTCATTGATGTGAGCCTTTCACACCTTTTTTTCTTCCCCCTCTATCATTTTTCTCTCTTTGCCATCCTAGGTGTCGACTTTCTTGCTTACGCTCGTCCATTGCATGAGTGCTCAAAATATCGAAAGGGAGTGGATCATTTTGACTTGTACCTGGCTGACGGTCTGGGGATGAGTCAAGATAAGATTCCAAAGAAGACCAAGTGTGAAACTTTAGTACATTAAGTTCTCAACAATACAAAAACTATGTTTTACTCTCTCATATATCCCTATCCCCTTTCTTGCACGCAAACACCATTTGGAGACATTCGAGTCACGGACAGCGAGAGCTCTTGCACCTTTATGTTCTTATGTTACTTGTTACAATGCTAATATAGACTCTTTCTTGTTATGACTTGAATTGAATTACATGCCTTGATTACTTTACTTAAAAGTTCTTATATGGTTGATAGCATGTCACCACAGAAATTATGCTTGTTATCATTTACCTACTCGAGGACGAGCAGGAATTAAGCTTGGGGATGTTGATACGTCCAAAACGTATATATAATTTCTGCTTGCTCCATGCCTCTTTTGTGTGATATTGCTATGATATTTATGCACTTCCATACACTTTTGATCATATTTGGACTAACCTATTAACTCAGTGCACCCCAGTGCCAGTTTCTGTTTTCTGCTGTTTTTGTATTTCAGGTTTTCCCATTACTTAAATTGCCAGAAAAATTCCGGGAAAAATATATAAAAAATCAGCGCTCCAGAAGCTTCCACGCGCCAGAAGTGGGGCCAGAGGGGAGCCAGGGGCAGCCCAGGCAGCCTGCCCACGCGGCCCCCCTCCTGGCCGCGTCGGGGGGGGCGCTTGGGCCCCCCTCTCCGCCTCTGGTGCCCCCCTTTGGCATATATTTAGCACGCGTCCCGAAACCCTTGAGGACGGAAACCCTTTTAACGATCTCGTCTCTGTTCCGCCGCCGCCGCGCTTCCAAGATCGGGAGCACCAGGAGAACTCTTCCCGACACCCTGCCGGAGGGGAGAACCACCACCGGAAGCTTCTCCACCACCATGGACGCTTCCTGGATGAGTTGTGAGTAGTCCCTCTTGGACCATGGGTCCATGACCAGTAGCTATGTGATGTTCTCCTCCCCTCTTTGTTCTTCACCAATTAGACCTCGTGAGCTGCCCTACATGATCGAGGGACATATGTAATCTTTATGCTGTTGCTATGCTGAGTTTGCTGGGATCCGATGGATTATGAGATTATGTTCAGATTGTGTGTGAGTAATATATTTGATTCACCTCTTTTATATTTATGTTCTTGAGTAATTCTTGCATGTTCTCCGTTGCTATTTATTGCTTTGGCAGAGTAGTAGGTAATAACTCCAAGAGGGAACGTTATGCTTGATTGTGGGTTCATGCCCCTCGATGACTAGCTTGAGTGACAGAAACATGAGTCTAGGGGATGTGCTGTTGCCACAAGGGGGAAAACAACGGTGCTTGTACTTGCGGGTGCAAGGATTGTTTACTTTAGCAAAGTTCTTTTAATGCAGTTGTCTGTTGCTTTGAGTTTACACTTTGGGTGGGACTCGCAACTTAATACCAGCGAGATGTTCTGGATAGATATCTCAAGGTGGATGATTAGTAGTAGATGCAGATGGATTTCGGTCTACTTTCCTTGGCGTACCGCCCATGCTTTTGAGCCTCTACCTTTCTTACAGCATAGTTAGCATTGGTTTGCGCACATAATCCTGTTAATTGCCCAGCTGTAATTCGTTTACCTCGCTTAGTTGTTTTATCGTCTTTTGGGAGAGAGACATCACTAGTGAACATCATGGGACCCCGGTCCATATTACCATCACTGATCACACCCGTTATTTACTTCATGTTCTTATTTACTAGTTGCAGTCATACCTATCACTATTATCTCTTGCATTTGATCCTTTGTAAATGACAAGGCCGGATGGATTGACAACCTCTCTGTACTCGTTGGGAGCAAATTTATTTGTATCTGTGTGCAGGTCCTGTCAAGCAAAAGTCTCTGGCGCTATTGACACCTTCTTGTTGACCCTCGGAGTCTCACGGGATTCGATCCTTGGTATCTTTGCCAAGGGAAAATTTTCCGCTACGCTACATCTCAACCTTCCACTTGGGGTAACCAACGAGGGGCGAGAAGCCATCACAGGTGCACAAATTGTAACATACGTGTCTGCTTAAGTGGGCGTCATGTAACTGGTGTGTGTGAGAGAGAGATTCTGAGAGATAGAGTGCGTGTGTGCGACTCTACTCTTCGGACATGTAATCAACCATTTGCATCGGGATATAAATATAATGGTATTTACTTTAGCTAGTGATCTACGTGGCCATGTTTTTTTTGCGGGTGATTTACGTGGCCATGTTAACATGGTTGTGTAAAAAAAATGGCACTTCCTGCTCATTATATAATTACAAGCAAGATGCTCGTGCATTGCACGGAACATCAATATGCATTTTTTTACAAAACACATGTTGTGATTTACCCATGCAGGAGTAATCCCATGTGTAAAAACTAATGATATTTCGATAATTTTATCGAAAAACTGGTATCTCGAGAATGTCATCGAAAAAATGAAAGATGAGAGATAAGGTGAGGAGGAGTGGAGCGTGGTGGTGACTGGTGGTCGGAATGGGCGGAGGCATGGGGATGGACGGCGCCGGCAGGCGGCAGCGGCGACCATGCTAGATTGTTCCGGAGACTTTCTTTTTTAATTGCTCAGCAATGAGGTGTGGGAGATAAGGATGTGGAGAGAGGTGCGGCTATCTTTTGTAAAATTATCATAGTTAGCTTTCTATCCGTCAGATATAGATCAAACGGTCTATATTACAAGATGGCAGGCACACCATCATTGCCAACTCGGTTTTTTATAAGGGTATAGATGATAAGTTTGCTAACTACTAAAGTAAAGTGGAATTTGTCCATGTTATACAAGTAAATTAAGGTGATTGTTTATCTTACGGGTAAGGGTGGATGAAGGGTGGTAGGAACAAATGCTCCGCCTAGAGCATGTGTGTGTGAGATGGAGTCTCAGTGTGTGTGGGGGGAGAGATAGATGGAGTCTTAGTGTGTGTGTGTGTGTGTGTGTGTGATGGAGTCTTACTGTGTGTGTGTGCGTGTTGGTG
>LR738711.1:246681603-246765873 GCA_902687465.1 Secale cereale
TGTGTGTGTGTGTCGCGGGGTCCTCGGTGGCGGATGCAATTTAAGTGTACATGGCTTCATCATAGAGAGGTGATGTGTATGGCAGAGGCCACCAACGATGGGGTGCGAGAGAGAAAATGCCCGTGGAGAGGGAAGAGAAGGTGTGTGCGCGTGAGACTAGTCGACATCGAGAGAACGTGTTTGTTCAAGAGACGCCGAGGAACACTACTATATATCGATGGTGCATGTAGGCGGGAATTAAACGAAGGGATGGTCTTATTGGTTTCGAGGATATAGGGGAAGAGTGAGAGGGGGGTAGCTACAAGGAGATTGTTAAGTGTGAGTGTGTGTTTTACCCATCTAGGGGGGAGTTATGTGCACACAAGAAGAGAATGATTCAATGTGGTGTTAGGGTTGAGAGTAATTAACTACGTATGGAGACATAGAGACCTTCAACGTGCATGTGTGAGAGGTATACATGTATACGTGGGGTGTGTGTGTGTGTGTGTGTGTGTGTGTGTGTTTGTGTGTGCGTGCGCATGATCGAGATAAAAGAAAGAAGACATAAGCCATAAGATAAGATCAACAACATGGGAGAGACAGATCGGTATGATAATATGCATGCATGCGAGAATGCAGGGAAGAAGGCCCGACAATTGAGCATGTGTTTTTGTCTTTAAGAGATAGTGGCATGGGCTGGAGCATGCATCTATGGCGAGCAGAGGGAGTGAGGCACAACGATTGTGCAAAAGAGATCAACCTATAAATGAAAGAAGGTTGATGGAGAAACAGATAAATAGAAAGATAAAGATGCTAGCTAGTGTGCGTTAGAGATAGGACTCGAGTGGATCAGAAGGCTGAGTTATGGGTGTGGGTGTGAGAGAGATGAAGAAAGGGTGCGTCTGACTCACAAATAAACAAATATCGGAGAGAAATGAGATCCCGAGAGACGGAGTTCTGTGTCTGCGGGAGAGAAAGATATTTCAGAACGAGAGTGAGAGCTAGAGAAACATATGAGGGAACGCAAGATATCTCTAGGGAGAGAGAGTGTGCGTGAGCGACATACAAGAGAACAGTGGAGAAATATGAGACCCTGGGAGACAGAGTTTGTGTTTGTGTGTGAGAAAGAGATATTTAAGAGGAAGAGTCGTAGGTTCTCATACCTAAGGAGAGAAAGACATCTCTGTATGAGGGGTGTGTGAGTGGCACACAGGGGAATAGTAGAGAGAAATGAGACCCCGGAAGACAAAGTTTTGTGTTTGTGTGAGAGAAGGAGATTCCACATGGAGAATCATAGTTAGAGACATATAGCAGGGAGCGAGATATACTTAGAGAGAGATAGAGTGATGAAGGTCGAGGGAGAGAGTACCGTCAGTGTGTTACGCAGATAAAAGATCATTGTCGACATACAGGTAGCATGAGAGATACCCGAGAGACGATGAACACGTATAGGTTAGAGAGATAGTCCTATATAAGCATGAGTGGTAGTTATATGAGACGAATATCTGGATTTAATGGGATTCAAATATCTAATATGGAGATCATGACATCGATAATATCATAACGCAAATTGGTGTATCAAACATGCATATTCATTTGAATTTGGGGATATGTGTAATGTTATATAGTTTATCAATATTGGTGATCCATAGATTCTTTAATTAGAAACAATGCATGGTTTGTACGCACTTAATATCTAAACGGGATTACACAATATGTTGCGTGTGTGAAACACATTATACATGTTTGATAAGTAAAAAAAACCGCATGAAACACACATTAATTGGAGAAAGTTAGCGAGGAATGCATACATTGGATTTCAACATAAAGTGGTTTCAAATATTTGAAAATCCAAATTGATGGATACAACCTTATGAATCTGAGATCGTGCCATTTGTAAACCATATTTATGTATAAAGGGTGTTGTGCTTTTGAAAGTATATAAAAAATGATCTATATAGTATTTTATTCCAATCAAAAATGGATCCCGCCCGGAAAAAAAAAGAATACAAACGGGATTTGAATTGAGTTGGCACGGTAAACATGCACTCTGCAAAATTTGAACGAAGCGCGCCCGAAACCAAAATCTGCGAGATGGAAATTACTAGTGCCTATCCCTGCCACGTAAAGCCTATCTGCTCAATTTCTATAGGTTTTGATAGGGGTAGGTTTGTAATTTCACTCAAACATGACATAACCGCCTCTCACCCGGATTCATACACGGTGGGCGCCAAAACACAGTGTGTCCTCGGCCAAAATCGACTCCCTCCCCGATTCATACACGGTGGGCGCCAAAAACAAACTATCGTCGGCAAATATTCGTTCCATGCGAGATTACCGTCCCATCCCCAACCGACTAATATTGTTGTGATGTAGGAAATTTGAAACGGGGGCTAAGTTTGTAAATTTCCTCGCATTTGAGACAAGCGCGCCCTACAGACATGGTTCCCCCCTTCCTCTCCACCTCCATTTCCCCATTCGTATTCCATGGGCGCCAAAACACCCTCTCCACTCTAGCCTCCTCCGTCCGCCACCCCATCAATCGCCGTCCTCCTCCACCATGCCCGAGCTGATACCCCGACGCCGCCGTCCATTACAAGAGATCGACCTCTCTCATTCACAACTTCGGACCGGGAACCTTGCATCCCATCCTCTCGCTTCATCCCCGCCGTCGTCCACCTTGCCGGCGCCGCTCCTATGACCGTCTCATCCACCCCGCCCCACCGCCACCGTCTACCCTCCTAGATCTGCTTCCACGCTGCTGACAGCCATCGCTACCGTAGCACCATCAAATTCTCAGCAGATGCATACATGGCACCGCACCAGAGGTGGTACTCTTTCGTATTTGCTCAACTTATTTATCGCAGCAAGAAAATAGATCGCCACTGCTTTACTCTGATTTCTTGTCCATCACTTACTTGCTAGTTGAGAGCAAACATTGGTTGCGAAGTTGCCTTTGTCTAGTTTGCACCTTCAGATCTGCCATGGCATGCTCAACACTATACTCCCAATGCTTATGGTTTTCCCCTTTTATATTCCACACTAGTTAAATCACAGTAGACTAAATTTCAAAATTGGGTCGGTCGATTTTTCAGAGCTCGCCGGAGTTTGCCGTTGCGAACGAAGGGGCTCGGGTGGGGACTTTGGTTGTGGGGGCGGTGGTGGGGCCTCACCGAACAAAGAAAACTCGACACTGGTGGGGCGGGGGTAGGGTGGGGGTGGCGGAGCAACACAGGCGATGGGGGCCGGTGGTCCGGCGGCCACCCGTGCGGTGTTCTGTATGGGAAGAATCAGAGACGAGGAAGAACAAGGGTTAGGAGACGTAGGATCTTCATCCAACCGCCTGAAATGGTCGACTGACCCAAATGACAAAAGTCACCCGACTTGCATGCGGACATGCCTTTATATTCAGTACCATCATCGTACCTACTTAGCACTGCTCCTGAATCCATCAAGCTAAACAACATGCCACTCATAATTCCAAACTTGTTGCTCAAGTACGAATCTGATATGATGTTGATATTACTAAAACAGATAACATTTAATTGGTCAGCTAATGTTCCTAATTTACTTTCGAAAAAGCACGTGCACCACATATAGAGAGACAACAGGGAGTTTCTTTTTTAATGTGTGCTGGTTCATCATATGTGGGCACTGCGCAACGAACATTTTATTATCCAAAATCTGCTTGCTCTTTTTAGCATGTTCCTCTTTCGTTCTTTTGTAATAAGTACTCTCTCCGTTCCTAAATACAAGTCTTTGTATTGATTCCACCATGGACTACATATGGAGCAAAAAGTGAATCTACACTCTAAAATGTATCTGGATACATCTGTATGTGATCCATAGTGGAAATCTCTACCAGACTTATATTTTGGAATGGAGGGAGTATGATAGTAGTACAGTATGTTCCTTGTAGTGAAGATGAGCAGGGACATTTGCAGTGTTGAGGTCTATACGGTTGGTTGGTATGGACACTTTGAACTCTTCGGGACTCTTTGATTCGTAGGATTTTGTAAACATGGGAATAGTATTTGTAGTGGCCTGCCCACTTGAATCCTATAAGAATATCAAGGAAATGAATGGAGCTGCGTCGCCTTTGAGAGTTACACTGATATTAACAGTATCGCACCTTCAGTTGAAGAGAGCTGGTATCCGAAGCCTTTCTAGCCGTACCGGCAATACTAGCACATATATTCCAGCAAGTTCCACTTTGCTGATTTTACTCTGATGCTTACAGTTTTCCCGTTATATCTACACTATGATCTGTGTAGCTGCTTTGTGTCGCACTAGCAGCAGTCCACTCTTGAAGCTAAACACCGCAAGGACTTACAAAATTGGCATTGAGCGCCATTCTGGATGCAATGAAACTCATACGCTCCCCACCTATTGACTCTTGTTCAGAATATGATCCTAATGACTCTTGTTCAAAATTGCCACATATAGAGAGACAGCATGGAATTGCATTTCTTTGGGCGTTGTGATTCATCATGAGTGGGCAACCAACATTGTATGCAATTAAGCGGAACCTCAAGAATATGCTTCCTCTTCTGTTCTTTAACATGTTCCTCTTTTATTATTCTGTATTTAGTACGTACAGTATGTTCCTTGTCAGGAAGGGGAGCAGGGACATCTGCAATCAACAGTTGATAGAGCTGGCATGTACTTGATCGATAGGCTTTCAATTACTAGCGGCAATACAACACCGTATTTTCAAGCCAGTTCCACTTTCCCGATCTATATATCGTGGTTATGGTGTACCCCTTTCATGTACACTATGATTTGCCTAGTTGTTATGTGCTCTTGTTATCATGGTTTGGCAAGAAACTCTTTGTACAGTATATTTTGAACCTATCATCTGCCAACTATCCTTACTTCTGGAGCCTATTTTTTGTGTACTTGTGCCAGATTATATAAATGCACGCACCATATTACAGCACACATGAGCTCTCTCATCAGAATCCAGTGATAGCACACAAGTGTTTACAGGGGCGCCCCTATATTAGAATATCCTCTGCATTACAAAGATAATCTCACAACTATTTATGTTTTCATGGTTCTCAGATATTATACGTAATTACAGTGAATATCAGAATCCGCGCATCAGAAGAATATTGTGGAACACTGCAATGACTTACAAAATTGGCACCAAGGCATTGAGTGCCATTCTGGATGCAATGAAACTCATATGCTCCCCACATGTAGATTCATGTTCAGAATATGATCCTAATGACTATTCTAACCTCAAGGAGTCAAAGGCAGATGGCCTGTCATGTTCACCCATCAAGGTGCCTGCTCTAATTTGGCAAGGTTTTATTGATTGTGCGTATCTTGCATATGCTGTCTTGCATTTCTTCTACTTTGTTGCACCACCATCTGCTTAGTTTACTCATCATATATGTCGAGATGCCATGCCCATCCATTATCAATACATATTCCATTTGTCATCATACCATGTTTTTTCACTCAAATGTTGTTCTTGTGCATCAGACATCAAAAAGGAAGAGGGTGATTTCCGAACCTGAAGGAGCACCAGCAAAGTCCTTGAAAAACGTGGTTGTGCTAGAGAAATCAGACAGCACCCCACTTATATTGGTTGTACAACCAGTGACACAAAACGTAGGTCCGACTCCAGCAGACTATACCCATACTTCACTGGCCACACCATTAGCCCCACCACACAGGACATGCACTCCAGCAAAAGGTATGCCGATTTCAGTTGCCATAGCACCAGCCGTATCACAGAAAAATCCAACTCCAGCAAAAAGTACAGCAAGTCCACCGGCCGAAGACCTATCCCAACTGCAGAGACGGCCAATTCCTGCAGATTGGAACCCCATTCCAGTTATTCCCAGTTTAAAAGACAATGCTTTCAATGTTAGGGACCACGTGCATATATTCCCATCAATGGAAGATTATAGTGAAGTCAAACACCATTTTCACATCTTCCGGCCCCACTTACGTGTAAGTGCTATTATTCATGGTGATTATTTTCCTGTTTTCTACTGATTGAACACATCAATGATTTACATTACATTGTTGTAAGTAGGCGAGGGTCAATCTGGATAGTCATGACGAGCAAAGCTTGCTTGCGCTTTTCAAGGAAGCATTGCAGCAGTATTGGTGTTACCTGAGGAAATCACACTTACATGGCAAGTGTATAAACGAATTTCTGGTGAAGTCTCATGTGCTAACTTTAGAAGACATTGAATGGAAAAACCTTGTTATGCACTGGTCTCGTTCCGAGGATGAGGTATTGTCTATGATATCGCATGACGATTTGAACTTCTACTTTTCCGCATGTCCCTTACAGATCTTTTTTGCAGGAAATCTGCTCGAAAAAGAATTCCGGTTTGAAAAGAACGACAGGATATCACAAATATGCTGCCCGCTGCTTTGCTCTTGTTAGTACATGTTGTCATGTATCATTGTACTTGCATACATACCTGGTCCATTATGTGACAGCAGTATGCATGATAGCTTGCTTATCAATTCTTCGCTCCAAATTATCTGATCTGTATGAATGGTTACATTAGTGTAGAATATATCCAATGCCAATGAATTTTTTAAGCTCTGCATTGTTCTTGTAAGTACCTGTTGTCCTTTATCAGCGTACTTATATTGACAGGTAGTTGTTCATGTACCATCAATCTGTAGCTTATTTTCCTTTGCCCTCCATTTTCTACACATAAGATCTATATTTACTCTTACCATAAGGTTGGATAGCACCGATGGTACTGAAGAAGTTTAGCTCTGCATTGCTCTTGGCTGTACCTTTTGCCTGTATCGTTGTACTTACATTTATAGCTACTTGGTTATGTAGCATTACTCTTCATCTTATTTTAAATATTCTCCATTTTTTCTTATATTGTCACATCTATATTTACTCTTAACAAAATGTAGAATGAAGGCAATGCTTATGAAGAAGATTTTGTGGTAAACTTCTTGAATTGCCCCCCCCCCCCCATCAGAATGGACAAGGGCTTTATAGAGCCTGCCTTCACAAATAATGTAAGTTTGTCCTTCTCAAGCCTTCAAACTTTGTGTATATTTGGTTAGGCATGACTGCAACAGCTGTTTATTTTTGGTGTTTGCATCAAATTGCATGTTCAAAGTTTATTATGTACTCGAGTTCATACACAAAAGCTTGTCCTTCTCAATTTAAGTTTTCAGTTGTACAACCAAGTTCCTTCTTCATACCATGTAAATTAAACTATATAGAGCAAGTGATCTTATTTTGCCAATCTGAAATGGGATAAACTGACAGCACACTAACCATTGATACTTATGAGTTCTTGATATGTAATCCAGTGGTGTCGTGAAGCTGCCAACTCCTTCAAAATGTCATTTCCTGCCATGTCTTGACCTGAACAATGCCATATTGTGTTAATGCTATTTTAAACTATGTCACTTTATTTGTCAGTAAGAAATGTGATGAATTGTCAGCACTGATACTTATATGCGCAAAACATGTCATCTGTCTGCTTGTTTATCTTTCAGAGTGAGGAGGATATAAGTGTCAAACAAGTGCAGTCTCACCAGCTTGCTCAGCTGCTTGCACTGCAGCTCCCAAGCAGGGCTAACCTTTCTTGAACTATATTGAAGTGTTGTTGGTTTTGTATATTATTTTGCCGGCATGTTCAGTTGCACTAGTGGCGATCTTTGATGCCCAGTGTATGTAATCTACTGTCTGCTTGTGCTTTATTATCATAGTGGCGAACTTTGATGCCCAGTGGATGTAATATGCCGTAATTTGTTTATTGTATAGTCTAGGTTTTTTTCTTATTCATGATGCTGCAGTTATTTTACTGTATATATATCCTGTCTTCGCAGTAAACTGGCCAAACCGTAAAATTACGATACATAATCAGGTCGTCATGCAAATCACCATGTATGATCCGCATCATGGGCCCCGTCATCTTGCTCCGTTAATAGGCCTAAATGTAAACTGGCCCACTAGTAGATTCGGGCCTTTGATAGGCCGAGTAAACCGCCGGCCCTATTTACCCAAGAAAACTCAATGGGCCTTTAGGAATTTAAAAGTAGGTTGGGCCTGAATCGTGCCACAGCTCACGAGCCGGCAGCAGGCCGAAATAGACCCCGGCCCATGAATGCGCGTCAAATTACAGGCTTATAACAGGCCAAAATTGTCTCGGTCCTTGTTTGGCCCAATCAGATTATCGGCTGCGAGCAGGCCGGATGTAAACCAGGCCGTAGTTAGGCCCAACTATATGACGGGCTTTTAACAGGCCGATATTAATATAGGGCCGAAATGTTAAACGGGCCCTTAATAGGCCGAAACTAATATCAGGCCGAATTACTAAATGGGCCTTTAGCAAATGGGCCCAAAAGCATAGCGTCCAGTTGACGGGCCGAATTTGATATGGGCCATAATTTAGCCCAAAGCCTCTTAAAGGGCCGGACCTAATCTGGGCCGTAATTTGGCCCAGAACATGGTAGGCTTTTAATGGGCTGGATCTCATATGGGCCATTATTAGGCCCGGAACGTGGCAGGCCATTAATGGACCTGATCAAATATGGGTCAACATTTGGCCCAAAATATGGTAGCTAGTTAATGGGCCGGCCTACTAGAGTCCTCAAAATCTTGTGGGCCTACAGCTGGGCCGACCCATTAATGTCGGCAAAATCTCGTGGGCCTTTAGCTGGGCCGGCCCATTATGGTACATAAAAATTTTGTGGGCCTTCACCTGGGCCGGCCCATTTTAGCCAGCAAAAATCTCGTGGGCCTTTACCTGGGCCGGCCCATTATGACCCGCAAAATCTTTTGGGCCTTTAGCTTAGCTGGCCCATTATGGTTCGCAAAATCTTGTGGGCCTTTAATTGGGCCGGCCCATTATGGTCTGCAAAATCTTGCGGGCCTTTAGTTGGGCCGGCCCATTTAAACTTTATGGGCCACTTTTGGGCCGGTCCACGTATCAACATATCATAGGCGCATCTCGCCCATTGGATGAGTGACACCTGTGCCAACGCGGAGCTGACACCTGTTTCCGTCAGCCAATCAGAATTTTACACATGGAAAATCCCCATTGGTCGGGGCTGTTAACGGGTTATCGGATCCAAAACCGGACCCGATAGCTTAACGGCGTTCCGTTACGGTGGATGCCACGTGTCGGTCACCCTTGACGAAAGCACTTCTGTGACGCGTGATTTATCATCATAGAAGTGGACACTTCTGTGATGATAATTTTGGTAATGTCATGGAACACTTCTACGACAGCACATGTATGACTATCTTGATTCTGTCATAAAATCGTCATGGATGTACATGCATGACAGAAAACGTGACCTACTGTCACAAACACGTATCATCACAGAAGTGCATTTTTTTGTAGTGTTTGTTTGTTTGACCTTTCTTTGGTATACATATAATCTAAGTAGTAATAATTTTCTGCTTACGTAAACACCTTGGTGTACAACTCTGTCAGTAAGACCCTATTACTATTGTTGATAACATTCCGGTAACCACCGATGGACGAGAACTTTGCCTATTGGTCCGCCTCGTTTCAACGAGCAGGAAAATGGTTCTCTTTGCCCCTCGCCCTTGGTACCGATGATGTTGCCGACATAACTGACATACTATCCTTTGACATGCCTTGCTTACACGACCTTCCAATTTGTCACCGCTCTTTCAACCTATAACCCACCTGGTGGACCCATAACCCACAGTTCCACATGATCGAAACCTAACTATCCTGTAGTCCCATTTTCACAAGGTTATTCCTCACGCTTGGCTTCGTTTGTTGATCATGAGCCACCTCCCTAGATATGTTATATTCTGGTTTCAGCCACAATACTTATTCCGTTGGTCTGAACCCCTTTTTCACACTCTGTTCAAGTATCAATCGTTTGTCCATTCGCTTGAAAACTTCCTATTGTACCTTCGTACTTTGCTCTCGATGTTTTATTAAGTTTCAACTCGAGAGATACTTCTGCCTCATTCCCTGATTTGTTCACCAGATATTTAACACTATAAGGGTCAGTTCTCCCGAAGTTACCCTTACTTCCCCACTTAAATCTCGGGACGAGATTTCTTGTAGTGGAGGAGATTTGTAACACCCCGAGTGTCATGCTACAGTAGTCCCCTGTTCATGGGGCCATGTCATCACATTACTGTTGCTAATCTTCATTTGTTCAAAATCACAATTCAAATTCAAATTCAATTTAAAGTCCAAAATTCAAATTGCTCAAACATGTAAACAAAAATGTCCATCATGTGCCAAATAATCACTTCTTAATATTGGTGCTAAGCCAACATTTTTTATAAAATGTCTAAGTACTCTAAACTAATTAAAACAGAAAAGAAAAGTCAAAATAAAAATAAAAAGGGGAGACACAAACCCCCTCCCCCACTGGACCCCTTGGCCCAACTGGGCCATGGCCCAGCCAGGCCGGCCCACGCCTCTGGCATGTATGGCCCTAGCCTCCCCATGACCTAACCACCGCCACCACACTCCCCACCCCCTGTTTCCCCCGATCCAGTTCTGGATCAAGATCGAGCCCGTCGATGCCGCACGAAGGCCTCGCCGGCGCTGGACCTCCCCACCGGACTGCCTCGTCCCCACCTCTACCTCACCGACGCACCGCGACAGCGTCATTCCGTCGTCGATCGCCGCCGCCCCGAGTCCACTTTTGCACCACTACAGGGCTGGTGAGCCCTCCTGTCCGCCCATCCCCCTCTCCCCATCGTTCTACTCGCCGGGCCAAGCCCCCGCGCGCGCCGCCGTGCGTGACCACATGCCCGTACCTCGCCGTCCAGCTCCTATGCTCCTCGTGTGCCTCGACTGCGTCCCGCGCCCGTACACTCGCTGGCCCACGGCCGCAGCGCCCCACCCACCTTCCACATCCGCCGCTCACTCCAGCTGTCGCTCCCAGCGCCGCTCGCCTGCTCCACTGTTGCTGTCGCGGCTGCACGCACGCGCTCGCAATGGTAGAGCCTGCCGCCGCTGTGCCCCCTCCTTGCTCACCTGTCGTCGGCAGCCATGCCCTCCTGCGCCACGCTGCCCTGCTCGCGCCCGTCGACCCCAGCCGCAGCCGCCCACGCTCGCCTCCCCACCTGCGCCGTACGCGTGTGTCGTAGCCCACGCACAGCCGCCGCTGGGACTCGTCGCCGACGCCCCGCCATGGCCTCCCCGCGCGCCCCCTGCCCTCCGCCCGCCTCCGTCGGGGCCGCGCGCCCTTGGGCCTCCCGCCCGCCTCCGCCGGGGCAGCGCAGCGGCCTCGCCTGGCCGCTCCCCCCCCCCACCTCCGCCGGGCCAGCGTCGAGGCCGCGCCGGGGCCTTGCATTGCCGCGACCGGGCAGGCACCCGGCGCCCACGCCCGCTCCTGCCTGTTTAGCCACCCGCCCCGATAGGCGTTTGGGCCATTGCCCGAGGGGGGCCCACACCCCTGGTTAAAAAAAGGGTTTTAAAAATAAATAATAATAAATATATATATATATATATATATATATATATTGATTGATTAATTAAAAGAATTAATTAACTTAATTAATCCTATTAATTACTCTAATTAACCCTGTTAGTTAACCTTTTTATTTGTTTAGACAAACAGTCAGTGACGGTAGGACCCACACGTCAGTTGGACTAAGTCAACTGACTGCTAACATCACCCTGACATCATGCTGACGTTATCCCACACTATTCTGGATAATGTTAGTTTTAAATAAATAAATAATTTCAGAAAATGGTTACAACTTTAGACAATCATATAAAATAAACTGTAGGTGAGATGAAAATGTTTTGTATATGAAAGTTGCTCAGAACGACAAGACGAATTCGAATACGTTGTCCGTTTGTCAGCGACACATCTCTATCATGCCGAACATGAAACAATCCCCCTCTAGTTCGCCTGTCCAAAAATGCCTAACACTGGAAAAACATTCCCGGATGTTATCCCTCTTCGCCAGTACTGTGTAGCACCGCGTTAGAACACCCTAGCACTGCGTGTTGACTTGTCGTGCTTCTTTGTTGCATCTGTATGCTTTGTATTTATTGTTTCTTCCCCTCTTCTCTCCGGTAGACCGCGAGACTAATGCTACCTCGGTGATCGACTGCATCGACGAGGACCCCTCCTTCTCGTCTGAGCAACTAGGCAAGCCAACCCCCTTTGATCATTCTGATATCGCACATTCCCTTCTCTCTTATGCTTGCATTAGAACTGCTACTGCTTTTTGTATGATCCTATTATGATGCATAGCTTGTTGTTCATACCTGCTTTCATACCTTACATGTTTATACTAAACTGCTTAGTATAGGCTGGTTAGAGATCCATCAGAGACCCCTCCCCCAACTTTGTCCTTTCTACCCCGCTGGATTATCAGAACACCTGATCAAAGGGATCGAAGAGCAGGCCCCGGCACCGCACATCACTTCCCCATTGTTGCTCGACAATACTGGGTTACTATCGAGTGTCGAGGGTGACACCTCAGCAGCACTTCTGATGTTAACCTTGTAGGTTAGTTCATCGGTTATGGTCATCGAGGGTGATTCCTCTTTATCCACTCCAGATAACAACACTATCATGCAACTCCTCAAGAGTGGACCTCGAGGGTGACTCCTCTTTCGTTCACCTTGACGATAAACATCAGGTGGAATTCCATCGAGGGTGATTTCCTCAGGTTTCCATTTGGTGTTACACACACAGTTACTATGGTTACTATGACTTTACACTGAACCTTGTTACTAAAGACGGGTCGACCCTGAGGGGTACCCGTGCGAGCTTAATTGCGAGTGATGTTTAGTCGGGTTGACCTGGAAGGTGCCCGCGAGATAATTACGAGGCGTGGCCGGGCATTCTTAGCCCTTGCCGCAAGTCCTCGAGATGGGGCGATTGGGTCACATGATCGTGAGTCTCTGCTCGTTACCGCGCATTCCCAAGACACTAAACGGTTTGGATATGTGATTCGAGGGGCCTCCGGCCTAATAGCACTAACCATCATGTGGGCATAGTATGGGCGTTCTACGTTGTGTGCATCAGCCGAAGCTTAACTGATGTCATGCGATTGAGTGGCGCGCGCCGGGTTGGACCACGTAAGCACCTGCCTTTTTAAGGAGCTAGCCCAGGTCTGCTCACCGGCCGCGTACGCAACGTGTAGGAGTTCCCGGGGAGATGGCCCATAACCCCTGTGGGCATAGGTTTAGTCCGGCGTGCATGACCTCTCTATTAAGCCTAGGTCGGGTTGCAGTGTATTGTTTGGCCGAGGTCGGGCATGACCTGATGGTGTGTCCGAACGGAATTAAGAGAGCGTGGTGGGTAAGTTGGTGCACCCCTGCAGGGAAGAAAACATCTATCGATAGCCTGTCCTATGGTAACTGACACTTAGAGTTGTATCCCGATCGCTACAACTAGAACTGGATGCTGAAGCATGAATTGGATATGTTGCTTCGGGAGTTGAGAAAGGATCCCGGAGCGTTGAAACAACCACATAAATATGACTTATGCTATACTACTCTACTCCCCCCTGTTGCTGCAAGACGGTGGTTTCCAGAAGATGCTAGTCTTCGATAGGACTAGCTTCTCTCCCTCTTATTCTGGCATTCTACAGCTTAGTCCACAGATACTACCCTTTTCATTGATACCGATGCATATGTAGTGGAGATCCTTGCTTGCGATTACTTTGGATGAGTACTCACGGTTGCTTTGCTACCCCTTTTCCCCCTTCTTTCTTCTTTCTGGTTGATGCAACCAGATGGTGGAGTCCAGGAGCCAGATGCCACCTTTGACGACTGCTACTACCCTGAGGGTGCCTACTACTACGTGATGGCCGCCGATGACCAGGAGTAGTTAGGAGGATCCCAGGCAGGAGGCCTTGCCTTTTCGATCGTTGTTACTTTTGTGCTAGCCTTCTTAAGGCAAACTTGTTTAACTTATGTCTATACTCGGATATTTTTGCTTCCGCTGACTCTGTTGTTTTCGAGCTTATGTATTCGAGCCCTCGAGGCACCTGGCTTGTAATATAAAGATTGAATTATTTTATTTGTGTCTAGAGTTGTGTTGTGATATCGTCCAGTGAGTCCCTGACCTTGGTCGTACACGTTTGCGTGAATGGTTTGTGTACGATCAAATCGGGGGCGGCACAATGTCCGAACGGCTAAGAATCTAGGAGATCCCTTTACAAAAGGGTTATCGCGTGTTGTGATAGATAATGCATCGAAGGAGATGGGTATGAGACCCACATGAGATGCCATTGTGGTAACCCAACCTATGTGATTGGTGATCCCATGAAGTAGGACTTGGAAAAACAAGCCAGTGGTGCACTGTGGAGAGTAACTATACTACCCACTCCGTTGGAGATGCAATACTCTCGATAATGTATGGTAGGACGACTATTGTCTTAATGTGTCCCAAAGCTTATGTAAGTAAGATGCTATCCTGCAGATCGATCTTTGGAGCAACACACCTATATGAGCCCGACTGCTGGTCACAGTCTATGAGAATAGGGTGATATCTAGTAAGCTCATGAATAGGATAGGAGTGTGACTTATATGCTCCACTCAAGGGGTGAACCGTCGGCAGCCTAATACTAGTAAGACATGTGGTGAAACTTATTTACGCCAAACTGACAATTCAAGGCATAGCCCATTGTTCAGTTGTGAAGGAGTGTAGCTACTTGCTCTAGGTGAAGTTCAACCTTAACAGGTCTTCACTGAAACACTAGTATATCGAAACAACAATTGGAATAGAGGACACAATGGGCCCTCGAGATCTGGTGGGGATTGCTAAAATATGAGGTGGGATTTAGGCCCATCTAACAATATCTGAAAATCTCTAAGGGCCCATGTGGGTTTAGTTGGCACTAGGTGTAGTGGGAAGTTTAGTCCCACCCCGGAAGTTGGAGAGGAGTTAGACCTTGAAAGTGCAACTATCCCGGGGTGGTTTTGGTAATTACTAACAACATATAGCTCATTGAACTAATGCTATCTCAAGATGATATCTCAGGAAAGTTCAATGATTGGCATGGCATGGATTAGGAATGTGTACCTCTCGAAATGCTAAGGACAAAGGACTGGCTCAAGCTCAAGACACTACATTTTCCTTTTTAGTGATCCAAGATCACATTGAGTCCATAGGAAAAGCCTATACTATTGAAGGGGATGAGGTGTTGCATAATGGTTTGCTTCCTCAAAATGCTTAGTGATATGCTCCAAAACCCTCAACCACTTTCCCACATCCACATATGTCCCAAACCAAAAGTCAAACTCGTCCCCATCGAAAATATCTATTCGGCACCACCGAGTTCGCTTGACATAGCCACTGTGAGAAACCCTAATCATTTCGAACTCACCAAAAGGGATCTCGGTCTCACCGAGAAGGGATTGCAAACTCTCGGTTTCACTTCATAACATTTCGGTCTCACCAAGATGAGCAATCGATCCCACCGAGTTTGTAATGCAAACTCTATGTTGCCTCTTCGTAACATTTCGGTCTCACCGAAATGAGCGAATCGGTCCAACCGAGTTTGCCTGACCAACTCTCCGTAAGCTTATTACCAAAATCGGTCTCACTAAATTTGTGTAATCGGTCCCACCGAGATTATGTTATGCCCTAACCCTAATGAAATTGGTCCCACCGAGTTGATCATATCGGTCCCACCGAAATACCTAACGGTCACATTATGAACTAAATCGGTCGGACCGAGTTCTCTAAATCGGTCCCACTGAGTTTGGTAAATTGTGCGTAACAGTTAGATTTTGTGTGGAGGCTATATATACCCCTCCACCCACTCTTCACTCGTGGAGAGAGCCATCAGAACATACCTACACTTCCATCATTCATGTTCTGAGAGAGAACCACCTACTAAAGTGTTCAGATCAAAATATTCCATTCCTACCATATGAATCTTGTTCTCTAGCCTTCCCCAAGTTGCTTTCCACTCAAATCCTTCTTCCACCATATCCAAATCTGTGAGGAGCTGTTTGAGTGTTGGGGACACTATCATTTCAAGCATTTGAGCAAAGAGTTCATCATCAACACACCGTCTATTACCTTCTGGAGAGTGGTGTCTCCTAGATTGGTTAGGTGTCACTTGGGAGCCTCCGACAAGATTGTGGAGTTGAACCAAGGAGTTTGTAAGAGCAAGGAGATCGCCTACTTCGTGAAGATATACCGCTAGTGAGGCAAGTCCTTCGTGGGCGATGGCCATGGTGGGATAGACAAGGTTGCTTCTTCGTGGACCCTTCGTGGGTGGATCCCTCCGTGGACTCGCGTAGCCGTTACCCTTCATGGGTTGAAGTCTCCATCAACTTGGATGTACGATAGCACCACCTATCGGAATCAAGACAAAAAACATCGTTGTCTTCACTTGCGTTTGCTCCCTCCAAACTCCTCCCTTTACCTTCATATGCAATTGTTTTACATTCCGATACTATACTCTTAGAATTGCATGTGTAGGATGATTGCTTGACTTGTGCCAAGTTGCTAAAATCTGCCAAGAGTTAAAATTGGAAAAAGGCTAGATTTTTATTTAGTCAAGTAGTCTAATCACCCCCCCTCTAGACATACTTTCGATCCTACAAGTGGTATCAGAGCTTTGGTCTCCATTTACCGTGATTTCCATAGCTTTGGTGATCATAGCCTTGGTTTCACAACCTAGGAGAGTATGGCGTCTAGCGAGGGAAGTTAACACCGTAGAGGTCCTTATTTTGATGGTGCTAATTTTGCTAGTTGGAAGCATAAGATGAAAATGCATATTCTTGGACATAACCCCGCCGTTTGGGCTATTGTGTGTATTGGTTTGCAAGGTGAATTCTTTGATGGGAAGGAATCGAACCATGAAGCTACCGCGGAAGAGTTTAAGATGCTACAATACAATGCTCAAGCTTGCTATATCCTCTTCAACGGATTGTGTCCCGAAGAATTCAACAAAATCAGTTGTCTTGAGAATGCAAAGGAAATTTGGGATACTTTGATTGATATGCATGAAGGTACCGACTCCGTCAAGGAATCCAAGTTGGATGTGCTTCAAAGTCAACTTGACAAGTTCAAGATGAAGGATTGTGAAGGTGTCACTGAAATGTACTCTAGGATTGCTCTCATCACAAATGATATGGTCGGCTTAGGAAGTGAAGAGGTGACCGACAGATTCATCATCAAGAAGATCCTAAGAGCCTTGGATGGAAAATATGATACCGTGTGCACATTGATCCAAATGATGCCCAATTACAAAGATCTCAAGCCAACGGAAGTCATTGGAAGAATTGTTGTTCATGAGATGTCACTCAAAGATAAAGAAGAGCTTCACAACAAGTCTAGTGGTGCTTACAAAGCCTCATGTGACGCTCTTACATCATCAAGTGAGAAACAAGACTTCAATGAAGAATTGAGCTTAATGGTGAAGAACTTCAACAAGTTCTACAAGAGTAGAAGCAAAGAGAGAAGTTCCAAGTCAAGGTCCTACAATGACAAGAGATCTTCAAGCCATGATCGAAATTGCTACAAATGTGGAAGACCCGGACACTACTCCAATGAGTGTACGGCTCCCCACAAGAGAAGAGAAGACTCACCTAAAAGGAGAAGTAAAAGAGAAGATTCACCACCAAGAGAGAGAAGGAGTAGAGATGATCGTTATGAACGAAGACCTTCTCGGAGAAGCAAAGACTCGGAAAGGAAGGACAAATCATCAAGGAGCTATACAAGACGAAGACATCAAGTTGGTGAATGGGCATCCGGTTCCGACTCCGATAACCACTCCGAGAGAAGCTACTACTCCGACTCCGAAGGTACTCAAGATGAAGGTGTTGCCGGAATTGCTCTTGTGTCAACCAACTCCTACGACATATTTGACTCACCAAATGAAGGAATTGGAAGATGCTTCATGGCTAAAGGCCCTAAGGTATCACACCACGAGTATCTTGATTTCAATAGTGATGAAGATGACTTGCTAGGAGATGATGATTTACTTGTTGGTAGCAATAGTGATGAAACTTTTGATGAAAACTATAATGAAATTGCTATTAATCATGCTAATCAAGATAAAATGAATGACAATGATAAGGAGAAGATTGAGCATCTAACTAAAGAACTAAACACTCTTAAGTTAGCTCATGAAACTACCTTGGAAGATCATCGAGAACTTTTAAAGACTCATGAGAAGCTACGCTTTGAAAAGCTCAACCTTGAGCAAGAGCATGAGTTCTTAAAGGCAATCAATGATGATCTTCACAAGAAAAGTTTCTCTTACATTGTCAAGCGTTTACTCTTGTCTACCTACATGCCACAAGTAAAACCTAGCAACAAGAACAAGAAAGGTTCTTCCTCTAGTAGTAACAATAATCATGCTAAATCAAATGATGTTTCTTCTAGTAGTTCTCTTGATTCCACTAATGATTCTCTTAGCCAAGTTACACTTGAGCAGGAAAATAGCTTATTGAAGGTAATTATAGAGAAAGGTGTCTACAATAGTCTTGTCGAGAGTAAGCAATTTGAGGAGATTGTACGCAAGCAAGGAAGACACCGGAAGAATCAAGGTGTTGGTTTTGAACGAAAGTTTAATGCAAATGGATTTGAGTGGGTGGAAGATCAATACCCCAAGAAAAAGTTTGTTCCTCAACAAGAGAAGTATGATCCTACTTCTTTTCAAGGGACACAAGCACAAGATGATCTTCCACCACAAGACCACAAGCTAAAGGGCAAGGATAAGCTTCAAGAAGAGATGGATGCATTTGAAGAAGCTCCTAAGGCTTTGGTCAAGTGGGTTCCCAAGACTACATCAAGTTCTACTTCATCAAGTACGACTACAACTCGAAGGATTCCCATCAAGATGGTGTGGATCTCGAAGAAGAAGAACTAGAAAGTTCTTGAGGGTGACTCCGCCAGCACACTTCACTCATAGCATTTTGGCAAAGGACAAGTGCAAACAACTCTCATATCTTGCACTAGTTCAAGGAGTCACAAACCCTCTTGTTGGTAAGACAAGGGACAAGGTAACTTAATGCTTTCATGGACATCATCATGTGTGCAATTCACTCTATGTCTATGGATATCCTTGTTTGTTCCTTGTGGGACTAACCCGTAGAGGTATTGAAAGTGCAACTCACTCCAATGGATTGCTCCAAATGATCTACATCAACATTGAGCATCTACATCTTCAACACCTACATGAAGTCATCATCGACAAAACCCAAGGTTAGTTCATCCCTCTTAGGGGGATATCACATCTAGGGGGAGCTTTACTCTAACAATTGAGCTAAAGCAACTCTAATGATGTAAACACAATGATGCTTTATGTAAAAGTGGTAACTCCACTTGTGCGTAAACGATGAGTGTGACCTATGATCAAATGTTCTCATTTGGCTCCTAAGTCAATATACTCATATATAGATGACCTAGTCATCGCCAATTGGATGATAGATGCTAGAATGGTTGTGCATGCTTTGCCACATATTTCATTTGCTATCTTATTATGTGAGCATGTTGAATGCATATTTTTCTCATTCGAGGACATCCATTTGTTGCTTTGATTGTTTGGCTCTTTTTTTTGTCAAATGGATGGACAAGAATGCCTAAGAACCCCCTCTAGGTATCTATGCTTTCCTCGTCTCAAACTCTATTCATGCTACATCACAAAGCTTGATCAAGTCAGATTTGAACCACTCTGTGTGAGGAGCACTCGGAGTCCCCGATTTGTCATAGGCTTAAACATCCAAAACCTCTTTGTGCATTTTGGTATGACTGAATCATCCACTTCGGTCACACCAAGTTCACTAAGTTGATCTAGGTTTTTAATCTCGGTGCAACCAATTTGAACTTTTCGGTCCCACCGAGTTGCAGTAACTACTAGCAGTTTTGCATCTCGGTGCCACCAAATTGTTCCACTCGGTCACACCAATAGTTTCAGGTTATATATACCCACTGGACAAATTTTGGAAAACTTTACAAACCCTTCAGCCCGCGCGTGACCTGCTCTGCCACTTTGGGTCTCCGGATCATCTCCTCGCCGCCAGCGACCTCCCGCCGCTGGACTCTGCCACCGTCAACGACAATCTTCGCCGCTGTTGCCGTTGTAGCAAGTCCACCACCGAGTTAGGGTATGGACTTGATTATTTGTGCTATTCCTTAACTCCGATTCATAGCACATTGCATTGACATGTTCTCTTCCACGTATGAGATCTTCCTATCCAGCAAAAACTCCGTAGAAAGTAGTTTTGATTCGAAACATTTAAGGTTAGGTCTCCGCCGAACTCATCTCGGACCGACCGAGTTGTAGAAATTGGTCCCACCGATTTGTCTTAGGCCATTGCACAAGTGATTTTCGGTATGACCGAAAGTTGCAAATCAGTGTGACTGAGTTCAACTCTCTGTGAAACCCTAGCAATATCAGTGCCACCGAATTGTGACTCGGTCTGACCGAGTTCGCTAGTTCAGGCTCTAGAGTTGCTTCGGTGTCATCGAGTTTAACAAATCGGTAGCTCCGAAATGCTTTCTATAGAGAACTAAAACTAAGTTTTCTTGTCATCTGTTTTGCAAAAATTCTGTGTTTTGTGATGCTCATCCACTCTACCTCATCTATATCTATTCACAGGGTCAGCTTTCAGTTACAGTGTCAAAGATGTCTGAGGGCAGTGATAGTCAGAACAGGTCAGAGGAGAAGTCAACTTGAGTGAGGGCTCTAGTCCCAATAACTCCAGCTACTATGAGAGCAGTAGTAGCACTCCCAGTGACCTTTCAAAGACTGCTACCAAGTCAAGGAAGAAGAAAACTTCAGATACTGAGGATGAGGACTTTGTGGCTGATGAGGCCACTTCTAAGAAGAAAGTGCTCAGGAAGGAGTATGGCACAGCTGAGGCAACTAAGCCAGGTCCGAAAAGGAAGATCCCTGCCAAGAGGATTCTCATGTCAAAAGCCAGAGCCTCTACTCAAGAGATGTAATGCCCCGGATGTAATACTTTCCCTTTTGGGTATATAATATATCTCCGGCTTCATCTATTTCCATTCCGGGTTCTTTGTCTTTCAGGTTTTCGTCGTTTTGTTGTGTGAGTGTGTGGCATTCATTCATATCATGTAGTCATGTGCATTGCATTGCATTTGTGTTGTCAGTTGCATCCGGTTCCGCGTGTTTCTTCCCGTTGCCCGTTTCACGTTCCGGAGCTCCCTCACGTGTCCGTGACGTCCCGTAGGCCTACTTTGTTGTTTGGGCGTTTTACGTTACCGGTGTGCCGCGAGGTTGTTGTCTGTGTTGTTGTTTTGTTGTGTACAACCCGCCTCTCAAATCTCGTCTCGTTTGGACTCCGTTGACTTTCCCATTCGTTGTTCATGTGGGTCCGATGTGCCTTCACTTCGTGTCCCGGAAACACCCCCTACTGCTTTCTTTTATCTCCCTCCTAGGACTCCTAGACTACCCCCGCGACCGGATCCGTCGGATCGCGATCGGAGGGCTCCTAGCACCCCCAAATCTCCAAACCCTAGCAAAACTGCTATTTATAGACCCCCTAGGTCTATTTTGGACATCCCTTTCTCCTTCCTTTTTTTCTTCCCTTTTCTCCTCTGTTTGTTTTTTTTCAGTTCACCAGATCCAACCAGCCTCGCCAGCCGCCGCAGTCAACGCGCCTGGATCGATCGATCCAGGTCAACGCGTCGCCGGACCTGGGGTTTTCCCGCTTGTCAGATCGGGGTGGACCACATCCCCAGCGCATCCTTCGACCGCACCAGCCGCCTGGATCCTATCGATCCATCGCCACGGGCCCGAGCCCTTCGCTCCGATCGATCGACTCTGCAGATCGCCAGCTCCGCAGCCCGGTCCCCACTTCGCCGTTCTTCACCGAGGAAGCCCGACCGCACCAGGCCGCTACCGCCGCTCGGGCCGCGTGGCCCAGCCGTCCGCCAGCCGCCCCGCTCCGTCGGGTGGGCCGGGCCCTCCGCCAGCCGGCCCACGCCACCGCACCGGCGCCTCGCCCCAGTGGGCCGCCCCATCCACCGCGTGGATCCGCCAGCCGGCGGCACCGGACCCGTTTCGGCCCGATCCGCGGGCCCGATGACTCCAGATCTGTTTTGAGGTTGTTTCCCCATCACTAATTCCCTGAGATCTATTTCTGAGATGCAATGTTTGACCGTGCATAACTTTTTGCCTGCTGCTCCGTTTTGCGCGTGTAATATGTCCAGACGTTCGTGGAGATGTGCTCTTCGTTTCCTCTGTTGTCGTGCTGCATGTTAGAGACCGTCTAGGTGCTTGTTTTGCTGTTGCAAGAGTGCATCATGATATAAACTGCTGTTATGTGTTATTTTCATGCCACCTTTGTCATGTGATATCTTTTAGCCCGTTTGTCCGAATGATGCAAATGACATGTCCACGTGTTCGTCTTGCCACGAACTACGTGTTGCTTGTGATAGGTTGCATGGTAGATTTATTATTGCCTTGTTATCATCGTTGCAAAGTGCCATGTGGCTATGATGTGTTTTCACTTGTTATGAAATGCCATCTTGTTGAGCTCGTTGCAATCGTTGTGTTCACCTACATGATGCATGCTTGTGTGTTTCGGGATCACCTTCATGTGTTCTTTGATGAGGTGCTTACCCTTTGCCATGTTTAGTTTCGAGGTGACTTAAACATGCTCGTTTATATGCTATGATGATATTGCTGTTTTAGGACTTAGTGATTTTTCACTAAGTCTGAAATCTGTAACGTTCCGATGCCATGTTCGTGTGATGTTCTAGGACAAAGCATGATAGTTTTGGAGTGGATTTTGATTGTTCCTTGTAGTATATATTGTTGTATTTCCATTCATGTCCTCACATGTCCATTTGAGTGGCTGTAGCATGTTTATCTTTTGCTCTAAAGTTTCAATAAAATTCTGCTGTCAGAATTTTATTGTAAAGTTCAATATGTCCAAGATCATTGCTATTGATCCGTGACTCCGTTGGGGTGCACCTTTGAACTTAGTTGCTGTACTATATGTCTAGTTTGTGTTCATGTCCTTTGCCATGCTTTTTGGGTGCTGTAACTCAATTATTTTGAGCTCCGAAGTTGCTATGTTGTTGTAATTTTCAGCTTTCGCTCAAATCTTGTTTCGGGCATAACTTTTAGCCCGTAACTCCGATTTCAGCGAATCTTATATCAAACTTGGTTGATTTTCTGTGTAGATTAATAATATCAGATTGTTATCTTGTTTTGAGGTGTTTTGCTTGAGTGATGTTTTACATGCTCCGTGTGCATCCTTAGTGCATCCATCATGCATTCATGTTTTTCGAGTGCGCATTGCATCTTGTTGATTGGTGCTTGGTGTGATTGTTTTGTTTAGAGCCGGAAGCTGAGACCGAGTACGAAGTTGAGCACGAGGTTTCCAACGAGGTTGAGCACGAGGACCCTTCTTACGATCCGAACGACTTCTCTTCAGGCAAGATGACCGAACCCCGATAACATTACTATCTTTGCCTATTGCTAGTAGTCTCGATCTATAGTTTTGACTCGATGCCCATGATCTTCTTGTCAGCCTCCTACTTGTAACCAATTGCCATGTTTAACCAACCCACCTATGCAAACCGTTGTTTGGCTAAGTACGCTTCACTCAGCCCTTCTTATAGCGTTGCTAGTTGCAGGTGAAGATCGAAGATGCTTGCTTCATGTTGAAGTTTGGTTGGGTTATATCACACTATATAAATGCTTTAAATGAAATCATCTATATATTGGCAAGGGTGGAAGGCTAAGCCTTTTGCTTGGTGATTTGTTCCACTCATGCCGTTAGGATCCGTATAAGCCGGTTTTAGGTTCCTTGATTATGCGTTCCTAACACGGTTGGGGTGTATGGGACCCCCTCGATAAACCTCTAAGTGCTAAGTCTTTTCCAGCAAGTCCCAACTTTGGTACTATTTGCCTAATAAAAAACTAAACTTGCATAGGGAGTAATTAACGCTCTTTCTTAATCAACAACCCCGGGCCAGTGCTCCACATGAGTGTTGGTCCGAAACGGGGGTCCTGCAGGGCCGCCTTGGGGCAACCCGAGGTATCTGGCATACACCTGTAGCATCACCCATCCGGTCGTGTCCTGAGACTTAGATACGCGCGGCTACTATCAGGGTGTCGACACGCCGGGAGGATTTGCTGGATTAGCCTTACCTTAGCTCGGTATATCTTGAGCACGGGATTCCGAGGATACTCGGGTCTTCCCACTTTGGAGTTGCGACTCTGCGGATCGTGGGCTTGTAATGGGTCAAGTTGGAACACCCCTGCAGGGTTTGAACTTTCGAAAGCCGTGCCCGCGGTTATGTGGCACATGGGAGCTTGTTAATTCCGGTTGTAGATAACTTGACACAATGTTTCTAATACACTACCAGCGTGTGTTCCATGACTGTCAATTTCCGAATAGGGATTCGGGAGTTGAACACGGAGGGGTTATGTTTGTGGAGCTTGTAGCTAGGATCACTTCGTGATCACTTCTCGCCGAGGCCTTCTCTTCTCGCTCTCACTTACGTAAGCTAGATGCTAGTTGCTGTTGCAGACACTTATTCTTTTCTTCAGCCTTATCCTCACCCAGAGGCTTTGATAGTCTTGTTACCCGGAGACGGGATTGCTGAGTCCCCTGTGGCTCACAGTTACTTCACACACCAGATGCAGGTCCAGCTGTGAGCTATCTAGGTGATGGCACCGAGCTGGATTGGGAGTACGACGAGGAGCGTAGTCGGTACTACGTGCGCTACCCGGACGATCAGTAGTGGAGTCTCTTACTAGGATTCGATCCGCCTGTGGTTTATTTATCTGAGTTTGGTACTTTGACATTTGGCTTTTGCCCTTAGAGGGTTGTGATGTTCTTAACGTATGATGTTTGAGACTTGTACTGTAATTCTGTGACGTGGCGAGTGTAAGCCAACTATTTTCAGTTTACTATCCCCTCTTTTACATGAGTTGTGCAAAGATTACCGAACTTGAGATCATTCTAGGATGGATTTATGCCTTTAAGTCGTGCCTCGACACGTAGGAGGTATAACTCCATCCTGGGCATTACAAGCTAGTATTCAGACCCTTCTCCGACCTAGGAGCCCCCACTGTTTGATCGAATCGTTGACGGTCGAGTCTAGGCACACACTGAAAACTTTTTGAGTCCTATATTATATCGGAGAGTAGGATTTCTTTGCTTCTCATCCCCTTTCTCTCTGGTGAGGACTCCTGACGTCTACTCTTGTCTCTCCTATCTTCAAAATTTGCACAAAATTTTTTTTTAGGAATCCCGCGAGTATTCTGGGATTGTTTCGATGTTCTTGTGACAAGGATATTGTTCCCGATGCCTCCTGTTACCGAGGAGTTGAGCTTCGGGGTATCATTGTAACAAGCATATCGCGGCAGTACTAAATACTTAAGACGGCCGACATCGAAAATTTCTCCTATACGGCCAGTGGCAAGATAACCCCGACATCACCCAGTACTGGGGAGGTAGTTCGGGAGTATTGCCATAGCTTGTTATAGTGGATGCTTTTCGAAGGTCCGAGGTACACAGTTTCCGAGAAAGACTGGTTATGTGTTGAAGGATGGATACACCTGGATGTAGGTTAGAGTTGATTGCGCGGTGCTTCCCGTGTATCCCCAACACCTGATTGCATAACTGGAATCTTTCGGAAAACTATAGGTGGGTTTTATCCAGTAGATCGTAGGCATTCTTCCAACGAATGCAGGTTAGTGAGTTCGGGGTTCGACATTGAGTGAAGGGGTTATATGACCGATGTTACTATCAGGAGTTGCATCTTAAAGGGTCCTTGGCTATGCTGATCCGGGGATTGCAAAACCTTTTCGTAACGCGTTCATATGCTTTCAGCACAAAGATGTTAGAACGAAACTCCTCTCTTGTGTTTGTTTCATCTGTACCTTGTTGCTTTTTCTTATTTTATCCTTTTTGTTCCCTATGTGGCTTCTCGTGAAGACTTATGTTATCAATTAACTGAGAATATCATTCGTTCCTCTTGTTCGGATGATTTCATTCGTTCTTATTGTTCGAATGATTATTGTGAAGACTTGTTGCAATTCATTCCATTGATTCAGCTTATTCCTTTTGTCAATCAATTGCTGATTCGTGGTCATCTCTTACAGGATGGCTCTGATAAAGGTTCCAAACGCTAACCCAGAGGTGGAAGAGGTCCCAGAGCATCCTCCTTCCCCTCCTCCTCCGCCTGAGGCTTGGAGAGCAATTATGGAGACTACAGCTCAGAACACTCAGTTGATGATGCAGATGATGCAAGCTAATCAAGCTAATCAGGGTGTTCCAGTGAACCAAGGCAACTTCTTCCAGCAGCACCATGCTACTCTCAATCAGTTCCTGGCCAACAATCCTAAAGCTTTCAGTTACTGTGTCGACCCTCTTGATGTTGAGGATTGGTTGACCGACATTAAGAAGCATTTTGAGTGCAGTAACGTGAAGGAAGATGACTATGTGAAGTTTGCAGCCTTCCAACTAAAAGATCAAGCAGCTGACTGGTGGCAGCAGTACAAAGACTCAAGGCCGGGTCAAGTGATCTCTTGGGAGAATTTCTGCAAGGATTTCCGCTCGCACCACATTCCTACAAGTGTCATCGAGGGTATGCGTGAGCAATTCCGCAACCTCAAGCAGGGCTCCATGACAGTCTATCAGTATAATGTCAAGTTCCAAAACCTCGCTCGCTATGCAAAGCAAGACATTCCTGATGCCAAGAGTAAAATCTATCAGTTCCGTGGAGGTCTCAAAGATGAACTTCAGCTTGCTCTCACTTTGTTCGAGCCAGACGAATTTGATAAGTTCTATAACATGGCTTTGAAACAAGAAGCAGCTCAGCTTAAGATGGAGGCTTCTAAGAAGAGAATTCGAGATGCTGTTCACTCTTCCTCATCGTCTCAGTTGGCTGCGAAACAACAGAAATTCTGGCTTCCTCCTCCTCCAGTGATTCGAGCTCCATACAACAACTTCAACAACTCCAACAACAAGAACTCTAGTGGTCGTGGTTTCTCCCACCCACCCAACCCGAGCAACCAGTCGAAGAAGCAGTTTCAGTCTCAAGGCTCCAAGTCAAGTGGCTCTCATTTCCGTCCTCTCTCTGAAGTGGTGTGCAACAAGTGTGGCCAGAAGGGTCATTATGCCAACAGATGTCCGAATCCGAAGCGTCTTCCTCCTCCACCACCTGTGAGTTCAGCTATTGTTAGGCACGATCCAAAGGCAGCAAGGGTCAATCTGATGAATGCAGCACAAGCGGAGGCTTCTTCTGATGTCATTTTGGGTAACCTTCCAGTGAACTCTTTTCCAGCTAAAGTGTTATTTGATTCGGGTGCATCATGCTCTTTCATGTCTCAACCATTTGCATCCAAGCACAATATTGCCACTTCAAATTTGCCTCAGAGGTTGGAAGTTATTTCTCCGGGGAGACGTATGTCTTCTACTGTCTATGCTCCGGATGTTTCTATTCGCATGGGAGATTATCGTTTTATGGCTAAACCGGTGGTTCTTGGTAATTCTGACATCGACCTCATCCTCGGAATGGATTGGCTTTCTCAGCATGATGCTCACATTGATTGTGCTCAAAAGGAAGTCAAGATGACTCATTCTGATGAAGATGTGATTATCTTTGCTTCAAGGGATAATACTATTCGGCTTTTCTCTCTTAATGATAAGGGTGAAATTAATGCCATAGAGCAAATTCCTGTGGTGAAAGAATATCAAGACGTCTTTCCAGAAGAACTTCTAGGCATGCCTCCACACCGTCAGGTGGAGTTTGTCATTGAACTCGAGCCGGGCACTGAGCCTGCTTGTCGGCGTCCATACAAGCTCTCTCCGGATGAATTGAAGGAATTGAAGAAGCAGCTTGATAAGCAGGAGAGTATGGGTCTCATCAGACCGAGTACATCTCCGTGGGGCTGTGGCGTCTTATTTGTCAAGAAGAAAGATGGCACGGAGCGTCTCTGTGTTGACTACCGGCCATTGAACAAGAAGACGATTAAGAACAAGTATCCGCTCCCCAACATCAACGAACTCTTTGAGCAGCTCAAAGGAGCTAAAGTGTTCTCTAAGCTTGACCTCCGAATGGGCTATCATCAAATTCGCATTCGCGAGGAAGACATTCCCAAGACGGCCTTCAGAACGAGCTACGGTTCATACGAGTATACCGTCATGTCCTTCGGTCTCGCCAATGCTCCTCCTACCTTTTCAAGGATGATGCATTACATCTTCAACCCCTATACTGGAGAGTTTGTGCTCGTGTATCTGGATGATATTCTGGTGTTTTCCAAGAATGAAGAAGATCACGAAAAGCACTTGCGTCTGGTTCTTGATCGACTCCGAGAGCATAAATTCTATGCCAAGTTCTCAAAGTGCGAGTTTTGGCTCGATAAGGTTTTGTACCTGGGCCACATCATCTCAGCTGACGGTATTGCGGTTAATCCCGAGAAAGTTGAAGCAATTGTCAACTGGGAAGCTCCTCAGAACGTCAAGCAGCTCCGCAGTTTTCTGGGTCTTGCCAGCTATTGCAGAAGATTTGTTGAAAACTTCTCCAAGATTGCCAAGCCTCTTTCCAACCTGCTTCAGAAGAATGTCAAATACTTTTGGTCTCCAGAATGTGAAGTCGCATTCAAAACCCTCAAAGAGAAGCTTGTCTCTGCTCCAGTTCTGACTCCTCCGGATGAAACCAAGCCCTATGAAGTATTTTGTGATGCTTCTCTTCAAGGTCTTGGTGGTGTGCTTATGCAAGATAAGAGAATTGTGGCATATACTTCTCGTCAGCTAAAGCCAAGTGAGAAGAACTATCCCACACACGATCTCGAGCTAGCAGCTGTGGTACATGCTCTGATTACGTGGAGACATCTGTTGTTGGGCAGAAAGGTCGACATCTTCACTGATCACAAGAGCTTGAAGTACATCTTCACACAGCCGCATCTGAACCTCCGCCAGACTCGTTGCGTCGAGATGATCCAAGAGTACAACCCCAGCATTGAATACACTCCTGGCAAGGCGAATGTGATTGCAGATGCTTTGAGCAGAAAGGCATATTGCAACAGCCTTCTTATCAAGCCGTACCAGCCTGAGCTTTGTGAAGCATTTAGGAAACTCAACCTCCAAGTTGTTCCGCAGGGTTTTCTTGCAAATCTCCAAATTGCTCCTACCTTGGAAGATCAAGTCCGTGAGGCCCAGCTCAGTGATACCATGGTGAAGAAGGTGAAACATGGGATTGCAAAGGGCACTCCAAAATACAAGTGCTTCCGTGTTGATGAGAGAGATACCTTGTTCTTCGAGAACAGACTCGTTGTTCCCAAAGGTGATCTCAGGAAGCTCATAATGGAAGAAGCTCATGATTCTCTCCTTTCCATTCATCCTGCCAGTTCCAAGATGTACCAAGATCTCAAGCAGTCTTACTGGTGGACACGCATGAAAAGGGAGATTGCCCAATTCGTGAATGAATGTGATGTATGCAGAAGAGTGAAAGCAGAACATCAACGTCCAGCCGGTCTTCCCCAACCTCTTCCTATTCCCGAGTGGAAGTTCGATCACATTGAAATGGACTTCGTCACTGGTTTTCCTAAATCCAAGCGAGGCAATGATGCTATCTTTGTGGTGATTGACAAGCTTACCAAAGTCGCTCACTTTCTTCCAGTCAAAGAATCAATCAATGCAGCTCAACTTGCAGAGCTGTACACTTCCAGAATTGTGTCCCTACATGGCATTCCTCAAGTGATATCCTCAGACCGTGGCAGCTTGTTCACATCAAGGTTCTGGGACTCCTTTCAGTCCGCCATGGGCACTAAGATCAGGTTCAGCACTGCCTTTCACCCTCAGACTAGTGGTCAAGTCGAGCGTGTGAATCAAATTCTAGAAGACATGCTCAGAGCCTGTGTCATCTCCTTCGGCATGAAATGGGAAGACTGCCTTCCATTCGCCCAGTTCTCTTACAACAACAGCTTTCAAGCAAGTGCAGGCAAAGCACCGTTTGAAATTCTCTATGGCAGAAAGTGTCGTACCCCTCTCAACTGGTCTGAAACAGGTGAACGCCAACTCCTTGGCAATGACTTGATCTCTGAAGCCGAAGAAATGTGCAAAGTCATACGTGAGAATCTCAAGGCCGCTCAGTCGCGTCAGAAGAGCTACTATGACGGAAAGCCTCGTGATTTGGCTTTCGACATCGGTGATCATGTCTATCTCCGAGTTTCTCCGATGAAAGGAACCCAAAGATTCGGTATCAAAGGAAAACTTGCTCCTAGATACGTCGGGCCTTTCAAGATTCTTGGCAAAAGAGGCGATCTAGCCTATCAGCTCGAGCTCCCTTCCAACTTTGCAAATGTTCATGATGTCTTCCATGTGTCTCAACTTCGCAAATGCTTCAAGGCACCTGAGCGCATGATTCCGTTTGAGGAGATTGATCTTCAACAAGACCTTTCCTACCGAGAGCATCTAGTTGCCATTCTCGAAGAAACCGAACGCAAGACTCGCAACAAATCCATCAAGTTTCTGAAAGTCAAGTGGTCACATCACACCGACCGAGAAGCTACCTGGGAACGAGAAGATCATCTTCGTTCCGAGTACCCTTCCTTTTTCCAGTCCTAGATCTCGGGACGAGATCTTTTTGTAGTAGAGGAGAGTTTGTAATGCCCCGGATGTAATACTTTCCCTTTTGGGTATATAATATATCTCCGGCTTCATCTATTTCCATTCCGGGTTCTTTGTCTTTTGGGTTTTCGTCGTTTTGTTGTGTGAGTGTGTGGCATTCATTCATATCATGTAGTCATGTGCATTGCATTGCATTGGTGTTGTCAGTTGCATCCGGTTCCGCGTGTTTCTTCCCGTTGCCCGTTTCACATTCCGGAGCTCCCTCACGTGTCTGTGACGTCCCGTAGGCCTACTTTGTTGTTTGGGCGTTTTACGTTACCGGTGTGCCGCGAGGTTGTTGTCTGTGTTGTTGTTTTGTTGTGTGCAACCCGCCTCTCAAATCTCGTCTCGTTTGGACTCCGTTGACTTTCCCATCCGTTGTTCATGTGGGTCCAATGTGCCTTCACTTCGTGTCCCGGAAACACCCCCTACTGCTTTCTTTTATCTCCCTCCTAGGACTCCTAGACTACCCCCGCGATCGGATCCGTCGGATCGCGATCGGAGGGCTCCTAGCACCCCCAAATCTCCAAACCCTAGCAAAACTGCTATTTATAGACCCCCTAGGTCTATTTTGGACATCCCTTTCTCCTTCCTTTTTTTTCTTCCCTTTTCTCCTTTGTTTGTTTTTTTTTCAGTTCACCAGATCCAACCAGCCTCGCCAGCCGCCGCAGTCGACGCGCCTGGATCGATCGATCCAGGTCAACGCGTCGCCGGACCTGGGGTTTTCCCGCTCGTCAGATCGGGGTGGACCACATCCCCAGCGCATCCTTCGACCGCACCAGCCGCCTGGATCCTATCGATCCATCGCCACGGGCCCGAGCCCTTCGCTCCGATCGATCGACTCTGCAGATCGCCAGCTCCGCAGCCCGGTGCCCACTTCGCCGTTCTTCACCGAGGAAGCCCGACCGCACCAGGCCGCTACCGCCGCTCGGGCCGCGTGGCCCAGCCGTCCGCCAGCCGCCCCGCTCCGTCGGGTGGGCCGGGCCCTCCGCCAGCCGGCCCACGCCACCGCACCGGCGCCTCGCCCCAGTGGGCCGCCCCATCCACCGCGCGGATCCGCCAGCCGCCGGCGCCCGACCCGTTTCGGCCCGATCCGCGGGCCCGATGACTCCAGATCTGTTTTGAGGTTGTTTCCCCATCACTAAGTCCCTGAGATCTATTTCTGAGATGCAATGTTTGACCGTGCATAACTTTTTGCCTGTTGCTCCGTTTTGCGCGTGTAATATGTCCAGACGTTCGTGGAGATGTGCTCTTCGTTTCCTCTGTTGTTGTCATGCATGTTAGAGACCGTCTAGGTGCTTGTTTTGCTGTTGCAAGAGTGCATCATGATATAAACTGCTGTTATGTGTTATTTTCATGCCACCTTTGTCATGTGATATCTTTTAGCCCGTTTGTCCGAATGATGCAAATGACATGTCCACGTGTTCGTCTTGCCACGAACTACGTGTTGCTTGTGATAGGTTGCATGGTAGATTTATTATTGCCTTGTTATCATCGTTGCAAAGTGCCATGTGGCTATGATGTGTTTTCACTTGTTATGAAATGCCATCTTGTTGAGCTCGTTGCAATCGTTGTGTTCACCTACATGATGCATGCTTGTGTGTTTCGGGATAACCTTCATGTGTTCTTTGATGAGGTGCTTACCCTTTGCCATGTTTAGTTTCGAGGTGACTTAAACATGCTCGTTTATATGCTATGATGATATTGTTGTTTTAGGACTTAGTGATTTTTCACTAAGTCTGAAATCTGTAACGTTCCGATGCCATGTTCGTGTGATGTTCTAGGACAAAGCATGATAGTTTTGGAGTGGATTTTGATTGTTCCTTGTAGTATATATTGTTGTATTTCCATTCATGTCCTCACATGTCCATTTGAGTGGCTGTAGCATGTTTATCTTTTGCTCTAAAGTTTCAATAAAATTCTGCTGCCAGAATTTTATTGTAAAGTTCAATATGTCCAAGATCATTGCTATTGATCCGTGACTCCGTTGGGGTGCACCTTTGGACTTAGTTGCTGTACTATATGTCTAGTTTGTGTTCATGTCCTTTGCCATGCTTTTTGGGTGCTGTAGCTCAATTATTTTGAGCTCCAAAGTTGCTATGTTGCTGTAATTTTCAGCTTTCGCTCAAATCTTGTTTCGGGCATAACTTTTAGCCCGTAACTCCGATTTCAGCGAATCTTATATCAAACTTGGTTGATTTTCTGTGTAGATTAATAATATCAGATTGTTATCTTGTTTTGAGGTGTTTTGCTTGAGTGATGTTTTACATGCTCCGTGTGCATCCTTAGTGCATCCATCATGCATTCATGTTTTTCGAGTGCGCATTGCATCTTGTTGATTGGTGCTTGGTGTGATTGTTTTGTTTAGAGCCGGAAGCTGAGACCGAGTACGAAGTTGAGCACGAGGTTTCCAACGAGGTTGAGCACGAGGACCCTTCTTACGATCCGAACGACTTCTCTTCAGGCAAGATGACCGAACCCTGATAACATTACTATCTTTGTCTATTGCTAGTAGTCTCGATCTATAGTTTTGCCTCGATGCCCATGATCTTCTTGTCAGCCTCCTACTTGTAACCAATTGCCATGTTTAACCAACCCACCTATGCAAACCGTTGTTTGGCTAAGTACGCTTCGCTCAGCCCTTCTTATAGCGTTGCTAGTTGCAGGTGAAGATCGAAGATGCTTGCTTCATGTTGAAGTTTGGTTGCGTTATATCACACTATATAAATGCTTTAAATGAAATCATCTATATATTGGCAAGGGTGGAAGGCTAAGCCTTTTGCTTGGTGATTTGTTCCACTCATGCCGTTAGGATCCGTATAAGCCGGTTTTATGTTCCTTGATTATGCGTTCCTAACACGGTTGGGGTGTATGGGACCCCCTCGATAAACCGCTAAGTGCTAAGTCTTTTCCAGCAAGTCCCAACTTTGGTACTATTTGCCTAATAAAAAACTAAACTTGCATAGGGAGTAATTAACCCTCTTTCTTAATCATCAACCCCGGGCCAGTGCTCCACATGAGTGTTGGTCCGAAACGGGGGTCCTGCAGGGCCGCCTTGGGGCAACCCAAGGTATCTGGCATACACCTGTAGCATCACCCATCCGGTCGTGTCCTGAGACTTAGATACGCGCGGCTACTATCAGGGTGTCGACACGCCGGGAGGATTTGCTGGATTAGCCTTACCTTAGCTCGGTATATCTTGAGCACGGGATTTCGAGGATACTCGGGTCTTCCCACTTTGGAGTTGCGACTCCGCGGATCGTGGGCTTGTAATGGGTCAAGTTGGAACACCCCTGCAGGGTTTGAACTTTCGAAAGCCGTGCCCGCGGTTATGTGGCAGATGGGAGCTTGTTAATTCCGGTTGTAGATAACTTGACACAATGTTTCTAATACACTACCAGCGTGTGTTTCGTGACTGTCAATTTCCGAATAGGGATTCGGGAGTTGAACACGGAGGGGTTATGTTTGTGGAGCTTGTAGCTAGGATCACTTCGTGATCACTTCTCGCCGAGGCCTTCTCTTCTCGCTCTCACTTACGTAAGCTAGATGCTAGTTGCTGCTGCAGACACTTATTCTTTTCTTCAGCCTTATCCTCACCCAGAGGCTTTGATAGTCTTGTTACCCGGAGACGGGATTGCTGAGTCCCCTGTGGCTCACAGTTACTTCACACACCAGATGCAGGTCCAGCTGTGAGCTATCCAGGTGATGGCACCGAGCTGGATTGGGAGTACGACGAGGAGCGTAGTCGGTACTACGTGCGCTACCCGGACGATCAGTAGTGGAGTCTCTTACTAGGATTCGATCCGCCTGTGGTTTATTTATCTGAGTTTGGTACTTTGACATTTGGCTTTTGCCCTTAGAGGGTTGTGATGTTCTTAATGTATGATGTTTGAGACTTGTACTGTAATTCTGTGACGTGGCGAGTGTAAGCCAACTATTTTCAGTTTACTATCCCCTCTTTTACATGAGTTGTGCAAAGATTACCGAACTTGAGATCATTCTAGGATGGATTTATGCCTTTAAGTCGTGCCTCGACACGTAGGAGGTATAACTCCATCCTGGGCATTACAAGAGACTATGGTGTTCACACTTGAATCCAGGGATGAAGAGTCTGGACGCACTAAGAAGAGAGCTAGGAAGAGAACAGCTTGAGTGATTGGCAAGCCATCCATGAGGGATGATGATGAGGATGAAGCTGAAGAAGAAGAGGTAGTTGCACTAGCTCCTAAAGCTCAAAATCTTATGGGAGATGCTATCAAGTCTGGGGCTGCTCCTTATAAGCCCAAGACTACTCCCAAAACTGCTCAAGCCACCAAGTCTGCACCCAAGAAGAGCACAAGAAATATTCCTGCTTCAGAGAAGAACAAGGCTCCGGTGCCTGCAGTTGTTGAGGAAGCTGAGGCCCAAGTGCTCAGAAAGTTGAAGCCCAAGATCCTTGATCACAATGATGCTCATTTAGTTGCTGAGGACATGAAGCTGAGAAAGGATGCAGGTCTCAGGTTGTGGAGAAAGTCTGATCCATATGTTGACGAGAAGGACTGTTGTGGACTACAGGTTTCACACCAAGGAACAGCAAGACTTCTATGAGACAGTCCTGCTTGATAAGAAGCCCATTGTGTGTGATATGAGAAGGGTGGACTGGGACTTCAGTGATGATAATGCAGATTATTTCCCCAATGTGCATGAGAGCTTCAAAGCATGTGGAGTTGACAAGTTTGTGGCTCAAAAGTTGACCAAGTGGAATGATGAACTCATCATGCAATTCTACTTCACAGCTCACTACTATCCTGATGGTAGGATTGTATGGATGTCTGAAGGTACAAGGTACCAGTCAACTGTTGCTGAGTGGGCCAAGTTAATCAATGCCCCTGAAGAGCATGATGATGATCTGGATGTCTATGTCAAGAAGAACCAAGACCACAACTCCATGGCAAATATGTACAAGGTGATCCCTGATGATGATTTGGAAACACACAAGTTTGGATCTATACATCACTTGCAGACTGGTCTAGCCACTATCAACACAATCTTGAGGCATACACTGTTGCCTAAATCTGGAGATGCAAAGATGATCAGAGGACATTCTATCAACATGCTGCATATTTTTGATGTGCCACGGAAATTCAAAGTTATGAGCCTGATTGTAGAGACAATCAAGAGGACTGCTGCAGATAAGAAGAGATCGTGTGGGTATGCTCCACACATCTAGATGCTCACTAACTCGAAGATGGGCACATGCACATATCTATTGGACAGAGACTATCTACCCCTGGTGCCTGACTTTGAGGACAACACAGTTGTCATGGATGAGAATGAACCATCTTTAGTGTAAGCTCATGAAAGGAGAGAGAAAGCCAAAGCAGAGACAGTTGCCAAGATGCCAAGTGTAGAAGAAGCATCTCAAATGTCTCTCAAGTCCAAGCAAGATCAAATGGCATATCTGATTCAAGCAACCATGAGGATTGAGAAGGGCTTGGCCACCCTGACTCAGTATCATGAGAGCTTGGAGAGGATCATTGAAACTAAGTTCTATGATCTTGATCTAAAGGTGACAGAGATCCAATCTGAAGTTGAGAAGCTTCAGGAGGAAGTAGAGGAGAGAGGAGGACATGCTACCACAGATGCATTTCAGCGATTGCCTCGAGGTCAGAGATCTGCTGCAGTGCCAGTTCCAGACACTAGAGCTACTACATCTCACCATCAGCCAGAGCTTCAGTGCCACCTCCAGCAGCCACTCCACCAGCTCCAGCTACTTCGTCTGAAGCCTTCGTCCTTGGAGTTCTTTCTACACCGCCTCCCGAAGACCAAGCCTGAGAGACGCATAACACTATGCATTTTCGAACTTTTTGGTAACTTGTTGCCAAAGGGGGGTAAATATGTATAGATCATAGGCTTCGAGAGAGAGTGTTTTGCCTCTTTGGTCTCTTTTGCTTTTGGTTGAACATTATTGTGCGTTTGTTTCATACTTTATGTCCGTGTGTGAGATACTTGTGTGATCATGTGTTTGATCATGTGCTACCTTAACGTTTGCTTCCATGATATTATCTATATATTTCCATACGATCTTTAACTTTTCTTGGTGATGAGTGCATGCTTTAGTGTATATCATTTTGGGCGCTCCACCAAGATGTATGTGACATGGAAGAGTAACCCATGATCCTAATCGATTGTGCATTTGCATTCAAACGCAAATTTTAAATAATGCACAAATTTAGGGGGAGCTCTTGTTTATCACATACTTCTCAAAGTGACAATGCATTTAAATCTTATTATAATTTGTTGAAGATTTGATCTATATGTTGTCATCAATTACCAAAAAGGGGGAGATTGAAAGTGCAACTATCCCCGGGTGGTTTTGGTAATTACTAACAACATATAGCTCATTGAACTAATGCTATCTCAAGATGATATCTCGGGAAAGTTCAATGATTGGCATGGCATGTATTAGGAATGTGGACCTCTCAAAATGCTAAGGACAAAGGATTGGCTCAATCTCAAGACTCTGCATTTTCCTTTTTAGTGATCCAAGATCACATTGAGTCCATAGGAAAAGCCAATACTATTAAAAGGGGATGAGGTGTTGCATAATGGTTTGCTTGCTCAAAATGCTAAGTGATATGATCCAAAACCCTCAACCACTTTCGCACATCCACATATGTCCCAAACCAAAAGTCAAACTCAACCCCACCAAAAATATCTATCCGACGCCACCGAGTTCGTTTGACATAGCCACTACCAGAAACCCTAATCACTTCGGTCTCATCGAAAGGGATATTGGTCTCACCGAGATGGGATTGCAAACTCTCTGTTTCCCTTCGTAACATTTCGGTCTCACCGAGATGAGGATCGGTCCCATCGAGTTTGTAATGCAAACTCTCTGTTGCCTCTTCGTAACATTTCGGTCTCACCGAAATGAGCGAATCGGTCCCATCGAGTTTGCCTGACCAACTCTCTATAAGCTTATTACCAAAATCGGTCTCACCGAGTTTCTGTAATCGGTCCCACCGAGATTACGTTATGCTCTAACCCTAATGAAATCGGTCCCACCGAGTTGATCATATCGATCCCACCAAAATACCTAACGTTCACATTATGAACTAAATCGATCTGACCGAGTTCTCTGAATCATTCCCACCGAGTTTGGTAAATTGTGTGTAACGGTTAGATTTTGTGTGGAGGCTATATATACCCCTCCACCCACTCTTCACTCGTGGAGAGAGCCATCAGAACATATCTACACTTCCATCATTCATGTTTTGAGAGAGAACCACCTACTCAAGTGTTGAGATCAAGATATTCCATTCCTACCATATGAATCTTGTTCTCTAACCTTCCCCATGTTGCTTTCCACTCAAATCCTTCTTCCACCATATCCAAATATATGAGGAGCTGTTTGAGTGTTGGGGACACTATCATTTGAAGCATTTGAACAAGGAGTTCAGCATCAACACACTTTATATTACCTTTTGAAGAGTGGTGTCTCCTAGATTTGTTAGGTGTCACTTGGGAGCCTTCGACAAGATTGTGGAGTTGAACCAAGGAGTTTGTAAGGGCAAGGAGATCACCTACTTCATGAAGATCTACCGCTAGTGAGGCAAGTCCTTCGTGGGCGATGGCCATGGTGGGATAGACAAGGTTGCTTCTTCGTGGACCCTTCGTGGGTTGAGCCCTCCGTGGACTCGTGCAGCCGTTACCCTTCGTAGGCTGAAGTCTCCCTCAACTTGGATGTATGATAGAACCACCTATCGGAACCAAGACAAAAAACATCGTTGTCTTCACTTGCGTTTTCTCCCTCCAAACTCCTCCCTTTACACTACAAAAAAAGACACATCCGTGACATTTTGGTCCGAACAAAACTTTTTTCTTTCATACTTATGACACTTCTATGACAATAATTGTGACAAAACACGGTATCATCATAGATGTGGTGGGGTCCTACTTCTATGACAAAAAATGGGTTTTTTGTCCTGGGCGGGCCGGAGACGCATCTGCATGACATTCTTTGGGCCGTCGATGACCGAAAAAACCGTGGTAGAAGCAAGGGCGAGGAAAATATCGGGGTGTTCCCGGTATCGGTGGGTGGTCGGGGCCAAGCGATGCGCATTTCTCTCATACACCCACGCGCGTGGGTGCGAGGCATTGGGCTCTAACTGAACCCGAGCGAGGCGTTCGGCTCTAACTGAACCCGAGCGATTGCACTGCATGCTACGGCGTTACTGAACCCGAGCGATCGATCGATGGCTGTTAACTAAACCCGATCAAGCGATTCCTTCGCTACTGCTGCTAACTGAAGCTGGTCGATGTTGCCTCCGCATGAACAGTGAGCGTTGATGGGGGGTTTGGATGAACAGTTCCCGGTAGGGGTGGCTGAACAGGACCCCGTGGTGTTGCCTCTGCATGAATAGGACCCTGTTCGATCGAGCCGGTTGGGGCTGCATGAACAGGACCCCGTGGAGGGCTGCATGAACAGGACCACCCCGTGGAGGGCTGCATGAACAGTAGACGGTGGAGGGCTGGATTGACAGTAGCCCGTGGAGGGGTGGTTGAACAGGAGCCTGTGGAGAGGGCTGGTTGAACAGTAGCCGGTGGAGTAGCGCGCGGTGGAGGCTGAACAGTCGCAGGTGGAGGCTGGAGGAGGTCAACGATGGATGAACAGTAGCCCGTGGAGGCAGGAGGGGGTCGACGGTGGTGATGAACAGTACCCCCTGGAGTCCCGTTTTGTGGTACGCCACACCCCTCCCGATGAACAGGACCCCCATTTCGACCGTAGCGCTCCAACACAAGTCCGTTTCCTCCGTTTTGCGGTACGCCACACCCCTCCCCATGAACAGGACCCCTGTTTCAACCGTAGCGCTCCAACACAAGTCTGTTTTCTCCGTTTTGCGGTATACCACACCCCTCCCGATCAACAGGACCCCCGTTTCAATCGTAGGAGGTCTGTTTCCTCCGTTTTGCGGTACGCCAGACCCCTCCCGATGAACATGATCCCATTTTGAATGTGGCCGGTCGAGCACAAGGCCGTTTCCTCCGTTCTGCGGTATGCCAAGCCGCATTTCCATCGGTTGTTCCATCCAAGCCCTCCCGATGAACACGACGACGCATTCCGTTCCGACCCAGCCGGTTGGCTCCCCATGAACATGACGACGACGCTGTTTCTCCGTTCCGACCCAGCCATGTACACGAGCCCTGGCCGTACGTATGCGTGAGTGGGCGTTCGAGACCCTGCCCGTATGTACGTATGTGGCCGTATTTTCTTTCTTGCACACTTGCCGCTGTACGTACGTGCACATGCTACGTGCGCGCCTCTACTACGACATGTGCGCGCCTCTACATCGACCAATATGTACGTACACATTCCCGACCAGAATGACAACGCTACGTACGCTTCGACCAGGTGGGTCCCGACTGTCAGGCACTTCCTTGCATGCGAAGATGTAGCTGGTGGGTCCCAGCAGTCAGGGGGCGAATCATATTTTTTTGCCCGGACACACTTCCTTGTGTGCGAAGATGTAGCTGGTGGGTCCCAGCAGTCAGGGGGGTGAATCGTTTTTTTTGCCCGAACGCACTTCCTTGTGTGCGAAGATGTTGCTGGTGGGTCCCAGCAGTCAGGGGGAAACGTTTTTTTCATGAAATACGGTGGCCCGTCTCGTGGGTCCCCGCTGTCAGGTGGAGGAATAATTATTTTGCGCATAATAAGGAGGCACTTCCTTGCTGCGGCCGTGGATCCAGCTGTCAGCCTCTCCACGTACAGTCCACGTCCGATAAAGCCGTTCCTTGACCACATTGACCACGCCGCGCAAGAGCACCAGGGCGATGGACCACGGCGAGGCCTAGGAAGGGGACGACGCGGAGACGGGGAAGGCGCGACAGTGGATGCCCACGAGTAGAGGAGTACGAGGGTTCGCTGCGGTGTGAGGCTGTCGTCGCCGCAGAATAACAGGGGGTGTGGGTGAGTAGAGGGAAGGCCTAGCCAGCGGTGGGAATAGTAGGGGGCGGTGAGGCCTCCGCGGCAGCACAGCCGGCCACGGGGGACAGGAGCATGCGGCACGACCGGCGCTGCTTTGGGTGGCTGGAGCAACAAGACCAGAGGTTGAAAAAGCACTATGGCCGTTGGATGGACATCGTACGGTCACTTGAGCTAGAATCGTTCATATTGACTAAGTTGACAACGCACACCATCCCCGTCAACTTAGTAGGCCCACAAGTCAGCCTCCCGCCAAGATGGGTCCCAACCAGCAGGGGGAGTATTCAATTTTTGTGCGTAATAATGAGGCACTTTCGGTGGGTCCGAGCTGACAGCGAGGGGAACATTTTTTTCTCGCAATACGGTGGCTCGTCCGGTGGGTCCCAGCAGTCAGGGGGAATTGTTTTTTTCGCCAAATATGGTGGCCCGTCCGGTGGATCCCTGCTGTCAGGTGGAGGAATAATTATTTTCCGCGTAATAAGGAGGCACTTCCTTGCGGCTGCCGTGGACCCAGATGTCAGCCTCTTCACGTACAGTACTCTTCCGATGGAAGTCGTTCCTTGACCACGTTGACCATGTCGCGTAGAGGGCACCAGGGCAGTGGAAGACGGTGAGGCCTGGGAAGGGGACGACGCAGAGCCGGGGAAGACGCGGAGGTGGAAGCCCACGCGGAGAGGAGTACGAGGGTTCACTGGTTCGGCTGCGGTGTGAGGCTGCCGTCGCCGCAGGGCCTGGCCAGCGGTGGGAATAGTAGGGGCGGCAAGGCCTCTGGGGCATCGCAGCCGGCCATGGGAGGCAGGAGCGCGAGGCACGACCGACGCTGGTTTGGGCGGCTGGAGCAAGAAGACCAGAGGTTGAAGAAGCACTTCGGCCGTTGGATGGACATCGTACGGTCAATGGAGCTAGAATCGTGCATATTGACTAAGTTGACAAAGCCCTCCGTCCCCATCAACTTAGTAGGCCTACAAGTCAGCCTCCCACTATACTGGGTCCCGGCTAGCAGGGGAGTATTCATATTTTTGTGCGTAATAAGGAGGCACTTCTGGTGGGTCCGAGCTGGCAGCGGGCGGAACGTTTTTTTGCGGAATACGGTGGCCCGTCCGGTGGGTCCCAGCAGCCAGGGGGGAAACGTTTTTTTGCCAAATACGGTGGCTTGTCTGGTGGGTCCCTACTGTCAGGTGGAGGAATAATTATTTTCCGCGTAATAAGGAGGCACTTCCTTGCGGCTGTCGTGGACCCAGCTGTCAGCGTCTCCACGTATAGTACTCTTCCGATGGAAGTCGTTCCTTGACCACGTTTACCACGCCGCGCCGAGAGCACCAGGGTGATGAACGATGGCGAGGCCTAGGAAGGGACGATGCGGAGCCGGGGAAGACGCGGCAGTGGAAGCCCGCGCGAAGACGAGTACGAGGGTTCACTAGTTCGGCTGCAGTGTGAGGCTGTCGTCGCCGCAGGGCCTGGCCAGCGGTGGGAATAGTAGGGGCGGTGAGGCCTCCGCGGCAGCACAGCCGGCCACGGGAGGCATGAACATTCGGCACGACCGACGCTGCTTTGGGCGGCTGGAGCAAGAAGACCAGAGGTTGAAGAAGCACTACGGCCGTTGGATGGACATCGTACGGTCACTGGAGCTAGAATTGTTCATATTGACTAAGTTGACCAAGCACTCCATCCCCGTCAACTTAGTAGGCCCACAAGTCAGCCATCCACCAAGGTGGGTCCCAACTAGCAGGGGGAGTATTCATTTTTTTTGTGCGTAATAAGGAGGCACTTCCGGTGGGTCCGTGATGACAGCGAGGGGAACGTTTTTTCACGAAATACGGTGACCCGTCCGGTGTGTCCCAGTAGTCAGGGGGGAATGTTTTTTTCGCAAAATACGGTGGCCTGTCCGGTGGTCCCCGCTGTCAAGTGGAGGAATAATTATTTTGCGTGTAATAAGGAGGCACTTCCTTACTTCGGCCATGGACCCAGCTGTCAGCCTCTCCACGTACAGTCCACGTCTGATGGAAGCCGTTCCTTGACCACGTTGACCACGTTGCGCCGAGAGCACCAGGGCGGTGGACGACGGTGAGGCCTAGGAAGGGGACGACAGGGAGCCGGGGAAGACGTGGCAGTGGATGCCCACGTGTAGAGGAGTATGAGGGTTCATTGGTTCGCCGCGGTGCGAGGCTGCCGTCGCCGCAGAATAACAGGGGGTGTGGGTGTGTAGAGGGATGGCCTGGCCAGCGGTGGGGGTAGTAGGGGGCGGTGAGGCCTCCACGGCATCGCAGTCGACCACGGGAGGCAGGAGCACGAGGCACGACCGGCGCTGGTATGGGCGGCTAGAGAAAGAAGGCCAGAGGTTGAAGAAGCACTACGGCCGTTGGATGGACATCGTACGGTCAATGGAGATAGAATCGTGCATATTGACTAAGTTGACAAAGCCCTCCGTCCCCGTCAACTTAGTAGGCTCACAAGTCAGCCTCCCACTATACTGGGTCCCAGCTAGCAGGGGATTATTCATTTTTTGTGCGTAATAAGGAGGCACTTCCGGTGGGTCCGAGCTGACAGCGGGGGGAACATTTTTTCGTAAAATACGGTGGCCCGTCCGGTGGGTCCCAGTAGTCAGGGGGAAACATTTTTTTTCCAAATACGGTGGCCCGTCCGGTGGGTTCCTGCTGTCAGGTGGAGGAATAATTATTTTCTGCGTAATAATGAGGCACTTCCTTGCGGCTGCCGTGGACCCAGCTGTCAGCCTCTTCACGACAGTACTCTTCCGATGGAAGTCGTTCCTTGACCACGTTGACCACGCCGCGCCAAGAGCACCAGGGCGGTGGACGACGGCGAGGCCTAGGAAGGGGACGACGCGGAGCCAGGGAAGACGCGGCAGTGGATGCCCATGCGGAGAGGAGTACGAGGGTTCACTGGTTCGGCTGCGGTATGAGGTTGCCGTCGCCGCAGAATAACAGGGGGTGTGGGTGAGTAGAGGGATGCCCTGGCCAGCTGTGGGAATAGTAGGGGCGGTGAGGCCTGCACGGGAGGCGGGAGTAGGCGGTCCCGCCGGCGCTGGATTTGGCGGCTGGAGCAAGAAGATCAGAGATTGAAGAAACACGACGGCCGTTGGATTGACATCCAACGGTTACGTCTGCTAGAATCGTTTGTTGACGTATATAATAAATAAAAAGATCTTGAATATGCATCAACTTAATAGGCCCATAAGTCAGACCATTCCCTCTTTTTTAATAATTTATATGTAGCTCATTGCGACTTCTTATGCAATTTATTGCAGTCCGTTTTTTTGGTTGGCCAGGGCCAATTTCGCATATTTCTGTGGGTTCCAAACTATTTTTAATACCGAAATGTCGAGCCAGATTTAAAGTATGTTGAAGATATATTTAAATTAGGTTAATGCCCAGTGAAATAGGAATCTGAAAATATGAAAAAATTCAGAAATTATAAAGTAATTGCCAATTTGGCATCTGTTTTTATATTTACAGCCAATTTCATATTACTTTCAAGATTTGCAGGCGTCTTGAAAGAGTTGCAGCCCATCAGGGCCTAGAAAAATAAATAGGCCTGGATTGGGTATTCTTTAGAAAAAATAAACTAGGCCCATTTTCACAAAGAAAAAGTAGCTAGGCTGGTCACATGGGGAACATAAAATATAAGCCTGCGCTAGACGGGCCACAGCCCAGTTCAAACCCTGCTCCGTCTCAACAATAACAAAAAAAATACTGCTCGAGCAGCTACGTCCTAGGTGTCAGTCGATCTTGTGTTGTTCTCTTGTCTATTAACTATATATGCTCACAATGTCGTGGGTCCCATATGTCAGGAAAACACTAGGAGGAAGCATTTTATTTTTCCATACGCTGACATGGTGGGCCCGTATTGTCATCCTCTCCACGTACTTCTGCCGATTCCTGTTGTTTGTTGACCATGTTGACAACGTGAGAGGGCGGCGCCACGGCGAGCGCACCAAAGCGCGTGGAGGACGACGGCGAGGCCTCGGACGTCGGTGTTAACGATTTAGGAGATGGTGGGGCGGCGATGCGTGCACTGAGGCGCAGCCAGTCGTGGGAGGCGGAAGCAGGCGGCCCCGCCGGCGCTGGTTTGGTTTTCGCGGCTGGAGGAAGACAGGACTGAAGAAACACGATAGACTGTAAAAGCAGCAGGAGTACTTAACAACCTTAACTGAAACCAGCAGGGGCACTTAACAACCATAGGTGAAAGCAGTATAAGTACTTATACAGGTTCAACCGTACAAAGCACGCCTCGAACAGTGCTACTTTGCCTATAGTTAACCAAGGGTGAGGTCGCCAAGCCCCAAGACAAGGCCTAGGCGCCACCCCGCGCATCCACAACCTTCTGAAAGCGGCTTCATCTCGCAATGTGGTCAATAAACAGGATATTCGCTTTAGAGCCATGGAAAAGCAGGAACATAATCTTCTGTCCTATTCTCCAAGATGGACGGGCCTTCATTATTTGAGACCACCCATGAATAAGTATCCTTTCACCTCCAAGGGGAATGAAGTAGGTCGACATAAACATCATGTTGTGACCAAGTGCAAGTCTGACCCTACCATGGTCAGGCATCTGTATAGGAACAATAGAACTGGGCAGTTTCTGTTTCAAGAAGATCACAGCTGTAAAACTGTGTATAAGCAATAGTTTATGAACAACATATATAACAGAAAACAGCTCGTACCATAAGTTTCTCGACACAGTTGGACCTCTTCAACGAGTGCAGCAGTGGCACACATATCCCACGTGGCCTTCCACCATTGAAACGCCCCACAAGGACCTCAAGATGATCAATAAAGTGTAGGAACTTGTGGATGTCGTCCCAGTCAACTTCAGTGCCATCAGTAACAGTCGAGTTGTTACAGAATAACAAATGAGTAGCCTGCTTAACTCTGAAAAAACCTACACATGCCACCAATTATAAGAAAATATTAGTTAGAAGTAGCATCTTCGTGAGAGATTCATTGCTACTTCTAAAGTTAAGTTGTGATTAGTTAGACAGAATAGGTGGATTAAGAACTAATCGAGGCAACAAGCAAGAACCAGATACTAACATGGATGAACAATTGGAACAATGTCGGGGTGGAAGATCGCAGTGAAGATGAGACCGGGTTCTGCTATTTCCATCAACGTTCGTGCGCCAACTTTCAGTCTGTAACAGTTGAGAAAGTTTATCCAAGTTCAACCATAAAAAAAGCAGTGATCTTCTTGGTTCATGAACCGAAATCAGAACTTATATCCATGACTTGTCTTCACTATGACCATTAAACTGGTGTATTTGGTTATGGCAAGGCCGAGCATCTTGAGTACATGTGTTCTGGCAGAGCAAATAATGCACTGCAGGAAAAATAATATGAGAACACAATGTATTCCCTATCCAAATCTAGAAATAACTTCCTCCTTCACGTCAGTGTTGACCATCGTACTGGTATTACCTTTTATCCAAATATAGCAATCCAAATTTCCAAATTAGTCGACATCATGTTCAAAAAAAACCACCCTCTCGGATAGAAAAGAGGATTCTAGGAACATACTGTGCGCGTTTTAAAATCCTGTGTTAGGATGAGAAGGAACAAGTGTGGCATCTCGCCGAGGGCGCAGAAACCTGTAGGGTCCTCGCACTTTGGGCACTGCAAATGAAACACACTAGACTCAGTAGGAAGAAAAATGCATCAACGGCGGCGGCTGCCATCCTAGGATTACCCGCGACCAAGGGACTTGGATTTATCGGGGATGGATGAAGAATTCGTAGCTGGTTCTCCATGAGAAAACCCTATGCAATCGCCGAGAGGGGGTTTTCTCTGAACAAGCAGACGTGGGAGAAGGGGATTCAGGCCCAGTGAAATATTGCTGCTTCGTCCGTCCAGCTTACTGCTAAAGCTGGAAAGGGGGGTTTGTGATTTGACGGCTCATTGGGCATTACTGCGGCGCTACGATCGGGGTGTGTCTACCGTGTAGTTGTGCACTCTAATTTGTGCATATAGCATGTGGACCCCGTTGCCGGATGCCCCACATATCAGCGAAAGGAAGTAGAAAGATAGGAGTAACTAGTTACACAAAAATATATTTTTGACAGAGAGATACTCCATGTGTAAAGAAATATACAAATCTTTTATATCACAACTTTATACATACAAAATTATATCTGGCGGATAGGAAGGAAACTATGGTAATTTTGCAAAAAGGTACCCACACACCTCTCCACATTTGCAAATAAGGCCTTCCCTCGTTCATCCTTTTCTCTCACAAGATAAAATACGCATACAAATGCATCTTGATGTTACATGCAATGCACGGGCATTATGGGGGTTTAGTTTTTTTGTGAGACAATTATGGGGGTTCAGCTGAGAATATAATACTCAGACAGGCTCACGGTTCTCGACTTGGGCCGCAGGCCCACCCTGCATGTTTGGGGGCCCATGTGTTCTACCTCGGCGCTTTTCATATTGCAAGCGATCGGTACGGCGCTGGGTTTTTTTTTTGACACAAGGCGCTGGTTTTAGATGTTGTCGCAAGGCGAATACACAAAATTTAATAAAGCACGTCAGCTGTTGGAATGAAATCAAATGACAGTTCCTAACCAGCAATGGGAGTTGCAATTCTATCAGCGATATACCATGTGATAAATAATACTGTCGTATTACTTATACACACAGGACACTTGTTTCACCATGCGAGATTATTACATCAAAACCTCTCGTAGGATAGATCAGTTCGGCAGTTGCGTGCTGCTACTGAAGAATTTCAAAGTTGATTTGGACCAGCTCTCCTTGCCGAGAAAGTTCGATTTTGAGATCATCCCCTACCGCAAGATATGATTTAGATTTGAACCTTGACCATCCTTTAGCATCAATCATCATGCGACCATCCTTTGTACTTACGGTATATTGAGCAGGTTCATTCACACCAAGGCTGCGCAAGGTAAGAGAAACTTGGTCGTTGTCACCCGGATTGTTGAACGACTCCCTCGTTGCTCAAGGAATTCTCTGTTTGCAAACAAGAAGATATACCCAAACAGTTAGATCAACACAGTGAATCATGCGAAACAACATGGAAAGAAAAAAGAACGAAACACCTGGGCGGCCAATGCTTACCAAGAAGGTGGACATGTCGTTTTTTGTAAGGACTTTGGTATATGAAGTGCGAACTGCAGCCCAGTCTGTTGCCGCTGCACCGGCTAGAGCAGATGCAAGTGCAAGTGTTGGTGCAGGTGCCGAAGCCGCTGCTGCTGCCGGAGATGGTGCTCCTTGTAGAGCTGGTGCCGCTGTCAGAGCAGGTGCCGATGTCGATGCCCAATCCTCAGCTGGATCAGACTGAGCTGTTGCCATCAGTGCTAGAGCAACTGTCGGTGCTCGATCTGTTGCTGAAGGTGGTACCGATGTGCGAGACAACGGCGATCGTGTCTGGTCTGCTATGATCAGCTTTCTAACTTGACTAGGCTTCGTGACCATGATCCAGTTTTTTTCTTCATTTCTTTTAAACACGAGAAGGACTAATTGTGGCATTTTTGTTAAACCAAACTGCAGTTCATCATAGGGATTCAGCTTGTACTCAGACAACAGACTGATCCAATTTTTTCCAGTAATATAAGTCATGGATAGTGCCTTCGTTACTGACAGGACATAAGAAGTAAAACCTGCAAAAATAGCCATCGTAGAGCAAACCTAATGGTTTATTATGTGATGAATGTCACATGGCAAAACCTGCATCGTAAAATTGCAGGAAAAGAAAGAAAACATGACATTAAATCAATAAGATTTAGACAGTAAATCAATAAGATTTACTTGATGTGACACGAGTGAATCCTTACCAGGAAATCACTATGTTGAAGTACTAAACAGAAGATTGATCGTCCAACTATGGGTGGCATGCAGGGGCCCCGCCTGCTCCCACAAGCAGGACAGTCCAAAGGTCGTGACAAATCGTATGGACCGAACATCCATGGGACTGGAAATCCTGGTGGGTGTGATAAACCTTGCAATGCATACAGATATTGGAGTGTAATCATAATTGATAAACCGTCCTCACAAAAAAGATGATCTGGATACTTCAAAATATACAGACTGAATTGAGTGGATAGACATTAACATAGACCGTTCTCAGGACTGACCACACACCAAAAGTGGCAGTACTAATGAACAATACAGGGTTCACAAACACAAATCAAGTACTGAACAATAGTACTTACTACAGACAAGCAAAGTTGCACTAATTAAACTCTCCAGACTATTTCTTGCCACCGACCTACGGGATGAACCCCGCATAACTGACTAGGCCATGGACTTCGTGAGAGATGTATGCATGCACCATCACCATCTCGACAACCTTGGAGAACCTAACAGAGTGGTCTTTCCACTCATAAACATGATGATGAAGACAGGCCGCATCAGATTTGTTGGGAAGCTTTACAAGAACCACATCCTTCGTAATCGAAGGCACAGCCAGAAAATTGTTGTGGTCAAGTACAGCCTCGAGAACACGCCTGACAACAATGCTACAGGAAAACACTAGTTCTGGACACGTGGCGACAAGGACACAACAGCTGGATAGTTTAGCAGCAGAATTCATCCTCAGGTCTTTCAGTTCACATGGCATGACTTTGAGAACTTCATCTCCACCGCGAACCTGGTTCTAATTCAAACAGAAACCATATTTTATTACTACCTTCGTTCAGAAATATAAGATGATTTTTGATATTATACTCCATATATGACTACATATACGCACAAAAATGAGTGAACAAAGACACTAGAACATGTCTTCAAAGGCATGAGAGCAGATGGATTATTTGCAATATCCATAACACAAGTTATTGAGGCAAATATACCCTCTTCAAAGGTACAGTAGCATTGACGTTCATAAAGTACTCCCTCCGTCCCAAAATTCTTGTCTTAGATTTGTCTAGATATGGATGTATCAAGTCACATTTTAGTATTAGATACTTCCGTATCTAGAAAAATCTAAGACAAGAAATTTGGGACAGAGGGAGTAGTTGGAAGTAATCTATAAGAAATCAGTGTCAACCTCTCGCATGTTTTGGTCAAAAGAGGAATTTAGAACTGTCATTTGGCACACAAAAATCACATGCAAGATCACCCAGAAAGTTGTACTACTAGTACTAGTACTGCGTGTTAGATGAAAAAACACGATCAAGATCGAGAAAAAGATCGTCGAGAATAGATATTACCTGGACTTGCTTAATGAGGGATCCCGGAGAGGGGGGCTTGGACAGGGCGATGGCTTTGAGCTTGTCTGCGATAGTCTCGACGGGGTGCTTGCGCTTCTTCGTACCATGAGCCTTGACGGTTTTGGCTAGAGCCATAGAAATCACTTTGGCCGATGCTGCAGCGTCCATCAAGAAACTGTTGAATAGAAATAAAAGAAAAGAAACCATAATCACAAACCCAAAAGAAGAAAAGAGAGGGAGTTATACGATCAGTCTCGGGGTTGCAAGACCGGGCCTTGGCCAGAATCAACACCATTGATGTGCACACCTTTCCTTCTTTGGGAGAGAAGAACAATGGCAGAAGCAGGTCGGGGTTTTCTTGAAGAAATGAGGAATAAGATGAGGGAGAAGCGAGTTGGGTAGAGAGGAAGCTAAGAGAGAAGAGTGAAATGATGGTTGCTTCGTCTGTCCAACTTACTGCTAGAAAGGAGGGGGTTTTGTGATTTTACGGCTCATTGGGCATTACTGCGGCGCTTCGATCGGGGTAGTCTACCGTCACTCTACTACGGAGTAATTTAGTGAATGGCTGGTGGACCCCGATGCTGGCTGTCCCACACGTCGGCGAAAGTGAGTAATTTAGTGCATGGCTGGAGGAGGATCCGCACCGTAGAGCGTGTCCACTGTTTTTCTGAAGAAAAAATGATTACAGCAAGCGTTTCCACTCTTACGACGGAGGAGTGCGAAGCACGGCAGCCACTTGAACATACACAGTGGTCCTACTGCTAGGCATGTGTAGTGGTTCATACGTCTACATAATCTTGTTGCTAGTGTAGTAAGATATGGCGACAACAAATGATGTTGTGCGCATGTCAACTATATGAACAGTAATGTAGTAACATAGTACCGCTTTCTCGACTGTCCGGTCGAGAGTGAACGGTGAGATCAATGTTAACAGAACTAGGTCTACAGCGCACGGAGAGTACTGCGACCAAGGCGGAGAGGAAAACGAGAAAACTTAAATGTCTTTTTGCTAATTAATAGCATTGCATGCAATGAACTAACCACTGCATGTCATGTTTATTAGTCTCAAGTCATTGAAAGCATGCACGGCCCACGTCTCTTATTGGTTGATATGTCACAAAACAAGAAAGGGGAGGGAGTTAATGTACCGTGCCTAAGTGTTTTGGGATTATTTGGTTTTCGTAAGGTGACTTACACACCTAGATAGAGGAGTATATTGAGATGAGAATGCAACCAAACACACCCACACGCGTTGTGCTACAGTGACTGATCTACACCGTCTGAGTTTGATCCAACAGTCATGTTGCGTCGAGACATGGACATGCCCATGCAGAGGGCGCCTAAACATAACCGAGGTCCCTCTGCTTCTCGAGGCACGGTACGTTGGTGATGCAGGGGGCGAAACGGCTAAAAGGCAATGCAATCTACGGGAAGTCGGAGGGAGCCAGCCGAGGAGCAGGGAATCTTTTGGTTTTCACCATGGTAAAACACCATTCGACGACTTCTCACATCAGGGAGCAGTGAGTTTTACAGGCGTAGTCATCGTGACTAATTGCTGCCGCGCGTGCTCCCCTCAATCAAAAAATTAAAATTCCTGTCGCGCCTGCTCCCGTCAATCAAAAAATAAAATTCCTATCGCGCCTGCTCCCGTCAATCAAAAAATTAAAATTCCTGCCGCACTTAAACACCAGAGCAATGTCACGGTGGATATTTAAATTTACCTGTCGGCAAGTAGATAAAAAAAGGGGTGAAAAAACAAATGTGGTGGCGGCCTAGCTAATCGGTCGAACTAGCCCAACTAGCTAGCCACCGTGCTTCACTGATGTACTCGGCGGGAAAAGTGGTATTTCATAATTTGACGACTCATTTACTTGCTTCGGCGAAAACGCGCGGTAGGGCGTCACACATCAGGAAGAATATATGCGTGCACCACCCGGGAGGACCCAGAAACCACGCGGTAGAGTGTGCCATGTCTCGGCACGGAGGAAAAATGTGCGTGTAAAAATTTACTATATCAGACGTAGTACCTATGGTTCGACCTCGGGACTCAGCCATTCAGTCGAAAACACCTCACTAGCCACACAGCTTCATCATGCTAACATGGCACGGAGGATAGGTGTGGTTAGCTCCGTCTCGACCAGCCACAACGTCTCTTGTTCTAGGCGATTCTTCTATTTTCCAAGCTTTTTCTTTCAGTAGTAATAACACCATGGCAAGCTAGTGCCGCTCTTCGTGTGTGCCCGTGCAAAGGTTAGACGATGGAGAGAAGAGAGAGATCGCAGACCTGGGACCCACCAGTAAGTGAGTCAACGGTCATGCACGTGTTGACGAGGCACTCCCTCTACTCTACTCAACGTAATACTGTATAAAATTAAGTTATGCGACAAAGCCAAAAACCGTTGTTGTTTCAGGCTATCGAATTACGCTTTGTAGTCCAGGTTGCCAGTTCCAATCTCGTCTTTCATATTTGTTAGTTTTAGGTCCAAATTTGATTAATGACAAGCGGGACCCCCGTGTGTTGTTCCGATATTTCAGTGTAGGATGGTTTTTTTTAACAAACACTTTGCACAGTTAGACAAGTAACGGCACAAGTTACACGTATTTTGCAAGTTTACGAACAAAAATGACAGCGGCATAGAATATCACATCCACCCCGCAGCTTAGATGCTATGGTGATACGAGTTTTTACACTGTTGGAAGTGAGATCCAATGGCTTGGGAGTAGTCTTTGTAATTATGCGCGATTTCCAAACTCTCCAAAGGTTTTTTTGCAAATAAAACATTCAGGCCTCGTGTGTGCCGCTGCATCTTGGATCCAACGGCTGACCGTTGCTCATATTAGGTGCTCCCCATAGCTTAATTACCCGCTACGGTGATATGAGCATCTAGGTCGTATGATCAGTGATCAGATGGCACATGCGTAGTACTTGTACTTTCTGCGCAATTCCCAAACTATCTCAGCCGTATATTGCAAAAATATTCAAACCTCCTACTGTGGGCCGTTAGATCTCCGTGAACTCGTTTCACCATACAATCTACGGTGTGGGAGCACCTCATATTCTCTCGTGCGACAAAATATAAGGTGCTCTCGCAGCTTGGATGCTACGGTGATACGAGCTTCGAGGTCGTTTGATCTGAGATCCAATGGCATCTGAGCAGTCTTTGTGCTTGTAAGCAGTGGCCGAACTCTTTGGGGGCTTTTCTGCAAAAAAAACCATTCGAACCACCAAGGAGGTGTTGGGTCACAAATCCAACGGCTCCGAAGAGCTTGTATCACCAAAGCATCTAAGGTGTGGTAGCACATGATATTCTTACATATAGGAGAATATGATGTCATCCTTCATCTTAGATGCTACGGTGATACGAGCTTCGAGGTCATTGGATATGGGATCCAAGGGCATCTAAGTAGTTTTTGTAAATATTGTGAGCAATTCTCAAACTCATCAAGGTTTCCTGTAAAAATATTAAGACATCATGTGAGCTGCTATATCTCAGATCTACAAGCTCCAAGCAACTCGTATCGGCATATCTAAGGTATGGGGGCACATGATATTCTCCCGGGGAGGAGGGGTGGGGGGTGCACAACCAATCGGTGGTTGGGAGGGTGGGGACAAATATAATCTAAACAACCCTAAACAGAGCTTCACAATTTTATCTAAGGTCGAGGGGGTGACCCCTGACAATCATAGCTCCGCCTAATTAAACACAACATTTGCATGTACTGTAGTACTAGACCTAATATTCATGTTTCAGTTTCATGTTCGTTTTAAATATTGAATTGAGGACTATGCATGTCTTACATTTTACTCCCTTTGTTCCTAAATTTTAGTCTTTTTAGAGATTTCAAGTGGACTGGCACATACGGATGTATATAGATATATTTTAGAGTGTAGATTCACGCATTTTGCTCTGTATGTAGTCACTTGTTGAAATCTCTAAAAGACTAATATTTAGGAAAAGAAGGAGTATTTTTGAATTCCTGTCATAAATGCATGGTTTGGAAAAATAGATGCACTATACTTATTGGATTGTTGTTGTGTTCGTGTGTGGGTGTCCCTGTGTGTGGGGGGGGTCATATGCTTGATACATACAAAGTTTTCTCACCTCCATATTGTTCATCTTTCAAATTTGAATTTGCATTGATTAACTTACCAGGGATACCATGAAATGTGAAATCCACGTTGAGATCACTATATCACAAACTCACTCTAATTCAACAACTTGTCATAAATCAATTACCATGTTGAGATTAGTATTTGCAAGGAAAATACGGGCATTGTAATACACATAGATTTGTTCGGCAATTTAAAAGGTTCCTTTCGTATTCTCGAATGGTAGGACCCAATGGCGTACCAGCCAGACCTTAGCTCGTGTTGATCCTAAAAAAGGTATAGAAAAACGGGCTCGTGTCCTTCTGGTGGCATGCGTGGTACGCACATTAGGCATCCCCAACCAGTCGAGCCTCCGCGTTTCGAGTCGAAATATCTGGCGGCCAGAATTCCAGCCCTAGGAAATTCCCCTCATGTCCCCGGTCCATAATGACTACCGATGAACAACGGAGGGATGCTTAGTAACTAGACAACGTTACCTACCGTGTCGAGCACGGTTCAATTCCCTCGGTCGCCGCTCACCATGGTCACCCGTCAACTGCATTGCCTAGTACTACTACTACTACACCACCAGGATGAGCACATAATTGAGCCCGTTTGTTCTGCCTAGTACTTGAGTTAATATATCAGGCAATGCACTGGTACGGAGGGATTATCCTTTTGCTCTGCATATATAACTTGTCTGAAGTCTAACTAAGCAAAATGTTTGACCAAATCATTTCTTAAGAAATACAACAGGACAGATGTATGGCTTGAACATTTATTGCATGACGCAGGTTATGATATTGTTTCAAATCCTGGATCTTAAATTTCAGAAAATCCAAAAGTGACCATAAATTCTTGAAACTAAGCATGGTCACGTGATATGGCACAAATATTAATTCGTAATTTTTTTCTTCAATTTGAGACAAGCTGCTTATGGCAAGTTGCACAAATGAAGAGCCAAGGTATTTTGGAACAAAGACCTGTCACGTTAAAGGCGAACGCTTTCACTATTGAAACCGTGGGCGTTTACGTGCCGCCAAGAGTCCCGCTTCTCATCGGCAGGTGTCGTCCGAGCAAGCGTGTGAGCCGACGGGAGGCGTGCGAGCAGATCGCTGCGCCGGCTGACAGGAAGGCGTGCGAGCAGACCGCTGTGCAAGCTCACCGGGAGGCGAACCCTTTGACCAGGCTCCGCCGCCCACCTTCGTCCCAACTGCTCCCACTTTTAATGTCGCCGGCACCGCAGTTTAAAATCAACCCTGCACTACCCGGTATCGCTACAATATTTTCTCTTCCTCTCCGATTCTCCTGTCATCTACCTCCAACCAGCCTGACCTAAACGTATGCCATGCCGCATCACGATGGTCTGCCCTTAGTCTTCCAGTTTCCTGAGGAAGACACCCAGCCGGAGTCTCGAGAACATAAGGCGCTTTGGACGAGCTTGAACTGGCCTTGCAGGAAGACGCCGCGCCTGTCCCCGCTCCCATTCCGGCTCCCGTCACCCCGACTGCGCCAGCGCCCATCCCCGTGGCATCGATGGGCTGGAGCCGCACATTGTCACCGAGCTTGATGCCACGGGGTTCCACGAGGTCCCTGCCGACTTTCACGCGCTCGTGCACCTGCCCATGCATGCGCATGCCTATGCACTGACGCGCATGCCCGTGCCGGTGCCCGTGCACCTGCCAGCGCATGCGCCTGCGCCTACACTGACGTGCGCGCCCGTGCCGGTGCCCGTGCACATGAATGTCTCTACTGCGCCATTGACAGCGCCTGTCCCCGCGTGGGTGCCAGTGGCCCCCTCAGCGGCATGGATGGCCGCTGTCGACCGCTTCCTTGCACCAATGCCAGTCGCCTCCTCCCGCCAGTTGACTCGCTCCGAAGTCCAGAACATTTTGGCCTTCCTTGAAGCTAGACCAACGTCCAGGAGTACACCAACAATGGCGCAAGGCGTCGCCGTTGCCGTCGGTCAGTGGCCCGATGACACACAGAGCACGGTAGAGGAGCCGCTTCCCACCGCGAGACGCCCCCACCGCCTCCGCGTAATCTAAATTTGCCATGAAAAATGTTCGGATTTCCATGCTTAAAATCCGAACGTTTATCATTTCCGTTTATTTTAGATCGATCGCCATATAATTTAAAGTCAGAGTCAGACTGAACGAAATCTATGGTTTGATCGATTGAATGTTCTGCTACAGCCGTATCAAATTAAATATAAAACGTCATCAAGCCACATGTATTCCTTGTCATCCAACGACATAGACTGCTTCAATGTCGAGCGCTCAACATCGTTTAGTGTGCAGTTAATTTCATGCCAAAAATAGTGCTAATCACATAATAACACGCAAATAATATCCTACTTAATATCCGCATGCACTTAATATACTTCCAAATTAACGTGCATTGCACGTACACACTAACTAGTGCTGCTAGCACGTGAAACTGGTGCCGTAACTTGTGAACGCGTCCAGATATGGTCAACGGCAACATCGCCCGCGAGTTCTTCGTTTTTGCCCGTGCGTCTAAACGCAGAAGGGGAGGAGAGAGAGAGAGCACACATGGAACCCACCAGTAAGTCAAGGCGAATAGTACTAAAAATAATATTACATGTTATCAATTAAATGGGTTGTGGTAATATAAAAACATTATGTGAACAAAGTGATGTACAACAAACAGTGTTGTTCTACGTATGTTGCCTATTGACGTGCGGCTTGAAGGCCCTGGTCGCATGTTCAATCCTCGTCCTTTATTTTTTAATTTGTATATGGGTCCAAATTTGTTTCATGACATGTGGGCCCCTCGGTGTGTAGTTTGTTGCACTTTAATTTGTAGGTCGAAATTTGTTCCATTCCAAGTGGACTATCGGTGTGTAGTTTTGTAGCTTATTTATAATAATTAAATAGAACAATAGAGTTTTTTGCAATAATACCATGGTGCGACGTTGAAGGCGAGAAAGGATGTGCGAGAGCGCGGTGACCGAGCCACAGGGAAATCAACTAGGGGAGTTGCGGGGGTTGCAACGGTGTTTCGAGTAGTTGTGGGCCGAATGCTACGAAAATATAATCTAAACCAACCGTAATAAATGCCTACACAAATTAATACAAGGTTGGAGTGCCCCTCGCAATGTAAATAGCTCCGGCTTTGCGAGGGATGGAGAGGTAGCTTCAATGTGTGGAAGATACGGCGTGAGAAAGCGAGGTCAATCGAGAGACATATAGATAGAGAGACAAAGTGAGTGTGGTCCGACATTCATTGAACAAATATATATGCTCTGGAGAGATATTGTCCGATTGAGCTTTTGGCAAGGGTGATGTAATGCCCAGGATGGGACTATACCTCCTACGTGTCGAGGCACGACTTAAAGGTATAAGCCCATCTTAGAATGATCTCAAGTTTGGTATCTTTGCACGACTCATGTAAAAGAGGGATTAAATCGCAAAAGGAGATAGTTGGCTTACACTCGCCACTTCACACAATACATTACATAAGCAATCATCATACAAAACATCACAACCCGACTACGGGTGAAGATCCAAAAGAAAGATACCAAAACAACATAAAGCCACAGGTCAGGATCGAATCCTAGTAGAAACCACTACTGAACATCGAAACGTCACAAGCAAACGGTCAAACTCTTCATCGAGCTCCTGGTGAAGTACTGATCCATCTCCAGCATCAAACTCGGCTGAACCTGCATCTGGTGTGATGAAGTAACTGTGAGCCACAGAGGACTCAGCAATCCCGTTCCCGGGTAACAAGACTATTTAAGCCTTGGGTGAGGACAAGGCTGAAGAAAGAACGAGAGGTGAAGGAACAACAAGAGTCTGCAGTAGCAACTAGCACTAACTTACGTAATAGAGAGCGAGAAGATCACGAAGTGATCCTAACTAAAGCCGGTCAAACATAACCCCACCGTGTTCAACTCCCGAATCCCTATTCGGAAATTGACAGTCACGGTACACACGCTGGTAGTGTATTGGAAACATTGTGTCAAGTTATCTACAACCGGATATTAACAAGCTCCCATCTGCCACATAACCGCGGGCACGGCTTTCGAAAGTTCAAACCCTGCAGGGGTGTTCCAACTTGACCCATTACAAGCCCACGATCCGCGGAGTCGCAACTCCATAGGTGGGAAGACCCGAGTATTCTCGGAATCCCGTGCTCAAGTTAAACCGAACTAAGGTAAGGCTAATCCAGCAAATCCTCCCGGCGTGTCGACACCCTGATAGTAGCCGCGCGTATCTAAGTCTCAGGACACGACCGGATGGGCGATGCTACAGGTTATACCAGATACCTCGGGTTGCCCCAAGGCGGCCCTGCAGGACCCCCATTTGGGACCAACACCATCAGCGCTGGCCCCCCCTGCTATGTAGAATTAAGAATCCTCGGGGACGCGACCCCCTATGCGAATTTAATTAATTAATTAAGTTGTTATTATGAGGCAAATAGTACCAAATGTTGGGACTTGTTGGAAAAGACTTAGCACTTAGCGGTTTATCAAGGGGGTCCCATACACCCCAACCGTGTTAGGAACGCATAATCAAGGAACATAACACCGGTTTATACGGTTCCTAACGGCATGAGTGGAACAAAACACCAAGCAAAAGGCTTAGCCTTCCACCCTTGCCAATATATAGATGATTTCATTTTAAGCATTTATATAGTGTGATATAACCCAACCAAACTTCAACATGAAGCAAGCATCTTCAATCTTCACCTGCAACTAACAATGCTATAAGAAGGGCTGAGCGAAGCGTACTTAGCCAAGCAACGGTTTGCATAGGTAGGGTGGTTAAACATGGTAATGGTTACAAGTAGGAGGCTGACAGGAAAGACATGGGCATCGAGGCAAAGCTATAGATCGAGACTACTAGCAATAGGCAAAGATAGTAATGGTATCCGGGTTCGGTCATCTTGCCTGGGATTCCACAAGGGAGAAGAACGGATCCAAGAAGAAGACGGAGCAACAGTCGAGCGGATCCTCACAACTCCGGAACGAAACCGAAGCTAACAAGAGAAGCAACCGGAAAGAAGAAAACAACACGGTAAACACACAAGCATCAACATGGCATACGATGCACATCCAAGTATGATGCATGTCCGGTTTAAATATGCATGGCATGGCAAAGTGCACAAACAAATACTACAAGTTAAGTGGAGATCAATATGCAACGAGTTGCATATTGACGAAACACCACATTTAATTATTTAGTTGACTCTCGTTTATTTACAAGACAAGATTAATTGTTTTTTTAACATAGCAAGAGGTGAAGCATAAAGAAACTACACTATTAAGGCATTTTAAATGAGGCCGGAGAATAACAACAACATGTCCGGGAAAATCCTCATGAGCATGTTTAGTAATTATAAGCAAACAACAATTAAGCATTTTAGTGTTGTTAACATGATGCGGATGACATGATCAAGTTTATGCAATTTAGTTAAACATTAACATGAAGAGATAAGAAGCATTTGTCACCGTGGTGGAAAGAAAGGGTGCCACGGCAACGATCCGAAAATGATGCAACGCAACATCTCGGTTCCGGCAACTCGTTGAGAGTCCGGTGCAAAACAAAAGGTGGAGTGAACGAGTCAAACGAGATGAAAGGTGGGGCGATCCCGTTACCGGGTTCCCACGAGTCGGTGACGTGGCAACCGAGGAACATGACAAACGGACGAAACGGCACGGAGCACACACGGGAGACATTTCATACAACCACAACAAGCATCCACGGGGTCATCGTCTCGGGTTATACCTTCGAAGCGTTCTCTCTCGAAGTGGTTCGAGATCGTCGAGGGACGTAGAGGAAGTAGTGGTACACGAGTCGTGGTACACGGGGCGACGGTAGTGGTACATGCCGTAGAGGGATGTAGTTGTTCTCGTTCATCGGAGAGGAAGTAGTTGTACACCAGGTCGCCAACGAGTAGTCGTTCCGTTCGTAGAGGTACTTGAGGGTCTCGGCGACGGTAGTGGTACACGGCGACGTCGGGGTACACGTGTAGTCGAACTTGACGCATCCGAAGGGGTACTTGGTCGGGTCGCCTTGTACTCGTTCATGTAGTCGTTCTCGAGGTCGTCGACGTCATGGTACTTGGTGTCTTCGGACTCGCCGGTCTCAATACTTGCGACGGTACCGGAACACTTGTTGTCGGACTTGACGAATCCAAGAGGTACTTGACGTCTCGGGGTCCCTCGTTCGAAGATCTTGGCGTCCACGGTTTTAGCGGTTGCGGCCTTCACAACAAAAAGAAAAAAAACAGCAAGGTCTTGGCGGCTCGGGGCGAGGTGGCTGCACGGAAGGGCCTGAGGCCGTGGCACCGAAGGAGGACGGGGCGCGCTCCGGCCTGGTGCTGCCGCAGCCTCGGACCGGCAGAACAGTGCTGGAGGTCCAGCGGGCGCGTCTGCGCTGCGAGGAAGGGGCGATGGGGCGCCGAGCTCTCTCTCTCTGGGAGAGGGCGAGGAGAACCAGGCGAGGCGGCCGGGCACATCTTGGCACTGGAGAAGAGGACGTCGGGGCGCCGGGCTGCTGGGGTGCGGCGCTCGGGGCCAGGGGGCCGGGCTCGAGGCGCGCATCGGGAGGAAGAGGCAGGGAGATGGGGCGCGTCGGAGCTGGACTCCCGCGGCGACCGGCGGCTGCTGGAGGAAGGGGCGGCCGGCTCGCGGGCGGAGCGGTGCAGCCCCGCGTTGCTGGAGAGGAGGACCAGAGGGGACGGAGGCGAGGGCCCCTGGCCGGGCGCTGGACGGCGGCACGGCCGGAGGGGCCGTTTTGGGGCGAGGCGCAGCCGGATGTCGCTCCGGCGCCTGAAGGAGGCGAGGCCGCAGAGGGCTGGAGATGGAGGACGTCGGCTGCGGCCCTGGAGATGGAGGAACGGGCGCGGAGAAGGTGAGTGCGGGCGACGAGAGGAGGGGCTCGGGCAGAGGCGAGCGATGGGAGGCTGCGAGCGCATCGGGAGCGGGGTATATGGGGCAGAGAGGAGGAGATCGAAAGAGAGGAGAAACGGGAGCGAGGGAGAGGTGCGAGGGAACGAGAGGGTGAGCGAGAGGGTGCGGCGGCGGCGCTGTGAGGGAAGGAGCGAGCGAGGGCACGATGCTAGGGTTCGGTGCGGGACGAACTGGGCCGAATGGGCCTGAGGCCTGGAGTCCAGAAGGTTGGGCCTTAGGGGAGAAGGGAGGCTGGGAGGAGAAGGAGGAGAAGAGGTGCGGCCTGGGCTGGGCTGCTCTCTTCTAGCTCTTCTGCTTACCCAAAAACAGAAGAAAAGAAAGAAGGGGAAAAACAAGAAGAGAGAAAAAGAAAGGGAGGATAGGGACATAATTTGGGCATGAGGTTTATTATCCCGGACTCATAAAAATGTCAGGAATTTAAATAAAATAGAAGGAGGGTTTTTGGAAGAACCTCGAAACAACGGAAAGAATTATAGGCAAGGTTTAGAAGTAGAAACTTGAATTAAGAGGCATGAGGAATATTGCAAGTGTGTTATGGTGACCTCCAACAAATGGAATATTTATTAATATAGCTCCATAAAATATTGAGAGGCTTTTATATGTTATAAAGAGAAGTCACCTTCCCTCGATTTAAATGGACCGAAGGTCCACACAATTTATTTGGTTGAGATGCAAAATAAAATATGACATGATGGCATGATGACATGATGCAATGCAAAAAAATAAATAACACAAACACAAAGAACACAAGGGCAACCCGGAACATCTAGAATCTTCTGGAATCTTCTAGGACGTCGGTCTTCGGGCGTCACAACTCTCCCACACTAACAGAGGATCTCGACCCGAGATCCTAGAGATAGCACCGGGTAAAGACGGAAAAGGAAGAGGTAAAAACAAAGTTGCTTCTTCGACAGACGAGTGAAACCAAAGAACATTGAGAGGTTGAACAAATTGAAAGAAAGAAAGCAACGGAGATGAACGAAGATGAAACACTCCGTTGGAAAAGAGGAACAAGGAGCCTTATGAGAACCTTGTAGGTTGAAAGACACGAAACAAGAGCTTACGAATCAAAGAATATGAAACCGCAATGGTATAGCGGAGGAATAAGAAAGACGGAATTTGGACAGCACTCCGTCTGAAAATGGAAGGAATTGAACATGAACTTGGCAAGTTGAGATGATCCTTGATGAAAACAGCAACATATTGCCTCCGAAACAATTAAGAGAAAGACACAAAGGGTAAGAAAGATTCAGACAGCACTCCGGTTAAAAAGATAGGGAAAAAACTAGATAAAAGACGGAACTTGAATGAAGAATATAACACTCCGGTTAAATGATAAGCAAGGGAAAGAACATGATCTCGATAAAACGAGATGATGGAACGAAGAGAGCAACATCACAAAGCCTCCGGAATGAAAGAATATATGCAAGAACGCTGGGAAGAAAGAACGGAGGAGAAAATGACAACTTCTCCGACAATGAATATGAAAACATCCTTACGAAGAAGGGTTGAAAGGAGTTGTTGGAAATTCAACAACGAAACGAATAAGCTTGATGTGGCTTATGGAAAAACATCTCAGAATTATGAGGTGACAACCAGCCACTGACGGAAACATTAACTGGATTGAAATCAACAAGGAGATGAAAAACTTATTTCATCGGAATGATAAATGAAGAACTTGGGTCATTTATAAGCACCATAATAGCAACAATTCTTAGGGAAAGCTTTTAGGTGAAATATAACCCAAATCACTCCAACAAATAAAAATGAGGGGTTGAAAGAATCTCCTGAACAAAGAAAATGATGGGTTTAAATATCTCATTATTGACAACTTTTGAATCATAAAACATGAAGGAATTGTCAAAAATGACATACCACCATCTCAAAGAATAAGGTAGAGATAATTGCAATTGGAAGCATGATGAAGAATGCTTGAGCTCCAACAAGAATCTTGAAGAAGACTTCGAGGATGAATTAAAACATGATGAACCACCATGAAAAACTCCGATAATGAAAGCATGAGAAAAGAAAGATGAAAAGAATAAGATTCAAGGCCTGCGATGAATTAGATGGAGCTTTGAAATGATATAATTGAAATAATTTGGAGCTCCGGAAAACAAGGTGAAGAACTTAGGACCGAGAATATGATATGATGAACAAGCTCCAGACAAAAGAATTAAATCACCTGAAGGAACAAGAATAAGAATTATGCTATGCATCTCCTTCACCAATTTAAATTGATGACAACCAATGGATTTGGCATACTACTTATTCTCGTTGGAAAGGATTAAAGAGAGATCTAGCACAAGCTTGGGTAACTCTTCAACAAAGCACCGGTAGGATTGTGAAAAGAACAAATGAATTAAAACGATAACAACGGAAGGGTAAACTTGAAAGAACCACCGGTAAGAATATGGAGACGAACGAAGAGGCATCAATGAAGAATAAGTGGAGGTCGAAGTTGAAAACTGAGAACGAAGAAATATTCTGAAATGATGGCCTTCGGAGGAACACAAAGAAAAGAATTCATGAAAAGTGTCGGATGGGTAAGAAAAGAATTCCTCACAAACGGAACAATAATGAGGATGGCATGAAGCTAGAACCACAACTCATCAAAAGAACGGGTCAAAATTTAAGAGAAACTCATCTCCGATCTTGAAATGTTGAGAATAAAGACGAGAAATGCCATGAAGAATTTCGAGATACTCCGGACGAATGACAAGAGGAAGGTGGAGCTAAAGATGGAAATAATTGAAAACAAGCTTGGAGAAGGCATGTGACTGCTGGAAATCATTCTTATGTCACATTTTGAAACGAATTCTCCGGAAAAGAAGAGTCAGGTAAGATCCTGGGAAAAAGACCTGTGGGTTAAGGCCCACTAAAGAAATCACCGTTGGAAAAGATTGCTTAAGGGATATTGCACCGGTTGAATTAAATGGCTTGAATAAGAAGACAATGCTCAAAATAATTGAACGGATTAAGAATGGAATTATGAATCTTCTGAGATACTCCGGAATGAATAACAAGAGGAGAATGATTAATTGGTGTACCGGAATAAGAAAGCTTTGTGAAAAGAGGAAAAGGATAAGATCAACACCGAAATCTTGAATTACATCCACCGGCAGAATTATTGGAATTAAGAATGATGAACTTGGAGTTCTTGAGCATCTTCACGATAAATCACCGGATAAGAACATAGAAGGAAAAGAATGAAGAATTATCGCATGAATAAAATGGATATCTCATTCGAGAATTTCTGGCTCAATGCAGAAAGGGTGGGAGGGTGGGGAAACAAAGACAACTTGAGACGAACAAAATGGACACCGGTTGAAAAGAATTTACCATGACCATCTTGATGATCAAGAAGAATTAGCACTCCCATAGAAATATGAGAATACCGATTAGGAAAGGTATGGAATCAACATTTAACATCGAAGCAACTCGAATACCAGAATCAAAATGAAACAAAGGGTAGATGTTGCAGCATAGTCTTCACAATATCATCCGAACAGAGGATTGAACGAATGAATTCCGCAGGTACATCAACTTGACGAGAAGCCACTTGGAGAACAAAAAGGTAAATAAAAAGGAACAAGGATCAGATAGAACAAATACAAGATAGAAGTTTCGTTCGACATCTTCGTGCTGAAAGCTCATGGAACATGTTACAAAAGGGTTTTGCAATCCCCGGATCAGCATAGCCAAGGACCCTTTAAGATGCAACTCCCGATCAGAACAAGTCCATAAAACCACTTCACTCAATGTAGAACCCCGAACTTCATATCGAGCATCTGTTGGAAGAATGCCTAGAACTACTTGATGAACCCACCTATAGATTTCCGAAAGTTTCCAGTTATGCAATCAGGTGTTGGGGATACACGGGAAGCACCGCGCAATCAACTCTAAACCTACATCCAGGTGTATCCATCCTTCAACACATAACCAGTCTTTCTCGGAAACTGTGTACCTCGGACCTTCGAAAAGCATCCACTATAACAAGCTATGGCAATACTCTCGAACTACCTCCCCAGTACTGGGTGATGTCGGGGTTATCTTGCCACTGGCCGTATAGGAGAGATTTTCGATGTCGGCCGTCTTAAGTATTTAGTACTGCCGCGATATGCTTGTGACAACAATACCCCGAAGCTCAACTCCTCGGTAACAGGAGGCATCGAGAACAATATCCTTGTCACAAGAACATCGAGACAATCCCAGAATACTCGCGGGATCCTAAAAAAATTTGGTGCATTTTTGAAAGTAGAAGAGACAAGAGTAATCGTCAGGAGTCCTCACCAGAATGAAAAGAGAAGAGGAGCAACAGAAATCCTACTTTCCGATATAAATATAGGACTCAAAACATTTTTAGTGTGTGCCTAGACTCAACCGTCAACGATTCGATCAATCAGTGGGGGCTTCTAGGTCGGAGAAGGCTCTGAATACCAACTTGTAATGCCCAGGATGGGACTATACCTCCTACGTGTCGAGGCACGACTTAAAGGTATAAGCCCATCCTAGAATGATCTCAAGTTTGGTATCTTTGCACGACTCATGTAAAAGAGGGATTAAATTGCAAAAGGAGATAGTTGGCTTACACTCGCCACTTCACACAATACATTACATAAGCAATCATCATACAAAACATCACAACCCGACTACGGGTGAAGATCCAAAAGAAAGATACCAAAACAACATAAAGCCACAGGTCAGGATCGAATCCTAGTAGAAACCACTACTGAACATCGAAACGTCACAAGCAAACGGTCAAACTCTTCATCGAGCTCCTGGTGAAGTACTGATCCATCTCCTGCATCAAACTCGGCTGAACCTGCATCTGGTGTGATGAAGTAACTGTGAGCCACAGAGGACTTAGCAATCCCGTTCCCGGGTAACAAGACTATTTAAGCCTTGGGTGAGGACAAGGCTGAAGAAAGAACGAGAGGTGAAGGAACAACAAGAGTCTGCAGCAGCAACTAGCACTAACTTACATAATAGAGAGCGAGAAGAGAAGGGCCTCGGTCGAAAGATGATCACGAAATGATCCTAACTAAAGCCGGTCAAACATAACCCCACCATGTTCAACTCCTGAATCCCTATTCGGAAATTGACAGTCACGGTACACACGCTGGTAGTGTATTGGAAACATTGTGTCAAGTTATCTACAACCGGATATTAACAAGCTCCCATCTGCCACATAACCACGGGCACGGCTTTCGAAAGTTCAAACCCTGCAGGGGTGTTCCAACTTGACCCATTACAAGCCCACGATCCGCGGAGTCGCAACTCCATAGGTGGGAAGACCCGAGTATTCTCGGAATCCCGTGCTCAAGTTAAACCGAACTAAGGTAAGGCTAATCCAGCAAATCCTCCCGGCGTGTCGACACCCTGATAGTAGCCGCGCGTATCTAAGTCTCAGGACACGACCGGATGGGCGATGCTACAGGTTATACCAGATACCTCGGGTTGCCCCAAGGCGGCCCTGCAGGACCCCGTTTGGGACCAACACCATCAGCGCTGGCCCCCCCTGCTATGTAGAATTAAGAATCCTCGGGGACGCGACCCCCTATGCAAATTTAATTAATTAATTAAGTTGTTGTTATGAGGCAAATAGTACCAAATGTTGGGACTTGCTGGAAAAGACTTAGCACTTAGCGGTTTATCAAGGGGGTCCCATACACCCCAACCGTGTTAGGAACGCATAATCAAGGAACATAACACCGGTTTATACGGTTCCTAACGGCATCAGTGGAACAAAACACCAAGAAAAAGGCTTAGCCTTCCACCCTTGCCAATATATAGATGATTTCATTTTAAGCATTTATATAGTGTGATATAACCCAACCAAACTTCAACATGAAGCAAGCATCTTCAATCTTCACCTGCAACTAACAATGCTATAAGAAGGGCTGAGCGAAGCGTACTTAGCCAAGCAACGGTTTGCATAGGTAGGGTGGTTAAACATGGTAATGGTTACAAGTAGGAGGCTGACAGGAAAGACATGGGCATCGAGGCAAAGCTATAGATCGAGACTACTAGCAATAGGCAAAGATAGTAATGGTATCCGGGTTCGGTCATCTTGCCTGGGATTCCACAAGGGAGAAGAACGGATCCAAGATGAAGACGGAGCAACAGTCGAGCGGATCCTCACAACTCCGGAACGAAACCGAAGCTAACAAGAGAAGCAACCGGAAATAAGAAAACAACACGGTAACACACAAGCATCAACATGGCATATGATGCACATCCAAGTATGATGCATGTCCAGTTTAAATATGCATGGCATGGCAAAGTGCACAAACAAATACTACAAGTTAAGTGGAGATCAATATGCAACGAGTTGCATATTGACGAAACACCACATTTAATTATTTAGTTGACTCTCGTTTATTTACAAGACAAGATTAATTGTTTTTTTTAACATAGCAAGAGGTGAAGCATAAAGAAACTACACTATTAAGGCATTTTAAATGAGGCCGGAGAATAACAACAACATGTCCGGGAAAATCCTCATGAGCATGTTTAGTAATTATAAGCAAACAACAATTAAGCATTTTAGTGTTGTTAACATGATGCGGATGACATGATCAAGTTTATGCAATTTAGTTAAACATTAACATGAAGAGATAAGAAGCATTTGTCACCGTGGTGGAAAGAAAGGGTGCCACGGCAATGATCCGAAAATGATGCAACGCAACATCTCGGTTCCGGCAACTCGTTGAGAGTCCGGTGCAAAACAAAAGGTGGAGTGAACGAGTCAAACGAGATGAAAGGTGGGGCGATCCCGTTACCGGGTTCCCACGAGTCGGTGACGTGGCAACCGAGGAACATGACAAACGGACGAAACGGCACGGAGCACACACGGGAGACATTTCATACAACCACAACAAGCATCCACGGGGTCATCGTCTCGGGTTATACCTTCGAAGCGTTCTCTCTCGAAGTGGTTCGAGATCGTCGAGGGACGTAGAGGAAGTAGTGGTACACGAGTCGTGGTACACGGGGCGACGGTAGTGGTACATGCCGTAGAGGGATGTAGTTGTTCTCGTTCATCGGAGAGGAAGTAGTTGTACACGAGGTCGCCAACGAGTAGTCGTTCCGTTCGTAGAGGTACTTGAGGGTCTCGGCGACGGTAGTGGTACACGGCGACGTCAGGGTACACGTGTAGTCGAACTTGACGCATCCGAAGGGGTACTTGGTCGGGTCGCCTTGTACTCGTTCATGTAGTCGTTCTCGAGGTCGTCGACGTCGTGGTACTTGGTGTCTTCGGACTCGCCGGTCTCAATACTTGCGACGGTACCGGAACACTTGTCGTCGGACTTGACGAATCCAAGAGGTACTTGACGTCTCGGGGTCCCTCGTTCGAAGATCTTGGCGTCCACGGTTTTAGCGGCTGCGGCCTTCACAACAAAAAGAAAAAAAACAGCAAGGTCTTGGCGGCTCGGGGCGAGGTGGCTGCACGGAAGGGCCTGAGGCCGTGGCACCGAAGGAGGACGGGGCGCGCTCCGGCCTGGTGCTGCTGCAGCCTCGGACCGGCAGAACAGTGCTGGAGGTCCAGCGGGCGCGTCTGCGCTGCGAGGAAGGGGCGACGGGGCGCCGAGCTCTCTCTCTCTGGGAGAGGGCGAGGAGAACCAGGCGAGGCGGCCGGGCACATCTTGGCACTGGAGAAGAGGACGTCGGGGCGCCGGGCTGCTGGGGTGCGGCGCTCGGGGCCAGGGGGCCGGGCTCGAGGCGCGCATCGGGAGGAAGAGGCAGGGAGATGGGGCGCGTCGGAGCTGGACTCCCGCGGCGACCAGCGGCTGCTGGAGGAAGGGGCGGCCGGCTCGCGGGCGGAGCGGTGCAGCCCCGCGTTGCTGGAGAGGAGGACCAGAGGGGACGGAGGCGAGGGCCCCTGGCCGGGCGCTGGACGGCGGCACGGCCGGAGGGGCCGTTTGGGGGCGAGGCGCAGCCGGATGTCGCTCCGGCGCCTGAAGGAGGCGAGGCCGCAGAGGGCTGGAGATGGAGGACGTCGGCTGCGGCCCTGGAGATGGAGGAACGGGCGCGGAGAAGGTGAGTGCGGGCGACGAGAGGAGGGGCTCGGGCAGAGGCGAGCGATGGGAGGCTGCGAGCGCATCGGGAGCGGGGTATATGGGGCAGAGAGGAGGAGATCGAAGGAGAGGAGAAACGGGAGCGAGGGAGAGGTGCGAGGGAACGAGAGGGTGAGCGAGAGGGTGCGGCGGCGGCGCTGTGAGGGAAGGAGCGAGCGAGGGCACGATGCTAGGGTTCGGTGCGGGACGAACTGGGCCGAATGGGCCTGAGGCCTGGAGTCCAGAAGGTTGGGCCTTAGGGGAGAAGGGAGGCTGGGAGGAGAAGGAGGAGAAGAGGTGCGGCCTGGGCTGGGCTGCTCTCTTCTAGCTCTTCTGCTTACCCAAAAACAGAAGAAAAGAAAGAAGGGGAAAAAACAAGAAGAGAGAAAAAGAAAGGGAGGATAGGGACAGAATTTGGGCATGAGGTTTATTATCCCGGACTCATAAAAATGTCAGGAATTTAAATAAAATAGAAGGAGGGTTTTTGGAAGAACCTCGAAACAACGAAAAGAATTATAGGCAAGGTTTAGAAGTAGAAACTTGAATTAAGAGGCATGAGGAATATTGCAAGTGTGTTATGGTGACCTCCAACAAATGGAATATTTATTAATATAGCTCCATAAAATATTGAGAGGCTTTTATATGTTATAAAGAGAAGTCACCTTCCCTCGATTTAAATGGACCGAAGGTCCACACAATTTATTTGGTTGAGATGCAAAATAAAATATGACATGATGGCATGATGACATGATGCAATGCAAAAAAATAAATAACACAAACACAAAGAACACAAGGGCAACCCGGAACATCTAGAATCTTCTGGAATCTTCTGGGACGTCGGTCTTCGGGCATCACAGGTGAGGGCTGTAAGATAGAGCTAGAGAGATGATCCAGTCACAGACGTGTAGATATATTTTGTGTGTGGGAGGAAGCAAGGTCAATCGATCACATAGGGTCGTCGTGCGACCGAAAGAGTGAGATGGGTTGGAGAGAGTGACCTAGATAGACAATGTGCGTGAGAGAGTACACAATGTGAATAAGTCGAATTGGGCTCAAACATGGCGATATATCATTTTTGTCCAAGAAAGAGCGAGGTCAATCGAGACATACAAAGAGAGAGAGAGGGAGAGAGAGAGGGAGAGAGAGGGAGAGAGAGAGAGAGAGAGAGAGCGTGGCCCGCCATGAGGTCGAAAAAGTGGGGGCAGCTTCGATGGACTGACCTAGATAGACAATCTGCGTGAGAGAGTATAGAGTGTGTCGATCGAGGCCCGAACAGGGAGATATATCATTTGTGTGTGAAAGAAACCAAGGTTAAACAAGACTCAGATAAAGAGAGCGAGATTGAGCGAGTGTGGCCCGCCGTGTGAAAGAAAGAGTGAGACAGTCTCGAGGGAGTGACCTAGATAGACAATGTGCGTGCGTGCGCACGAGAGATTGGGGGGGGGGCTCGATAGGCAATGCATGTATTTAGCGCGAGAGGGTGAGAGGGAGAGGGAGAGAGAGAGCTCGGCATGGGGTGCAATGGCGGGTGTCTGAGATAAATACATTTCGTAACAGAGTGGAAAAAGGGGGTTGTGTAGTTGAGAGAGTTAGAGACCGAAACATGGAGAGAAAGAATGGATGTGTGTTGGAAACCGATAGCTTCCTAAGGTGGTTAGGAGAGGAAGATTGACCGATACAGGAAGTATATAGCGTATGCGGGGGAGGGGGGCTAAAAACAACATTTGAGTGTAGATAGTACGAGACTTAATATCGATGTTTCAGTTCGGTGTACATTGTAAGATTTGAACTGAGGACCATGCATATGGGTAATTATTTCGAATTCATGCCATACTAGGTTTCGAAAAGCTGACATTGATTCGATTTGTTGTGCTATTTTGTAGGTCATATGTTTGAATCCATCCAAAAGTTTTCTCACTACCATGGTGTCCATCATATACATATGAATTTGTATTAAAAAGTAGCGTGGATATAGTGAAATGCGAAATCCACGTTAGAATTGGAGATCGCTATGTGACACACACTCTAATTCAAATAACTAATTATGTGACACACACTCTAATCCACGTTAGCATGGATACCGTGGATAACGTTTCAATATTTTTTTCAAATAACTCCTCACTAATTAATTTATAGTATCTCATTTCGAATGACTAATTATTGCAAGGAAAACACGGGCATGGTAATACATACAGATTCGTTTGCAAATGAAATAAGATTCGTTTGCATTCTGAAATGTAGGCGCACCAGGCAGCCCAGGGTCGTGTCGTGGTGGTCGCGTGTGTCGGACGGCAAAATTAGTTTGCGCTTCCACGTTTTGGATTGAAATATCTGGCGGCCCCAATTCCATCCCTGCAACATCTCCCTTCTCCACCGTCCCCTTTCGCGCCCAGATTGCTCAAATTCCTAATTCGCCGTCAACCCAAGCAAAGTTTGAATCGCCCCTCGTCTCGTCTCTTTCCCCACCTCTGTGCCGGACAACGACGACAAAGCCGACGGTCGCGCTTCACCACCACACCGGAGCTACCTCATCTACGCCCTCGTCCACCGCACCGGGTGGTCCACCGACAACGTCGGCCGCCGCAACCGACGTGCCTCACAGCCACCGACTTCCACCGCATCAGGTGCGCTGCACCGATGTCGTCTCCCAGCTCACCGGGGCTACTTCACCGAGCACATCGTCGCGCCTCCGCCCCCCGAGGCCGTTGGGGCTTCACCAACTGTCACGTCCACTGCATAGTAGCGCTCCGCTGCCACTCAAGATCTGCATCCGTGCGCGGCCAGCCAATGCCAGCGCATCACCCACAACGGCTCTGAAGTGACCCGCACTCTAGCTAGGCGAGCATGCCCAAACGCCGGCTAGAACTAGGTATCCACACATCACTCCCTTGTGCACTGTTCCGACGATGTTTGGATATCCTTTCACTGCTCTCTTAGCTTACACTCCTATCCAACTCTGACTTTAACTCTTATTTCTTCTGGAGATATCATCTAACACAAGCAAGCCATTTTTTAGCAAAGCATGACGGCGCTACGGGATCTGGTACACATCCTCCACACCCGTATAACCTTGTAAGAATCTATCCTCTGGTACAACAGCAAGGTCGATTCCTCTTATCTGATCAGCCATTCGCCATGTCAAAAATGCAGAGGGGGATGCAAGGAGCACAAGGCATGCACATCCAAGCAAGTGGTAACATGGACTTGTACATGGAACATCCCAAGCACAAGCAGAGCTACAATGAGCCTGTACAACGAGCTAGCGTAAGTCCCTACATTTCATTTAATTTGTACTGGCATTCGTGTATGATTTGTGTGCAGTGACGGATCCACGAATTCAAGTTACCAGGGGCAAACATTTAACTTAAAAATACGAAGGCACTTGCACTCCGAAAATCAACATAACTTGAGAAATGTGAAGCTACATGTACTTTGAAAACCAGCTAATGATCCAAAGTAGTTCAGATTATAAACACTAAATGATGCAAGCACCAAAAAACACAAAATGCAACATGGTGTACAAGGACTACAAACATGGTATGTACCTGCTTGAATTATTCGTTCTCTGGCTGAAAATATCGAAGTGTAATTGCACCTATAACCAGTGCGCAAACTGCATATCAATATATCTATCCTGCACAAGTACGCCAATAGTTTCAAACAACATATTAGAAAAGTATTTATGCTACATTGTCATGATACGGGGACTTTCTCGTAGATGGCCTCGACGTTTCCTCAAGCCATGAAAATGCACTATAATTTGCTTGTCATCAATGCTTGCAAATCTCTATGTCTCTCTCAACATAGCAGATCATCATTAGAGACTAAATCCTTCAATGGGAGCTTGCAAAATGCTTGCATTAGATGCCTCATTAGACACTATATGTCCATCACCAGGAGCTTGTAAATTTTTTGCATCAAATGCTTCATTACCAGTCTGTTCATTAGACACTTCAGGCTCAAGAACAACATGAGCTTGGATGTTTGCGCCGGAAACTTGATTAGATTCATCAGATTCAGTCAGTTCAGTGTTGATTGGGGGAGTTATAAAATAAGTATAAATTGGTTTCATTTTCTCATAGATTCCCTACATACAAGCAGTTTTACAACACCGTCAGGTTTAACTATTGGCCAGAAAATGAAGAGTTGAATTATATATAATCAGGGATGTGATGTACCTGCTCGTTGCGCATGCTACTCTTGCAAGCTGGACTGTCCATTTGCGCAAGCTCGATGACATGCCCGTGCTGCCGCCGCTGCCTCCCACGCAGGCTACACCCAGGCTTGGATCTTCATATTCTTGTCCTTACGTTCGCTTGAAGCCCAGCGACCACCCTCCAACGAGGGCGCGAGGAAGTGTTGTGTCGGTCTGTCCAGCGGCGGCTAGGTTAGGAGCGAACCAGACTGGAGGCTGGAGCGGATGAATTGAGATTTTTCCTGCTGTCGATCGATATGGGAGGTGCTTGTTTGGGCCGCGAGCCTGCTATAGGGCCTGCCTTGCACTTATGTTATTGGCCTATCCAAATTCAAACATTTTTCTTCATTTATTACATTGCCTGCTTGTGCGTTGGGACGAACAAAACTAGCATCGGCCAACCTGGACGACTCAAACTAGGTGCACACTTTCAAGCCACCCGAGGCGGCCGCCAATACCAGCCCCTATGGTGGTGTCGCCCCTTTCTGTGTGTATGATAGGGGTAGTGAAAAATATTCTAGTGACGCTTTTGATTTTCCCACAGAATGGTTGAATTGCTTGTTTCTATGAACTAAGTTCGCCAATAATGTGAAGGATGCCAGTATTTTCATCCTATTGTAGATTGCTTAGATCTCGATATGCCAAAAGTAATCGCATGAAATATACAGTAAAAGCCAGTGTGATGTGTGTGGCTACAACTAGTCTGACTACACGTCCTCATATAACGTATCAAGGATGCACCATCTTACCAGATTAACCATTCGACTTACCAATGCAGTGTGGGAAGAAAGAAGTATTGGGACTGTGTATCCAAGCAATTGATGCCATGGACTCCTTCGTACAACCTTGTAAGCGAAAAAGAAGTTGCAGTGTGCCTGTACAAAGAACTAGCATAAGTTCAGTTACCTGCTTCTCGGAATTTTAGTTAGCCACTTATTGCAAAATTGTTCAATTACGTTGCTTGGCTTAATTTAGTTTGCTACTGATTACATAATGCCACAGCCTGTTAATCCTATTATAGACTGCGCCTATCTATGTGTTTGATACTTACTGTTAAGAATTACCTGTTTGCCTGAACTTAAATAGCTACTTGTTTGTTTAACTGCTTTGCTGCTGCAACAACGGGTTACAATGATGTTAATAACTACTTTTCAGCATAGAATTGAAACTCTTTAATTCCTTGTTTGTATAACTGGTTTGCTGTTATAACTCCCAGTTGAGATGTTTTGCTAACTTCAACTTTTCTGAATCCAATCGGAACTTTAATGGCAAAACAGGTTAGCCCAAGATCAAAGAGCGAGGTCCCCATGGACGTTGTATCATCCCACAGCAGTGGCACCGGCCCAATCGTGCATTATGAATTGCCAACTGCTGATGCTCTAGAGGCTAAACTAGTGGTAGAAAGAGATTCTGCTTCTGCACTTAGATATGAAGTTGACATGTTGAGGAAGCAAACAGCACAATCAGTAGTAGTACTCAAGACAACCATTAAATATTTGGTGGATTTTAAAACGAAGCAAGCTGATACTGACCACATTGTTAAGGTCCCGAAGGAAAAAAGGAAATTAAATTCCCACTTGGTAAATCATAGGTGAAATGTTCTTTCCATCGTTGAATAACCTTTGTGTTGTTTTTTCATGTAATCAACCAAACCATTTGTTTTAGAGATCATGTAATAATTGTTTTTTTTTGGGTTTGTAATTTTATTTGAGCACAAGTCTGTATTAATTGATAAGACTCGGAGACATTTCATTTTGATTGTTGTGCCAGACCTACAAATATGCCAATCGGGCTGAATGTGCATTCAACAATAATAGTAGTATAGATGGACCATAAGTGGCACACATCGGAAAGGGCCAAGATGTTGTAGTAGCTTGGCTAAAAAAAGGGTGATGTTGTAGCAAAGAAAAGTACAGCAGCCTGGCTTATGTATGTTAGTTGATATTATTGATCCATATACTCTATAAGTGTTTATATGTCTGTTAGTTCTGTACATTCTTCGTTGATTGACTCGGTATTTGAATCTTGATACATCGCTTGTGTACATATCTAAATGGGAGTACATTATGCTGCGTGTGACATTTGAGTTGGACATGAAGTGTTCCAAATATTCGAATTCACCTTAAACTGGATTCTAGCTTCTGAATTTGAGTATCGGCATTTGTAAACCATATTCATATATGACAGTGGAATACATCTTTGTCGTCCTTTTGAAGATATATAAAAACACATAGAATGATTTATAAAGATTTGTATAGGAATACAAAATGGATTCAAATTTAGTTGCCAGGGTAAATGTGGATGCTTATTGTCCCGAAATTCAAAAGAAGCGGCAAAATGTCCACTCCCACGTCGGCTGCCCGAAGCCAAGTGTTTGGGAGATGGAAATTACTGTCTACCCATTACACGGACAATCCATCGGCCCGATTTCCACTGCTCTAAATAGGGGTAGGATAGTAACTTCAATTAGACGTGACACGACCGCCTCTGAGCCCATTCCGACACGGTGGGCGGCAAAACACATTTGATTCAAGCTCGTCCGAAAGACATCTGTTTCTCCCTACATTTCCCCATTCATACACGGTGGGCCGCAAAACAAACTCGACTCGACCGAAATCGATGTAGGCAAATATTTTCAATAGGGGCAGGTTTGTAACTTCACACAGACATGACGCAACTGCCCTACCTGTCAGCCCCGTTCATACACCGTGGGCGCCAACCATGGGTGCCAACCACCCTCTCCCGCCCAAAATCGCTCTGGGCAAATATTGGCGAGATGCGATATTACCGTTGTATCCCCAATCAATGAGACGTCGAAATTTTAAACGGGGGCTAAGTTCGTAACTTTCCCATATTTCAGACAGGCGCGTCCCAAAAACATGGTTCCTCGTACCTCTCCCTCCATTTTTTTCCATTCATACACCGTCCGCGCTAGAACACCATCCCCACACCAACCTCTGTCCGCCACCCCATCCATCACCGTCGTCCTCCACCACATCCATCGCCGCCGTCCTCCACCACATCCATCGCCACCGTCCTCCACCATGCCGGAGCGCCAAGATCGACGAGGGGCATGGGGGCGCGGTGGAGACGGAGGATCCAGACGCGGGAGGCTCGGGTTGGACCGAATCCGACCGGGATTGAGGTCAGGGAGGCACTGGTGACCAGCGACGGGGCAGATGGGTAGGAGCTGCTCGTCCGGAAGCTCAGGGCGCCATGGTCATGGTGGCTTGAACCTGCAGAAAAATGGTGGCGCACTTATATGTGAAGATACAGATGTAGAAGAGGAGAAGGGCGACGGGTCCTTCTGCTTGTTGCCGGCAGCTCCATGGTAGCCGTCGGTGCAGGGCCGTGGCACTAATGGGCTGCGCTGGGTGTGGCGGGCCTCATGCAGGGCAGATCGGGGTGGCACGAATGCGAGCGGGGAACTAGGCGGCGCCAGAGGTCAACGGGGAGCAGGGAACGGGGCGGCAAGCGAGGCGACGTGGTCGGGGTCGCGCAGATCCGGAGGTGTGGGCGACGGATCTTGCATGGCTGCCCGTGGTGGCACTCAAAACGGCCAGCAATGCCGGTGGCAGAGAACTACCAGCGCGGCGACCTCCTCCTGTTGCATGTAGAGAAATAGGGGAGGTGGGCAAGAGATAGAGGAAGGACAAAATGGTCCAGAAAAAATTCTGACTAATGGTCAAATGCCTTTGACTGGACAGAATTGGGACGGAAGGGCAAAAACATAAACGGGCCAAACACGTTTGGGCAAGACCCGGGGTTTTTAAAAATTAGGGGCAAAACTGCCGAGGGGGACATAACTAAGGGCATGAAATTAATTATCCCTTTGGATAAACATGCACAAAGTTATCACCGTCACAAGCATGCAACAAAATTACAGTTAACAGCAGTTTTAAACAAGTAGCATTCTTGCCACAGAGATTAGGGCATCAAGATGAACCCAAACAAGCATGCCACAATGGAACAATATGAAGAGCATATCACCGCGATCATTTTGACATATCATTCACTCAATTTGGACATACACACAAATAGTTACAGCCATGCAAACATGCAACATTTTAAGCAATTTCTAGGACTTAGTCATTTTAACAGAGGAAAAAACACACGGAGCACAAGATACTATTATACGCACAAGGCGCGGGATAGTGAGCAGGCCAGGGCTCACCAGAGTGGGCCGAGGCCCAGTAGGCAGAGGAGAAGGTCCGTTCGGCGATGCGGGCCGAGGCGCGGCTGGACTGGGCCAGAGAGCTGGGCCGTGGGGCCCATCCCCGTGGCTCGTCCTCCTCCCCGATCTGGCTGGATCGAGGGAAGACAAGGCAACGGCAGCGGCGGCTCGTCGCCGACGAGGGGGCACAGCGGGGCCTCGGGGAAGGTCGGCGGGCACGGATCCGCGCCGGATCCGGTGAAGGGGTCGGTTCCCGACGGTGAGAGGCGGTTGATGGCGGCGCTGGGTAGCGGGGCTCATTGCTGCCGGCGGCGAGCTGAGCTGGTGGCTGGGCGATGGCGATGGCCGGCGGCGAGCTGAGCTGGTGGCGGGGCGATGGCGATGGCCGGCGGCGCGGCGACGGTGAGGCGCGCCTGCGGCAGGAGGCGGTTGGAGGCGCGGGGAAGCGCGGAGGAGCGGAGTGACGACTGAGCGGGCGCGCTCGGCGCGCGGCGGCGGATGAGCTCGTCGGGCCCGCGATGGGCTCGGCGGGCCGCGGCGGCGGGAAAGTGGGCGCGGCCACGTGGCAAGCGGTGATAGGCTGAGGGCGGCGGTGGACGTGTCCGGCGGCGAGATGGACATGTCCGGCGGGCGAGAGGGAGGATTTTTAGGGTTTCATCCGTGATTTGGAAGGAGAGGCACATATTTATAGGTAGAGGGAGCTAGGAGAGTCCAAATGAGGAGCGGTTCGCGACCACGCGATCACGATCCGATGACCGAGAGCATGGAGGTGGTTAGAATGGGCTTGGTGGGCTGTTGGAGAGGGGTGTTGGGCCAAAAGAGAAAAGGCTTCTGGCGGTTAACGCGGTTAACCGTTGGGCTATCAAACGAGCTCCGAATGCGACGAAACTTGACAGGCGGTCTACCTATTCTATAATAAGACCACACGCTAAGTTTCAACCCATTCCGAGAACATTTTTCGGCCACTCATAAAATAAATATTCAGAGGTGCCACGGGCACGTGTGAGTGTGTCTGGGCTCAGAACGGACAACGGAAAGGACGGGCGAACTCGGACGGATGCAAGTTTTGAAAACATGTTGATGCAACACACATGATGACATGGCAAAATGCAACATGCAAGCAGATGACATGGCAATGACGACGAATAACTAACTGACACCTGGTGCACCGGTCTCGGGGTGTCACAAAGAAGAAGAAGAAACACTCTTGTATTATGGGAAGAGGGATTGGTTCATTGTGTACCATTCTGCATCTTATCTCCCTCGCCCACCATTTACTAAAAAAGATCAGATCTATATTTAATCTTAGCAAAAAGTAGAATACACAGACAATGCCAGTGCAGAAGTGTAGCCCATTGCTCTTGTCAGTACATTTTGTCTTGTAATGCTTGTACTTCCAGGGATTGGTAGTTGATTATGTAGCATCAATCTGCATCTTATCTTCATTATCCTCTATCCCTTCCAGTATTATCATATCTATAATTACTCTCTACAAAATTTAGAGTACAGGCAATGCTTATGAAGAAGATTATGTGCTGAAATTCTTGAGTTATCCTTCCCTTGACATGGAAAAGGGCATTCTAAAGCCGGTGTTAACTGTTAATGTAAGTCAGTCCTTCTAAAGACTTTATCCTCAACTGCTGTTTAATTTGCTCATACTCCCTATCATTTACTGCTGTTTAGTTTGTTGTTTCTACCAAAATGCATGTTCGCAAGAACCGTAAGTTCTAAGTTTTACTTGTAAAACCAAATTCCTTATTCATAGCATGCACATTACTCAATACTCCCTATATGTATGCTTGTTTTTGTGGATCTATAATCCAGTGTGTGGTGAAGCAGCCCATGTTTGCACCTTGTCATCTCCTGTTTTATCTTACTGATGCGGCTGATGATATGAACAACATGCCATGCACATTAACCAAAATAGATACAATGATTTTATTTGCCCTTCATCTATGCTTGTTATGTTGACATGGTAATCTAGTAGTGTGGTGAAGCTCCCCGCATTATGAGCAATGCCAAATTATGCTATTGATATTTTGAACTTACTCTTTATTTTCTAATTTGAAATTGGATGGAATTGACAGCACAGTTATCATCTTTGTTTATACACGTGCAAAACATATCATCTCTCTACTTTGTTTCAGGGTGATATGCCTGATGGCATGCACAAGTCTGCTAAAGGTTGTGAGACAAACCCAACATATATTGCAGCAAAGAAGGCAAAACATCTTGAAGATAGCGAGACAACCCCAAAGTCTTGTCTTGATGCAGTGTTCAAGTTACTTGAGACTAGCAGTCAGACAAGCTCGCGGAATTCATTGTCTGAATCAGTTTGACTTCTTCAGTCCCAAGTTCTAGCAGAAAGGCATTCTGCAACTCAACTTCGACTTGAAGTCATATCTCTAAGAAATATTGCGGAAAACAATGAGAACCTCATCGCTAAACAGCTACACCTGGAAGCTATGACCGACATGCTAGGCCGGTCTCACAGCCTTGCCCAGCAGCTTGCGCAGCAGTTCCCGCGCAAGGCTAACCTTTCTTGAACTGTCTTGGAAGTGGTCTCGGTTCAGTATTATTTTGTTACCCTGCAATGGTGCCCAGTTTTTGTAATCTGCCTCTTCGTTGCGCGTTATGATCACTGGTGGCGAACTTCGATGCCTAGTGGATGTAATATACCATAAATCCTTTATTGTATAGTGTAGTTTTGTTCTAAATTATTACTAGTTACTGCCATCATTCCCTATCTGAAAAAAATCAGATGTAGTCGACCGGGCCGAAACATTCGCCTGTAACGAGCCTGGTGTTTAGCGGGCCACAATTGGGTCGTCATGCATCTTTCTTGGGCCTGAATCATTGGGGCCTTCATACTTTGCGCGAGGCCCACAACTTACATCGGCCTATATTTTAGTTGGGACTTATGTGGATCCAGCGCTTAGTTTGGCCCAGATAGCGTTGGGCCATTAACAGGCTGAATATTGTACTGGCCTGTTACGGCCCAGATGAAACCATGGGCCTTTAGCAGGCCGAAATTCATATTGGGCCTCAATTTTCACTAGTCATCGACGGGCCTTCAGCAGGCTGAAATGTAGACTGGGCCTTTTTGGGCCTAGTTATATCACGGGCAGTTAACAGGCCGAAACATATCTCGGGCTCTAGTTGGCCCACTGATATCATGGGCCTTTAAAAGGCCAAAAGTCATGTTGGGCTTAATTGTTGCCACCTTTATCACGGGCCGTTAGTGGGCCCGATGTCCTATCGGACCATATATGGCCCATGGGCAGCACGGGCCATTCCCAGGCCGAAAGTCAAACCGGGCTGAAATGGGCCCATGTCTACATCAGGCCTCTAACAGGCTGAAAGTCATTGGGCTGTATTTGGGCCCAAATATTCGGCGAACAATTGACGGGCCAGATGTGGCTTCGGGTCGTAAATGGGCCCAAATATTCGGCAACAATTAACGGGCTAGATCTGGCTTCGGGCCGTAAATGGGCCTTTATTAAGCAGGCCATTATTGGGCTGGCCCACTAGTACCTGAGTAAGTACTGCATGCCTTTGACTGAGCCGGCCTTTTTAACCTACATGGGCCTCTGTTGGGCCGTACCACGTGTCGATGTATCATAGGCCGAAAGACGTCATGGGCCAAACATGGGCCGGAAGTTAAAACGGGCTGGAATTATACTGGACGGACCAGATGACGCTAATGGGCCTAATTCGGATAGGCCGTAAATGGGTCCTGGGTTAGCGGGCTGTAAATGGGCTATATGCGAACAGGCCGTTGACAGGCTTGCCGTGGGCCGGGCCGCCATCTTTTGACCAAGTCAAACGGGCCGGCCTTTTCACAGGAATGGGCCTCTGTTGGGTCGTGCCATGTGTCGACGTATCATAGGCGCTTTGTGTCCAATGAGAGGATGACATCTTGTAACACCCCAAATTTTTGATTTGGTTTTTCTTGCAAACTTTTGGCCTTTTTGAAAGGGGATTGTTTGATCTTTTCTTCTGCCCTTCTAAAACCCCTCTTTGCCAAAGTTTGTGTGTATTCTCAAGCTTGGTTTTTGGCCTTGAAGTTCTCCTCTTGTGTTTGGCTCAAGCACAAGTTGAGATTCAAATGGAGTTGTTGAGTTCACCTCTTCTTGTTTTTTTAAAATTCTCAAGTTTAGGCTTGACTCCTCTCCCCTCCAACCTTCATCTTGCCATGATCCCAACATGAGCAATCCTCTCCAAAACTCTCTTCCCATCATGGGACAAGCATTTCTTTAATTCCAGCAAGTTTGAACCTCATTGGGATTTTTTTCCCCTATTTATTTCACTTCAAAACAAATTCTGTCTTTTATAGTGGATCTTGGTGATTTACAAAGGAACCACCTTTTTCATCTTCCTATTTGACTCCAAACCAACTCTCCTAGATTGTCCTTAATACCCACAACCTAGATCCAGCTTGTCTCACTGGTCCACAGTTCAAACTTTTCAAATTTCACCTGCTGCAAGTTTGGACCAGATTTGCAAAATTTGGTGAAATTCATATTTATCTTCTTCCAAAAAATTCTGTGAAAAATCATGCAGCCTCTAGATACATCAAGAGGCCACTCCACAAAAAATCAGCTCCAGAGTCATTGCACAAATACCAGAATCATTTCATCAAACACCTAGCCTACCCTGAACTGTTATCTGTTAACTGAAACTGTCGACAGTTAACACTTCGTCAGTTTCGTCAGTTTCGACAGTCATCGTGCGCGGCGACAAAACGCGTCTGTATCTCCCTTGGCTCGACGCTGCACTGCAGCTCCTTATCCTCGCGCCGCACGGTCACTTGGCAGCTTCTGGGCGTCGGTGGCGCCCTGGCCCGACCGCGCCGGCGGCTGCCACGGCCACAGCCCCGCCCGTGGCGGCTGACAGACGCAACGCCGCGGCTCCATGCCGTTTCGCGCCGCCCATACCACCCCAGTGCACCACGTGTCCCTCTCCACAGCCAGCGCACGCCTGGCACGCCGTTGCCACGGCCTGGCACGCGCAGAGCGCCGTTTCTGCCGCCGACGTGCCGCACGGCTGCTCCGTCAGTGACAAGTCGTAACACCCCTTCTACTGCCCAGTTAAGCACGGGAATGTAACCGCAACAACTCATGGAAGGTGCTCAAGCCACTAACCCCGTTGTCCGACCACTGCAGCGCCGAAATTAGCTCGCCGGACTTATCCGTTCGCGACAGCCACCTCGAGCCGCCTATAAAAGGCACCCCCCGAGCTCGTGCTCAAGCACACACACCTCCACTAGTCCCCTATGCCACGCCAAACCTCTGGAAGAGCCCCGAGAGGCTTTTCTTCCCCGGCTCCGGCCAACTGCCTCCGCCTCGGGCTCCAGCTTTGTTCACTCCGGTGAGGGCTCCTCCGCCGCCGTGAGCTTGAACGTAGTACCCTAGCGTCCCGCTAGTCCTAACCCCCAGCCCAATTTCTCCCCAGGAACCTTCCCCGACGAGCTCCACGAACACCCGAGCCGCCGTCCGCCGGAGATAGGCTCGCCGTCGACGTGGGACTCGCCAGCCTCCAACTCCACCACCGTTCGACGCGGAAGGCTACCGTGAAGCTAGAGGTACCCCTCCCCTCCCCTATCTCACCGTGGATCGACGCCGGCGATCACCGCAGCACCGTCGCCGGCGCGGCTCTGCTTCGTTTTTCAAACCTGACACGAGGGGCCCTCTGTTAGTCTCTCATCTCTCTCCCTTCGAAACGTTTTCTGTTAGTGCAATCTGCAAAATACGTCTTCCCTCTGCAGCTGGCATATCACATACCGGTTCGCTTTATCCTTTTCTGTTCTAGCCCCTGGATCTTTTCTATTTCATTACAGATAAGTCCCTAGACAGAAACCTTAATATCTTTTAATCTAAAAGTGATTTAGAGTTGATTCTTTTTCTGTCCATCTTGGTTTTCTGTCTAGTTTTTTTTCATATTTATGTGGAAATATTTTGAGCAACTTTATTTGCACGCGCGGTATTTATGTTAGTATGTATTTGTTTGAATACATAGATACCGGAGGCCGTGACGGAGACGCGAACCTCGCCGAGTTAGACTCCGACTTTTCAGAACCAGGCAAGCATGTTTGAACTCTTGATATGATGAGTGTGTTGCATGTTTGCTCGAGTAGTTCATTCATAAGCATGGTTATATGAGCATATGTGTATGGCATATTTCATGCAAGTGATGCTTCGGGTGAGTCCCGAAGGAGAGTGTTGCACCACCTCGGTCATAAGGTGATATGATGGGGTGGAACACTGGTATTGTTGGAGCATGCCAGTAGTTGGTCAACTCAGTATCAACGGGGATCACACCTCGTTTCCGTTCATCTCCTTTTTCAGTACTATCATAGGCCGTCCGTTGGGATTACGGTCTAGTCATTTGTAAACCACTTTCCGAGTACACACCAAGTAGAGGGGTCGGGATGAGGGTTCCATGGCCCTGGATTAAAGCGCGTCATCCGGTCAGGGGGCATGGGTGTTTCCGGTTGGGACCGAGAGGGGGGCACCCCTTAGAGCACGCATATATAAATTTGATCCCATGCTATTCGAGGTTGTAGCCTCCCCGTCTTAAAGTTTTCCGTGAATGTCGTCACGGGTGATTCCGGACGACAGGATGTTAAATGGGTGTGTACTGGTTAGTTGAGTTGTTGCTAAAACACCGTAGACGGGGTTAGCCCACGTGGCTAGTAGAACCCGTTGGCTATGAGTTAATGGTACAAGCTCTGCAGAGTTAAATTCCTTCAGTAGCCATGTTTTATGGCCTAGAGTCAATCTTCATATCAACCCGGTGACCGTCTCTAGTTTATTCTCGAGAGTAACCAGAGTAATATTTCTGTTAAGTTCATTTGGTAGATGAACTCACTAACCATCTCAGTATTTATTTTCAGAAATAATATCCTGTCATTTATAAGCCCTTTATGTGATGTCGCTTAGACATCCGACTGTGGCACCCTTGTTATTTATTTCCATTATAAGCCCTTTATGTGATGTCGCTTAGACGTCCGACTGTGGCACCCTTGTTATTTATTTCTGTTATGAGCCCTTTATGTGATGTCGCTCAGACGTCCGACTGTGGCATTCTTTTTATATAAGCCCTTTATGTGATGTCGCTCAGACGTCCGATTGTGGCATTCT
>LR738711.1:246766009-246786069 GCA_902687465.1 Secale cereale
TATAAGCCCTTTATGTGATGTCGCTCAGACGTCCGACTGTGGCATTCTTTTTATTTATGAGCCCTTTATGTGATGTCGCTCAGACGTCCGACTATGGCATTCTTTTCATTTATAGGCCCTGTATGTGATGTCGCTCAGACGTCCGACGGAGGCATTTTCGTTATTTACTTTGATTATAAGCCCTTTTTGTGGTGTCGCTCAGACGCCCGACTGTGGCCTGTTATCATTTGTTATTCTCCTACGAGGCGTCACCCAGACCCTCATTGACCCCTGTTATTTTTTCCTTTTGGGTTTCGGGAGGATTCCCGCCCGACTTCCATCCTTACCTTTAGTGCATTCGTATTTGTTCCGGTCGCAATTTTTGCATGGAATACTCTTATGCATTCATGTTGGCATTTTGTTATACCTTGAGTCCGAACTGTCTTGCGAGTACATTCAAAGTACTCACCTGGCTTGTTGATTTGGCCAGATGTGGACGAAGGCGATCTCATGGATGAAGAGTTCGATAGCGAGTCCGACACTTAGAGGAGTCCCAGTCAGTCTCTTGCGATCCTGGAGTTGATCACTGTTTTATAACCGCTTCCGCCTACCACCAAATAAATTCATCGGGTCTCACTCCGACACTCGATGAGCTGTAAAATATTGGAGTCACACCACTCACTCCATTGTGACACATTCCACCGCCTTTTATTACGAGTCAGTAGTATGCTACCCTACCTTGTGCCATATCCGCCTCTATGTAATATATTGGCACGCTTGTAATAAAATCTGTTGAGCCATCTTTGGCTTAACCTTGTATAGTATTCAGTGTACTGGAAATTCTGTATCAAGGATTTGTCTGCCAGCAGGAATTTTATTCCTCGCCGGTTTAATACAGCGTCCGGTCTTCCGGTAAATTATATTACCAAAGGACCGGGGGCGACAACCTTGGTATCAGAGCCAGGCTGACTATAGGAAGCCACTAGGAGCGCTCGCTAATCGGTTATTAGCGAAAATCTGTTTTTCAGCTTTCTTACATCTGTAGCAATTTTCTGTTGGTCAGCATAAATTTATGGCCTGACTATTCCGAATTTTTGTCTACTTTTGTAGATGGCCAGCAACGACTGTGATGTTCAAGTGTTCGCCAACATTCCTGAGGGGTTTGTAAAGCTCCTCATCGCCATCACCAAAGTCGCAATCGGGCCATCCACACGTCCCGAATTTACACTCTACCGCCACAAGCTCAACGACGGCGTGTCTATGCATCAGGCTGTGGTACACTTCAAAGGTGGGCGTTCTGAAGCGCGTCGCCTTCGATTTGTGGGCAGAGCCATGCCTACGGAGAGGCATGCCATGCAGATGGCTGCCCGTGAGGCGATAGCTCGTCTCCGGGACATTCTGCCTTCGATGAAGACCCGTCGCTTTCGTTACCTCCCATGCCACGTACCTTATACGTGCCACTATGCATATGCATGTGCAAATGGGGAGCGTGACGAAGCCATTGAACCAACGGTTGAATACCTCAAGGCACTGGAGGCAGCCTTTGATGATCTAGTGGACGACCTGGTGGCCGCCCGTATGGAGATGGTCCAGAGTGGCTCCGCCAACAGGAGGGAGCTACTCCATACTGCACCACCAATGACATTTGTCTCGTCCGCTGCCTCCTATACACCTTCCATCATGGCCACGGCTCGCCGTCTGCCTACCACTGAGGAGTTTGACCAGGTCATTGCTCCTACTCCAGTCAGAGCTGCACTGCCTGCTGCACCTGCTTCGACACCTCGCACACTTACTCCGCGCCTGGAGCCCATCAGTGAGGAGGAAGTTGAGTCTCCAGCACCACTGGGCCTTGCCCTCGGCAGGCCGAGGGAAATCTTCAACATCTCCGACTAGCACGTGTTTTCGCGACACGCCGCGCTCGCTTGTAATATTTGTGTGGTTTGTAAAATAGGTTGATGGGGAGTAGTCTGTTTGCGCATAATGTAGGACCTTGGAGGAGTGCACTAGTTTCTAATAACATGTCAGGATGTGTACGCACACCCTGAGTGGCGTATGTATAATTAGGATCTGCGTGTAACATATGTACTAGCAGCCTTCTCCGTGCGCAATCGACCAGTTTATTTCAAAAATCTTTTGCGAGCTCGTGTTTGATCGCCTATGCAAAATGTTGGTTTATTTTGCTGCTCGGTTCGTCTCAGGTTTTCTGGTTTGTTACCCCAGAGTAAGAAATGACTCGTCCCTGGACACGCTTCATGCCAAGTCCGCCGGAGGAAAATTATGGCACACAGACAAACAACAATTTCTCACAGGGGCAGTCAAGTCAGCAGGGCAGTGAGACAGCATTTTCTCAAGTATGCCGCCTTTACGAGCAAAGTCAGCAACGGCACCAAGAAATGATGAACCATGTAATCAACATGGGAAATCACCGCGAGCCATACCAGCAGCACTCAAAATTTTCTGAATTCCAGAAGACGCGTCCAACAACATTTTCTCACACCGACAAGCCTCTTGAGGCCGACGACTGGCTTCGAGATATTGAGAGGAAATTAATTGTGGCACAATGCTCAGACCGTGAAAAAGTGTTGTACGCACCACATTACCTCACGGGAGCAGCCACATCATGGTGGGAAAATTTTCTGCTTATGCATCCCGACATAAATAATATTACCTGGGAAGATTTCAAGGAAGGCTTTCATGGAGCACACATCCCTAAGAGTATCATGAAAATCAAGAAAATAGAATTTGATGACCTCAAGCAAAGAGGCATGGCAGTATAGGAGTACAACAGTCAGTTTGCGCAGTTATCACGATATGCCAACGAAGAGCGAATGACAGAGAATAAAAAGATGGAGAAATTCCTAGACGGACTGGCACCAGCACTAAAATGCCAGTTAGTCGTACACACTTTTCCAGATTAGACAAAGCTATTACGCTGGAAAATGAACGTCGCAGTCTGAAGGATATTCGCAAGAGAAAGAGGGATCAGACCAACCACCCCCGCAACAAAAAGAATAAAATGAGTTTCCAGAGAAACGTGGTGAACAGACCCGCGACCAACGACACCCGTCCAAATAAGAATTTTTCATGCAAGAGACAAGGAATTCACCTATCGCCCGGGTGTTACCTGCTATGCATGTGGAGAAGAAGGACACTATGCCAAACAGTGCCCTAAGCCAAGGAACTCAGCGCCAAAGCCGAACAGCAATGGGAACAATTCTGCGCCCAAGCGTAATAATTTCAACCCCAATAACAATCCCAGGAAAGGCCACCTGAACCATGTGACCAAGGAGCAGGCACAAGATGCACCGGATATCATACTCGGTACGTTCCCTGTCAACACAATACCTGCCACTGTTTTGTTTGATTCTGGAGCTTCTCATTCGTTCATTTCAAAGAGTTTTGCTTTGCAACATGGTTTTTCAATGCTTCCCTTGGGAAAATCAATGACCATCAAGTCCCCCGGAAATAAGCAGATCACTCAAAATTACTGCCAAGGTTTGACCATTGAGATTGAGGGATTAAAATTCCACGCAAACCTCATCGTGTTGGAAAATAAGGGACTGGATGTTATCCTGGGTATGGACTGGCTAACCACCAATAAAGGATTTATCGACTGCTTCAACAAAATAGTGACACTTACTCACCATCATTGTAAAACAATAAGAATCGCAGCTCAAGAGAGACCAGTATCTCGGCAACCAAAATTGAACAAAGTGGATACATCTGAGTTAAGCAAGGTTCTAGTTGTATGCGAATTTCCAGACGTGTTTCCCGAGGAATTACCAGGCATGCCGCCAGACAGAGAAATAGAGTTCGTTATTGAGCTAGCTCCAGGAACCACACCCATATATAAGAAACCATACAGAATGGCACCATCCGAGTTGGTTGAATTAAAGAAGCAAATAAAGGAATTGCTGGATAAGAGATTTATACGGGCCAGCTCCTTACCTTGGGGCTCGCCGGTATTATTTGCCAAAAAGAAAGACGGGACCATGAGGCTATGTATAGACTGCCGAGCTCTCAACATGGTCACCCTCAAAAATAAATATCCGATGCCACGGATAAATGATCTATTTGACCAGCTCGCACAAGCCAAGGTTTTCTCAAAAGTTGACTTAAGGTCGGGTTATCATCAGCTAAAGTACGCACGGAAGATATTTCGAAAACAGCATTCACCTCAAGATACGGACTTTATGAATTTACAGTAATGCCGTTCGGACTGACCAACGCCCCCGCATATTTCGTCCACCTCATGAACAAAGTATTTATGAAATTCATGGACAAATTTGTGGTGGTATTCATTGATGATATTTTGGTATATTCCAAAACACCGGAAGAACATGCTGAGCACCTCCGCATTGTACTAGGAGAATTAAGGAAACATCAACTTTACGCCAAATTCAGCAAATGTGAATTTTGGTTGAGACAAGTGGGTTTCCTAGGACACGTATTAACGCAAGAAGGAATTGTTGTGGACCCAGATAAAGTCAAGGCTGTACTTGGCTGGAAGTCGCCAGCCAGTGTAACAGATATACGCAGTTTCCTCGGTATGGCCGGATATTACAGAAGGTTTATTGAAGGATTTTCCACCATAGCCAAACCAATGACCCAGCTACTCAAGAAGGATAAGAAATTCGAGTGGACCGAAGCATGTGAGAAAAGCTTCCAAGAGCTCAAAAGGAGGTTAACGACAGCCCCAGTATTAATTGTGCCAGACATACACAAGAGCTTTGAAGTATATTGCGACGCATCCCGGAAAGGCCTCGGATGCGTACTGATGCAAGAAGGCAAAGTAGTCGCCTACGCATCCCGGCAACTGCGAAAGCATGAAGAAAATTATCCTACTCACGATTTGGAATTGGCAGCAGTCATTCATGCGCTCAAGGAATGGAGGCACTTCCTACTTGGAAATCGCTGTGAAATATATACGGACCATAAGAGCCTCAGCTATATCTTCACACAGCCAGATCTAAATTTACGACAACGACGCTGGTTGGAATTGGTAAAAGATTACGATGTCGGTATCCACTATCACCCCGGGAAAGCAAACGTGGTAGCCGATGCTCTCAGCCGTTACCCGAACAGCGGCAGCATACAGTACCTGAGACCCGAATTTCAGCGAGAATTCGCAAGACTCAACCTAATGATGGTCACGGAAGGCGAAGTATCCAAGCTAGAAATACAGCCTACACTATTAGAGCAAATAAAGAAGGCTCAACTCGGACACCCCAGCATCGAAGGAATAAAAAGAAAAGTAAGTCAAGGCAAGGCTTCAGAATTCACCATAGACAGAGATGGAATATTATGGTTCGGAGACAGACTTTGCGTCCCCAACAGCAATGACCTCAAACAACAAATTCTAGCAGAAAGCCACACCGCCCCGTACTCAATCCACCCTGGAGGTACAAAAATGTACAAGGACATTCAGGAAAGATTTTGGTGGCACGGCATGAAGAGGGATATAGCCACATTTATTGCATGTTGCGATTCATGTCAACGCATTAAAGCCGAGCACCAAAAACCCGCAGGGCCATTACAGCCAAATAAGATACCAGAATGGAAATGGGATGATATCGGGATGGATTTTATTGTTGGACTACCACGATCACAACACAGTAACGATGCCATATGGGTCATCACGGATAGACTAACCAAAGTGGCACATTTCATACCTGTCAAGACAACACACACCACCCAAAAGCTCGTCAGGCTTCACCTCGCCCGGATAGTATGCCTACATGGTGTTCCCAAGACTATAATATCTGACAGGGGTACTCAGTTCGTCTCAAAATTTTGGGACCAGTTGCAGCAAGCCCTCGGAACACAACTAACATTCAGTACGGCTTACCACCCCCAGACTGGAGGACAAATGGAACGAGTAAATCAAATACTCGAAGACATGCTGAGAGCATGTGTCCTCACCTATGGGGCCAGTTGGGAGGAAAGCTTACCATATGTCGAGTTTGCATACAACAATAGTTACCAAGCTAGCCTACAGATGGCACCTTTCGAAGCCCTGTACGGACGAAGATGCCGTACTCCTTTGAACTGGTCAGAAACAGGGGACAGTCGCATATTCGGCCCTGATATGTTACGGGAAGCCGAGGAAAGGGTAAAAATGATACAGGGTCGACTTAGGACCGCCCAAAGCCGACAAAAGAGCTATTACGATCAAAAGCATCGGGAAATAAGTTTTGAGCCCGGTGACGACGTATACCTGCGGGTATCACCAATGAGAGGTCTACAACGATTCAAGGTCAAGGGGAAACTAGCACCCCGATTCATCGGACCCTTCCGTATAATTGCACGAAGAGGCACAGTAGCTTACCAACTGGACCTCCCCAAGGAATTGTCCGACGTACACAACGTATTCCACGTCTCGCAACTATGAAAGTGTGTAAGCAACCTAGAGAAACATGTGTCACATGAAAGTCTTGACGTGCAACCAGATCTTACATACCGAGAGCACCCAGTGAAGATTTTGGAGGAGTCTGAAAGGAGGACCCGTCAGAAAACTATAAAGTTTCTCAAGGTTCAGTGGAGTAACCACACAGAGGATGAGGCAACCTGGGAAAGGGAAGATTTCCTTCGGACAGAACACCCACGCCTATTTGAGGATCAGCAGAAATCTCGGGGACGAGATTTTTCCTAAGGGGGTAGGTGTTGTAACACCCCAAATTTTTGATTTGGTTTTTCTTGCAAACTTTTGGCCTTTTTGAAAGGGGATTGTTTGATATTTTCTTCTGCCCTTCTAAAACCCCTCTTTGCCAAAGTTTGTGTGTATTCTCAAGCTTAGTTTTTGTCCTTGAAGTTCTCCTCTTGTGTTTGGCTCAAGCACAAGTTGAGATTCAAATGGAGTTGTTGAGTTCACCTCTTCTTGTTTTTTTTAAATTCTCAAGTTTAGGCTTGACTCCTCTCCCCTCCAACCTTCATCTTGCCATGATCCCAACATGAGAAATCCTCTCCAAAACTCTCTTCCCATCATGGGACAAGCATTTCTTTAATTCCAGCAAGTTTGAACCTCATTGGGATTTTTTTCCCTATTTATTTCACTTCAAAACAAATTCTGTCTTTTATAGTGGATCTTGGTGATTTACAAAGGAACCACCTTTTTCATCTTCCTATTTGACTCCAAACCAACTCTCCTAGATTGTCCTTAATACCCACAACCTAGATCCATCTTGTCTCACTGGTCCACAGTTCAAATTTTTCAAATTTCACCTACTGCAAGTTTGGACCAGATTTGCAAAATTTGGTGAAATTCATATTTATCTTCTTCCAAAAAATTATGTGAAAAATCATGCAGCCTCTAGATACATCAAGAGGCCACTCCACCAAAAATCAGCTCCAGAGTCATTGCACAAATACTAGAATCATTTCATCAAACACCTAGCCTACCCTGAACTGTTATCTGTTAACTGAAACTGTCGACAGTTAACACTTCGTCAGTTTCGTCAGTTTCGACAGTCATCGTGCGCGGCGACAAAACGCGTTTGTATCTCCCTTGGCTCGACGCTGCACTGCAGCTCCTTCTTATTTGTTCCGGTTATTTTTCCTTTTGGATTTCGGGAGGATTACCGCCCGACTTCCAGCCTTACCTTTAGTGCATTCGTATTTGTTCTGGTCGCAATTTTTGCATGGAATACTCTTATGCATTCATGTTGGCATTTTGTTATACCTTGAGTCCGAACTGTCTTGCGAGTACATTCAAAGTACTCACCTGGCTTGTTGATTTGGCCAGATGTGGACGAAGGCGATCTCATGGATGAAGAGTTCGATAGCGAGTCCGACACTTAGAGGAGTCCCAGTCAGTCTCTTGCGATCCTGGAGTTGATCACTGTTTTATAACCGCTTCCGCCTACGGCCAAATAAATTCATCGGGTCTCACTCCGACACTCGATGAGCTGTAAAATATTGGAGTCACACCACCCACTCCATTGTGACACATTCCACCGCCTTTTATTACGAGTCAGTAGTATGCTACCCTACCTTGTGCCATATCCGCCTCTATGTAATATATTGGCACGCTTGTAAATAAATCTGTTGAGCCATCTTTGGCTTAACCTTGTATAGTATTCAGTGTACTGGAAATTCTGTATCAAGGATTTGTCTGCCAGCAGGAATTTTATTCCTCGCCGGTTTAATACAGCGTCCGGTCTTCCGGTAAATTATATTACCAAAGGACCGGGGGCGACACATCTATCCCAACGGTGAGCAGACACGTGTTTCCCCCGGCCAATGATGATTTTACACGTGGAAAATCACCATTGGTCAGGGCTGTTGACGGGTTATCGGATCCAAAACCATACCCGATAGCTTAACGGTGTTCCGTTACGGTGGATGCCACATGACGGTGGAGCCCTCGCGCACTCCTCCTCCGCCGCCCGCCTCACCACGACGCGTCGCGGGTTACGGAAACGAGCCGAGCTCACACCTATGCGCTTATTTTTGCCAGTTAGAAACGGAGAGTTTTCTGACAGTTGGGCCACAATCTGAGACGTCGGATCGTGGGCTGTCACGGCCTCGGACGTGGGTCAAGCCCACGTCTCTCCACGCGGTTGCGCCTATATAAGTGTGGGGTGTCTCCTAACCCTAGCCGCCACGAACAGATCGCATCTGCTCCACGTGAACCGCCCATCGCCATTCCTTTGCTACTGCTGCCGCAGGCGACTCCATCACGTCCGCCGCGTACACGGTCGACGGGAGAGCAGGACTCTGAAATCCCGCCTCTCCGGATCCTGTACGGGAGAGAGGCGATTAGGTTTTTGAGAAGAGACTACACGACTGCTCACCTTCGTTCGTCTACTTCCTCTACGTCCGCGTCGCCCTCGTCATCACCATGTCCACCAACGCCGAACATGCCGCCGCTGAGAAACTTGAAGCCGACAAGAAGGCCGCTGAGGACGCCGCTACTGCCACCGCCGCCGCGGCTTCTGCCTGGCCCATTGGAGGGTATAACTCGTTTACCCCGCTCCCGTTTATTACTGTCTTAGCCGTACTAGCGTTATGCTTAGATGTATCTATTATTACCATAGTATGTGCTTTCGTGAACCAATATCAGCATGTTGTTAATTTTGTCAGTGCCATGCTAGTGATTTATTCATGGATTAAATTAGTCAAAAAATTGCCTATTTATTCAACACTTGCAGTTCTCCTACATGGTTTGAAAAGATTTGTAAAATCTAAAATCCGTATTAATCGGTTATTTCGAGTCAAATTTTGAAATGTTCAAGTGTCTAATCGAGATCCTACCTTTTAGGGTGACCTGTGAGTGAGAAGGGAACAAAATGAGTAGGATTGCATATAACTTTTGGATTTTCTTATGTGGGTGTTGACGAGCCTGGTAAAGAGTGGTACTTCTGTTGAAGGTTTAACAGCGCATTGAACATATTCATTGATTTGCAAGTTTGCATGGCACTTTTGTTGAACTTCAGGGAAGGCTAATAACAGGTGAAGGTGTACATTGCAGTTTTGTTGGGTTGTTCACTGTAGACTGTAACTATGCTTTGTATGCATACACGAGAGTCCGGTGGATCCTATTTGACGCTCGTGAGCGTCCAAACGTCGGGGCTTCATTGAAGGCGCTCAAAGTTGGGCCGGCCTAGGTACGCATCGCTGTTTTTTTTCTATTTCTGTTTCTTTTTGTTTTCTGTTTCCCTTTTGTTTGTTTTATTTTATTTTATGTACTTTGTTCTCTTTTCAAATATGTGTTATATCATTATAACAAAGATATGAATTCCAAAAAACATTTAATACAAAACTGTTCAATGTAAATTTATATATTGTTCAATGCATATCATAGAATGTTAAATGTGTATATAAAAATTGTTCAGCACATAGTAAAAAAAATGTTCAATATATATATTAGAAATTGTTCAACATGTGTTTAAGTATTGTTCAGAGTATATAAAAAAATGTTCAATTTGTATTTAGAAATTGTTCAGAGTATACAAAAAATGTTCAATGTATATTTTACAAAGATAACGTATACCAAGAATAAATAAACGTTTGGGATTCATTTTTTTCATGTTTTCTATAATTGTTCAGGTTTTAATTTTTTCGAATTTCGATATTTATTCAAGATTTTAAAATATATTTAAGGAAAATATTTCACATTTGTTTGCAAGAATTGTTGGAGATTTTCAAGGAAAAAGACAGATTTGTCGTTCTCCATTCTACTTTAATATTTGTGCTGCAATTGTGCCATGCGCACGAGCTAGGTCAGGTGGCTGGCGTCGCCGCTAGAAAGCCCGTTTGCCCGAGCTTTTATCCGAAAGCTCTCAGAGAGTCCCTAGTTGACGCTGAGACCTCCTATACGCCGCCCGAGTGCTCCTAGCTGACGCTCGCGTGCGTCAACAGGAGCAGCTTTCGCGCAGGGAGTGAATCGAATTGGGCCGGCCCATTCGATGGCTTCAATTAAATTAGCAAAAAATATTGATTGGTCATGGAATCCATCTCGCAACCAACGATACAGAGTCAGCCTTACTTATCAGTTAAGATGATGATTATTAGTGATTACAATGGTGCAAGAGAATTGAAGAACTAATCGAATCGGTAGATTAAAACATCAAATAAATTTAACCATTGAATATCTTTTAAAATATACGATGAACAATTTTTAAATACACATTGCACTTTTTTGTGATATACACAGAACTTCTTTTTAAATACGCATTGAACATTTTTGTGATATACGCTGAATATTTTTGTGATATACACCGAATATCTTTTTAGTACACAATGAACATAATTTTTAAATACAATGAACATTTTCTTAATATATGGTGAACATTTTTTTTAATGTACGATGAACATTTTTGTAATACACGATGAACATTTTCCTAATGCATAGTGAACTTTTTCATAATGTACGGTTAAACATGTTTTTCATATATGATGAATATTTTTGTAATAGGAGGTGACCTTTGAATATAACACACAGGAAAGAGAAGAAGAAATAAAAACAGAAAAAAACGAAAAAGAAAAAAAACGAAAGGAAACAAGGAACCAAAAAAAAACAGAACAAAACCAGTGATGGCCGGACAAAACATTGCAAAGAACCGGAAGCAAAAAAACACAGAAAAGTAACGAACGAAACGACGAAGGAAGCTGTTGCGAACGGTTAAAACGCGAAACCCGTACATGGGCCGGCCCACGCGGTGGCTTGCCTCAGCGAAAGGTCACAATCTTTTGACGCTCACGGACGTCAAATAGGTTCTGCCACGCCGCCCGTGTGCGTGCGAACGTCGCGCCTTTGCTGAAGCGGTGCGCACACGGGCCTGCCCAATTATCACGTGGTGAGCAAAAGTTCGAACAAAAATATAAAAGAGCTCATGCGGTATCGATCTCCCAACATCACGGTTGTTTCTAGCGAGGCTAGCCAGCCGGACTAGTGACGACGAACAATGTAATCACAACGCCATGCTAAAAGTAGAAAGGACAGCGGCAAGTCCTGAAAAACATTCAACATTTTTACAGTACTAGTAAGTGTGCACGTGCAACGCACGTATTGTTAAGAAGTTGTGATTTGATCTATCCTAACCTCCTACTAAACGGATAAAAGCATCTACAATTGGACTGGGAAAATATGACCCACCCCATGTATGTCAGATGGCACATCCGAACAATGTCTGGACGTGTCCAATTTGAACCTCATTTGTCTACCCATGTCCCATGCGGCTAGGTCCCCAAAATTGTCGATCACATGCATATTATTGGTTGAGATGGAGAGAGAATAAAGAAGAAAAAACTTGGTCTGAAACAAGGACATGACAAGTAGGCACGAAGGAATGAAAAATATGTTTTTATTGCTAAATTAAGGAGATGACATTTGGAAGTGTGATTGCTGAAATAACAATGATTAACCTTGGAAAATTAGAGCAAACAGAAATGCTAACAGAAGAAGCAGGTGTACTGGAACATGAAGACCATGCACTATGCGCTCCATCTTGACGTAGGAAATATTTGTTCTCCTTGATGGTCAACTTCAAATATGCCCATGATGATGTTCCCTGCATCCCTCTTATCAGCCCTCAGAACATGCCACCGGTCGCTTAGACAATAAAAACATAAAAAGTTAATTATTTATGTATATTAGCAAGCTATACAATTTGGGATGGATTTGCATTGTCCGTCCTGTAATATTTAGCAGTATCCAAATACTTTGCCTGCTCTTTGGTGAAGCACAAAGCCACTACTTTATAAATAGTTCATGTGTTGTTATTTCAGAGAATGTATTATATAATGCAACATCATGCTTCTTGAAATCTGAGAATTACTATAATTATCACATTGTAATATGAAAAACACTGAGATCACGGGTTGTGGTTACTATATTTAGGACAAAAAAGGTGACTTGTACAGAAGGATACTCTCCTACTATTGACATACAAAAAGGTGAAAGGGGGGATATTACTTCACATCATCCGTGTATGCAGGCAATCATCAGAGATCATACGCCTGCAAACTGTCATGAACTCTCGCTCTAAAAAATATGAGGCACCTGCCAAATCGCCATGCACCATGGAAAAATCAGCACTGCCCATAACAAAAGCAGCTACAGATTAGTAATCAAACTGTTAGGCTGGTTCAGCATATACATGGACCAAACCTGGATGATGCAGAGGCATTTGGTGAGTGGTGACACAGAGGCTGTTCGCAACTCTGAGATGGAGGGGATCATGGAACAATTACTCGTCAGTCTAATATTCGAGTATACGCTTATCCGTATCCGAACGTACGTGAGCAACTCTCGTACTCGTGGAAAGAAGTAGCAGCGTAGCTCATCGCCGTGGCGGGCGAAGGAGCACTCAGGTTGCTGCACGGCGAGGTCGGCGAAGAAAGCGCGGCCGGTGAGGATCTGGTCGTGGAGCACGGCGAGGTCGGCGAAGGATGCCCGACCGGCGAGGATCTGGTCGCGGCGCACGGCGGCATCGGCGCGCATGGTGGCGGAGATGACCCGGGACCCCTTGTGTGACGCCCACACCATCGCCTCCCCCACCGCCGCCCATCTCACCACCAATTGGCTCCGTTCACTCAAGCAAGCAGAGGAGCAGCGGCAGGCGGCGGCCTGGCAATGGCGATTTTGGGAGAGACTGGATTGGGAGTCAACAGGCTCCTGGCACAGTCGATCTCGTGGACGGATGCCACGCCGCTCGTGATGGTGATGGGAATCGTGCGAGGTCGTGTTGTTGCCTGTTGGTTGGCGGCGTTAAGGGCGAGGGGAGCTGATTTCGTTTTGGTTTCCATAGTTTGCGATGAGAACTCCCTGATTGTAGGGGACGGACGCGGGGCGGTAGTTACATATTTCTCTTCTCGTGGGTGGACGGTGGAGGTGGAGTACGGTCAGTCATTGGAATTCGCTAAGTCCACACCATAGATCTATCGGATAAACGATGGCTGTTAGATTGAGATACGTGGGACTAATTGTGTGGTGATGATTCGTTCGTACTTTTTGTGGGACTAATTGTTGGGTGCACGTAAGAAAGTTCTTATTTGATTGTTTAATAGTAGTGGAGATACGTCGAACAAAATTTGAAATACGGTGAACCTTTTTGCAAAAATACACTGAAAAAATTTAAAATGTACAAATGAACATTTTATAGTATACATTGAACAATTTCTTAATATACGATGAACAAAATTGAAATACACAATGAACATTTTCTAATATATGTTGAACTATTTTATAATGATAATGAACATTTCTGTAATACATGATGAACATTTTTATAATGCAAGGTGAACTATTTCATAATATATGATGCACATTTTCTTAATACGATGAAGATTTTTGTAATACATGGTGAAATTTTTATATAATACGCAATAAAGAGAAGAACAACAAGAACAGAAAATAAAAAAACGTAAAAGAAAGAAAAATGAAAGGAAAAAAGGAAATAAAAATTAAAAAACGGAACAAAAGAGTGAAAACCTGGAAGCCAAAACCTGAAGAAACAAGGAAACCGCAGCAAAACCAAAATCCGTACGTGGGCAGGCGTCAAAAGGACGAGCTTCCGCGCAGGTGCGATCTAAATAGGCCGGCCCATTTGATGCCAATCATGGCGAAGACGGTACTAAAAATAAAATAAAAACATAGTTATCACGAGGATTCGAACTCATAATAAGGCGATAGCGGGTTAGCATTCTAAACCACTTGAGCTCCTATGTGTTCGTTGTTAGAAGGCCCCGCAAACCTTTATGAACTCAAAGCGTTGGCAGATCCAAAAAAAAACGAAACTTTTCGACCATTGAACATTTTTGTAAAAATACTATGATGAACAATTTAAATACACATCGAACTTCTTGATATATGCTGTACAATTTTAAAATACATATATTTTTCTGATATATGCTGAACATTTTATCAAATATACATTAAAGCATTTTTTATTAATAAAGGATGAATTTTTTTAACTACACACTGAACATTTTTTTTATATAAGTTGAACAATATTTAAATAGACATTTAACATTTTGGTGATATATCACGAACAATTTTGAAATATACATTGAACATTTTTGTAAATATACGCTGAACAATTGTTGAATTGTGATTTTCTTTAAAAACATATTTTTTTAAACCGTGAAAAAGTTTTGAAGTTATGAACAAATTTGGAATTTTGATCATTTTTGAAAAGTAAGAATAAAAATAAAACCAAAAAGGATAAAAGGAAATAAAGAAACAGGAGAAAAAGAAACAGAAACAAAAAAAGAAAAAGAAAAAATAAACAGAAAAACGGAAAAACCCAGTAAAAGAAAAAAACCGGTTGAGGGAACTCTCTAGAAGGTTCCCAAAACCGGTTTAACAGACACTGCTTCAACGCTCAATGTGGGCCGGCCCATTTTGCGCTGCTCGCTTGCGCGCTTCAGCGAAAGGGCTGCAGTCGGACGCACGCGAGCGTCGAATAGGATTCGCCTGCATACACAGGCCATCACCTAACAAAAAAAAGCATACACAGGCCTTCACTTTTGACCCAGGCTGCTGGTGTATTATGTGCTATCAGCACATTTCTTATGCAACCAGCTACAAAATTAAATAAAACCGACTCCTGTGTCATTGCCAACGAAGCCACACACATCATGCGGCCCCGTAGGCTTTGCTCAATGGCGACACCGACCGCAGCTCACCGCCATTGAGGAAGCCGGAGTACCAGCGGGTGGAGTTCCTCACGTACCTCTTCCTCCCCGCCGAGCTCATATCCACGCCGCACAGGCCGAAGCGCATGCGGTTGCCGAACAGGAACTCGAACACATCAACGAACGACCACACAAAGTATCCCGCACATTTGATCCCTTCCTGCAACCAGCAAACAGCTCTCTCAGAAGCTAATCCAGATCAAGAATGACATGATCCCAAGTCAATTATTTCTCTGCTCCTCGAACACAAGAGTTTTATCTGAATTCGTACGCTATTCTTTTACTTGGGTATGGCAGTGGTTGACATTTATGTATAGGAACATGAACTCACCTTATGGACAGGTAGAGAACTTCCAAGTAATTTTGCAGAATCTTTGATCTGTTATCGTCATCATATTCGATCTTGCCTGGGTTTTTGGGGGAGTCTCCGTATCCTGAATCATCAAACAAAAGATCCTTCATGTCTTTGATTTTGTTGTATAGAGGTCAGCATGTTTTGTTTTTCAGTTCACACTACATTGGCAAGTATTCATAGCGTCGGCTAATCTCCAGAAAACAGGGCAATATATGCAGCAAGCAAGGTCGTTTTTTCAATTTTATTTTGCCTACCGTTTTCATGGATCGTAATTGCAGGGTTTCCATACTTGAGTTTTACGTGCTCCAGTAGCTCCCCTAGAGCCCAAGGAGCATACTCATTCTGGCCCTGCACATGTTACATCAATAAAATTACATCATACGATTAAAAATGAAATGAAGGAAATAATTACCGTGACACAGCTGATGTGTGCTGTGATTGCTAAAGAAATACTTTGCTTCGGTGCTTATCTCTAGGATGTATTTCGTCGGATCTGAATCCAAGCAAGAAAGTTTTGCACAATATAAGTAAGGCTGAATGACATTGTATGAGTAGAGTAGCCTTATAATTAGCAGCTGCTTAGTTTAGTTACTTGCAACTCCTCCGTCGGCGGCGAAGTAGTCCCTCTGCTTCAGATTGAAGGCGGTCTCGTCGGCCAGCGTGGGAAAAACAGCGTAGTGATTCAAGCCAATGAAGTCGAGTGACCCGGAGAGTTTCTTCGACTGCTCCACCGTCACATTCGGCAACCGTGCACCCACCCTTATCTGCATTACCGGTGGGTAGTCCCCATACACCAAAGGATGCATGAACCTAGCTATTCACAGAGGGCACGAGCTCTTACTATTTCTCTCTAGAAATTAATGATAAAAGTTGTGCTTTGAAGACCATGCTGGTAACAACTTTCAAGGAACTGGAGTTGTACTAGCTACTAGCACTAACCATCCAATGTGAAAGTCGTTCATCCTTGTTGCAGCAACAGCATCCCGTGATGCATTGGTAGCAGGTGCATACCACCCGGTCAAGAGAGTAATTCCTATATGCCCCTTCTGAGTTGCCTACAGAATTAGCATTGCATTGCATGGTCATGACAATCATCAGTATCAATACTGTCATCTGTAGGGAAGATACTGATATGACATACCTGGTAATTGTCCCTATACAGGGACACTGCTGAGGCATCTCTACCTGAGCATGTGTCAGTCAGTATTGGATAATCAAGATCGAGCAAATGCCATGTTCAGGTAGAGAAATCGATCTTTACCATGCCGTATCAGTTCAGTTAAGTTGTTGTAGTACTGCAAGCCATTCGGATTGATTTCTCCTCTTCCATCTACATGGTGAAAGCGTGGCATTGAGCAGCATGAATTTTCAGGGATGTACCACTGTACTGACTACTCTATATGCGTGCTTAGGTACCTGGGATAAGCCGGCCATGAGATGGAGAACCTGCACGCATCTAGACCCAGGTGCATAAGCTTTATATCATCTTAATGTGCAATGAGACGTTGAATTTGTTCATTTAGGTAACATGGATGTGCCTTATCCCATTGTGTTCTCCTTTGGAAGCAGAGTAATTGGTGCTAGTTCTCCACATTGACCTTGTAATGATGATACTGATCCGCTGCGACATCCCTGGTCGACTTGTCAGCAGAACCTGTCATCAGTGGTACATTACAGTTTACAGAGGTTAACAAGATGTATTTTGCAGGTGTTGAAATATGTAAATTTAGGTGATGTCCTTTATTTGAATGACGAGTCATGCCTTACACCGCTGACCCGAAACGACGTATTGATTCTGGAGGGACTGTGTGCCAAAAAGTATGTAATCGGTGATGAACAATTGAGGGAGAACATACATTTCATGATTTACAGGAGGTTGAAAAGAAATATCGAAGCTTTATACCATCGTCAATACCCTCCTACCGACTACTCCCTCCGATCCTAAATATATGTCTTTCTAGAGATTCCAACAAGTGACTACATACAGAGCAAAATGAGTGAATCTACACTCTCAAATATGTCTACATACATCCGTATGTTGTTGTCCCTTTGAAATGTCTAAAAAGACTTATATTTAGGAATGGAGGGACTACATCCATAAAGCAATAAGCAATCAGGAGGACGTCTAAGTAGCTCACTGTGTTAGCTTTGGTAGAGAGACATCTATGTAGTTTGCTATGTTGACTCTGGAGTATAGGCACTTAAGTTAGTTCGTGTTGGGTGTGCAATCTATGGCTAGTTGGTTACTACTACTCCCTCCGTCCGAAAATACTTGTCATCAAAATGGACAAAAGGAGATGTATCTAGAATTAAATACATCTAGATACATCCTGTTTTATCCATTTTGATGACAAGTATTTCCGGACGAAGAGAGTACTAGATTGTCCATGACTCTTAGGGCACTGTATGACACATGACATTAACCAGCTTATTCCTGTAATCCTGTTGCTGCTCTTTTGTTATGAGGAAACCTTTATATTTAGCTCACCTGAAATCAGCTTGTGAGATGAGCATTTTGGCAGGTTTGTGATGAAAACTTCAGAGCTCTTCAGGTTGCAAAATCTTCTATTAGAACTATCGTCCCTGGCACCAACGGCGTTGCGGAAGTCAGGTGTTTTGGGAATAACCATTTCAGTTATAAAATCTAGTGAAAGGAACTCACATTTCTTATCTTGATCTGCAGCTTAAACGAACTGTCATGACCGGTTTAGCTTATAACCGGAGGAGGCCCACCAGGCAGTAGTTAGGGGCATGGCCCACAAGTTAACTTAGGCTATTCGTATTGAGGTTATAAATACTAGATGTAAAACACTTTTGAGATCAAGCAATAAAAATATTATTATCCCTATTGCCTGGCTCCCAGAGGAACCGGAAACCCTAGCCGCCGTTGCCATCTTCCCCCCTACGCGACGGCGCCCAGTCGCCGGCGCGCCCGCTCGTCACCTCGCCCCGCTCCATCCTTCCCCTACAACCTCCGGAGCAGGTCCGGTAGAATCCCTGATTCTACCAATTTGTTATCCAGAGACTCGGTTGCGATCATGTCGTCATCATCATCCATGACAATGCTGCCCGGCAGCACCACCGCCCCGATGACCACCGCTCCGCTGGCCACCGCCCCGATGCCCTCCGCCGGGGCCCCTATGCTGTCGGACCAGGTCACCACCGCGGGCTCCCCCATGCCGCCAACCCCAATCACCTCCGCGCCGCCACTAGCCGCCGTCTTCACGCCGGAACAGATGACCAGCACGCTGCAGCATCTCGTGACGGCCGTCCAAGGTCTCCACATGAACCAGTACCACCAGTACATGGCAGGAGCGTACGGGCCCCCGCCGGCTGCACCGATCGCCACCTATGGCCACCCAGCGCCGTGGCCGTTCCCGGGCGCACCCGCAGGCGGCGGGCCCCCGTTGTTGCCGTTCCAGGCGGGGAACCCGAGCAGGCCACCACCAGCCGCCGCGGGCCTATGGCATCTGCAGCCGCTACCGTCCCCGGCACCCGCCGCCCCTGTCCAACCCCCGCCGCTGCCGCACTTGCCCAGCTCGGGGGCACCCTCGCCGGCCGGCCTTCCAATACATCAAGTCCGGTTTCCGCCATCCCCGTCGCCACTACCAGCTTGGGCGGCTGGGTCTTCGCCTTCGCCGGTCTACACCACAGCTCCGGCGCAGCCAACCCCGTTTCCGCAGTTCGGCAGGCCATCCGGCTCCGCGGGTCCCTACCCGGAGTACTCCGACCAGGCGCCACCCGCCTCGCTGCTCCGCACCTCCGAGCCATCTCGCCACGGCGCTCCGACCCAGACACCACAGTTCGCCAAGATCGACTTCGCCACCTATGACGGCACGGAGGACCCCCTCAACCGGCTCAACCAGTGCGATCAGTTCTTTCGCGGGCAGCGCACCCTCGCATCGGAGCGGACTTGGCTCGCCTCGTACCATCTCCGCGGCGCGGCACAGACCTGGTATTATGCCCTCGAGCAGGACGAGGGCGACATGCCCCCTTGGGAGCGCTTCCGCGAGCTTTGCCTCCTTCGTTTTGGGCCTCCGGTGCGCGGGAGCCGACTGGCGGAGCTCGGCCGCCTTCCCTTCACCTCCACGGTGTAGGACTTCGCCGACCGCTTCCAGGCCCTGGCATGCCATGCATCAGGCGTGACGGCCAAGCAGCGGGCCGACCTCTTTGTCGGTGGCCTTCCGGATCACATCCGCGTGGACGTGGAGCTTCGCGGCCCTCAGGATCTCCAAACAGCCATGTATTATGCCCGCGCCTTCGAGGCTCGCACCCAGGCCATGCTACCGGCCGCCCCGGCTCGAGGAGGCCGGCAGGCCACCCGCCCACCCCCGGCGCCAGGCCGGCCACCTCCGTCCGCTTCCGCGACTACTACACCAGCCACGACGCGACCCTTCCGCCGTCTCTCTCCGGTGGAGCAGATGGAGCGGCGCCGCCAGGGCCTCTGCTTTAACTGCGATGAGCCCTATACGCCGAGCCATGTCTGCCCGTGCCTCTTCCACTTGGAGATGGTCGACTACACCGAGGAGGATGCCTCGCCCGACGAAGCCGACGCACTGCCGCCCCCAGCGGCTGCTGAGACCGCACC
>LR738711.1:246786180-246843702 GCA_902687465.1 Secale cereale
CCCGGCGACGGCCCTCGTGGTCTCTCTCCACGCGCTCGCGGGCATCCGCGACGAGCGGACCATGCTGTTGCCGGTGATGATCCACGGCGAGCGCTTGGTGGCTTTGGTGGACATAGGCTCCACCCATAACTTCCTGCCCGAGGCTACCATGCGACGCTTAGCACTTCAGTCGACGGGCGGGGAGCAACTTCGAGTCACGGTGGCCAACGGCGATCGTCTCCGGTGTCATGGGCTCACCCGGGACGTCCCCATCCCCATCGGCGACGATCACTTCTCTATCACATGTGCCAGCATCGACTTGGGCTGCTTCGACTTCATCCTTGGCGTCGACTTCCTTCGGACCCTCGGTCCCATCCTTTGGGACTTCGACGCTCTGACGATGACCTTCTGGCGACTGGGCCGCCGCATTCGGTGGGACGGCATTGGGGGCGCCGCACCGGCGACGCCGCAGCTCCAGCTGGCTGCGGCCACCTCTGAGGCCGAGCATCCACTACTCGATCACCTCCTGCAGCAGCACATCGACCTCTTCGACGAGCCACAGGGCCTGCCACCGGCCCGGGTGTATGATCACCGTATTCATCTCCTGCCGGGCTCCGCACCGGTGGAAGTTCGTCCTTACCGCTATCCGCAACTACATAAGGACGAGTTGGAGCGGAAGTGTGCACTCATGCTCGCCGCGGGCATCATTCGGATCTCCACGTCGCCCTTCACCGCGCCGGTCCTCCTCGTCCGCAAGTCGGACGGCACGTGGCACTTCTGTATCGACTACCGCACCCTTAATGCGCTCACACTCAAGGATAAGTTTCCTATCCCGGTGGTCGATGAGCTCCTGGACGAGCTCCATGGGGCGCGCCTCCGGTCGGGGTACCACCAGGTGCGCATGCACCCGGACGACATCGCCAAGACGGCGTTCCGGACTCACCAGTGCCACTTCGAGTTCTTGGTGATGCCCTTTGGCCTCGCCAACGCACCAGCAACCTTCCAGACCCTGATGAACGACGTCCTCCATCCCTACTTACGTTGGTTTGTGCTCGTTTTCTTTGATGGCATTCTTATCTACAGCGCCTCGTGGGCGGAGCACCTCCAGCACGTCACCGTCGTCTTCAACGAGCTTCGAGCGCATCATCTTCATCTTAAGCGCTCGAAGTGCTTGTTCGGGACACCTTCAGTCGCCTACCTCGGCCACGTCATTTCGGCCGACGGTGTTGCTATGGATGCCGACAAGGTGGCGGCCGTTGCTGCCTGGCGGACGCCGCACTCACCGCGGGCTCTTCGCGACCTTCTCGGCCTCACGGGCTACTACCGGAAGTTTATCCGGGAGTTCGGCCTCATCGCGTCGCCCCTCACGCGTTTGTTGCGTCGCGACACCTTCGCCTGGGACGACGAGGCGACGGCGGCATTCGAGGCCCTCAAGGGGGCTCTCACGACGGGTCCCGTTCTTCAGATGCCGGACTTTGACCGCCCATTCGTGGTGGACTGTGACGCCTCGGGTGCGGGGTTCGGCCGGCCCTTCGCTCCGCGCCATCTTAAGCTCGCAGCGTACGAGCGGGAGCTCATTGGCTTGGTACAGGCCTTACGCCATTGGCATCCCTATTTGTGGGGTCGGTCTTTCCGCATTCGCACGGACCACTACAGTATCAAGTTCTTGCTGGACCAGAGGCTCTCGACCGTGCCGCAGTACCAGGGGATCAACAAGCTCTTCGGCTTCGACTTCTCCGTCGAGTATCGCCCGGGTCGTCTTAATACCATGGCCGACGCCTTGTCTCGCCGCGACGCCGACCTCGACTCCACCGTCGGCGACTCCGAGGGGGCGACGCTGTGCATCCGCTCTGGGCCGACCTTCGGCCTCTTCAACGACATTCGCCGGGCGACGGCGACCGCCGCTGACGCCGTCCTTCTTCAGCAGCAGCTGGTGGCCGGCGACCTGGAGGAGCCTTGGCGCTTCACCGACAGCCTGCTCCTCCATGGGCGCCGAGGCTTCATACCGGCGCATGATGATCTCCGTCACCAGGTGTTGCTGCTAGCCCACTCGGCTGGCCATGAGGGTGTGCAGAAAACCCTCCATCGCCTCCGCACCGACTTCTACATTCCTGGTGATCGAGCCCTGGTCCGTGACTGGGTTCGGTCTTGTATGACGTGCCAGCGCAACAAGATGGAGACATTACGGCCGGCTGGTCTGCTTCAGCCATTGGAGGTGCCGTCTCAGGTCTGGGCAGATATATCCATGGACTTCATCGAGGGCCTCCCCAAGGTGAGCGGCAAATCAATCAATCTCACTGTGGTCGACCGCTTCTCCAAGTATGCTCACTTCATCACGCCGGGGCATCCGTATACCGCCGCGTCCGTGGCTCGTGCCTTCTTCGACGACATCGTCCGTCTTCACGGTTTTCCCTCTTCGATCGTCAGCGACCGAGACCCGGTGTTCACGGGCCATGTCTGGCGCGACCTCTTCAGGATGGCGGGCGTCAAGCTCCGCCTGAGCACGGCCTTCCACCCCCAGACGGACGGCCAATCCGAGGTGGTTAACAAGGTGATTGCCATGTATTTGCGCTGTGTTACATGTGATCGACCTCGGGCTTGGGTGGATTGGCTCGCTTGGGCGGAGTACTGCTACACCACCTCCTATCACTCCGCCCTGCGTGCTACGCCATTTGAGGTGGTCTATGGTCGGCCGCCCCCGCCTATCTTGCCGGTGGACCCGGCGACGGCTCGGACAAAGGCAACGGGCGACCTTATCCGCACCCGTGACGAGATGCTTGCGGAGGTCCGTCAGCGTCTCCTTCACGCCCAGCAGCTGGCCAAGCATTACTATGACGGCCACTATCGCGAGGCGGAGTTCGCGGTGGGTGATTGGGTGTGGCTGTGTCTTCTCCACCGCTCTACGCAGTCACTGGACCTGCGCGCGAAGCGCAAGCTCGGGCCTCGCTACGCCGGGCCCTTCGCCGTCTTGGAGCGCATCGGACAGGTGGCCTACCGCCTTCAGCTTCCGGCCGGTGCTCGCATCCACGACGTCTTCCATGTGGGGTTGCTCAAGCCTTTCCGTGGGGAGCCACCTGCAGGACCTTCCGCGCTTCCTCCGACCTTCGATGTACGCCTTCTTCCGGAACCGAAGAAGGTGTTGCAGGCACAGCTCTGTCGCGGGGTGTGGTTCGTCTTGATCCAGTGGGCGGGACTTCCGGCGGAGGAGGCTACTTGGGAGCAGCGTGGCGACTTCCGCCAACACTACCCAGACTTCCAGCTCGAGGACGAGCTGTTTGCGCAGACGGGGAGAGATGTTATGACCGGTTTAGCTTATAACCGGAGGAGGCCCACCAGGCAGTCGTTAGGGGCTTGGGCCACAAGTTATCATAGGCTATTCGTATTGAGGTTATAAATACTAGATGTAAAACACTTTTGAGATCAAGCAATAAGAATATTATTATCCCTATTGCCCGGCTCCCAGAGGAGCCGGAAACCCTAGCCGCCGCTGCCATCTTCCTCCTACGCGACGGCGCCCAGTCGCCGGCGCGCCCGCTCGTTACCTCGCCCCGCTCCATCCTTCCCCTACAACCTCCGGAGCAGGTCCGGTAGAATCCCTGGTTCTACCACGAACCCACTACAAGTTAACAGAACAAAACATGAAAATTAGTGATGGATTACCAGGTGCCAATAAGCGTGCACAAAGCACGCAATCCATCAGATTGAGCCATGCAAGAAACCTGTCAATTTGATCAAAACAGGTCTGTTTAGGACTTCAGGCTAGCTCCATCCAAATAACTCTCTATGGTGGACAAAACTAGAAAAGAAAAGCTGTACCTAACAAGTAGAGATGATCTGTACGGTACTGAATTACATACATGGTCTCACCCAAGAAACTTAGCAGTTCCACGATTAAATTTCCAAACTGAACTATGTTAGTAACCACCAAACAATGAATAGGGTAATGCCATTGATGTCTTGTGGGTACAACAACCTTTCTTAGACTGGGTATGTAGTCGCGTGGATGGTAAGGGCCTAAGATTTCCATATTTAACTCTAATATTCGTGTGATGGTCACCGGAAATGACCTCCACCACTGATTATAATATCAACAAAGAAATGAAGCTATGGACAAAGCATCTGGGTAAATAATACCGGGAGAGTAACATTTTTTGTAATATGAGGGGATTATTTTAATACTAACTTCTTAATTAATGGATGAGGCATATCTTATGCCTCCGTTTCTAAAATAATAATAATCTTGATTAGTTAAATCAGTTTTGATCAATCCATATCATATTGTTTTTTGTGTGCAATAGCTGCGGTAGTGTTGATCAATTCAGAAAATGTTTATTTTTCTGAAACGGCTATTCGTTGAGAATGATTGGCTGGCCTCCAGTTTCTTCAAAATATATTTCTCTGTAACAAAACTTTGGAATGCATCAGTTTGAGTTTGGGCAACAATAGTTTGATAATCAGAATATCAGATATAGCTGCACTCGTAAGTACAGTAGCATGCATTCTTTTTTATTTCCCACTGTTCAAGGCATGATCTAAGGGACCTCTAACAGTTAATCACTGAAGCAGTCAAGCATCCTCTTAATTTACACTATGTGGTAAGATTGATGACCTGGCCAACTTTGTGTCTTGCAATGGTTTTGACAAATCGTTTAATTTGGCTTGAAATATTAGTAGAGTACACCTAATAGGCTAACACTGCCTTGAGGGTACCTGTTTATTTTTGTGAAAACTAGATTACTTGATGAAAATTATTTTTTTGTTAACCAATCTTGTCATATGATTACCTTTATAGTTCATAGTACTTATGACTATTCTGTGTTGTATTTCTATGAAAAGGGATGGTGTTGGTGTCATTTTCTTTCACATGTTCTGTTTACTTAAAGACCAATGTAAACACCTCATGAAAGAAGGCAATGTTTTAAAAATAAGGCATTGTGATACAAGGAGATATCTGAGTTAAGAGGCTCGGATCAAAAGGCTGTGCTCGAGGTAAATATAATTTCAGATCTTTAGCCCAATGGGCTTATTTGTACCTGGTCATGTTGTTCGGAACCTGCTATTTCAGGCTTCTTTCTTAGTAATGGAGCCGGGGAGGTTTCACACCTTGTTGATCTACAAAATATATATAATTTCAGATCCTAACTACTATTAATACTTTGTTGCTTCTGTTCATTGTATATTGATTTGCCTGCATAATGTAACAAGGTCATAACCTTGATAATGCCCTAATGTTGGAGCCTAGGAGGCGAGTGATGTAATGAGCTGTGATTTCTGAATTTTTCTGAAGGTGGATTTACTTGGTGATGAGGTTGAGGCCTTAATGGATCTTCTTGCAAAAGTTTATATTGTGCTCGACCACTATTCTCCAGTTTTGCAACACTATACTGGGTTAAGTCTCGATAAAATAGTCCATCTCTGATTGACGTTGACTAAAGTTATTTGCTAAAAGAACAAATTCATATAACATGGATGATAACAGAAATTCCAATCTACTTGTTTGTTTCTTCATGTCTAGGATTGCTTACTGCTCCCTAGCAGGCTTCCAATCGGGGCATCATGATTTTTATCGCACCCATACAAATTTTGTTTTTTCATTTTCTGTCGGGTACTAATTGTAGCCTCTTTAACAGGTTATATGGAGACCTTGAACATGATCAAGAAACGGATAAGCGCAGCAAAGTGAAATGCCTATGCACATTCACATCAGCTGGTGTGATGTTAACAACAGCCTTGGTTTTATTGGCCTGAAGGTGCACTTCAGGCGGTGTAAGATAACTTTTCTAGGTGGTTGATATAGCTCTTGCTGTAGAAACCAAGGGCTGGTAAGATTTTGCTAGTCTTTGAGCACCATGTATCTGACCCACCCAAACTATGTTCTGTCCTTACTTGTGCATGTCTTTGAGCTACACTCTCATGTATGGGGTTGACGAGGAACTGCTGGTCCGCAAAGGTGAGACTTGATTGGCCAAATTTTCATTCCGTTTTATGTAAGAGTTTGACGAGGAAATGATCTGAATTTGTTGCCTCAGGATACGACTTGCTGCTATTTTTTTATCTTGATATACAAGGTGGCATATATGATTAGAATTCTCTAACACTGCCCAGTCATCTTTTGTTGTTGTTGAACATATACATTTATCTTTCATCAGGTATTAACAAGTTTTCAGTTACAAGTCAATCGATACTGAAGAAATTTATGAACAAGGAACATAAGTAAAACAAATTATCTGATGATATTAAACCTGGGGCTTCAATATCAAATACGAGGAAATGATTTGAGTTAGCTCTTATCTCAGAAATCCACGGTTGACTGTTTTTTCTTTCATTCTTGTTATATGATCGAGATTTGCATTCGATGCTGAAGAAATTAGCGGAGAAGGAATATGATTAAAAAGGAATTTCTATTGATATAAACTAATTCAGACACCAATTACATCAAGAATAGCCCCATTGGTCACCTATGATTTCAGAGACCAAATTCACATCTAGACTGGCTAGACTCAGACGAGCTACACTCAGATTCTAATGGCTAGCAGGATTTACACTAACAGCTGAGCTACACTGATTCTGGTGCCATGGGTCGTTCATTTAGTTGGTCCACACGAAGTAGGGGCACACGGGTCCCATGGCCGGCGTCCAGTTGCCGCATCCAGAGAAGCACTTCCCCTGCATCGGCCCTGGCACGGACACCACGCCTCCTCTGGTCGGTACCCTGCAGTAGCAGAAGCACGTCGCAGAGGAGCCGCCGCAGGGGCTGATCATGTGTGGCTGCTGCTGCTTCTGCTGGATCGGCGGCGGCACCAGCGCAGATGAGCCACCGCAAGGGCTTGTGAGAAGCTGCGGCGGCTGCTGCTTCTGCTGAATCGGCGGCGGCGGCGCCAGCGAGCCGGTGATTGTCATCTTGACCCCGCGCAGCATGAGCTCAACAAGAAGCCGCGCCGTGTTGCGCGCGTCGTCCAGCCCGCAGTGCAGCCGGCCCTCCCACTCCAGTCCCGCCGCCCGGACCGCCTCCTGAAGGGTGGTCCGCCCTCCGCCGCCGAGCGCCGCCTGGAAGGGGACCCTCAGGTTGATCCAGCGATCGAAGTAGGAGGGCTTCTCGATCCCCTTGAAGCGACATTCGGACTCGAGCATGGTGCGGCAATCCCAATCTCCCCAGGTCACGATGGCCAAGCTCCCTGCCCCCGCCGTCGCCGCCTTCAGCCAGGCGTCGTGCATCCAGAGCGCCTCGCCGAGATCCACGCCGCCGTCGACGTCCTCCTGCCGGATGCCGGTGAGTTCCCTGCAAAATTGGGTCAGCATAGGGTGATGTTTGGGACGAACGTACCTGCGAAAGACGGACTCGATGCGGCCGGTGGCGCCGGCGACGAGCACGGCGGGGAACTCGATGATTTCTTGCGGGAAGATCCGCGCGTCTTTCACGCATGTTGCCTCGAAGTCGACCACCACGAAGAAATCGAAATCTTGCTTCAGCCCCTGCCCGCGCGCCGCCATGATCGCTGCCATGTTCGCCAGAGTGCGCGCAAACTCCAGATCGAGAGTCGAGATCGGGGAAATTTGGGATCGAAAACTAGGGCATGTTCGGGAAAAGTATCGTCCTCCTTAAAACAACCAGAGCAAACACTGCCCGAGCCGAAATCGGATTCGTTTTCTCGTCAGGCGCAGCTGCATCCCGCCGTTCGATGGGTGGCCCAATTTCTAATCTAATCCGTTGCTTTTCGAAAGAACTGTTGCGCTTTTCCCCCCTTTATTTTAGTAGTTGGCGCTATTTCTAGTATCTTTACGAAGATGGGTTCGTGGGTCCTTATGTGTACGTTTACCATTTTATTTGTCCAAGTCAAAATAGTTAAAAAAACATATAAAAAACAATTATCTGTAAAAAAATATCGAACAAAAATGCCCAGAAAATTAACACATAAAAATAGTTTTAAAACATTTCAACAAATATGTTCGTACTTCTTAAAAACACTTAAAAATTCCCCCAAAAAGCACTACTAACCAAAAAAACATTTCAAAATGTACAACAGAAATAATTAATTTACATAAAAATATTTTATAGAGAAATGTGCCGATTTACATAATTTTTTATACTACTATTCAAAAGGTTTTACAATTCTTAATGAAAATATTAAGTTTTAATAAAAACAAGGAAAATTTCACGTTCAAAATTTATTTACATTATATATATAAAGTAACAAAAAAGAACCCATGAAGCAAGTTCTGTCACATTTATCGGTCGGTGCAATGCACGGGCATTTGTACTAGTAATCAACAAAAGAAAGGCTGTGATTTGCCTAAAAACAAAGGTTGAGATTGACGGAAAGAAAAACGACGAGTGTGATAGAAGACTCATTTGACTCTTCTACATCTTCACATGTTTAGTTAGTTTTATTTTCGAGGATAGAAGAGATGCGAAAGAAATTCATCTACCTAATTACATCTCGTGCACGGTCACGCACATTCACAACATACAAGAATGTGTTTGGTAGGCCGCATATACATCAGTAAGGCTTGTGCGAAAAAAAATGATCCATTTGATTACCTGCATTAACTGTTGGGCATGCATAGCGCGAACATTAAATCATCTCTGGGCTTGCATCTAGAGGAACCCTCAAATGTGCCGTTTTTGTGGATCGAGACCCGAGCGATGCAATCCTAGGCACGTGTGTGTGGGTGGTTGTCCCGAGAAGTGGTGTTGTTTCCAGACGCGCCGTTATAAATTACCCTCACCTCCTTTCCCCACTGCTCTCTCCCCTCTTCCCCACTCACACCATTAACGGCCGGAGTGACAACAGGATGATCCAAGACGGCGGCTACCACCAGAGCGACTGTAGACCTCCACCCAGTCCTCCACCGGAGCGCATCGGCCATAGCGGTAAGGCCTCGCCCTCTCTGTAGATTTACTGCTTTCGACTCAGGCTAGATTAGATTTGAGGGAGGGGATTGAACACATGGGGGTGGCGGATTGGCATCCATCGATTCTGCACCGGCGACTTCTAGGGCTCATAGGTTATTCGATTACATCGGGGGTGGGGATTGGGGTACAAACTTTCCTATCTAGCCTCAGCGACCCTGGAGTCGCGTCGAGCGCCGAGGAGCGTAGCCATCTTCTTTTCTTCCTCATCATCTTCGTCAAGAACGATGGGTCTTTGTCGGTGTACAAAATTAGGGGAGCTCTTTTTTACCCCTTACTTGTGCACGGGCAGTCAGAGCCACGCTTGTGGCCGAACATAACAGGGCAGAAGGAGGAAGCCAGGAACATGGAGTTACCAGAACAACGCCAAGACAGGCAGCACGAGAAGACCAAACAAGGAGACAGGCTCCCCTCGGCAAGGACTCTTGCCGGGGCGGCCTGCGCACCACCCGGCAAGGGCTCTTGCCGGGGCGATCCACTCATACGCCTCCGTCATAGCCACCCTTGAAGCCTATGGGCTCCAACGGTACCAACGACATTGGAGCCAAGGCTCGGGAAGCGCCCACGTGATGGCATGCAGATCTGTGTGAAGACAAAGATCTATGACTCCCAAGATAAGAACCAGAAGACATGGCGATCACAGGGCTCCTTGTCTAGGACGCCCACGAGGCCCCGGCAAGGCTCCTTACCGAAGACACCCAGGAGCCCCGCAAGCCTCTTGCCACAGGATACTCATGGAGGCCCCGGCAAGACCCTTGCCTAGAACAGAAGCAAGTCTGCGGCAAATGAGGAGCGGTTCGCGACCACGCGATCACGATCCGATGACCGAGAGCATGGAGGTGGTTAGGATGGGCTTGGTGGGCTGTTGGAGAGGGGTGTTGGGCCAAAAGAGAAAAGGCTTCTAGCGGTTAACGCGGTTAACCGTTGGGCTATCAAACGAGCTCCGAATGCGACGAAACTTGATAGGCGGTCTACCTATTCTATAATAAGACCACACGCTAAGTTTCAACCCATTCCGAGAACATTTTTCGGCCACTCATAAAATAAATATTCAGAGGTGCCACGGGCACGTGTGAGTGTGTCTGGGCTCAGAACGGACAACGGAAAGGACGGGCGAACTCGGACGGATGCAAGTTTTGAAAACATGCTGATGCAACACACATGATGACATGGCAAAATGCAACACGCAAGCAGATGACATGGCAATGACGACGAATAACTAACTGACACCTGGCGCACCGGTCTCGGGGTGTCACAAAGAAGAAGAAGAAACACTCTTGTATTAGGGGAAGAGGGATTGGTTCATTGTGTACCATTCTGCATCTTATCTCCCTCGCCCACCATTTACTAAAAAAGATCAGATCTATGTTTAATCTTAGCAAAAAGTAGAATACACAGACAATGCCAGTGCAGAAGTGTAGCCCATTGCTCTTGTCAGTACATTTTGTCTTGTAATGCTTGTACTTCCAGGGATTGGTAGTTGATTATGTAGCATCAATCTGCATCTTATCTTCATTATCCTCTATCCCTTCCAGTATTATCATATCTATAATTACTCTCTACAAAATGTAGAGTACAGGCAATGCTTATGAAGAAGATTATGTGCTGAAATTCTTGAGTTATCCTTCCCTTGACATGGAAAATGGCATTCTAAAGCCGGTGTTAACTGTTAATGTAAGTCAGTCCTTCTAAAGACTTTATCCTCAACTGCTGTTTAATTTGCTCATACTCCCTATCGTTTACTGCTGTTTAGTTTGCTGTTTCTACCAAAATGCATGTTCGCAAGAACCGTAAGTTCTAAGTTTTACTTGTAAAACCAAATTCCTTATTCATACCATGCACATTACTCAATACTCCCTATATGTATGCTTGTTTTTGTGGATCTATAATCCAGTGTGTGGTGAAGCAGCCCATGTTTGCACCTTGTCATCTTCTGTTTTATCTTACTGATGCGGCTGATGATATGAACAACATGCCATGCACATTAACCAAAATAGATACAATGATTTTCTTTGCCCTTCATCTATGCTTGTTATGTTGACATGGTAATCTAGTAGTGTGGTGAAGCTCCCCGCATTATGAGCAATGCCAAATTATGCTATTGATATTTTTGAACTTACTCTTTATTTTCTAATTTGAAATTGGATGGAATTGACAGCACAGTTATCATCTTTGTTTATACACGTGCAAAACATATCATCTCTCTACTTTGTTTCAGGGTGATATGCCTGATGGCATGCACAAGTCTGCTAAAGGATGTGAGACAAACCCAACATATATTGCAGCAAAGAAGGCAGAACATCTTGAAGATAGCGAGACAACCCCAAAGTCTTGTCTTGATGCAGTGTTCAAGTTACTTGAGACTAGCAGTCAGACAAGCTCACAGAATTCATTGTCTGAATCAGTTCGACTTCTTCAGTCCCAAGTTCTAGCAGAAAGGCATTATGCAACTCAACTTCGACTTGAAGTCATATCTCTAAGAAATATTGCGGAAAACAATGAGAACCTCATCGCTAAACAGCTACACCTGGAAGCTATGACCGACATGCTAGGCCGGTCTCACAGCCTTGCCCAGCAGCTTGCGCAACAGTTCCCGCACAAGGCTAACCTTTCTTGAACTGTCTTGGAAGTGGTCTCGGTTCAGTATTATTTTGTTACCCTGCAATGGTGCCCAGTTTTTGTAATCTGCCACTTCGTTGCGCGTTATGATCACTGGTGGCGAACTTCGATGCCTAGTGGATGTAATATACCATAAATCCTTTATTGTATAGTGTAGTTTTGTTCTTAATTATTACTAGTTACTGCCATCATTCGCTATCTGAAAAAAAATCAGATGTAGTCGACCGGGTCGAAACATTCGCCTGTAACGAGCCTGGTGTTTAGCGGGCCACAATTGGGCCGTCCTGCATCTTTCTTGGGCCTGAATCATTGGGGCCTTCATACTTTGCGCGAGGCCCACAACTTACACCGGCCTATATTTTAGTTGGGCCTTTTGTGGATCCAGCGCTTAGTTTGGCCCAGATAGCGTTGGGCCATTAACAGGCTGAATATTGTACTGGCCTGTTACTGCCCAGATGAAACCATGGGCCTTTAGCAGGCCGAAATTCATATTGGGCCTAAATTTTCACTAGTCGTCGACGGGCCTTCAGCAAGCTGAAATGTAGACTGGGCCTTTTTGGGCCTAGTTATATCACGGGCAGTTAACAGGCTGAAACATATCTCGGGCTCTAGTTGGCCCACTGATATCATGGGCCTTTAAAAGGCCAAAAGTCATGTTGGTCTTAATTGTTGCCACCTTTATCACGGGCCATTAGTGGGCCCGATGTCCTGTCGGACCATATATGGCCCATGGGCAGCACGGGCCATTCCCAGGCCGAAAGTCAAACCGGGCTGAAATGGGCCCATGTCTACATCAGGCCTCTAACAGGCTGAAAGTCACTAGGCTGTATTTGGGCCCAAATATTCGGCGAACAATTAACGGGCCAGATGTGGCTTCGGGCCGTAAATGGGCCCAAATATTCGGCAACAATTAACGGGCTAGATCTGGCTTCGGGCCGTAAATGGGCCTTTATTAAGCAGGCCGTTATTGGGCTGGCCCACTAGTACCTGAGTAAGTACTGTGTGCCTTTGACTGAGCCGGCCTTTTTAACCTACACGGGCCTCTGTTGGGCCGTACCACGTGTCGATGTATCATAGGCCGAAAGACGTCATGGGCCAAACATGGGCCGGAAGTTAAAACGGGCTGGAATTATACTGGACGGCCCAGATGACACTAATGGGCCTAATTCGGATAGGCCGTAAATGGGCCCTGGGTTAGCGGGCTGTAAATGGGCTATATGCGAACAGGCCGTTGACATGCTTGCCGTGGGCCGGCCCGCCATCTTTTGACCAAGTCAAACCAGCCGGCCTTTTCACAGGAATGGGCCTCTGTTGGGTCGTGCCATGTGTCGACGTATCATAGGCGCTTTGTGTCCAATGAGTGGATGACATCTTGTAACACCCCAAATTTTTGGTTTGGTTTTTCTTGCAAACTTTTGGCCTTTTTGAAAGGGGATTGTTTGATCTTTTCTTCTGCCCTTCTAAAACCCCTCTTTGCCAAAGTTTGTGTGTATTCTCAAGCTTGGTTTTTGGCCTTGAAGTTCTCCTCTTGTGTTTGGCTCAAGCACAAGTTGAGATTCAAATGGAGTTGTTGAGTTCACCTCTTCTTGTTTTTTTCTAATTCTCAAGTTTAGGCTTGACTCCTCTCCCCTCCAACCTTCATCTTGCCATGATCCCAACATGAGCAATCCTCTCCAAAACTCTCATCCCATCATGGGACAAGCATTTCTTTAATTCCAGCAAGTTTGAACCTCATTGGGATTTTTTTCCCTATTTATTTCACTTCAAAACAAATTCTGTCTTTTATAGTGGATCTTGGTGATTTACAAAGGAACCACCTTTTTCATCTTCCTATTTGACTCCAAACCAACTCTCCTAGATTGTCCTTAATACCCACAACCTAGATCCAGCTTGTCTCACTGGTCCACAGTTCAAAATTTTCAAATTTCACCTGCTGCAAGTTTGGACCAGATTTGCAAAATTTGGTGAAATTCATATTTATCTTCTTCCAAAAAATTCTGTGAAAAATCATGCAGCCTCTAGATACATCAAGAGGCCACTCCACCAAAAATCAGCTCCAGAGTCATTGCACAAATACCAGAATCATTTCATCAAACACCTAGCCTACCCTGAACTATTATCTATTAACTGAAACTGTCGACAGTTAACACTTCGTCAGTTTCGACAGTCATCGTGCGCGGCGACAAAACGCGTCTGTATCTTCCTTGGCTCGACGCTGCACTGCAGCTCCTTCTTATCCTCGAGCCGCACGGTCACTTGACAACTTCTGGGCGTCGGTGGCGCCCTGGCCCGACCGCGCCGGCGGCTGCCACGGCCACAGCGCCGCCCGTGGCGGCTGACAGACGCAACGCCGCGGCTCCACGCCGTTTCGCGCCGCCCAGACCACCCCAGTGCACCGCGTGTCCCTCTCCACAGCGAGCGCATGCCTAGCACGCCGTTGCCACGGCCTGGCACGCACAGAGCGCCGTTTCTACCGCCGACATGCCGCACGGCCGCTCCGTCAGTGACAAGTCGTAACACCCCTTCTACTGCCCAGTTAAGCACGGGAATGGAACCGCAACAAGTCATGGAAGGTGCTCAAGCCACTAACCCCGCCGTCCGACCACTGCAGCGCCGAAATTAGCTCGCCGGACTTATCCGTTCCCGGCAGCCACCTCGAGCCGCCTATAAAAGGCACCCCCCGAGCTCATGCTCGAGCACACACGCCTCCACTACTCCCCTATACCACGGCAAACCTCTGGAAGAGCCCCGAGAGGCTTTTCTTCCCCGGCTCCAGCCAACTGCCTCCGCCTCGGGCTCCAGCCTCGTTCACTCCGGTGAGGGCTCCTCCGCCGCCGTGAGCTTGAACGTAGTACCCTGGTGTCCCCCTAGTACTAACCCCCAACCCAATTTCTCCCCAGGAACCTTCCCCGACGAGCTCCACGAACACCCGAGCCGCCGTCCGCCGGAGATAGGCTCGCCGTCGACGTGGGACTCGCCGGCCTCCAACTCCACCACCGTTCGACGCGGAAGGATACCGTGAAGCTAGAGGTACCCCTCCCCTCCCCTATCTCGCCGTGGATCGACGCCGGTGATCACCGCAGCACCGTCGCCGGCGCGGCTCTGCTCCGTTTTTCAAACCTGACACGAGGGGCCCTCTGTCAGTCTCTCATCTCTCTCCCTACGAAACATTTTCTGTTAGCGCAATCTGCAAAATACGTCTTCCCTCTGCGGCTGGCGTATCACATACCGGTTCGCTTTATCCTTTTCTGTTCTAGCCCCTGGATCTTTTCTGTTTCATTACAGATAAGTCCCTAGACAGAAACCTTAATATCTTTTAATCTAAAAGTGATTTAGAGTTGATTCTTTTTCTGTCCATCTTGGTTTTCTGTCTAGTTTTTTGTCATATTTATGTGGAAATATTTTGAGCAACTTTATTTGCACGCGCGGTATTTATGTTAGTATGTATTTGTTTGAATACATAGATACCGGAGGCCGTGACGGAGACGCGAACCTCGCCGAGTTAGACTCCGACTTTTCAGAACCAGGCAAGCATGCTTGAACTCTTGATATGATGAGTGTGTTGCATGTTTGCTCGAGTAGTTCGTTCATAAGCATGGTTATATGAGCATATGTGTATGGCATATTTCATGCAAGTGATGCTTCGGGTGAGTCCCGAAGGAGAGTGTTGCACCACCTCGGTCATAAGATGATATGATGGGGTGGAACACTGGTATTGTTGGAGCATGCCAATAGTTGGTCAACTCAGTATCAACAGGGATCACACCTCGTTTCCGTTCATCTCCTTTTTCAGTACTATCATAGGCCGTCCATTGGGATTACGGTCTAGTCAGTTGTAAACCACTTTCCGAGTACACACCAAGTAGAGGGGCCGGGATGAGGGTTCCATGGCCCTGGATTAAAGCCCGTCATCCTGTCAGGGGGCATGGGTGTTTCCGATTGGGACCGAGAGGGGGGCACCCCTTAGAGCGCGCATATATAAATTTGATCCCATGCTATTCGAGGTTGTAGCCTCCCCGTCTTAAAGTTTTCCGTGAATGTCGTCACGGGTGATTCCGGACGACAGGATGTTAAATGGGTGTGTACTGGTTAGTTGAGTTGCTGCTAAAACACCGTAGGCGGGGTTAGCCCACGTGGCTAGTAGAACCCGTTGGCTATGAGTTAATGGTACAAGCTCTGCAGAGTTAAATTCCTTCAGTAGCCATGTTTTATGGCCTAGAGTCAATCTTCATATCAACCCGGTGACCGTCTCTAGTTTATTCTCGAGAGTAACTGATACGTCTCAAACGTATCTACTTTTCCAAACACTTTTGATATTGTTTTGACCTCATTCTTGCATGATTTGGACTAAACTAACCCGGACTGACGATGTTTTCAGCAGAGCTGCCTGTATGGTTTATTTGTGTGCAGGAAAACGAATTTTTAAGCATCTCAGAAAAATCCACGAAAAATCCACGCACCCGAAGAAACAAAATGCCAGAAGTGGGGCCAGAGGGGGGCCAGGGGGTGCCCAGGCGCCTTGTGGGCGCGCCCCCCCTGGGCCGCGCCGAGGGGGGGGGGGCGCCTGGGTGGGCCCCACACCCCCTGGTGCCCTACTTTAGCCCGTATTTTTCCTCCCGGCGCAAAAATCCCAGATCGGAAGTCCTTTTGCTGTTTTTCGTCGCGGAGCCGCCGCCACCCTCTGTTCTTCTTCGGGAGGGCTAATCTGGAGGCTGATTTAGCCTCCGGAGAGGGGAGATCGTCGCCATCGTCATCATCATCACCACTCCATCATCCTTCCATGACTTCCCCCTTCATGTGTGAGTAATTCCCTTGCTGTAGGCGAAGGGGATGGTAGGGATTGGATGAGTTAGATCATGTAATAGTTCGTCAGATTGTTGGGGGCATGTTGCCTATCATCTAGTATGGTGTTTATCATCTTTGCTACAACTTGTTATTCTTAATGCTTGACACTTAGGGCCCGAGTGCCATGATTTCAGATCTGAACCATATGTGTTTGCATGAATATATTTGTGTTCTTGATCCTATTTATGAGTTGTATGCACCTGTTACGGTTCGGAACCGGCGATCCCAAAAGTGACAGCTTGGGACACCAAAGGGGATGGTCCGTAGTTTGAGGATTACATGTATCCATTGAGTTCATTGCTTTGTTCCGGTGCTCTTTGACAGGAGCACCTTAATATCCATTAGTTCCTTTTGGCCCCGTTCGTAGCGGGATGGTAGGACAAAAGATGTTGTGCAAGTTCTTATTGCAAGCACGTACAACTACATACGGGATACATGCCTAATGTTTGATATTTGCCTAGATGATCATTACTTTTCCGTGTGCCGTGCCCCGAGTTAGAAACTATCTCATCCATGCAACGCCCAACCATCCATCTCCCTAGCCTACAGTATTTTAAACCTTGCTTGTCACTAGTTGCTACTTTTGCCATTTACTACTGCTATTTACTTTTGCTGTTTACTTTTACTATTACTATCATCACTATCATATCACTGTTACCACTTATCTTTTGTTGCAAATTAGTATATTTCAGGTGCGGTTGAATTGACAACTCAACTGTTAAAGCTTATAAATACGCTTTGGCTCCCCGTGTGTCGAATCAATAAATTGGGTTATTCTTACCCGCGAAGACTATCTCGATCCCTTACGGTTGAGGGTTATCAAGTACCGTTTTCTGGCGCCGTTGCCGGGGAGCATAGCAATATTTCCAAGTCTACTTGAGGTATCCTACCTGCTGCACTTTATTCACTATGGGTAAGAAAGGAGACCCCAAGGTTCCGATCTTACGATCCACTACAAGAAGAGGTACTGCTCTGAGCACTAGTGCTACGCTTGATTCACCTTCTGTTATGAGTAAGTTTGCCTCACCACCACCACATGATGCTCCTACTGAATCTGTTACTATGTCTGATACTCTTGATGATGCTTCTACTACTTTTGATGATGATATTAGTTCGCTTGGTTATGCTCTTGAGAAACAAATTACTGCTGCTGCTGAAAAATATGGAATTGAACTTCCTGTTACTCGCTACCCTATTGGTGAAACTTATGATTTTCCTGAATTGAGTAAACTTCAGGAGAGGCTCCTTGATGATGATTACTATATACTTGATGAAGACTTATGCAGGGAACTGACAGAGTTTGCCGGCTCTGACCCTGAAACTATTAAGAAAATATTTGAAAAACACTCTTTGAAAAACAAAACCGTTCCTAATCCTGAGTTTGCTACATCTCCAATATGCATTGATGATCCTGATTTTGATTTCTCTGTTGATCTTTCACTTATACCTATGGTTGAAGTTGACCCCTTTTATGGCAGAGAAAATGATGATGCTATTGCACACCTAACTAAACTTGGTGAGCTAGGTAGCCTGTTTACCACAGATGAGAAGATACGCTACTTTTATGTGACCAAGCTTCTTCCTTTCTCGTTGAAGAAAGGTGCTAAAGCATGGTATGATTCACTCCCATGCGGTTCTATTAAGAGTCCTCAGGACTTAGCTCACTCTTTTGTTGATAAGTACTTTCCTGCTCATATGCAACATGCTGCTTTACAAAGAATTTATAATTTTAAACAGTTGCAGGATGAGTCCCTCCCTAAAGCTTGGGGGAGGTACTGCAGTTTGATTCAGGCTAGACCAGGACATGGAGTTCCTAAGAATGAATTAATTGATATATTCTATGCTGGTTTAACTGATGAATCTAGGTCCTATTTGGACAGTTGTGCTGGTTGTGTTTTCAGGAAAAGAACACCGGACGACGCGGAAGATTTAATGGGCATGATTGCCAAAAATCATGAAGATTGGTCCGTCCCTGAACCACCTCCACCAACAAAGAAGAGGGGCATGTTTGTTCTAAGCCCCGAGGATATGCAAGAAGCAAAGAAGTCTATTAAAGAGAAAGGTATTAAAGCTGAAGATGTGAAGAATCTACCCCCTATTGAGAAGTTGTGTGAGCCTACCACTCACCCTCCTATGGTAGAGGTACACTCTCTTTTAGATTTCAACGCAAGTGACATCCCTCATGGTAAACCTCCTGATCAATGTTTAGATGAGTTTGATAATTTTATTATGAAACAGAATCATTTTAATGAGAGGATAGAAAGTCAGTTGCATGATAATTCCCTTGCTATCAAAAAGTTGCTTGGTGTTTTAGATAGAACAGTTAATGATGTCCAATGTCTTGTGAAGCATTTTCATATGGTTCAAACTCGGCTTGATCAAATTTCTAATGTGCAAAGAGATTTGCTTGCTAACAATGCCAAACAAGATAAACTGCAGGCTTTTGGGATTAAGACCCGAGGAGGAACTAGTACTCAAGATCCTCTTTATCCAGAGGGACATCCGAAGAGAATCGAGCAAGATTCTCAAATGCAGGAAGAAGAAATTGTTGTCTCTCCAAATAAGAAGAAGAAACATAAAGAGACTGACAATTCTAATGATCCTAATGCAGATGAAGAGCCAGCTATTGATCCCAACAGTGTATCTATTTCCGATGCTGAGACTGAAGACGGTGCTGACTGTCGTGGAATTAGCACGGCAGATGTCCGGTTTAGCGGACTTGATGATGGAACCATCGCACGGGTTAGCTTGAAGGGGTTCATAGCACACAAAGGACACAGAAGGTTTATACTAGTTTGGCCCCTTCGATGAAGGTAAAAGCCTACGTCTAGTTGGTTTGGTATTGCTTGGGTGTCGGATTACAGGGAGCGGATTCGCTTGCCTGCGTCTCGACGGGTTGATTGTTGCTTGTCCCTGAACCGTCGCCGGGTCGCCCCTTTATATAGAGGGTACGCCTGGTCCGGTTTACAGAGTCCCGAGGCCGGCTCATATTTGTGTCCGCCTCGGTCTCTGTCTTTTCTTCCTTATCTCTCAAGTTATATCATGGGGCAGCTTACAAATCTTAATTCTATACATGGGCCCTAAGATCTTATGGGCCGAAGCCTTTACTAAATATTACAAACAAGTATAATATTAACAAAGCCGGTTTATACTAGCCGGTTTATACCTGCTAATCATATCCCTGACATTAGGCCCCAGAATGATTTGAACTTGTTCATATCAGTCTTCTCTTGTATAATTTTCTTCTGTCTTCACATCCTTATAAACCGGCTCTGACGTCATCCTCAGGGATCATTAAATCTGACCGTGACATCATCTCCGCATTTAACGCCGCGAGCTGTACTGTAGCTTATTTTAAGGGTTACCCCGAGAATCGAGGCGTCAGAGGATCTTTATCCGATTTCTTGCCTCCTCGAATCCCGCACCTGTCGCTTCAGATCTGACTTTCCTTTATAAATACTGCTATCCCCATTCGTTATCTTCTTCCTGCTCCGTCTTCTTCCTCGTCGCCCAACACCATCGTCGCCCGAGCTCGAACCGCCGCCGTCGACCGCTGGATCCAAGTCCTCGCCGGCCGCTGCATCACCCTGAGCTTGACCAGAGAACCTCCGCCGCCGATCCTTGCCGCTCCAGGTATGCCCTTCTTCTTCATTATCAGTCTGCCACTTCTAGGGTTTCTTCCCATGCCTCCGCCATTAGAGCTTTAATAGAGCTTCACCTTGTACAACCTTAAGCCGATGATTTCTAGTAACCTTCACCTTCAGATCTTGCCTTTTAAACTGTACTTTATCCTGCTGTAAATGCTTTAGATCTCCGTCGTTCCTGTCTAACCTGTAGATTTATCCTCTCGGTACAAAGCCCTTGTAATTCTTCCCGTATACTCTTACATTTGTTTCTCTTTTCCTAGTATGCTCAGATCTATTCCTCCTTAGCTGTCTTTTGAGAAACTGTTTTTCTCCTTGGTAGATCTACTAAGTATATTCCGGTTTAAACTGTTATGCCCTGTTCTTGCGAAACTCTGTAATTTAAACGCGACGGTTTAGCCGTTCCCCTTCAACTGCCATTGACCGGAAATAGTGTAGCTTGTCGTAATTGCCGGTTTAATCATGCCATTAGTCCTCAGTTAAACCGTTGCGTAACTTTCATAAATAGTTCCGGGTTATACTGCTGTCTCTTCATAATCCGTTTTCTATACTTTATCTTTTCCACTACTTTGCCTTTTCATTGCAATGGCCAAGCAGTATGTCTCCTGCGATTGGGTTCCTTCTATCATCACTGAGGATGATTTGATCAAGATTTCTGATATTGGCACGTTAGGACCTCAGTCTGTTTTAAAGTGGCGGGCCCCGGGTAATGAATGTCCCCCTACTCCCAGGTCCGGGGAGGTCATTGTATTCTTTGATCATATATCTCGAGGCTTCTCTCCCCCCGGTTCAAAGTTTTTCCGGGATGTTCTTGCTGCTTTCCAACTGCACCCTCAGGATATTGGACCCAACTCTGTTTCAAACATCTGTGACTTCCAAGTGTTTTCGGAAGTATATCTGCAAGAAGAACCGTCCGTCGATCTATTCCGGGATTTCTTTCATTTAAACCGGCGCACCGAGTTTACCAGCGGACCACATCAGGAACTTGGTGGCGTCAGTATTCAGAAAAGGAGAGACGTGGTTTTTCCTCATGCCGCTTTACACACTCATCCAAAAGACTGGAATAAGTCCTGGTTTTACTGCATTGACACTTCTCCTGAAGTGGAGAATCCTCTGCCGGGTTACCGTGAAACCCGTATTCCGGAGAATCATCCTTTACCACAACGGCTTGGCTCTGTTGAACGGACCCGGTTTTCATCACAGCTTTCCAAGCTAAGAGCCTTCATAGCTAATGGTTTAATTGGAACCGATTTTCTACGTTGTTGGCTATCTTGGAGCATCCTTCCCTTGAGCCGGCGATCACAACTAATGTGTAAATATTCTGGCAAACCGGATGACCCTCAAAGGTTTACCAAGGAAAAGCTTTCTGAATCGGAAGTTGTAGAATCAGCCAAAAAAATTCTTAATGTTTCTTTGGCAGACTGTAGCAAGGTCGGGTTAGCTCCATATTATAAGAAGAACAAGCCGCCCGCAGTAAGTTTCACTTTACCCTGTATTTGTAATCCGTTTCTTTTAAACCGTCTTTCGATTGTCTTTCTTTCTTTTGATTAGGCTGATGACCCTTTCTGGAAGAGAAAACCTCAGGAGAAAACCAGCAAGCCGGTTCACCGGAAAACCTTTGCCAATAAGAAAAGGAAAGCAGCTGTTGACACCGGTTCACCCACTGAAGATGATGATCCGGATTCTGAGGTATGCTTTAATCCGGTTTAAATTTTGCTTTTGTGTACTTATAACTTTATCTAACGATAACTTTTCCACAGGAGTCGCCTGAAGGTGATAACCCGGCCGAAGTTGAGGTAACCATTCTTTCCTCTGACTCAGAACCTCTTCCACAAAAAAGTCGTCGGACCGTCCGGAAATACCAGTTTTCTCACCCTTATGCTCAGTTGGATCCTAATTTTATTTTGAAGAAGCAGCAGCATGAAGCTCTTCGCCGGACCACTCGCCACAGCGGCCTGGCGGTGGAATCATCCGGGATTTCTTTAACTCCGGTTCGAAAACGCCGTGCTGAGGTGATACTTTCTCCGACTCCCCTTCATCCCAAGGCCGGGCTTATCCGAAAACCTCTTAAACCGTCTGACCCTGATTATCAGGAAACTCCACTGTCCTCTTCTGGTGAATCAACCGCCACACAGCTTCCTCCATTGAAAACTGTCCCAGGGTAACTTTCCTTACCTTTTCCGGTTTATGATCCCTTTTGCTTTATAATGTCAACTCATTTTGCATACTTTTCCAGCAAACCGAAACCCAGCAAGAAGCCCAAGGCAAATAAGCCTCCTGCCGAACCCACTGCAGATGATCCGGCTGCTAATCCGTCAAACACTGTTCCTTCCGAGGGCGAGCCCGTAGCTCCTCTTGAAGACCCTGCGCCAATAGACCACATCTCTGCTCCTGAGAATCCTACTGCTGAAGACGTCCATAATCCGCCAAGTCCGGCCCGGGTTAACTCTCCTCAGATCAATCCGGCGTCTCCTAATCCGGCTCATACTGCCACTCCCCCAAACGCACCTGCCTCTCCTGATGTTGTGGTAACTGGGGCTGCCTTTGTTGCTCCAGCTGAGCCCACCGTTTTAGCCAAACATACGGCTAAAACGGAGAAGCTATCTCAAGAAAAGGGGAAATGGAGCACTGAGATATCTAGCCTTTCTGATATGAGTGCTCAAGAAATTTACTCCGGGTATCTGAACCGGCTCCACAGCAGCCGGGATTATGAAGCCAGCCTAGTTAACTTAATGAGGGAAAAATATGAGGTAAACCTCTTCTTCTGACTTTGTTCTTTTGATGTGTCTCTATCTCATAACAGCCCCCAAGTTCCGGTTTAGCTGCGTGCTGAAGGTGAACCGGAACTTTGTAGTTTGAACCATTGATCTTTACATTAGCCCCCAAGTATCAAGTAGATAACTTGTTTATGTATTTGATACTTGTAAAAGTTGCTGACGATACTTCAACTATGCATTAGCCCCCAAGTGTCAAGCAGACAACTTGTTTGTGTGCTTGAGACTTGTAACTTTGAATTGCTGCTCTTTACTGCTTCAACTGCCATTAGCCCTCAAGTGTCAAGTAGACAACTTGTTTGTGTGCTTGAGACTTGTCTGATTTTTACCTCTTGTTTGTTAACTGTGTTTGCAGGCTGAGTTGAACCGGAATGCTACTGAAATCAATGAACTTCGTAGCCGTCTTACTGAAACGGAATCGGCCGCTTCAAAAGCTAAAAAAGATCTTCAGGTGAGTTTAAAGACTGCTGAAGACCTGAAGAAATACTTTGAAGAAGAGCGGACCGCTTTTGAGGTTCAGAAGAAAAATCTGGAGAAACGGGTTCAGGATGCTGAAGGAGCGCTTAATCCGGTGACAGAAGAATTGTCCGGATTAAGACGGCAAATTGACTTGATGACCTCCGCTGTCTTTGGTAAGTATAATCTGAGCTCCTGCTTCTATCTTTGTAATCTGCGTTTTGTGCCGGTTTAACTATAATAGTTGTGTGCAGGCCGTCGAGTCTCCCATCTTGGGGATGACTTACGGAAAAAACTTAAAGCATGCTACACCTTGGTCGAGCAGTTGTACTCCGGTACTCAGAGGATCATCAGTGCCACTTCTTTTGGTAAACCGGCTCCTACGACGATCCAAGATACTTTGAATAAGTTATCTGTTTTGCCGGCTCGTCTTGAAGAAGTCAAGAAGTCTGCCGCTCGGGGTGGTGCTCTTCTGGCCCTTACAAGGGCTAAGGCTTGGGTCCCGGATCTTGATCCGGAGGAGGCTTTAACCGGATTTCCAGATACAAAGGACGACGGCTCAGCCTTTACCGAAAAGGATCTCTATGGCCTGACGAAGGAGATGCGTCCCCTCGCCAGCAAGCTTGCAGCTGAGTCTGACTTGTCCAGATATCATCCAGGATATAATTTGCAGAACGAGCGGGTGGAGCGACCGGTCTATGACACTGTCAACTTAATCCCGCCGGTTCGTCCTCACACTTTTGCTCCTGACATTGACCCTTCTGAACTATCAACGACGAGATGTATTTCCGGGCCTTAATGAAGATTGACTAGCGTGCGCCAGACTTCCAACCGCTTCACGAAGATGAAGATGTTCCGGATCAAGGCGATGGCCAGCCGTCTCAGCAAGGAGAAGCATAACTTCAAATTTTATTGCTGTAATCATAACCTGTGTTTTGCCAAACAATGTTTCCAATCTGTTGGGCTTGCTATGCCTTGTAATAGGCTAGCCGGAACTTGATGTGCTTTAATCCGGATATTTTGTCTTTATGAAATACTTGCCGGTTGACATGTTGTCTGATATTGGTTGCCTTCCATATCTTCTGCTCCTGCAGACAAAATATCTAAAATATGTCCTAGTGGCTTACCACTGGACGGATTAAATTGTTCTCTTAAAACATCAAATAAGTATATCTTTATACTAAAAATAACTTTTTATACCTGAGATTTATATATACCCAGTAATCTTAATCCGGTTAGGATATGAAAATCGCTTTATGAAGACCTCCATGGATCCAAGTAGAAACCCGAAATTCTCCGGTCCATCTTGATGATAAATCCGGTTTATCTTGTTTCTTCAAAACTTTGTTTGGAAAACTGTAGCTTTTGCCTGATATATGATCCGGGTTTTAATGAACACCGATTTACTTATGCTGGTATTCATGATCCAGACTTTTCATTTTATAGATATGTGGTCAACTTCTGTAGCTGTCCCACTCCGGTTTAAAAGGTTATAAAACACAAAATACCAAAAAGGCGCAAATTCTGCAAATAAGACCATGTAGTCGAGGCTTTTTAAGAGCTGCCAGGCTCAAAGCAAGGTTCAGCCAATCAATGGGACGTGGATTAGCCAACACTCCCAGGGGGCCTAGCCAATCACTGAACGTGGATTTATCCAACTTTTCAGAGGGCCGAAAGAACCGCAAATAAAAACTGAGCCAATCAATGGGACGTGGATTAGCCAACACTCCCAGAGGGCCTAGCCAATCACTGAATGTGGCATTATCCAACTTTTCAGAGGGCGGATAGAACTATGAAACTAATCCGATCATTGGGAGTAGATGATACCACTCCCAGAGGGCCTCCAGGGTTCCTCCTGAACCGGTGGGTCAATGTAAACCAATCACTGAACGTGGACGTATCCAACTTTTCAGAGGGTCGATAGAACTAGGAAACTGATCCGATCACTGGGAGTGGGTGATACCACTCCCAGAGGGCCTCCAGGGTTCCTCCTGAACCGGTGGGTCAATGTAAACCAATCACTGAACGTGGACGTATCCAACTTTTCAGAGGGTCTCCAGGGTTCCTCCTGAACCGGTGGGTAATTTGTGAAGCCTTCTCTCCTTGAACCGGATATGATCTCATGTTCTTGAGAGTTTTATTGCTCCTTTGCATATTCTGCGAAAAATCAATTTCTAAACCAGCCAATATATTGAAATATGGTATCTGATAATAAACTTGTATGTATATGGGTTGCTTTCACAAGATTTTTTGCATATGGAAAAAGGGCTAAGCCCCTGGTTTACCGAGGGTGCCGGTTTATTCATTACTCATAATATATACATAGGATACATTGGAGCACGTAGCTCAAGTATAATATGGTCGTAAATGGGCGATGTTCCATGGCCTCTTCGTCTCCTCTTCTGATGTCCGTGAGTCCTTGTGTTCCCGAACGTCCACCAAGTAATATGAGCCGTTGTGTAGATTCTTTCTGACCACAAAGGGCCCTTCCCAAGGTGGGGATAGCTTGTGCATATCTGTTTGATCTTGGATGAGCCGGAGTACCAAGTCACCCTCCTGGAACGTCCTTGATCTAATCCGGCGGCTATGATATCTGCGCAAGTCTTGCTGATAAATCGCCGATCGTGCTGCAGCTATATCATGTTCTTCATCCAGCCGGTCTAAACTGTCCTGTCTTGACTCCTCGTTGATTGCTTCCACATAGGCCGTTACCCTTGGTGAGTCATGACGTATATCACTCGGAAGAACTGCTTCAGCACCATAAACCATGAAGAAAGGCGTGTAGCCTGTAGACCGGTTTGGTGTAGTGTTAATACTCCAAAGAACAGATGGCAATTCCTCAACCCAACATCCCGGGGTTCTCTGCAAAGGTGTCATAAGCCGGGGTTTGATACCTCGCAAAATCTCCTGATTTGCCCTTTCGGCTTGACCGTTGGTTTGGGGGTGAGCCACAGAAGATACGTCTAATCGAATATGTTCTCTTTGACAAAATTCCTTCATCTCACCCTTAGATAAGTTAGTACCATTGTCTGTGATGATGCTGTGTGGGAAACCAAACCAGAAAATTACTTTTTTAATGAATTTGACTGCCGTCGCAGCATCACACTTGCTTATAGGCTCCGCTTCAATCCACTTTGTAAACTTGTCTACTGCCACTAGTAGATGAGTTTTTTGATCTTGGGATCGCTTGAAAGGCCCAACCATATCAAGCCCCCAAGTCGCGAACGGCCAAGTTATTGGTATCATCCGGAGTTCCTGTGCCGGAACCAGAGCACGTCTTGAGAATTTCTGACAAGCGTCACACTTCCGGACCAGATCTGCCGCATCTGCATGAGCCGTTAACCAATAGAAACCATGTCGGAATGCCTTAGCCACCAATGATTTTGAACCGGCATGATGACCACAATCTCCTTCATGAATCTCACGAAGAATCTCACAACCTTCCTTAGCTGACACACATTGCTGAAATACTCCAGAAGTACTGCGATGGTGAAGTTCTCCGTTTGCAATTGTCATGGACTTAGAGCGCCGGATTATCTGTCGTGCTTCCTCTTCGTCATCTGGCAATTCTCCTCGGCTCAGGTATGCCAAATAGGGTAGCGTCCAATCCGGAATAATATGGAGTGCTGCAACTAACTGTGCCTCTGGGTCCGGAACAGCTAGGTCTTCTTCCGTTGGTATCTGAACTGACGGACTGTGCAACTCATCCAAAAAGGTGTTTGGCGGCACCGGTTTACGTTGCGACCCTAGCCGGCTTAAAGCGTCAGCCGCCTCGTTCCTCCGCCGGTCTATATGATCCACCTGATATCCTTTAAAATATCCTGCGACTGCTTCAACCTCTCGTCTATAGGCCGCCATGAGGGGATCTCTTGAATCCCACTTGCCAGAAACTTGCTGTGCCACCAGATCCGAGTCGCCCAGGCACTTAACCCGGCTCAAGTTCATTTCCTTTGCTAGCCGCAGACCATGAAGTAATGCTTCATATTCCGCTGCATTATTAGTACAAGGAAACAATAAGCGGAGGACATAACAAATTTTATCACCTCTGGGGGAAGTTAAGACAACTCCAGCCCCTGAGCCCTCCAACTGTTTTGAACCGTCGAAATGAATCGTCCAGTAAGTAAGATCCGGCTTCTCCTCGGGAGTCTGCAACTCTGTCCAGTCATTGATGAAGTCTACCAATGCCTGAGATTTTATAGCAGTGCGTGGTACATATTTTAACTCATGTGGGCTAAGTTCAATGGCCCACTTTGCTACTCTGCCCGTAGCTTCCCTATTCTGGATTATATCCCCCAACGGTGCTGAACTAACCACCGTTATTGGATGTCCTTGGAAATAGTGCTTCAGTTTCCGGTTTGCCATGAACACACCATATACTAACTTCTGCCAATGAGGGTATCTCTGCTTGGATTCAATGAGTACTTCACTTACATAATAAACCGGGCGCTGAACCGGGTACTCCTTCCCTGCTTCCTTGCGCTCAACCACAATTGCAACGCTGACTGCTCGTGTTTTAGCAGCAACGTATAACAGCAAAGGCTCCTTGTCAATAGGAGCAGCTAAAACCGGTGGTTTTGCTAGTTGCCGTTTCAGATCCTCAAATGCTGCATTTGCCTCATCACTCCAGATAATCCGGTCTGTTTTCCTTAACATCTGGTAAAGTGGGATCGCCTTCTCTCCCAAGCGACTGATGAACCGGCTTAACGCTGTGATCCGGCCAGCTATGCGCTGAACATCGTTAATGCAAACCGGTTTAGTCAAAGACGTGATGGCCTTGATCTTCTCTGGGTTAGCTTCTATTCCTCTGTTTGAGACCAAGAATCCCAGTAGCTTACCAGCCGGAACACCAAAAGCACATTTTTTCGGATTAAGCATCATCCTATAAGCCCGAAGATTATCAAAGGTTTCCTTGAGATCCTCTATCATTGTTCCTTCTTTCTTCGATTTGACCACAATGTCATCCACATAGGCATGAACATTCCTCCCTATCTGCCCCTTCAAACAATTCTGAACGCAACGTTGATAAGTTGCCTGTGCACACTTAAGCCCAAAAGGCATAGACACATAGCAAAAAGCACCAAAAGGAGTTATGAAAGCTGTCTTCTCTTGGTCTTCACCGCCATCTTGATCTGGTGATACCCTGAATATGCATCCAAAAAACTTAGCCGCTCACACCCCGCCGTGGCATCGATGATCTGATCGATGCGAGGTAGAGCGAAAGGATCCGTTGGGCAAGCTTTATTGAGGTCCGTGTAGTCCACACACATCCTCCACTTCCCATTCTTCTTTAAAACCAGCACCGGATTAGCCAACCACTCCGGATGAAAAACTTCCACTATAAACCCTGCGGCCAAAAGTCTGGCCACTTCTTCTCCTATAGCCTTGCGCCTCTCTTCGTTGAAGCGGCGCAGATACTGTTTAACCGGTTTAAACTTCGGATCAATGTTTAACTTGTGCTCAGCGAGTTCCCTCGGTATACCTAGCATGTCAGAAGGTTTCCATGCAAAGATATCCCGGTTCTCATGGATGAACTCGATGAGCGCGCCTTCCTATTTAGGATCAAGGTTAGCGCTAATAGTGAATTGCTTAGACGAATCTCCAGGCACAAAATCAACTTGCTTGGTCTCTTCAGCTGATTTAAACTTCAACGCCGGATCATGCTCGGTAGTTGGCTTCTTCAGCGGAGTCATATCTGCCGGATCAACATTATCTTTATAAAATTTCAACTCTTCTGTGGCACATACTGCTTCTGCATAAGCTGCATCACCTTCCTCACATTCCACTGATATCTTGCGACTTCCATGAACCGTAATCGTGCCTTTATGACCCGGCATTTTAAGCTGCAGATAAACATAACACAGCCTAGCCATGAACTTAGCATAAACCGTCCTTCCAAACAGAGCATGATACGGACTCTTGATCTTGACGACTTCGAAAGTAATCATCTCTGACCTGGAATCATATTTGTTCCCAAAGGTAACTTCCAAATCAATTTTTCCTACTGGATAAGCTGACTTACCTGGGACTACTCCATGAAACACCGTGTTTGATTGTCTTAGCTTCTTATCTGTCAGACCCATACGACGGAAAGTCTCATAATATAAGATATTGATACTGCTACCACCATCCATGAGAACTTTAGTAAATTTGTAACCCCCCACTTGAGGTGCTACCATCAAGGCTAAATGGCCCGGATTATCTACCCGCATTGGGTGGTCTTCTCTACTCCATACAATGGGCTGCTCCGACCATCGAAGAAATTGCGGTGTCGCCGGTTCCACTGCATTAACAGCCCGCTTTAAAACCTTCTGGTCTCTCTTACACAGACTTGTGGTGAAGATATGATATTGCCCACTGCTTAACTCCTTCGGATTACTCTGATATCCGGATTGCGGCTGCTGTTGCTGACGCTGTTGCTGCTGATTTCCCTGATTATTATAACTCCCTTGGCCTTGCTGCTGATTATTCTGATTATTGTAACCACCTTGATGATGTGATTGATTGCCCTGACCATTATAGTTTCCTTGATTATTTTGGCCGCCTGCCCGGTGTTGATAACCACCGTTATTGCCCCTATATCCTGATCCGGAGCTGTTCCCCTGATGACCCGGACCATAAAATCCAGGCCCTGAGCCGCTATTCGGGGGTCGATTATGAGGATTAAAACGGCCCGCTATTGCCTTCATAAGGGGTATGCACTCTCTCATGGTATGCTTCGCCACCTTCCCTTTTCCGCTATGCTTTGGACAAGGCTGATCTAACTCCTGATCCCAGCCAAAAGCTCCTCCGCCGGTTTGTGAAGATGGATCTCCCGGGCTACGCTGAAAACCCCCTTGAACTTGAGTGTTAGCCACGAAGTCTGAACCACCCTCTGCTTTCCGTTTGCCCAAAAAACTTGAAGTAACCGGATTGATTGGTGCCGGTTTACCAGACTTGCCAACCTTCCCAGCCTTGTCTCCTTCTGCTTCCGGATACTTTGTATTATCAGAGTCTCCGTATTTCACCAGGGCACTCATTAAAGTTCCCATATCGTTGCAGTCCCTTTTAAGCCGTCCGAGTTTTAACTTTAAAGATTCAAACCGGCAATTGTTCTCCAACGTCACTATTGCCGTACTAGGATTAATACCATTCGAAGAGTGTAAAATCTCTGCTACTCTCCGTACCCAAGCTGCTGTAGACTCCTGCTCTCCTTGCACACAAGCTGCTAGATCTATCACTGACATCGGCTGTTTGCATGTATCCTTGAAGTTTTTGATAAACTGACTGCGCAGTTCCCCCCATGACCCAATAGAGTTCGGGGGTAGAGCTTTCAGCCAAGTCCGGGCCGTGCCCTCGAGCATCATAGTAAAATATTTAGCACAAGCCGATTCATCCACGTCCAGCATCTCCATGGCCATCTCATAACTTTCAACCCAAGCTTCCGGTGCTAAATCGGCTGTGTAGTTAGGTACCTTGCGAGGCCCCTTGAAATCTTTGGGCAGCTTGACACTCAGTAAAGCGGGGACAAGACACTGCACCCCAAAGGAACTCGTCGTGACCCCTGTTTCTGCAGTGGCTGTATGAACCGGCGTCGTTTGACGAATCTCCTCCCTGGCTCCTGACCTCACCCGGTTTATCTCCGGAGCTTGTACCGCCGCACCTATCGGATTATCCTGCCTGTGCTGATGCCTCCTGCGTTCACTGCTAGATACTTCCGGCTCCTCCCAATGCCTAGTATAACTTCGGCTGGGACGTGGTGTTGAATGTAACCTCTCCCTGCTATGAGAATATGCCTGCTGCTGTATCAACGCCGTATTAAGTAGCTTCTGGACCCTGCGCGCCTCTATCGCCACCGGAGACATTTCGTCCGCAGGTAAAGCGGCCAAACGCGCTGCTGCTGCAGCGATGTTATCCAAAGGGTTTGAATAATGACCTGGAGGGACGGGAACATAAGGTGCCGACGTAATCCGGCGCTCCTGCTCTGCGGTGGGTTACTGAACCGGCTCCTCCCTGGCCGGGGGTGCCCTCCGGTTTAAAGCCGGATTGTTACTAGTCCCAGCCCCAGGTGTCCTGAACAGATTCGTTGCTTCATAAACCGGCGGTATACGGGACCGGTACTTTCGTCCCCTTACTCCTTCCATAGAAGCTTGCTCCATCCTTAAATAAAAGGCTTGATCATCCAATTCCACTTGTCTCACCGCTATCATCTCTCTCTCTGCCTGCAGGTCTTCCTTTAACTGATCAATCCGGCCTTTCAACTGAAGGAGCTCTGCATCATGATGCGCCTTGTCTGCTGGAGCTACCGCTTCCACCGCTTTAGCTGTGAACTCCTCGATCAAGGTGGATAGAACTTCAGTAAGTGAGGGGGTTGAGCCGCTTCCCCCTGCACCAGCTTCCGCTGTCATCCCGTTCGCCGGAGGCTGTGAACCGGCCATGAAGACCGCCACCCGGTTTGGCGGGCCAAAGGGGCCCGGAATACTGTTTCCATCGGACTCGCCCTCTGACCGGCCGTCCTGCAACTGATACAGAGATTCAGTTTCTCCGGATGAAGATCCGTCGTCTGAGTAGACAACCGTGGCACCATCAGATTCCGATCCGTCCTCGGCTCGACCTCTGTGGATTGCTCCAACGAACACGTGCTTCACGGCAGGCTGAATCCGGGCCGATCTCGCACGCTGAGCCGGCTCGACGATGTTGGGAAAGACGTCCGGCTCAGGCCCCGGTTCGCCGATTTTGCCGATGAATACTTGGATGCTGCCGAAGGGAACCCGGTACCCATATTCGATCGAATCGGCTTCCGGTCCCCAACCTGCATCGTCGATGTAGATCCGGCCGCGGCGACTCTTGGTCATCCGGCCGATCGCGTAACCCTTGAGCCCTTCGAAGCTGCCCTTCAAGAACTCGAAACCATCGTGCGCAGGCCCCACGGTGGGCGCCAACTGTCGTGGAATTAGCACGGCAGATGTCCGGTTTAGCGGACTTGATGATGGAACCATCGCACGGGTTAGCTTGAAGGGGTTCATAGCACACAAAGGACACAGAAGGTTTATACTAGTTCGGCCCCTTCGATGAAGGTAAAAGCCTACGTCTAGTTTGTTTGGTATTGCTTGGGTGTCGGATTACAGGGAGCGGATTCGCTTGCCTGCGTCTCGACGGGTTGATTGTTGCTTGTCCCTGAACCGTCCCCGGGTCGCCCCTTTATATAGAGGGTACGCCTGGTCCGGTTTACAGAGTCCCGAGGCCGGCTCATATTTGTGTCCGCCTCGGTCTCTGTCTTTTCTTCCTTATCTCTCAAGTTATATCATGGGGCGGCTTACAAATCTTAATTCTATACATGGGCCCTAAGATCTTATGGGCCGAAGCCTTTACTAAATATTACAAACAAGTATAATATTAACAAAGCCGGTTTATACTAGCTGGTTTATACCTGCTAATCATATCCCTGACAAGTCCCTCCCTAAAGCTTGGGGGAGGTACTGCAGTTTGATTCAGGCTAGACCAGGACATGGAGTTCCTAAGAATGAATTAATTAATATATTCTATGCTGGTTTAACTGATGAATCTAGGTCCTATTTGGACAGTTGTGCTGGTTGTGTTTTCAGGAAAAGAACACCGGACGACGCGAAAGATTTAATGGGCATGATTGCCAAAAATCATGAAGATTGGTCCGTCCCTGAAACACCTCCACCAACAAAGAAGAGGGGCATGTTTGTTCTAAGCCCCGAGGATATGCAAGAAGCAAAGAAGTCTATTAAAGAGAAAGGTATTAAAGCTGAAGATGTGAAGAATCTACCCCCTATTGAGAAGCTGTGTGAGCCTACCACTCACCCTCCTATGGTAGAGGTACACTCTCTTTTAGATTTCAACGCAAGTGACATCCCTCATGGTAAACCTCCTGATCAATGTTTAGATGAGTTTGATAATTTTATTATGAAACAGAATCATTTTAATGAGAGGATAGAAAGTCAGTTGCATGATAATTCCCTTGCTATCAAAAAGTTGCTTGGTGTTTTAGATAGAACAGTTAATGATGTCCAATGTCTTGTGAAGCATTTTCATATGGTTCAAACTCAGCTTGATCAAATTTCTAATGTGCAAAGAGATTTGCTTGCTAACAATGCCAAACAAGATAAACTGCAGGCTTTTGGGATTAAGACCCGAGGAGGAACTAGTACTCAAGATCCTGTTTATCCAGAGGGACATCCGAAGAGAATCGAGCAAGATTCTCAAATGCAGGAAGAAGAAATTGTTGTCTCTCCAAATAAGAAGAAGAAACATAAAGAGACTGACAATTCTAATGATCCTAATGCAGATGAAGAGCCAGCTATTGATCCCAATAGTGTATCTATTTCCGATGCTGAGACTGAAGACGGTGCTGAACCTGAAGGTAATGATAATGAGAAGAATGATCCGCCTGAAGTTCAAGAAGAAGAAGCACCTGACAAACGTAAGAGGTACACTAAAGAAGACTTCATCGCAAGAAAACACGGGAAGGAGAAAGAACCATGGGTACAGAAACCCATGCCCTTTCCAGGTAAGTCCATCAAATCTAAAGAAGAAGAGCATTACAATAAGTTTTGTGAATGGATTAAACCTCTTTTTCTTCAAATTCCTTTGACTGATGCTATTAAGTTACTTCCTTATTCAAAATATATGAAAGATATTGTCACTAACAAAAGAAAAATTCCTAATGATGCAATATCTACTATGCTTGCTAACTATTCTTTCAGTGGAAAGATTCCTGAGAAGCTCGGTGATCCAGGTATACCCACCATCCCTTGCTCCATAAAGAATAATTATGTCAAAACTGCTTTATGTGATCTTGGAGCGGGAGTGAGTGTTATGCCTCTCTCTCTTTACGAGAGGCTCTGTTTACAGAAACTAATTCCTACAGATATCTCCCTTCAGATGGCTGACAAGTCAACCGCTGTTCCGATAGGTATTTGTGAGGATGTTCCAGTTGAAGTTGCTAATTGTTTAATTCTTACTGATTTTGTTGTGCTTGACATGCCCGAGGATGGGAGCATGTCCATTATCCTTGGTAGACCTTTCCTTAACACCGCAGGTGCTATTATTGATTGCAACAAAGGGAAGGTTACCTTTCATGTGAATGATAAAGAACACACGGTATATTTTCCGAAGAAGACCGACAGGAGGCATGCCCTCAACTCTATAGAGAATATCGAGACCGTGAAAATTGGAGAATGGGACTTTCCACTACATGTGCCTCACAAATACAAAACTATCATGGTAGGGACAATGTCCATCAAGGTAAAAGTTCAGTGATTACTTTGTAGGAGGTGATACTTTTTGCTCTATATATATCGCTTGTTTGTTGGTAAGACTTGATCAACCTTACTAGTAAACGTGTTTTATATGGATAAAAAGTTGAGCTTTCCATGTTTTCATTTATTTTTAGTATTGTCCTACTTGCTGTACCAAGTATCTATGTTTTTGAAGCTTCACAATACTACTAACTACTTCAAGTTTTCAAAGAGTTTCGCAGCTTTTTGAACTTCGAAAAAATTTCAACAGTGAAGTTTTCAGAAAAATTCCAGAAAAATTATATTAAAAATTTCCACAACGGGAGAGACCCGGAAAGTCCTGGGGCCAGCCAGGGGGGGCCACCAGTGGCCCAGGCGGCCAGCTGGCGTGGCCCAGCCCCTGGCCGCGCCCACAGGGCGCCTGGGGCCCACGGGACCCCCCTCCAGGTACTTCTTCTTCCTCTCTCTCTCTCTCTCTCTCTCTCTCTTTTTCCAGAAACCCGAGTTCTGGTCTTGTTCTTGCTGTTCTTGCTGTTCTTGGGGGCGATTCTTCGATCTCTCTCTACAGCCCATCATCTGATCTGAAATTTTGAGTAAATACTCCCTGGTATGTGACTCCTCCACCCCTCCAATTAAATTTTTGATTGGTGGCCTCATTTGTGAGTATTTAGTAGTTCTTGGTGCTGTAGAGATGAGCTTGCATGCATGTGTAGAAAGTTGTTTTCCAAGTTTTGATGCAAGTTTATGCCTTGGGCAAGTGAGTTGAGTAGTTTGCCTTAGCTCACTTTGTTTTAATCCTCGTTTTTGTAAATTATAAAAAATTTCAGAAATGAGTTTGTTAGGAAGGGCAAAAGGATGGCTTGAGAAGAGGAGGCCCGCACACTCCGATCGAGTCACTAGAGCCGCAGCTTCACCATCGACTGTTAGGGTGAGCTATAATGAAGATCATGTGCCCCTGGAGTTGTTGGAAGATACAAGTCCAGCACGTGCGATGACATTTCCATGTGATGATATCATGGAAGCTGCGGGAATCAAGGATGAGTTTTATAATCTTTGTGCTAATGCAGGTTTGACACGACTCGTCACGAACCGTGTTACTCAGTATCAGAAACTCACCTCCGGTTTCATTAACAGTTTTAGATATAATCCTGATTCAGGTGCTATTGAGTTTAAAATTTATAATGATCTTATCACCATGACTCTGGGAAATTTTTGTGAAGTAATAGGTGTGCCGAACGTTGGGAGGACGGCGAGGATGGCCACGCAGCCCTCCGAGCTGAAAACTGTCATCAACTCTCTCTGCAGCATGGGTACGAGGGATATTCATCGGTCGAAGATCTCCAGCATCTTGTTTCCTCACCTCGGGTATTTTGCATATTATATTGCTAGAGGGGTGTTAGCTCGCGACAACACGAGCAACATTTCTGCTCCGGATATTGCTATCCTGGCAGCAGCCCTCTCAGGGAGGTCTGATTATAATATTGGTACCTTAATTGCTCGACGCCTTGCTATGAACGGTAACAAGGGGGACTTATATGGTGGCATTTATGCCACGCTTATCTTAGAGCATCTTGGAGGCACCCCACACCCTGATGATACTCCTTTTACTTATTTAAGCTTTGACCTTGCTGCTATGAAAAGGCATAAGTTTGTTACCATGGGCTCTGAACTTGATAACCTTGTTTATATCTTGCGTTTCGGAACTACCACGGAACGCGAGATCCGTCTACCTGCACCTCTTTTGTTTGATTTTTCTCGCAGGAACGGATGGTCCTTTGATGTTGTCCAGTTCGATGAGTTCATGGTCCAGCATCAGTTCCATAACCCCATGGAGGGGTTGTGTTGGAGATATGCCCTAGAGGCAATAATAAAAGCATTATTATTATATCTCCTTGTTCATGATAATTGTCTGTTATTCATGCTTGAATTGTATTGTACGGAAACAGCGATACATGTGTGAATACACAGACCACAATGAGTCCCTGGTAGGCCTCTAGTTACCAGCTCGTTGATCAACAGATGGTCACGGTTTCCTGACCATGGACATGACATGTCAGTGATAACGGGATCACATCATTAGGAGAATGATGTGATGGACAAGATGAAGGAAATATGCCCTAGAGGCAATAATAAAGATGTTATTTGTATTTCCTTATATCATGATAAATGTCTTTTATTCATGCTAGAATTGTATTAACCGGAAACTTAGTACATGTGTGAATACATAGACAAAACAGTATGTCCCTAGTATGCCTCTACTAGACTAGCTCATTGATCAAAGATGGTTATGTTTCCTAACCATAGACATGAGTTGTCATTTGATCAACGGGATCACATCATTAGGAGAATGATGTGATGGACAAGACCCATCCGTTAGCATAGCACTATGATCGTTTAGTTTTACTGCTATTGCTTTCTTCATGACTTATACATGTTCCTATGACTATGAGATTATGCAACTCCCGAATACCGTAGGAACACCTTGTGTGCTATCAAACGTCACAACGTAACTGGGTGATCATAAAGATGCTCTACAGGTGTCTCCGAAAGTATTCGTGGTGTTGGCATAGATCAAGATTAGGATTTGTCACTCCGAGTGTCGGAGAGGTATCTCTGGGCCCTCTCGGTAACACACATCACAGTAAGCCTTGCAAGCAAAAGACTAATGAGTTAGTCACGAGATGATGAGTTACGGAACGAGTAAAGAGACTTGCCAGTAACGAGATTGAACTAGGTATAGAGATACCGACGATCGAATCTCGGGCAAGTAACATACCGTTGACAAAAGGAACAACGTACGTTGTTATGCGGTTCTGACCGATAATAAGATCTTCGTAGAATATGTAGGAGCCAATATGAACATCCAGGTTCCGCTATTGGTTATTGACCGAAGACGAGTCTCGGTCATGTCTACATAGTTCTCGAACCCGTAGGGTCCGCACGCTTAACGTTTGATGACGATCGGTATTATGAGTTTATGAGTATTGATGTACCGAAGGTAGTTCGGAGTCCCGGATGAGATCACGGACATGACGAGGAGTCTCGGAATGTCCGAGACATAAAGATTGATATATTGGACGACTATATTCGGACACCGGAAGTGTTCCGGAAAAGTTTCGGATTTATCGGGATTGCCGGAGGGGGTTACCGGAACCCCCTACGAGAGGGGATGGTCCATAGTGGGCCTAAAGGGAAAGAGAGAGGCAGCCCATATGGCTGGCCGGCGCCCCCACCTAGGGTTCCTAGTTGGACTAGGATTGGGGGGGGGGGGCGCCACCTCTCCTATTCCTTTCCCTCTTCTTTCTTTTGGTGAATCCTACTAGGAATAGGATTGCAATCCTATTCCTAGTAGGACTCCTTCCCTAGCCGCACCAGGAGAAGTTGGCCGGCCTCCCTCCCTTGCTCCTTTATATACGGGGGCAGGGGGGCACCCAAAGACACACAAGTTGAATTGTTTTAGCCGTGTGCGGTGCCCCCCTCCACAGAATCACACCTCGGTCATACCGCCGCGGAGCTTAGGCGAAGCCCTGCGCCGGTGAACACATCATATCCGTCACCACGCCGTCGTGCTGACGAAACTCTCCCGTGAAGCTCAACTGGATCAAGAGCTCGTGGGACGTCATCAAGCTGAACGTGTGCTGAACACGGAGGTGCCGTACGTTCGGTGCTTGATCGGTTGGATCGCGAAGAAGTTCGACAACATCAACCGCGTCACTTGACGCTTCCGCTCCCGGTCTACGAGGGTACGTAGACACACTCTTCCCTCTCGTTGCTATGCATTTGGTAGATAGATCTTGCGTGATCGTAGGAAAATTTTAAAATACTACGTTCCCCAACAGTGGCATCATGAGCCAGGTCTATGCGTAGATGATATGCACGAGTAGAACACAATGAGTTGTGGGCGATACTAGTCATACTGCTTACCAGCATGTCATACTTTGCTTCGGCGGTATTGTGAGATGAAGCGGCCCGGACCGACATTACGCGTACGCTTACGCGAGACTGGTTTCACCGCTACGAGCACTCGTTGCTTAAAGGTGACTGGCGGGTGTCTGTCTCTCTCACTTTAGCTGAATCAAGTGTGGCTACGCCCGGTCCTTGTGAAGGTTAAAACAGCACATACTTGACGAAACATCGTTGTGGTTTTGTATGCGTAGGTAAGAACGGTTCTTGCTTAAGCCCGTAGCAGCCACGTAAAACTTGCAACAACAAAGTAGAGGACGTCTAACTTGTTTTTGCAGGGCGTGTTGTGATGTGATATGGTCAAGACATGATGAGTTATACGGTTTTGTATGAGATGATCATGTTTTGTAAAGTTATCGGCAACTGGCAGGAGCCATATGGTTGTCGCTTTATTGTATGAAATGCAATCGCCATGTAATTGCTTTACTTTATCACTAAACGGTAGCGATAGCCGTAGAAGCAATAGTTGGCGAGACGACAACGATGCTACGATGGAGATCACGGTGTCGCGCCGGTAACGAAGGTGATCATAACGGTTCTTTGAAGATGGAGATCAAAAGCACAAGATGATGATGGCCATATCATGTCACATATTTTGATTGCATGTGATGTTTATCTTATTATGCTTCTTATTTTGCTTAGAACGACGGTAGCATTATAAGATGATCCCTTACTAAATTTCAAGGTATAAGTGTTCTCCCTGAGTATGCACCGTTGCGAAAGTTCGTCGTGCCGAGACACCACGTGATGATCGGGTGTGATAAGCTCTACGTTCAAATACAACGGGTGTAAGCCAGTTTTGCACACGCAGAATACTCGGGTTAAACTTGACGAGCCTAGCATATACAGATATGGCCTCGGAGCACTGGAGACCGAAAGGTCGAGCGTGAATCATATAGTGGATATGATCAACATAAGATGTTCACCATTGAAAACTACTCCATCTCACGTGATGATCGGACATGGTTTAGTTGATTTGGATCACGTGATCATTTAGATGACCAGAGGGATGTCTATCTAAGTGGGAGTTCTTTAAATTAATATGATTAAATTGAACTTTAATTTATCATGAACTTAGTCCTAATAGTTTTGCATATCTATGTCGTTGTAGATCAATGGCCCGTGCTACCATTCCTTTGAATTTTAATGCATTCCTAGAGAAAGCTAAGTTGAAAGATGATGGTAGCAATTACACGGACTGGGTCCGTAACCTGAGGATTATCCTCATTGCTGCACAGAAGAATTATGTCCTTGAAGCACCGCTAGGTGACAAGCCCCCTCCCGCTAATGTAGACGCTTTGAACGTCTGGCAGTCGCGGTCTGATGACTACACGATAGTTCAGTGTGCCATGCTTTACGGCTTAGAACCGGGACTTCAACGACGTTTTGAACGTCATGGACCATATGAGGTGTTCCAGGAGTTGAAGTTAATATTTCAAGCAAATGCCCGAATTGAGAAATATAAGATTTCCAATAAGTTCTACAGCTGCAAGATGGAGGAGAATAGTTCTATCAGTGAACACTTGCTCACAATGTATGGGCACTACAATCATATGACTCAACTTGGTTGCCAAGTTGATGAGAATAGTGTTATTGATAGAATTCTTCAATCACTGCCACTAAGCTATAATGGCTTCGTGATGAACTATAATATGCAAGGGATGCAAAAGACAATTCCCGAGCTCTTCGCTATGCTCACAGCTGCGGAGGTAGAAATCAAAAAGGAGCATCAAATGTTGATGGTTAACAATACCACTAGTTTCAAGAAAAAGGGCAAGGAAGGGATTTTCAAGGAGAATAGCAAGATTGTTGCTGCTCTCGCAGAAAAACTCAAGTATGGAACCAAGCCTGAAACTGAGTGCTTCTACTGCAAGGGGACTGGACACTGGAAGCGGAACTGCCCCAAGTTTTTGGCGGATAAGAAGGATGGCAAGGTGAACAAAGGTATATGTGATATACATGTTATTGATGTGTACCTTACTAATACTCGTAGTAGTACCTGGGTATTTGATACCGGTTCGGTTGCTAATATTTGTAACTCGAAACAGGGACTACGGATTAAACGAAGATTAGCTAAGGACGAGGTGACGATGCGCGTGGGAAACGGTTCCAAAGTCGATGTGATCGCCGTCGGCACACTACCTCTACATCTACCTTCGGGATTAGTTTTAGACCTAAATAATTGTTATTTGGTGCCAGCGTTAAGCATGAACATTATATCTGGATCTTGTTTATTGCGAGACGGTTATTCATTTAAATCAGAGAATAATGGTTGTTCCATTTTTGTGAATAATATCTTTTATGGTCATGCACCCTTAAAGAGTGGTCTATTCTTATTGGATCTCGATTGTAATGATACACATATTCATAATATTGAAACCAAAAGATGCAAGGTTAATAATGATAGTGCAACTTATTTGTGGCACTGCCGTTTAGGTCATATTGGTGTAAAACGCATGACGAAACTCCATAATGATGGACTTTTGGAATCACTTGATTATGAATCACTTGGTGCTTGCGAACCATGCCTCATGGGCAAGATGACTAAAACTCCGTTCTCCGGAACTATGGAGCGAGCAACAGATTTGTTGGAAATCATACATACTGATGTATGTGGACCAATGAGTGTTGATGCTCGCGGCGGGTATCGTTATTTTCTGACCTTCACTGATGATTTGAGCAGATAAGGGTATATCTACTTAATGAAACACAAGTCTGAAACATTTGAAAAGTTCAAAGAATTTCAGAGTGAAGTAGAGAATCATCGTAACAAGAAAATAAAGTTTCTACGATCTGATCGTGGAGGAGAATATTTGAGTTACGAGTTTGGTCTTCATTTGAAACAATGTGGAATAGTTTCACAACTCACGCCACCCGGAACACCATAGCGTAATGGTGTGTCCGAACGTCGTAACCGTACTTTATTAGATATGGTACGATCTATGATGTCTCTTACCAATTTACCACTATCGTTTTGGGGTTATGCTTTAGAGACAGCTGCATTCACGTTAAATAGGGCACCATCTAAATCCGTTGATACGACACCTTATGAACTATGGTTTGGCAAGAAACCAAAGTTGTCGTTTCTTAAAGTTTGGGGCTGCGATGCTTATGTGAAAACACTTCAACCTGATAAGCTCGAACCCAAGTCGGAAAAATGTGTCTTCATAGGATACCCAAAAGAGACTATTGGCTACACCTTCTATCACAGATCCGAAGGCAAAATATTCGTTGCTAAGAACGGATCCTTTCTAGAAAAAGAGTTTCTCTCGAAAGAAGTGAGTGGGAGGAAAGTAGAACTTGATGAGGTAATTGTACCTTCTCCCGGATTGGAAAGTAGTACATCACAGGAAATTGTTCCAGTGATTCCTACACCAATTAGTGAGGAAGTTAATGATAATGATCATGAAACTTCGGATCAAGTTTCTGCTGAACATCGTAGATCAACCAGAGTACGTTCCGCACCAGTATGGTACGGCAACCCAGTTCTGGAAATCATGTTACTAGACCATGATGAACCTACGAACTATGAGGAAGCGATGATGAGCCCAGATTCCGCAAAATGGCTTGAAGCCATGAAATCTGAGATGGGATCCATGTATGAGAACAAAGTGTGGACTTTGGTTGACTTGCCCAATGATCGGCAAGCCATCGAAAATAAATGGATCTTCAAGAGGAAGACCGACGCAGACGGTAATATTACTGTTTACAAAGCTCGACTTGTTGCGAAAGGTTTTCGACAAGTTCAAGAAGTTGACTACGATGAGACTTTCTCACCTGTAGCGATGCTTAAGTCTGTCCGAATCATGTTAGCAATTGCCGCATTTTATGATTATGAAATCTGGCAAATGGATGTCAAAACTGCATTCCTAAATGGATATCTCAAAGAAGAGTTGTATATGATGCAACCAGAAGGTTTTGTCGATCCAAAAGGTGCTGACAAAGTATGCAAGCTCCAGCGATCCATCTATGGACTGGTGCAAGCATCTCGGAGTTGGAATATACGCTTTGATGAGGTGATCAAAGCATATGGTTTTATACAGACTTTTGGAGAAGCCTGTATTTACAAGAAAGTGAGTGGGAGCTCTGTAGCATTTCTAATATTATATGTAGATGACATATTGTTGATTAGAAATGATACAGAATTTCTGGATAGCATAAAAGGATACTTGAATAAAAGTTTTTCGATGAAAGACCTCGGAGAAGCTGCTTACATATTAGGCATCAAAATCTATAGAGATAGATCAAGACGCTTAATTGGACTTTCACAAAGCACATACCTTGATAAGATTTTGAAGAAGTTCAAAATGGATCAGTCAAAGAAAGGGTTCTTGCCTGTTTTACAAGGTATGAAGTTGAGTAAGACTCAATGCCCGACCACTGCAGAAGATAGAGAGAAAATGAAAGTCATTCCCTATGCCTCAGCCATAGGATCTATCATGTATGCAATGCTGTGTACCAGGCCTGATGTGTGCCTTGCTATAAGTCTAGCAGGGAGGTACCAAAGTAATCCAGGAGTGGATCACTGGACAGCGGTCAAAAACATCCTGAAGTATCTGAAAAGAACAAAGGATATGTTTCTCGTGTATGGAGGTGACAAAGAGCTCGTCGTAAACGGTTACGTCGATTCTAGCTTTGACACTGATCCGGATGACTCAAAGTCACAAACCGGATATGTATTTTTATTGAACGGTGGAGCTGTCAGTTGGTGCAGTTTCAAGCAGAGCGTCGTGGCGGGATCTACATGTGAAGCGGAATACATAGCTGCTTTGGAAGCAGCGAACGAAGGAGTCTGGATGAAGGAGTTCATATCCGATCTAGGTGTAATACCTAGTGCATCGGGTCCAATGAAAATCTTTTGTGACAACACTGGAGCCATAGCCTTGGCAAAGGAATCCAGGTTTCACAAGAGAACAAAGCACATCAAAAGACGCTTCAATTCCATCCGCGATCTAGTCAAGGAGGGAGACATAGAGATTTGCAAAATACATACGGATCTGAATGTTGCAGACCCGTTGACTAAGCCTCTTCCACGGGCAAAACATGATCAGCACCAGGACTCCATGGGTGTGAGGATCATCACTTTGTAATCTAGATTATTGACTCTAGTTCAAGTGGGAGACTGAAGGAAATATGCCCTAGAGGCAATAATAAAGATGTTATTTGTATTTCCTTATATCATGATAAATGTCTTTTATTCATGCTAGAATTGTATTAACCGGAAACTTAGTACATGTGTGAATACATAGACAAAACAGTATGTCCCTAGTATGCCTCTACTAGACTAGCTCATTGATCAAAGATGGTTATGTTTCCTAACCATAGACATGAGTTGTCATTTGATCAACGGGATCACATCATTAGGAGAATAATGTGATGGACAAGACCCATCCGTTAGCATAGCACTATGATCGTTTAGTTTTACTGCTATTGCTTTCTTCATGACTTATACATGTTCCTATGACTATGAGATTATGCAACTCCCGAATACCGTAGGAACACCTTGTGTGCTATCAAACGTCACAACGTAACTGGGTGATCATAAAGATGCTCTACAGGTGTCTCCGAAAGTATTCGTGGTGTTGGCATAGATCAAGATTAGGATTTGTCACTCCAAGTGTCGGAGAGGTATCTCTGGGCCCTCTCGGTAACACACATCACAATAAGCCTTGCAAGCAAAAGACTAATGAGTTAGTCACAAGATGATGAGTTACGGAACGAGTAAAGAGACTTGCCAGTAATGAGATTGAACTAGGTATAGAGATACCGACGATCGAATCTCGGGCAAGTAACATACCGTTGACAAAAGGAACAACGTATGTTGTTATGCGGTTCTGACCGATAATAAGATCTTCGTAGAATATGTAGGAGCCAATATGAACATCCAGGTTCCGCTATTGGTTATTGACCGGAGACGAGTCTCGGTCATGTCTACATAGTTCTCGAACCCGTAGGGTCCGCACGTTTAAAGTTTGATGATGATCGGTATTATGAGTTTATGAGTATTGATGTACCGAAGGTAGTTCGGAGTCCCGGATGAGATCACGGACAAGACGAGGAGTCTCGGAATGTCCGAGACATAAAGATTGATATATTGGACGACTATATTCGGACACCGGAAGTGTTCCGGAAAAGTTTCGGATTTATCGGGATTGCCGGAGGGGGTTACCGGAACCCCCTACGAGAGGGGATGGTCCATAGTGGGCCTAAAGGGAAAGAGAGAGGCAGCCCATAGGGCTGGCCGGCGCCCCCACCTAGGGTTCCTAGTTGGACTAGGATTGGGGGGAGGGGGCGCCACCTCTCCTATTCCTTTCCCTCTTCTTTCTTTTGGTGAATCCTACTAGGAATAGGATTGCAATCCTATTCCTAGTAGGACTCCTTCCCTAGCCGCACCAGGAGAAGTTGGCCGGCCTCCCTCCCTTGCTCCTTTATATACGGGGGCAGGGGGGCACCCAAAGAAACACAAGTTGAATTGTTTTAGCCGTGTGCGGTGCCCCCCCTCCACAGAATCACACCTCGGTCATACCGTCGCGGAGCTTAGGCGAAGCCCTGCGCCGGTGAACACATCATATCCGTCACCACGCCGTCGTGCTGAAGAAACTCTCCCGTGAAGCTCAACTGGATCAAGAGCTCGTGGGACGTCATCAAGCTGAACGTGTGCTGAACACGGAGGTGCCGTACGTTCGGTGCTTGATCGGTTGGATCGCGAAGAAGTTCGACAACATCAACCGCGTCACTTGACGCTTCCGCTCCCGGTCTACGAGGGTACGTAGACACACTCTTCCCTCTCGTTGCTATGCATCTGGTAGATAGATCTTGCGTGATCGTAGGAAAATTTTAAAATACTACGTTACCCAACACAAGACCCAAACTTGAGCATAACACGAGATCGTATAGTTCGTAATGCATAAGCTTTTCGGTGTCAAGTATTTATTCCTTAGACCATGAGGTTGTACAACTCCCGGATACCGTAGGAGTACTTTGGGTGTGCCAACCATCACAACGTAACTGGGTGGCTATAAAGGTACGCATCGGGTATCTCCGAAAGTGTCTGTTGAGTTGGTACGAACCGAGACTGGAATGTTGTCACTCCGTATGACGGAGAGGTACCTCTGGGCCCACTCGGTAAGACATCATCATAATGAGCTCAATGTGACTAATTAGTTAGTCACGGGATGATGTATTACGGATCGAGTAAAGAGACTTGCCATGACGAGATTGAACAAGGTATCGGGAATACCGACGATCGAATCTCGGGCAAGTACCATACCGATGGACAAAGGGAATAACATACGGGATTGAGTGAATCCTTGACACGGTGGTTCATCCGATGAAGATCATCGAGGAACACGTGGGAACCAACATGGGTATCCAGATCCCGCTGTTGGTTATTGACCGGAGAGTGGTCTCGGTCATGTCTACGTGTCTCCCGAACCTGTAGGGTCTACACACTTAAGGTTTGGTAACGCTAGGGTCGTAGAGATAAATGCATGTGGAAACCCGAAAGTTGTTCGGAGTCCCGGATGAGATCCCGGACGTCACGAGGAGTTCCGGAATGGTCCGGAGGTAAAGATTGATATATAGGAAGTCCAGTTTCGGCCAACGGGTGATCTTCGGGGGTCACCGGGAGCGTCCCGGGACCACCGGAGGGGCCCCGGGGGTCCACCGGGTGGGGCCACCCATCCCGGTGGGGCCCCTAGGCCGCAAGGGGAAGTGTCCAGCCCTCAGGGCTGGCGCACCACTAGGGGGCCCACCTCCCCATGCGCCTAGGGTTAAAACCCTAAGGGGGAGGGGGGCTCCACTTGCCTTGGGGGGCAAGGAACCCCCCCTGGCCGCCGCCCCCTTGCAGATTGGATCTGCAGGGGGCCCAGACGCACCCCCCTGGCCCCTATATATATGTGGGGAGGGAGAGGGCAGCTGCACCCAAGCCCTGGTGCCTCTCCCCCTCCCGTCACACCTCCATACTCCCAACGCAGGGCGCCCGGCGAAGCCCTGCTGCGATCTCCACTGCATCCGTCATCACGCCGTCGTGCTGCCGGATCTCTGACGACTTCTCCTCCCCCCTTGCTGGATCAAGAAGGAGGTGACGTTGCTGCACCGTACGTGTGTTGAACGCGGAGGTGCCGTCCGTTCGACGCTAGATCATCGGTGACGAAGAACGTCAAGAGTACGACTACTTCATCCACACTTCGTTGAAAGCTTCCGCACGCGATCTACATAACGGTATGTAGATGCACTTTTACTTGCTCGTTGCTAGATGTCTCCATAGTTGGATCTTGGTGAAAGCGTAGAAATTTTTTGAATTATGCTACGTTCCCCAACAGTGGCATCTGAGCCTAGGTTTTATGCGTAGTTTCTTGCACGAGTAGAACACAAAGCAGTTGTGGGCGTATGATCTTGTTCAACTTTCTTACCGTTACTAGTCAATCTTGATTCGGCGGTATTGTGGGATGAAGCGGCCCGGACCGACCTTACACGTACGCTTACGTGAGACTGGTTCCACCGACAGACATGCACTAGATGCATAAGGTGGCTGGCGGGTGTCTGTCTCTCCTACTTTAGTCGGATCGGATTCGATGAAAAGGGTCCTTATGAAGGGTAAATAGAAGTTGACAAATCACGTTGTGGTTTTGGCGTAGGTAAGAAACGTTCTTGCTAGAAATCCTATAGAAGCCACGTAAAACTTGGAACAACAATTAGAGGACGTCTAACTTGTTTTTGCAGCATGTGCTATGTGATGTGGTATGGCCAAGAACGAAGATGTGATGAATGATATATGTGATGTATGAGATTGATCATGTTTTTGTAATAGGGAATCACGACTTGCATGTCGATGAACTTGACAACCGGCAGGAGCCATAGGAGTTGTCTTAATTATTGTATGACCTGCGTGTCACTGAATAACGCCATGCAATTACTTTACTTCATTGCTAAACGTTAGCTATAGTAGTAGAAGTAATAGTTGGCGTGACGACTTCTTCAAGACATGATGATGGAGATCATGATGATGAAGATCATGGTGTCGAGCCGGTGACAAGATGATCATGGTGCCCCGAAGATGGAGATCCAAGGAGCAAGATGATATTGGCCATATCATGTCACTTTAATTGATTGCATGTGATGTTTATCATGTTTATGCATCTTGTTTACTTAGAACGACGGTAGTAAATAAGATGATCTCTCACTAAAATTTCAAGTATTGTGTTTCCCCTAACTGTGCACCGTTGCTAAAGCTCGTTGCTCCGAAGCACCACGTGATGATCGGGTGTGATAGGTTCTAACGTTCGCATACAACGGGTGTAAGACAGATTTACACACGCGATACACTTAGGGTTCACTTGACGAGCCTAGCATGTACAGACATGGCCTCGGAACACGGAAGACCGAAAGGTCGAACACGAGTCGTATAGAAGATACGATCAACATGAAGATGTTCACCGTTGATGACTAGTCCGTCTCACGTGATGATCGGACACGGACTACTCGATTCGGATCGTGTATCACTTAGATGACTAGAGAGATGTCATACTCAGTGGGAGTTCATTAAAATTTGATTGAGATGAACTTAATTATCATGAACTTAGTCTAAATTCTTTACAATATCTCTTGTAGATCAAATGGCCCACGCTCAGGTTTCCCTCAACTTCAACGCGTTCCTAGAGAAAACCAAGCTGAAAGACGATGGTAGCAACTATACGGATTGGGTCCGTAACCTGAGGATTATCCTCATAGCTGCCAAGAGATCATATGTCCTAGAAGCACCGCTAGGTGATGCACCTGCTCCCAATGCGGCCCAAGACGTTTTGAACGTCTGGCAGTCGCGTAGTGATGATTACTCCCTGGTTCAGTGCGGCATGCTTTACAGTTTAGAATCGGGGCTCCAAAAGCGTTTTGAGCACCATGGAGCATATGAGATGTTCGAAGAGCTGAAAATGGTTTTCCAAGCTCATGCCCGAGTCGAGAGATATGATGTCTCCGACGCATTCTACAGCTGTAAGATGGAGGAAAACAGTTCTGTCAGTGAGCACATCCTCAAGATTTCAGGATTGCACAACCGCTTGTCTCAGCTGGGAATGAATCTCCCAGATGAAGCGGTCGTTGACAGAATCCTCCAGTCGCTCCCACCAAGCTTCAAGAGCTTCGTGTTGAACTTCAATATGCAGGGGACGGAGAAGTCCATTCCCGAGGTGTATTCAATGCTGAAATCAGCGGAGGTGGACATCAAGAAAGAACATCAAGTGTTGATGGTCAATAAAACCACTAAGTTCAAGAAAGGCAAGGGTAAGAAGAACTTCAAGAAGGACGGCAAGGGAGTTGCTGCGCCTGGCAAGCCCGTTGCCGGGAAGAAGCCAAAGTATGGACCCAAGCCTGAAACAAAGTGCTTTTATTGCAAGGGAACGGGTCACTGGAAGCGGAACTGCCCCAAATATTTAGCAGACAAGAAGGCCGGCAACGTCAAAGGTATATATGATATACATGTTATTGATGTGTACCTTACCAGCACTCGTAGTAGCTCCTGGGTATTTGATACCGGTGCAGTTGCTCACATTTGTAACTCAAAACAGGAGCTGCGGAATAAACGGAGACTGGCGAAGGATGAGGTGACGATGCGCGTCGGGAATGGTTCCAAGGTCGATGTGATCGCCGTCGGCACGCTACCTCTACATCTACCCTCGGGATTAGTTTTAAACCTCAATAATTGTTATTTAGTACCAGCTTTGAACATGAACATTGTTTCTGGATATCGTCTTATGCGAGATGGCTACTCTTTCAAATCAGAGAATAATGGTTGTTCTATTTATTTGAGAGATATGTTTTATGGTCATGCCCCGCTGGTCAATGGTTTATTTTTGATGAATCTCGAACGTAGTGATACACATATTCATAGTGTAGATGCCAAAAGATGTAAAGTTGATAATGATAGTCCCACATACTTGTGGCATTGCCGACTTGGTCATATTGGTGTCAAACGTATGAAGAAGCTCCATTCAGATGGACTTCTAGAGTCTCTTGATTATGAATCATTTGACACGTGCGAACCATGCCTCTTGGGCAAGATGACCAAGACTCCGTTCTCCGGAACAATGGAGCGAGCAACCAACTTACTGGAAATCATACATACCGATGTGTGCGGTCCAATGAGTGTTGAGGCTCGCGGAGGCTACCGTTATGTTCTCACCCTCACGGATGACTTGAGTAGATACGGGTATATCTATTTGATGAAACACAAGTCTGAGACCTTTGAAAAGTTCAAGGAATTTCAGAATGAGGTTGAGAATCAACGTGACAGAAAAATAAAATTCTTGCGATCGGATCGTGGGGGTGAATATTTAAGTCATGAATTTGGCACACTCCTTAGAAGCTGTGGAATTGTTTCACAATTGACACCGCCCGGAACACCTCAACGTAACGGTGTGTCCGAACGTCGAAATCGTACTCTGTTGGACATGGTGCGATCTATGATGTCCCTTACCGATTTACCGCTATCTTTTTGGGGTTATGCTTAGAGACTGCCGCATTCACTTTAAATAGGGCTCCGTCGAAATCCGTTGAAACGACTCCGTATGAACTTTGGTTTGGCTAGAAACCGAAGCTGTCGTTTCTGAAAGTTTGGGGTTGCGATGCTTATGTCAAGAAACTTCAACCTGAAAAGCTCGAACCCAAATCGGAAAAATGCGTCTTCATAGGATACCCAAAGGAAACGATTGGGTACACCTTCTACCACAGATCCGAAGGCAAAGTCTTTGTTGCCAAGAATGTATGCTTTCTGGAGAAAGAGTTTCTCTCGAAAGAAGTGAGTGGGAGGAAAGTAGAACTTGATGAGGTGACAGTCACCCCTCCTGCACCGGAAAGTAGCGCAGCGCAGAAAACTGTTCCTGAGGTGCCTGCACCGACAAGGGAGGAAGTTGATGATAATGATCATGAAGAAACAGATCAAGTTACTACTGAACTTCGAAGGTCCACAAGGGCACGTTCCGCACCAGAGTGGTACGGCAACCCTGTACTGGAAATCATGTTGTTAGACAACGGTGAACCTTCGAACTATGAAGAAGCGATGGCGGGCCCGGATTCCAATAAATGGCTTGGAGCCATGAAATCCGAGATAGAATCCATGTATGAAAACAAAGTATGGACTTTGGTGGACTTGCCTGATGATAGGCACGCCATAGAAAACCAATGGATATTTAAGAAGAAGACAGACGCGGATGGTAATGTGACCATCTATAAGGCTCGGCTTGTCGCTAAGGGTTATCGACAAGTTCAAGGGATTGACTACGACGAGACTTTCTCTCCCGTAGCGATGCTGAAGTCAGTCAGAATCATGTTAGCTATTGCCGCATTCTATGATTATGAGATATGGCAAATGGACGTCAAAATAGCATTCCTTAACGGCTTCCTCAAGGAAGAGTTGTATATGATGCAACCGGAAGGTTTTGTCGATCCAGAGAACGCTAACAAAGTATGCAAGCTCCAGCGCTCGATTTACGGGCTGGTGCAAGCATCTCGGAGTTGGAATATTTGCTTTGATGAAGTGATCAAAGCGTTTGGATTTATACAGACTTATGGAGAAGCCTGTATTTACAAGAAAGTGAGTGGGAGCTCTGTAGCATTTCTCATATTATATGTGGATGACATATTGCTGATGGGAAATGATATAGAATTCTTGGAAAATGTAAAGGCCTACTTGAATAAAAGTTTTTCAATGAAGGACCTTGGAGAAGCTGCTTACATATTAGGCATCAAAATCTATAGAGATAGATCGAAACGCCTCATTGGTCTTTCACAAAGTACATACCTTGACAAAATATTGAAGAAGTTCAATATGGATCAGTCAAAGAAAGGATTCTTGCCTGTTTTGCAAGGTATGAGATTGAGCAAAGCTCAGTCGCCGACCACGGTAGAAGATAGAGAAAAGATGAGTGTCATTCCCTATGCCTCGGCCATAGGTTCTATCATGTATGCCATGCTGTGTACCAGACCTGATGTGAACCTTGCCATAAGTTTGGTAGGGAGGTACCAAAGTGATCCCGGTACGGAACACTGGACAGCGGTCAAGAACATCCTAAAGTACCTGAAAAGGACTAAGGATATGTTTCTCGTTTATGGAGGTGACGAAGAGCTCGTCGTAAAGGGTTACGTAGATGCTAGCTTCGACACAGATCTGGATGACTCTAAGTCACAAACCGGATACGTGTATATTTTGAATGGATGGGCAGTCAGCTGGTGCAGTTGCAAGCAAAGCGTGGTGGCAGCATCTACATGTGAAGCGGAATACATAGCTGCTTCTGAAGCAGCGCAGGAAGGAGTCTGGATGAAGGAGTTCATCACCGACCTAGGAGTCATTCCAAGCGCGTCAAGCCCGATGACTCTCTTCTGTGACAACACTGGTGCTATTGCTATTACCAAGGAGCCCAGGTTTCACAAGAAGACCAAGCACATCAAGCGCCGTTTCAACTCCATCCGGAATTATGTTCAGGATGGAGACATAGATATTTGTAAAGTGCATACGGATCTGAATGTAGCAGACCCGTTGACTAAACCTCTTTCATGAGCAAAACATGATCAACACCAGAACTCTATGGGTGTTCGATTCATCACAATGTAACTAGATTATTGACTCTAGTGCAAGTGGGAGACTGTTGGAGATATGCCCTAGAGGCAATAATAAAAGCATTATTATTATATCTCCTTGTTCATGATAATTGTCTGTTATTCATGCTTGAATTGTATTGTACGGAAACAGCGATACATGTGTGAATACACAGACCACAATGAGTCCCTGGTAGGCCTCTAGTTACCAGCTCGTTGATCAATAGATGGTCACGGTTTCCTGACCATGGACATGAGATGTCAGTGATAACGGGATCACATCATTAGGAGAATGATGTGATGGACAAGACCCAAACTTGAGCATAACACGAGATCGTATAGTTCATAATGCATAAGCTTTTCGGTGTCAAGTATTTATTCCTTAGACCATGAGGTTGTACAACTCCCGGATACCGTAGGAGTACTTTGGGTGTGCCAACCGTCACAACGTAACTGGGTGGCTATAAAGGTACGCATCGGGTATCTCCGAAAGTGTCTGTTGAGTTGGTACGAACCGAGACTGGAATGTTGTCACTCCGTATGACGGAGAGGTACCTCTGGGCCCACTCGGTAAGACATCATCATAATGAGCTCAATGTGACTAAGTAGTTAGTCACGGGATGATGGATTATGCATCGAGTAAAGAGACTTGCCATGACGAGATTGAACAAGGTATCGGGAATACCGACGATCGAATCTCGGGCAAGTACCGTACCGATGGACAAAGGGAATAACATACGGGATTGAGTGAATCCTTGACACGGTGGTTCATCCGATGAAGATCATCGAGGAACACGTGGGAACCAACATGGGTATCCAGATCCCGCTGTTGGTTATTGACCGGAGAGTGGTCTCGGTCATGTCTACGTGTCTCCCGAACCCGTAGGGTCTACACACTTAAGGTTCGGTAACGCTAGGGTCGTAGAGATAAATGCATGTGGAAACCCGAAAGTTGTTCGGAGTCCCGGATGAGATCCCGGACGTCACGAGGAGTTCCGGAATGGTCCGGAGGTAAAGATTGATATATAGGAAGTCCAGTTTCGGCCAACGGGTGATCTCCGGGGGTCACTGGGAGCGTCCCGGGACCACCGGGTGGGGCCACCCATCCCGGTGGGGCCCCTAGGCCGCAAGGGGAAGTGTCCAGCCCTCAGGGCTGGCGCACCACTAGGGGGCCCACCTCCCCATGCGCCTAGGGTTAAAACCCTAAGGGGGAGGGGGGCTCCACTTGCCTTGGGGGGCAAGAAACCCCCCTGGCCGCCGCCCCCTTGCAGATTGGATCTGCAGGGGGCCCAGGCGCACCCCCCTGGCCCCTATATATATGTGGGGAGGGAGAGGGCAGCCGCACCCAAGCCCTGGCGCCTCTCCCCCTCCCGTCACACCTCCATACTCCCAACGCAGGGCGCCCGGCTAAGCCCTGCTGCGATCTCCACTGCATCTGTCATCACGCCGTCGTGTTGCCGGATCTCTGACGACTTCTCCTCCCCCCCTTGCTGGATCAAGAAGGAGGTGACGTTGCTGCACCGTACGTGTGTTGAACGCGGAGGTGCCGTCCGTTCGGCGCTAGATCATCGGTGACGAAGAACGTGAAGAGTATGACTACTTCATCCACACTTCGTTGAAAGCTTCCGCACGCGATCTACATAACGGTATGTAGATGCACTCTTACTTGCTCGTTGCTAGATGTCTCCATAGTTGGATCTTGGTGAAAGCGTAGAATTTTTTTTGAATTATGCTACGTTCCCCAACAGATTGTGCCCAACGAGGAGAGGCACGGTGAGATACCACATTTTCAGGATGAGACCGCCACCGAGTTTTGTGAAGGGTCTTCCTCTGTTTGGCGCTCAGAACCTTCCTCGTGGGAGACTCCGAGGAGTTCAGTGTATGCGCCATCATCCTTCTACGACCCTTGGTCTCACCACCATACCCCTGGAGCAGGAGGCTACTGGGGGCAGTAGCTGCTACCAACTTAGGCCAAAAGCCTAAGCTTGGGGGAGTACGTGCCCTTCTCACTTTTTCATTGTATTATCCGTTTGATTCACTTTGATCTTTTTGAAGTTTTTGCCCGTTCTTCTTTATTTCTCTCTTTGCAAAAACAACAAAAAGATTTTCTTTTTCTTTTGCTTTTTGTTCAACTTTTGAAAAACCCAAAAAGATTTCCTTTCTCTCTTTAGTTTGCTTTGTTTTCAGAGATCAGCTCGCGTCCGTGGTGGCATTTGATTATATTTCCTACGTTCGATCGTGCAAGTGACAAGCAGTAACGATGAAGATCGACTGAAAGGAAGCAACAAGGAAGACCGGTATGAACTCTTATTGTTTCTACTTTTGTACATATGCCTGTACTTATGATCTAGAGACCAGCTTGTAGCGACATAGTGCTATGTTTACAATGCTATTCCAGTGGTTCATGCTTTCCTTGTGGCTAGTCTCCAATAACTAGAGTATATAATGTGTTATTGAAATGATCTACATGCATCGCACTGTTCATAGTATGGCATACTGAGGTGGCATTTCCCTTTAGAGAATTTTTGGATTGACTTGGCACATGCTTACACATGTTTAAGACTAAAAGTCTACTTTGCCTTGATGATCTTTGAGTTTTAGAATAGTTATATCACTTTCATGTCCGATTCAATGTTGCTTTGTCGCTCTGCATGATTATGACCGTTATTGCTCTCTAGTTGGTCGCTTCCCAGTCTTTTGCTAAACCTCCACCCGTACTAAGCGGAATGACTGCTTGTGCATCTAAAACCTTTAAACCTGTTATGCCATATGAGTCCACTATACCTTCCTATACATGGTATTTACCTGCCATTCCTAACGAAGACTTTCATGTACCATCTCGAAATTAATCTAAAGCATTTATCTTTTTGTGCCTATGTTCTAGCTCATGAGGAAGTAGTAGTTAATTCATGATCCCTTTAAGTTGGACAAGTTTCACCCCTGGATTGCATGTATAATGTGAGAACCACTAATATGAAAAGGAACTGGCATTGAGTGCGCCCGGCTCAAAAAGATAATATAACAAACGAACCCTCCTTCACGCTTTGTTCATGAGAAATCAGAAAACTTTGGCAGTGATAAACAAAGGAGATTAAGAGGATGTGATCGTCCTCATGCGGGAGCCGTTCCTCGAAACTTGTCTGGCTTAAAAGGTGATTGTGTTATCTGCTAGCATTCGTTGACGAATTATGCACCTCTCAAAAACATATTTACTTCTGTTTTTAAAACCAAGAGCTCTGGTACATGTTTAGTTTTTGTTTCCGATCACGGGTTTTCAATCTTGCCAATAAAAGCCACGGTTCGAGAGTCTCATCTTCTTTCTTCAAAGCACTGACTAGGAGAGCATAATTGTCATTCTGAGTGTAATGTGCATTGTCCCAAAGTATTACATTGTCTTCTGCATACTTGTGATATGATTTATTCTGAAATTCTTAGTTCTAGTCTCCTTTAAAACTCTGGAGGAGTCTCTGCATTTATGTTTTGCTTCACTCATGGAGGCTAGCGAGATACCACCTTAATATGCTCAAGCTATGTGCAATGTGATCTTGTCTTGATTTTCGGTAATATATTGTTTACTCTTAATTATTTGTGACTGGTCACTCGAAAGAAGGATTGCTCCTTGCATTGTTCTCATAAGTACTGTTTTAATATTTGCTGAACTCTTTTCGTAGTACATGCTTATATACATCTAATGAAGCAAAAGAGTTTGTCAAAGTTTTCTTTGTCGCGTCCAGTTCGTTGAACTGAATTGCTTGAGGACAAGCAATATGCTAAGCTTGGGGGAATTGATACGTCTCAAACGTATCTACTTTTCCAAACACTTTTGATATTGTTTTGACCTCATTCTTGCATGATTTGGACTAAACTAACCCGGACTGACGCTGTTTTCAGCAGAGCTGCCTGTATGGTTTATTTGTGTGCAGGAAAACGGATTTTTAAGCATCTCAGAAAAATCCACGAAAAATTACGAAAAATCCACGCACCCGAAGAAACAAAATGCCAGAAGTGGGGCCAGGGGGTGCCCAGGCGCCTTCTGGGCGCGCCCCCCCTGGGCAGCGCCGGGGGGCGCCTGGGTGGGCCCCACACCCCCTGGTGCCCTACTTTAGCCCGTATTTTTCCTCCCGACGCAAAAATCCCATATCGGAAGTCCTTTCGCTGTTTTTCGTCGCGGAGCCGCCGCCACCCTCTGTTCTTCTTCGGGAGGGCTAATCTGGAGGCTGATTTAGCCTCCGGAGAGGGGAGATCGTCGCCATCGTCATCATCATCACCACTCCATCATCCTTCCATGACTTCCCCCTTCATGTGTGAGTAATTCCCTTGCTGTAGGCGAAGGGGATGGTAGGGATTGGATGAGTTAGATCATGTAATAGTTCGTCAGATTGTTGGGGGCATGTTGCCTATCATCTAGTATGGTGTTTATCATCTTTGCTACAACTTGTTATTCTTAATGCTTGACACTTAGGGCCCGAGTGCCATGATTTCATATCTGAACCATATGTGTTTGCATGAATATATTTGTGTTCTTGATCCTATTTATGAGTTGTATGCACCTGTTACAGTTCGGAACCGGCGATCCCAAAAGTGACAGCTTGGGACACCAAAGGGGATGGTCCGTAGTTTGAGGATTACATGTATCCATTGAGTTCATTGCTTTGTTCCTGTGCTCTTTGATAGGAGCACCTTAATATCCATTAGTTCCTTTTGGCCCCGTTCGTAGCGGGATGGTAGGACAAAAGATGTTGTGCAAGTTCTTATTGCAAGCACGTACAACTACATACGGGATACATGCCTAATGTTTGATATTTGCCTAGATGATCATTACTTTTCCGTGTGCCGTGCCCCGAGTTAGAAACTATCTCATCCATGCAACGCCCAACCATCCATCTCCCTAGCCTACAGTATTTTAAACCTTGCTTGTCACTAGTTGCTACTTTTGCCATTTACTACTGCTATTTACTTTTGCTGTTTACTTTTACTATTACTATCATCACTATCATATCACTGTTACCACTTATCTTTTGTTGCAAGTTAGTATATTTCAGGTGCGGTTGAATTGACAACTCAACTGTTAAAGCTTATAAATACTCTTTGGCTCCCCGTGTGTCGAATCAATAAATTGGGTTATTCTTACCCGCGAAGACTATCTCGATCCCTTATGGTTGAGGGTTATCAGTAACCAGAGTAATATTTCTGTTAAGTTCATTTGGTAGATGAACTCACTAACCATCTCAGTATTTATTTTCAGAAATAATATCATGTCATTTATAAGCCCTTTATGTGATGTCGCTTAGACACCCGACTATGGTACCCTTGTTATTTATTTCCGTTGTAAGCCCTTTATGTGATGTCGCTTAGACGTCCGACTGTGGCACCCTTGTTATTTATTTCTGTTATAAGCCCTTTATGTGATGTCGCTCAGACGTCCGACTGTGGCATTCTTTTTATATAAGCCCTTTATGTGATGTCGCTCAGACGTCCGACTGTGGCATTCTTTTTAT
>LR738711.1:246843804-246895036 GCA_902687465.1 Secale cereale
ATATAAACCCTTTATGTGATGTCGCTCAGACGTCCGACTGTGGCATTCTTTTTATTTATGAGCCCTTTATGTGATGTCGCTCAGACGTCCGACTGTGGCATTCTTTTCATTTATAGGCCCTGTATGTGATGTCGCTCAGACGTCCGACGGACGCATTTTCGTTATTTACTTTGATTATAAGCCCTTTTTGCGGTGTCGCTCAGACGCCCGACTGTGGCCTGTTATCATTTGTTATTCTCCTACGAGGCGTCACCCAGACCCTCGTTGACCCCTGTTATTTTTCCTTTTGTATTTCGGGAGGATTACCGCCCGACTTCCAGCCTTACCTTTAGTGCATTTGTATTTGTTCCGGTCGCAATTTTTGCATGGAATACTCTTATGCATTCATGTTGGCATTTTGTTATACCTTGAGTCCGAACTGTCTTGCGAGTACATTCAAAGTACTCACCTGGCTTGTTGATTTGGCCAGATGTGGACGAAGGCGATCTCATGGATGAAGAGTTCGATAGCGAGTCCGACACTTAGAGGAGTCCCAGTCAGTCTCTTGCGATCCTGGAGTTGATCACTATTTTATAACCGCTTCCGCCTACCACCAAATAAATTCATCGGGTCTCACTCCGACACTCGATGAGCTGTAAAATATTGGAGTCACACCACCCACTCCATTGTGACACATTCCACCGCCTTTTATTACGAGTCAGTAGTATGCTACCCTACCTTGTGCCATATCCGCCTCTATGTAATATATTGGCACGCTTGTAATAAAATCTGTTGAGCCATCTTTGGTTTAACCTTGTATAGTATTCAGTGTACTGGAAATTCTGTATCAAGGATTTGTCTGCCAGCAGGAATTTTATTCCTCGCCGGTTTAATACAGCGTCCGATCTTCTGGTAAATTATATTACCAAAGGACCGGGGGCGACAACCTTGGTATCAGAGCCAGGCTGACTGTAGGAAGCCACTAGGTGCGCTCGCTAATCGATTATTAGCGAAAATCTATTTTTCAGCTTTCTTACATCTGTAGCAATTTTCTGTTGGTCAGCATAAATTTATGGCCTGACTATTCGGAATTTTTGTCTACTTTTGTAGATGGCCAGCAACGACTGTGATGTTCAAGTGTTCGCCAACATTCCTAAGGGGTTTGTAAAGCTCCTCATCGCCATCACCAAAGTCGCAATCGGGCCATCCACACGTCCCGAATTTACACTCTACCGCCACAAGCTCAATGACAGCGTGTCTATGCATCAGGCTGTGGTACACTTCAAATGTGGGCGTTCTGAAGCGTGTCGCCTTCGATTTGTGGACAGAGCCATGCCTACGAAGAGGCATGCCATGCAGATGGCTGCCCGTGAGGCGATAGCTCGTCTCTGGGACATTCTGCCTTCGATGAAGACCCGTCGCTTTCGTTACCTCCCATGCCACGTACCTTATACGTGCCACTATGCATATGCATGTGCAAATGGGGAGCGTGACGAAGCCATTGAATCAATGGTTGAATACCTCAAGGCACTGGAGGCAGCCTTTGATGATCTAGTGGACGACCTGGTGGCCGCTGATGTCTACACACGCTTCTACTCTTGTAGACTATGTTGGGTCTCCAAGCGCAGAGGTTTGTAGGACAGCAGCAATTTCCCTCAAGTGGATGACCTAAGGTTTATCGAACTCAGGGAAGTAGAGGTTGAAGATGGTCTCTCTCAAGCAACCCTGCAACTAAGATACAAGAAGTCTCTTGTGTCCCCAACACACCTAATACACTTGTCAGATGTATAGGTGCACTAGTTCGGCGAAGAGATGTTAAATGGCAAGTGATATGGATGGCAAAACAAAGTAATATAAATCTGTAATAAAAAGTGCAGCAAGCAGAAAAGTGGTAAACGTGAGCACAAATGGTATTGCAATGGTGGAAACAAGGCCTAGGCTTCATACTTTCACTAGTGGCAACTCCCAACAACATTAACATAATCGAATCACATGATATTTCCCATAAAACATGCAAAGGGGACGCACTCGGAGGTCATTCCTTCGTGGTCAAGAGAGGACGAGAATTATGTAGGGCTACAAAAGCACACCTCAAAGTTCGTAGTTCTCAATCTAAGGATTTTCCAATGTCACTGCGGCCATCCAAAGAGAGTCCCACAAGCACCACAACATATCTAAAGGATAGTCAAAGACAAGCACCAAGAGACTCTCAATCTTCAATCAACACAAAGAGAGGAAATCACTCATGAAAATATTGTTCTAATCCATGTCAAATAGACCGTTGTCACCTTGGTCTCGGGGATTATACTAGATAAAGACAAGTGAGTACATCAATCCAATACATAGAGGAAGGGGAAATATCATGGGATCACCCTAGATTAACATAGCCTATGATCACAACGAAGATCACATCATGGGAGAGAGAATTGACCACATAGCTACTGGTAAGAACCTCAGCCCCGAGGAGGAACTACTCCCGCATCATGGAGGGAGGAAGCAACGTCGATGGAGATGAATCCGGGGGCACTTCCCCGTCCCGGCAGGGTGCCGGCGCAGGAATTCTGGTCCCCCGAAGCTTGATGGAGATGGCGGCGGAGATCGGAATCGCGTCTGGAGAAAAGGGGTCTGGGGTTAGAGTTTCCGCGACACGCTTTAAATATATGCCAAAGGGGGGCATCGGAGGAGCCTCGGGGGGCCCAGGCGCCCCCTCGGCGCGGCCCAGGGGGGGGCACCGCCAGGGCGCCTAGAGCCCTGGTGCCCCCCGGCTGTACTTCGGGCGCACGGTAGTTTCTGGAACGCTGATTTTTTATATAATTTTTCTGGATTTTTCCTGGCAGTTCTCGTAATGTGAAAACCTGAAATACAAAAACAGCCGAAAACAGAAACTGGCACTGGGGTGCACTGAGTTAATAGGTTAGTCCAAATATGATCAAAAGTGTATGGAAGTGTATAAATATCATAGCAATATCACCCAAAAGAGGCATGGAGCAAGCAGAAATTATAGATACATTTTGGACGTATCAGCCGCCCGTATGGAGATGGTCCAGAGTGGCTCCGCCAACAGGAGGGAGCTACTCCATACTGCACCACCAATGACATTTGTCTCGTCCGCTGCCTCCTATACACCTTCCATCATGGCCACGGCTCGCCGTCTGCCTACCACTGAGGAGTTTGACCAGGTCATTGCTCCTACTCCAGTCAGAGCTGCACCGCTTGCTGCACCTGCTTCGACACCTCGCACACTTACTCCGTGCCTGGAGCCCATCAGTGAGGAGGAAGTTGAGTCTCCAGCACCACTGGGCCTTGCCCTCGGCAGGCCGAGGGAAATCTTCAACATCTCCGACTAGCACGTGTTTTCGCGACACGCCGCGCTCGCTTGTAATATTTGTGTGGTTTGTAAAATAGGTTGATGGGGAGTAGTCTGTTTGCGCATAATGTAGGACCTTGGAGGAGTGCACTAGTTTCTAATAACTTGTCAGGATGTGTACGCACACCCTGAGTGGCGTATGTATAATTAGGATCTGCGTGTAACATATGTACTAGCAGCCTTCTCCTTGCGCAATCGACCAGTTTATTTCAAAAATCTTTTGCGAGCTCGTGTTTGATCGCCTATGCAAAATGTTGGTTTATTTTGCTGCTCGGTTCGTCTCAGGTTTTCTGCTTTGTTACCCCAGAGTAAGAAATGACTCGTCCCTGGACACGCTCCATGCCAAGTCCGCCGGAAGAAAATTATGGCACACAGACAAACAACAATTTCTCACATGGGGCAGTCAAGTCAGCAGGGCAGTGAGACATCATTTTCTCAAGTATGCCGCCTTTACGAGCAAAGTCAGCAACAACACCAAGAAATGATGAACCATGTAATCAACATGGAAAATCACCGCGAGCCATACCAGCAGCACTCAAAATTGTCTGAATTCCAGAAGACACGTCCAACAACATTTTCTCACACCGACAAGCCTCTTGAGGCCGACGACTGGCTTCGAGATATTAAGAGGAAATTAATTGTGGCACAATGCTCAGACCGTGAAAAAGTGTTGTACGCACCACATTACCTCACGGGAGCAGCCGCATCATGGTGGGAAAATTTTCTGCTTATGCATCCCGACATAAATAATATTACCTGGGAAGATTTCAAGGAAGGCTTTCGTGGAGCACACATCCCTAAGAGTATCATGAAAATCAAGAAAAGAGAATTTGATGACCTCAAGCAAAGAGGCATGACAGTACAGGAGTACAAGAGTCAGTTTGCGCAGTTATCACGATATGCCAACGAAGAGCGAATGACAGAGAATAAAAAGATGGAGAAATTCCTTGACGGACTGGCACCAGCACTAAAATGCCAGTTAGTCGTACACACTTTTCCAGATTTCAAGACACTGATAGACAAAGCTATTACGCTGAAAAATGAACGTCGCAGTCTGGAGGATATTCGCAAGAGAAAGAGGGATCAGACCAACCACCCCTGCAACAACAAGAATAAAATGAGTTTCCAGAGAAACGTGGTGAACAGACCCGCGACCAACGACACCCGTCCAAATAAGAATTTTCATGCAAGAGACAAGGAATTCACCTATCGCCCAGGTGTTACCTGCTATGCATGTGGAGAAGAAGGACACTATGCCAAACAGTGCCCTAAGCCAAGGAACTCAGCGCCAAAGCCGAACAGCAATGGGAACAATTCCGCGCCCAAGCGTAATAATTTCAACCCCAATAACAATCCCAGGAAAGGCCACCTGAACCATGTGACCAAGGAGCAGGCACAAGATGCACCGGATATCGTACTCGGTACATTCCCTATCAACACAATACCTGCCACGGTTTTGTTTGATTCTGGAGCTTCTCATTCGTTCATTTCAAAGAGTTTTGCTTTGCAACATGGTTTTTCAATGCTTCCCTTGGGAAAATCAATGACCATCAAGTCCCCCGGAAATAAGTAGATCACTCAAAATTACTGCCAAGGTTTGACCATTGAGATTGAGGGATTAAAATTCCACGCAAACCTCATCGTGTTGGAAAATAAGGGATTGGATGTTATCCTGGGTATGGACTGGCTAACTACCAATAAAGGATTTATCGACTGCTTGAACAGAATAGTGGCACTTACTCACCATCATGGTAAAACAATAAGAATCGCAGCTCAAGAGAGACCAGTATCTCGGCAACCAAAATTGAACAAAGTGGATACATCTGAGTTAAGCAAGGTTCCAGTTGTATGCGAATTTCCAGACGTGTTTCCCGAGGAATTACCAGGCATGCCGCCAGACAGAGAAATAGAGTTCGTTATTGAGCTAGCTCCAGGAACCACACCCATATATAAGAAACCATACAGAATGGCACCATCCGAGTTGGTTGAATTAAAGAAGCAAATAAAGGAATTGCTGGATAAGGGATTTATACGGGCCAGCTCCTCACCTTGGGGCTCGCCGGTATTATTTGCCAAAAAGAAAGACGGGACCATGAGGCTATGTATAGACTACCGAGCTCTCAACATGGTCACCATCAAATATAAATATCCGATGCCACGGATAAATGATCTATTTGACCAGCTCGCACAAGCCAAGGTTTTCTCAAAAGTTGACTTAAGGTCGGGTTATCATCAGCTGAAAGTACGCACAAAAGATATTTCGAAAACAGCATTAACCTCAAGATATGGACTTTATGAATTTACAGTAATGCCGTTCGGACTGACCAACGCCCCCTCATATTTCGTCCACCTCATGAACACAGTATTTCTGAAATTCATGGAAAAATTTGTGGTGGTATTCATTGATGATATTTTGGTATATTCCAAAACACCGGAAGAACATGCTGAGCACCTCCGCATTGTACTGGGAGAATTAAGGAACACCAACTTTACGCCAAATTCAGCAAATGTGAATTTTGGTTGAGACAAGTGGGTTTCCTAGGACACGTGTTAACGCAAGAAGGAATTGTTGTGGACCCAGATAAAGTCAAGACTGTACTTGGCTGGAAGTCGCCAGCCAGTGTAACAGATATACGCAGTTTCCTCGGTATGGCCGGATATTACAGAAGGTTTATTGAAGGATTTTCCACCATAGCCAAACCAATGACCCAGCTACTCAAGAAGGATAAGAAATTCGAGTGGACCGAAGCATGTGAGAAAAGCTTCCAAGAGCTCAAAAGGAGGTTAACGACAGCCCCAGTATTAATTGTGCCAGACATACGCAAGAGCTTTGAAGTATATTGCGACGCATCCCGGAAAGGCCTCGGATGCGTACTGATGCAAGAAGGCAAAGTAGTCGCCTACGCATCCCCGGCAACTGCGAAAGCATGAAGAAAATTATCCTACTCACGATTTGGAATTGGCAGCAGTCATTCATGCGCTCAAGGAATGGAGGCACTTCCTACTTGGAAATCGCTGTGAAATATATACGGACCATAAGAGCCTCAACTATATCTTCACACAGCCAGATCTAATTTTACGACAACGACGCTGGTTGGAATTGGTAAAAGATTACGACGTCGGTATCCACTATCACCCCGGGAAAGCAAACGTGGTAGCCGATGCTCTCAGCCGTTACCCGAACAGCGGCAGCATACAGTACCTGAGACCCGAATTTCAGCGAGAATTTGCAAGACTCAACCTAATGATGGTCACGGAAGGCGAAGTATCCAAGCTAGAAATACAGCCTACACTATTAGAGCAAATAAAGAAGGCTCAACTCGGACACCCCAGCATCGAAGGAATAAAAAGAAAAGTAAGTCAAGGCAAGGCTTCAGAATTCACCATAGACAGAGATGGAATATTATGGTTCGGAGACAGACTTTGCGTCCCCAACAGCAACGACCTCAAACAACAAATTCTAGCAGAAAGCCACACCGCCCCGTACTCAATCCACCCTGGAGGTACAAAAATGTACAAGGACATTCAGGAAAGATTTTGGTGGCACGGCATGAAGAGGGATATAGCCACATTTATTGCATGTTGCGATTCATGTCAACGCATTAAAGCCGAGCACCAAAAACCCGCAGGGCCATTACAGCCAAATAAGATACCAGAATGGAAATGGGATGATATCGGGATGGATTTTATTGTTGGACTACCACGATCACAACACAGTAACGATGCCATATGGGTCATCACGGATAGACTAACCAAAGTGGCACATTTCATACCTGTCAAGACAACACACACCACCCAAAAGCTTGCCAGGCTTCACCTCGCCCGGATAGTATGCCTACATGGTGTTCCCAAGACTATAATATCCGACAGGGGTACTCATTTCGTCTCAAAATTTTGGGACCAGTTGCAGCAAGCCCTCGGAACACAACTAACATTCAGTACGGCTTACCACCCCCAGACTGGAGGACAAATGGAACAAGTAAATCAAATACTCGAAGACATGCTGAGAGCATGTGTCCTCACCTATGGGGCTAGTTGGGAGGAAAGCTTACCATATGCCGAGTTTGCATACAACAATAGTTACCAAGCTAGCCTACAGATGGCACCTTTCGAAGCCCTGTACGGACGAAGATGTCGTACTCCTTTGAACTGGTCAGAAACAGGGGACAGTCGCATATTCGGCCCGGATATGTTACGGGAAGCCGAGGAAAGGGTAAAAATGATACGGGATCGACTTAGGACCGCCCAAAGCCGACAAAAGAGCTATTACGATCAAAAGCATCGGGAAATAAGTTTTGAGCCCGGTGACGGCGTATACCTGCGGGTATCACCAATGAGAGGTCTACAACGATTCAAGGTCAAGGGGAAACTAGCACCCCGATTCATCGGACCCTTCCGTATAATTGCACGAAGAGGCACAATAGCTTACCAACTGGACCTCCCCAAGGAATTGTCCGACGTACACAACGTATTCCACGTCTCGCAACTACGGAAGTGTGTAAGCAACCCAGAGAAACATGTGTCACATGAAAGTCTTGATGTGCAACCAGATCTTACATACCGAGAGCACCCAGTGAAGATTTTGGAGGAGTCTGAAAGGAGGACCCGTCAGAAAACTATAAAGTTCCTCAAGGTTCAGTGGAGTAACCACACAGAGGATGAGGCAACCTGGGAAAGGGAAGATTTCCTTCGGACAGAACACCCACGCCTATTTGAGGATCAGCAGAAATCTCGGGGACGAGATTTTTCCTAAGGGGGTAGGTGTTGTAACACCCCAAGTTTTTGATTTGGTTTTTCTTGCAAACTTTTGGCCTTTTTGAAAGGGGGTTGTTTGATCTTTTCTTCTGCCCTTCTAAAACCCCTCTTTGCCAAAATTTGTGTGTATTCTCAAGTTTGGTTTTTGGCCTTGAAGTTCTCCTCTTGTGTTTGGCTCAAGCACAAGTTGAGATTCAAATGGAGTTGTTGAGTTCACCTCTTCTTGTTTTTTTTAAATTCTCAAGTTTAGGCTTGACTCTTCTCCCCTCCAACCTTCATCTTGCCATGATCCCAACATGAGCAATCCTCTCCAAAACTCTCTTCCCATCATGGGACAAGCATTTCTCTAATTCCAGCAAGTTTGAACCTCATTGGGATTTTTTCCCTATTTATTTCACTTCAAAACAAATTCTGTCTTTTATAGTGGATCTTGGTGATTTACAAAGGAACCACCTTTTTCATCTTCCTATTTGATTCCAAACCAACTCTCCTAGATTGTCCTTAATACCCACAACCTAGATCCAGCTTGTCTCACTGGTCCACAGTTCAAAATTTTCAAATTTCACCTGCTGCAAGTTTGGACCAGATTTGCAAAATTTCGTGAAATTCATATTTATCTTCTTCCAAAAAATTCTATGAAAAATCATGCAGCCTCTAGATACATCAAGAGGCCACTCCACCAAAAATCAGCTCCAGAGTCATTGCACAAATACCAGAATCATTTCATCAAACACCTAGCCTACTCTGAACTGTTATCTGTTAACTGAAACTGTCGACAGTTAACACTTCGTCAGTTTCGTCAGTTTCGACAGTCATCGTGCGCGGCGACAAAACGCGTCTGTATCTCCCTTGGCTCGACGCTGCACTGTAGCTCCTTCTTATCCTCGCGCCGCACGGTCACTTGGCAGCTTCTGGGCGTCGGTGGCGCCCTGGCCCGACCGCGCCGGCGGCTGCCACGGCCATAGCGCCGCCCGTGGCGGCTGACAGACGCAAAGCCGCGGCTCCACGCCGTTTCGCGCTACCCAGACCACCCCAGTGCACCGCGTGTCCCTCTCCACAGCCAGCGCATGCCTGGCACGCCGTTGCCACGGCCTGGCACACATAGAGCGCCGTTTCTGCCGCCGACGTGCCGCACGGCCGCTCCGTCAGTGACAAGTCGTAACACCCCTTCTACTGCCCAGTTAAGCACGGGAATGGAACCGCAACAACTCATGGAAGGTGCTCAAGCCACTAACCCCGCCGTCCGACCACTGCAGTGCCGAAATTAGCTCGCCGGACTTATCCGTTCGCGGCAGCCACCTCGAGCCACCTATAAAAGGCACCCCCCGAGCTCGTGCTCGAGCACACACGCCTCCACTACTCCCCTATACCACGCCAAACCTCTGGAAGAGCCCCGAGAGGCTTTTCTTCCCCGGCTCCGGCCAACTGCCTCCGCCTCGGGCTCCAGCTTCGTTCACTCCGGTGAGGGCTCCTCCGCCGCCGTGAGCTTGAACGTAGTACCCTGGCGTCCCCCTTGTCCTAACCCCCAGCCCAATTTCTCCCCAGGAACCTTCCCCGACGAGCTCCACGAACACCTGAGCCGCTGTCCGTCGGAGATAGGCTCGCCGTCGACGTGGGACTCGCCGGCCTCCAACTCCACCACCGTTCGACGCGGAAGGCTACCGTGAAGCTAGAGGTACCCCTCCCCTCCCCTATCTTGTCGTGGATCGACGCCGGCGATCACCGCAGCACCGTCGTCGGCGCGGCTCTGCTCCGTTTTTCAAACCTGACACGAGGGGCCCTCTGTCAGTCTCTCATCTCTCTCCCTTCGAAACGTTTTCTGTTAGCGCAATCTGCAAAATACGTCTTCCCTCTGCGGCTGGCGTATCACATACCGGTTCGCTTTATCCTTTTCTTTTCTAGCCCCTGGATCTTTTCTGTTTCATTACAGATAAGTCCCTAGACAGAAACCTTAATATCTTTTAATCTAGAAGTGATTTAGAGTTGATTCTTTTCTGTCCAGTTTTCTGTCTAGTTTTTTTGTCATATTTATGTGGAAATATTTTGAGCAACTTTATTTGCACGCGCGGTATTTATGTTAGTATGTATTTGTTTGAATACATAGATACCGGAGGCCGTGACGGAGACGCGAACCTCGCCGAGTTAGACTCCGACTTTTCAGAACCAGGCAAGCATGTTTGAACTCTTGATATGATGAGTGTGTTGCATGTTTGCTCGAGTAGTTCGTTCATAAGCATGGTTATATGAGCATATGTGTATGGCATATTTCATGCAAGTGATGCTTCGGGTGAGTCCCGAAGGAGAGTGTTGCACCACCTCGGTCATAAGGTGATATGATGGGGTGGAACACTGGTATTGTTGGAGCATGCCAGTAGTTGGTCAACTCAGTATCAACGGGGATCACACCTCGTTTCCGTTCATCTCCTTTTTCAGTACTATCATAGGCCGTCCGTTGGGATTACGGTCTAGTCAGTTGTAAACCACTTTCCGAGTACACACCAAGTAGAGGGGCCGAGATGAGGGTTCCATGGCCCTGGATTAAAGCCCGTCATCCGGTCAGGGGGCATGGGTGTTTCCGGTTGGGACCAAGAGGGGGGCACCCCTTAGAGCGCGCATATATAAATTTGATACCATGCTATTCGAGGTTGTAGCCTCCCCGTCTTAAAGTTTTCCGTGAATGTCGTCACGGGTGATTCCGGACGACAGGATGTTAAATGGGTGTGTACTGGTTAGTTGAGTTGCTGCTAAAACACCGTAGACGGGGTTAGCCCACGTGGCTAGTAGAACCCGTTGGCTATGAGTTAATGGTACAAGCTCTGCAGAGTTAAATTTCTACAATAGCCATGTTTTATGGCCTAGAGTCAATCTTCATATCAACCCGGTGACCGTCTCTAGTTTATTCTCGAGAGTAACCAGAGTAATATTTCTGTTAAGTTCATTTGGTAGATGAACTCACTAACCATCTCAGTATTTATTTTCAGAAATAATATCCTGTCATTTATAAGCCCTTTATGTGATGTCGCTTAGACATCCGACTGTGGCACCCTTGTTATTTATTTCCGTTATAAGCCCTTTATGTGATGTCGCTTAGACGTCCGACTGTGGCACCCTTGTTATTTATTTCTGTTATAAGCCCTTTATGTGATGTCGCTCAGACGTCCGACTGTGGCATTCTTTTTATATAAGCCCTTTATGTGATGTCGCTCAGACGTCCGACTGTGGCATTCTTTTTATTTATGAGCCCTTTCTGTGATGTCGCTCAGACGTCCGACTGTGGCATTCTTTTCATTTATAGGCCCTGTATGTGATGTCGCTCAGACGTCCAACGGAGGCATTTTCGTTATTTACTTTGATTATAAGCCCTTTTTGTGGTGTCGCTCAGACGCCCAACTGTGGCCTGTTATCATTTGTTATTCTCCTACGAGGCGTCACCCAGACCCTCGTTGACCCCTGTTATTTTTCCTTTTGGATTTCGGGAGGATTATCGCCCAACTTTCAGCCTTACCTTTAGTGCATTCGTATTTGTTCCGGTCGCAATTTTTGCATGGAATACTCTTATGCATTCATGTTGGCATTTTGTTATACCTTGAGTCCGAACTGTCTTGCGAGTACATTCAAAGTACTCACCTGGCTTGTTGATTTGGCCAGATGTGGACGAAGGCGATCTCATGGATGAAGAGTTCGATAGCGAGTCCGACACTTAGAGGAGTCCCAGTCAGTCTCTTGCGATCCTGGAGTTGATCACTGTTTTATAACCGCTTCCGCCTACCACCAAATAAATTCATCGGGTCTCACTCCGACACTCGATGAGCTGTAAAATATTGAAGTCACACCACCCACTCCATTGTGACACATTCCACCGCCTTTTATTACGAGTCAGTAGTATGCTACCCTACCTTGTGCCATATCCGCCTCTATGTAATATATTGGCACGCTTGTAATAAAATCTGTTGAGCCATCTTTGGTTTAACCTTGTATAGTATTCAGTGTACTGGAAATTCTGTATCAAGGATTTGTCTGCCAGCAGGAATTTTATTCCTCGCCGGTTTAATACAGCGTCCGGTCTTCCGGTAAATTATATTATCAAAGGACCGGGGGCGACACATCTGTCCCAACGGTGAGCAGACACGTGTTTCCCCCGGCCAATGATGATTTTACACGTGGAAAATCACCATTGGTCGGGGCTGTTGACGGGTTATCGGATCCAAAACCGATCCCGATAGCTTAACGGTGTTCTGTTACGGTGGATGCCACATGTCGGTCACCCTTGACGAAAGCAATTTTGTGACGCGCGATTTATCGTCATGGAAGTGGACACTTCCATGATGATAATTTTGGTAATGTCATGGAACACTTCTACGACAGCACAGGTATGACTATCTTGATTCTGTCATAAAATCGTCATGGATGTACATGCATGACAGAAAACGTGACCTACTGTGACAAACACGTATCATCACGGAAGTGTATTTTTTTGTAATGTTACATTCATATGCAATTGCTTTACATTCTGCTGTTATACTCTTAGAATTGCATGTGTAGGATGATTGCTTGACTTGTGCTAAGTTGCTAAAATTTGCCAAGATTTAAAATTGGGAAAAGGCTAGATTTTTATTTAGTCAAGTAGTCTAATCACCCCCCCTCTAGACATACTTTCGATCCTACAGACCTCCTTATAAGGGTTTCCCTTCTACATGATATTGGAGCTTGAGAATAGAAGAGGCCCTCGCGCACTCCTCCTCCGCCGCCCGCCTCACCACGATGCGTCGCGGGTTACGGAAACGAGCCGAGCTCACACCTATGCGCTTATTTTTGCCAGTTAGAAACGGAGAGTTTTCTGACAGTTGGGCCACAATCTGAGACGTCGGATCGTGGGCTGTCACGGCCCCGGACGTGGGTCAAGCCCACGTCTCTCCACGCGGTTGCGCCTATATAAGTGTGGGGTGTCTCCTAACCCTAGTCGCCACGAACAGATCGCATCTGCTCCACGTGAACCGCCCATCGTCATTCCTTTGCTACTGCTGCCGCAGGCGACTCCATCACGTCCGCCGCGTACACGGTCGACGGGAGAGCAGGACTCTGAAATCCCGCCTCTCCGGATCCTGTACGGGAGAGAGGCGATTAGGTTTTTGAGAAAAGACTACGCGACTGCTCACCTTTGTTCGTCTACTTCCTCTACGTCCGCGTCGCCCTCGTCATCACCATGTCCACCGACGCCGAACATGCCGCCGCTGAGAAACTTGAAGCCGACAAGAAGGCCGCTGAGGACGCCGCTACTGCCACCGCCGCCGCGGCTTCTGCCTGGCCCGTTGAAGGTATAACTCGTTTACCCCGCTCCCGTTTATTACTATCTTAGCCGTACTAGCGTTATGCTTAGATGTATCTACTATTACCATAGTATGTGCTTTCGTGAACCAATATCAGCATGTTGTTAATTTTGTCAGTGCCATGCTAGTGATTTATTCATGGATTAAATTAGTCAAAAAATTGCCTATTTATTCAACACTTGCAGTTCTCCTACATGGTTTGGAAAGATTTGTAAAATCTAAAATCCATATTAGTCAGTTATTTCGAGTCAAATTTTGAAATGTTCAAATGTCTAATCGAGATCCTACCTTTTAGGGCGACCTGTGAGTGAGAAAGGAACAAAATGAGTAGGATTGCATATAACTTTTGGATTTTCTTATGTGGGTGTTGACGAGCCTGGTAAAGAGTGGTACTTCTGTTGAAGGTTTAACAGCGCATTGAACATATTCATTGATTTGCAAGTTTGCATGGCACTTTTGTTGAACTTCAGGGAAGGCTAATAACAGGTGAAGGTGTACATTGCAGTTTTGTTGGGTTGTTCGCTGTAGACTGTAACTATGCTTTGTATGCATGCACGAGAGTCCGGTGGATCCTATTTGACGCTCGTGAGCGTCCAAACGTCGGGGCTTCACTGAAGGCGCTCAAAGTTGGGCCGGCCTAGGTACGCATCGCTGTTTTTTTCTATTTCTGTTTCTTTTTGTTTTCTGTTTCCCTTTTGTTTGTTTTATTTTATTTTATGTACTTTGTTCTCTTTTCAAATATGTGTTATATCATTATAACAAAGATATGAATTCCAAAAAACATTTAATACAAAAGTGTTCAATGTAAATTTATATATTGTTCAATGCATATCATAGAATGTTAAATGTGTATATAAAAATTGTTCAGCACATAGTAAAAAAAATGTTCAATATATATATTAGAAATTGTTCAACATGTGTTTAAGTATTGTTCAGAGTATATAAAAAAATGTTCAATTTGTATTTAGAAATTGTTCAGAGTATACAAAAAATGTTCAATATATATTTTACAAAGATAACGTATACCAAGAATAAATAAACGTTTGAAATTCATTTTTTTCATGTTTTCTATAATTGTTCAGGTTTTAATTTTTTTCGAATTTCGATATTTATTCAAGATTTTAAAATATATTTAAGGAAAATCTTTCACATTTGTTTGCAAGAATGTTGGAAATTTTCAAGGAAAAAGACAGATTTGTCGTTCTCCATTCTACTTTAATATTTGTGCTGCAATTGTGCCATGCGCACGAGCTAGGTCAGGTGGCTGGCGTCGCCGCTAGAAAGCCCGTTTGCCCGAGCTTTTATGCGAAAGCTCTCAGAGAGTCCCTAGTTGACGCTGAGACCTCCTATACGCCGCCCGAGTGCTCCTAGCTGACGCTCGCGTGCGTCAACAGGAGCAGCTTTCGCGCAGGGAGTGAATCGAATTGGGCCGGCCCATTCGATGGCTTCAATTAAATTAGCAAAAAATGTTGATTGGTCATGGAATCCATCTCGCAACCAACGATACAGAGTCAGCCTTACTTATCAGTTAAGATGATGATTATTAGTGATTACAATGGTGCAAGAGTATTGAAGAACTAATCGAATCTGTAGATTAAAAAATCAAATAAATTTAACCATTGAATATCTTTTAAAATATACGATGAATAATTTTTAAATACACATTGCACTTTTTTGTGATATACACAGAACTTTTTTTAAATACACATTGAGCATTTTTGTGATATACGCTGAACATTTTTGTGATATACAGTGAATATTTTTTTAGTACACAATGAACATAATTTTTAAATACAATGAACATTTTCTTAATATATGGTGAACATTTTTTTAATGTACGATGAACATTTTGGTAATACACGATGAACATTTTCCTAATGCATAGTGAACTTTTTCATAATGTACGGTTAAACATGTTTTTCATATATGATGAATATTTTTGTAATAGGAGGTGACCTTTGAGTATAACACACAGGAAAGAGAAGAAGAAATAAAAAACAGAAAAAAACGAAAAAGAAAAAAAACGAAAGGAAACACGGAACCAAAAAAAAACAGAACAAAACCAGTGAAGACCGGACAAAACATTGCAAAGAACCAGAAGCAAAAAAACACAGAAAAGTAACGAACGAAACGACGAAGGAAGCTGTTGCGAACGGTTAAAACGCGAAACCTGTACATGGGCCGGCCCACGCGGTGGCTTGCCTCAGCGAAAGGTCACAATCTTTTGACGCTCACGGACGTCAAATAGGTTCTGCCACACCGCCCGTGTGCGTGCGAACGTCGCGCCTTTGCTGAAGCGGTGCGCACACGGGCCTGCCCAATTATCACGTGGTGAGCAAAAGTTCGAACAAAAATATAAAAGAGCTCATGCGGTATCGATCTCTCAACATCACGGTTGTTTCTAGCGAGGCTAGCCAGCCGGACTAGTGACGACGAACAATGTAATCACAACGCCACGCTAAAAGTAGAAAGGACAGCGGCAAGTCCCGAAAAACATTTAACATTTTTACAGTACTAGTAAGTATGCACGTGCAACGCACGTATTGTTAAGAAGTTGTGATTTGATCTATCCTAACCTCCTACTAAACGGATAAAAGCATCTACAATTGGACTGGGAAAATATGACCCACCCCATGTATGTCAGATGGCACATCCGAACAATGTCTGGACGTGTCCAATTTGAACCTCATTTGTCTACCCATGTCCCATGTGGCTAGGTCCCCCAAATTGTCGATCACATGCATATTATTGGTTGAGATGGAGAGAGAGAATAAAGAAGAAAAAACTTGGTCTGAAACAGGGACATGACAAGTAGGCATGAAGGAATGAAAAATATGTTTTTATTGCTAAATTAAGGAGATGACATTTGGAAGTGTGATTGCTGAAATAACAATGATTAACCTTGGAAAATTAGAGCAAACAGAAATGCTAACAGAAGAAGCAGGTGTACTGGAACATGAAGACCATGCACTATGCTCTCCATCTTGACGTAGGAAATATTTGTTCTCCTTGGTGGTCAACTTCAAATACGCCCATGATGATGTTCCCTGCATCCCTCTTATCAGCCCTCAGAACATGCCACCGGTCGCTTAGACAATAAAAACATATAAAGTTAATTATTTATGTATATTAGCAAGCTATACAATTTGGGATGGATTTGCATTGTCCGTCCTGTAATATTTAGCAGTATCCAAATACTTTGTCTGCTCTTTGGTGAAGCACAAAGCCACTACTTTATAAATAGTTCATGTGTTGTTATTTCAGAGAATGTATTATACTCCCTCCGTCCGGAAATACTTGTCATCAAAATGAATAAAAGGGGATGTATCTAGATGTATTTTAGTTCTAGATACATTCCTTTTTGTTCATTTTGATGACAAGTATTTTCGGACGGAGGGAGTATAATGCAACATCATGCTTCTTGAAATCTGAGAATTACTATAATTATCACATTGTAATATGAAAAACACTGAGATCACGGGTTGTGGTTACTATATTTAGGACAAAAAAGGTGACTTGTACAGAAGGATACTCTCCTACTATTGACATACAAAAAGGTGAAAGGGGGGATATTACTTCACATCATCCGTGTATGCAGGCAATCATCAAAGATCATACGCCTGCAAACTGTCATGAACTCTCGCTCTAAAAAATATGAGGCACCTGCCAAATCGCCATGCACCATGGAAAAATCAGCACTGCCCATAACAAAAGCAGCTACAGATTAGTAATCAAACTGTTAGGCTGATTCAGCATATACATGGACCAAACCTGGATGATGCAGAGGCATTTGGTGAGTGGTGACACAGAGGTTGTTCGCAACTCTGAGATGGAGGGGATCATGGAACAATTACTCGTCAGTCTAATATTCGAGTATACGCTCATCCGTATCCGAACATACATGAGCAACTCTCGGACTCGTGGAAAGAAGTAGCAGCGTAGCTCATCGCCGTGGCAGGCGAAGGAGCACTCAGGTTGCTGCACGGCGAGGTCGGCGAAGAAAGCGCGGCCGGCGAGGATCTGGCCGTGGAGCACAGCGAGGTCGGCGAAGGATGCCCGACCGGCGAGGATCTGGTCGCGGCGCATGGCGGCATCGATGCGCATGGTGGCGGAGATGACCCGGGACCCCTTGTGTGGCGCCCACACCATCGCCTCCCCCACCGCCGCCCATCTCATCCTTCCACCAATTGGCTCTGTTCACTCAAGCAAGCAGAGGAGCAGCGGCAGGCGGCGGCCTGGCAATGGCGATTTTGGGAGAGATTGGATTGGGAGTCAACAGGCTCCTGGCACAGTCGATCTCGTGGACGGATGCCACGCCGCTCGTGATGGTGATGGGAATCGTGCAAGGTCGTGTTGTTGCCTGTTGGTTAGCGGCGTTAAGGACGAGGGGAGCTGATTTCGTTTTGGTTTCCATAGTTTGCGATGAGAACTCCCTGATTGTAGGGGACGGACGCGGGGCGGTAGTTACATATTTCTCTTCTCGTGGGTGGATGGTGGAGGTGGAGGTGGAGTACGGTCAGTCATTGGAATTCGCTAAGTCCACACCATAGATCTATCAGATAAACGATGGCTGTTAGATTGAGATACGTGGGACTAATTGTGTGGTGATGATTCGTTCGTACTTTTTGTGGGACTAATTGTTGGGTGCACGTAAGAAAGTTCTTATTTGATTGTTTAATAGTAGTGGAGATACGTTGAACAAAATTTGAAATACGGTGAACCTTTTTGCAAAAATACACTGAAAAAATTTAAAATGTACAAATGAACATTTTATAGTATACATTGAACAATTTCTTAATATACGATGAACAAAATTGAAATACACAATGAACATTTTCTAATATATGTTGAACTATTTTATAATGATAATGAACATTTCTGTAATACATGATGAACATTTTTATAATGCAAGGTGAACTATTTCATAATATATGATGCACATTTTCTTAATACGATGAAGATTTTTGTAATACATGGTGAAATTTTTATATAATACGCAATAAAGAGAAGAACAACAAGAACAGAAAATAAAAAAACGTAAAAGAAAGAAAAATGAAAGGAAAAAAGGAAATAAAAATTAAAAACGGAACAACAGAGTGAAAACCTGGAAGCCAAAACCTGAAGAAACAAGGAAACAGCAGCAAAACCAAAATCCGTACGTGGGCAGGCGTCAAAAGGACGAGCTTCCGCGCAGGTGCGATCTAAATAGGCCGGCCCATTTGATGGCAATCATGGCGAAGACGGTACTAAAAATAAAATAAAAACATAGTTATCACGAGGATTCGAACTTGTAACAAGGCGATAGCGGGTTAGCATTCTAAACCACTTTAGCTCCTACGTGTTCGTTGTTAGAAGGCCCGCAAACCTTTATGAACTCAAAGCGTTGGCAGATCCAAAAAAAAAAAACGAAACTTTTCGACCATTGAACATTTTTGTAAAAGTACTATGATGAACAATTTAAATACACATCGAACTTCTTGATATATGCTGTACAATTTTAAAATACATATATTTTTCTGATATACGCTGAACATTTTATCAAATATACATTAAAGCATTTTTATTAATAAAGGATGAATTTTTTTAACTACACACTGAACATTTTTTTGATATAAGCTGAACAATATTTAAATAGACATTTAACATTTTGGTGATATATCACGAACAATTTTGAAATATACATTGAACATTTTTGTAAATATACGCTGAACAATTGTTGAATTGTGATTTTATTAAAAAACATATTTTTTTAAACCGTGAAAAAGTTTTGAAGTTATGAACAAATTTGTAATTTTGAACATTTTTGAAAAGTAAGAATAAAAATAAAACCAAAAAGGATAAAAGGAAATAAAGAAACAGGAGAAAAAGAAACAGAAACAAAAAAAAATAAACAGAAAAAGGGAAAAACCCAGTAAAAGAAAAAAACCGGTTGAGGGAACTCTCTAGAAGGTTCCCAAAACCGGTTTAACAGACACTGCTTCAACGCTCAATGTGGGCCGGCCCATTTTGCGCTGCTCGCTTGCGCGCTTCAGCAAAAGGGCTGCAGTCGGACGCACGCGAGCGTCGAATAGGATTCGCCTGCATACACAGGCCACCACCTAACAAAAAAAAGCATACACAGGACTTCACTTTTGACCCAGGCTGCTGGTGTATTGTGTGCTATCAGCACATTTCTTATGCAACCAGCTACAAAATTAAATAAAACCGACTCCCGTGGCATTGCCAACGAAGCCACACACATCATGCGGCCCCGTAGGCTTTGCTCAATGGCGACACCGACCGCAGCTCACCGCCATTGAGGAAGCCGGAGTACCAGCGGGCGGAGTTCCTCACGTACCTCTTCCTCCCCGCCGAGCTCATATCCACGCCGCACAGGCCGAAGCGCATGCGGTTGCCGAACAGGAACTCGAACACATCAACGAACGACCACACAAAGTATCCCTGCACATTTGATCCCTTCCTGCAACCAGCAAACAGCTCTCTCAGAAGCTAATCCAGAACAAGAATGACATGATCCCAAGTCAATTATTTCTCTGCTCCTCGAACACAAGAGTTTTATCTGAATTCGTACGCTATTCTTTTACTTGGGTATGGCAGTGGTTGACATTTATGTATAGGAACATGAACTCACCTTATGGACAGGTAGAGAACTTCCAAGTAATTTTGCAGAATCTTTGATCTGTTATCGTCATCATATTCGATCTTGCCTGGGTTTTTGGGGGCGTCTCCGTATCCTGAATCATCAAACAAAAGATCCTTCATGTCTTTGATTTTGTTGTATAGAGGTCAACATGTTTTGTTTTTCAGTTCACACTACATTGGCAAGTATTCACAGCGTCGGCTAATCTCCAGAAAACAGGGCAATATATGCAGCAAGCAAGGTCGTTTCTCAATTTTATTTTGCCTACCGTTTTCATGGATCGTAATTGCGGGGTTTCCATACTTGAGTTTTACGTGCTCCAGTAGCTCCCCTAGAGCCCAAGGAGCATACTCATTCTGGCCCTGCACATGTTACATCAATAAAATTACATCATACGATTGAGAATGAAATGAAGGAAATAATTACCGTGACACAGCTGATGTGTGCTGTGATTGCTAAAGAAATACTTTGCTTCGGTGCTTACCTCTAGGATGTATTTCGTCGGATCTGAATCCAAGCAAGAAAGTTTTGCACAATATAAGTAAAGGCTGAATGACATTGTATGAGTAGAGTAGCCTTATAATTAGCAGCTGCTTAGTTTAGTTACTTGCAACTCCTCCGTCGGCGGCGAAGTAGTCCCTCTGCTTCAGATTGAAGGCGGTCTCGTCGGCCAGCGTGGGAAAAACAGCGTAGTGATTCAAGCCGATGAAGTCGAGTGACCCGGAGAGTTTCTTCGACTGCTCCACCGTCACATTCGGCAACCGTGCACCCACCCTTATCTGCATTACCGGTGGGTAGTCCCCATACACCAAAGGATGGATGAACCTAGCTATTCACAGAGGGCACGAGCTCTTACTATTTCTCTCTAGAAATTAATGATAAAAGTTGTGCTTTGAAGACCATGCTGGTAACAACTTTCAAGGAACTGGAGTTGTACTAGCTACTAGCACTAACCATCCAATGTGAAAGTCATTCATCCTTGTTGCAGCAACAGCATCCTGGGATGCATTGGTAGCAGGTGCATACTGTTGGAAATATGCCCTAGAGGCAATAATAAATTGGTTATTATTATATTTCCTTGTTCACGATAATCGTTTATTATCCATGCTAGAATTGTATTGATAGGAAACTCAGATACATGTATGGATACATAGACAAACACCATGTCCCTAGTGAGCCTCTAGACGACTAGCTCGTTGATCAATAGATGGTTACGGTTTCCTAACCATGGACATTGGATGTCGTTGATAACGGGATCACATCATTAGGAGAATGATGTGATGGACAAGACCCAATCCTAAGCCTAGCACAGATCGTGTAGTTCGTATGCTAAAGCTTTTCTATATGTCAAGTATCTTTTCCTTAGACCATGAGATTGTGCAACTCCCAGATACCGTAGGAATGCTTTGGGTGTACCAAACGTCACAACGTAACTGGGTGGCTATAAAGGTGCACAACAGGTATCTCCGAAAGTGTCTGTTGGGTTGGCACGAATCGAGACTGGGATTTGTCACTCCGTATGACGGAGAGGTATCTCTGGGCCCACTCGGTAGGACATCATCATAATGTGCACAATATGTGATCAAGGAGTTGATCACGGGATGATGTGTTGCGGAACGAGTAAAGAGACTTGCCGGTAACGAGATTGAGCAAGGTATCGGTATACCGACGATCGAATCTCGAGCAAGTGCTATACCGATAGACAAAGGGAATCGTATACGGGATTGATTGAATCCTTGACATCGTGGTTCATCCGATGAGATCATCGTGGAACATGTGGGAGCCAACATGGGTATCCAGATCCCGCTGTTGGTTATTGGCCGGAGAGTTGTCTCGGTCATGTCTACATGGTTCCCGAGCCCGTAGGGTCTACACACTTAAGGTTCGATGACGCTAGGGTTATAGGGAAAGTATGAACGCGGTTACCGAATGTTGTTCGGAGTCCCGGATGAGATCCCGGACGTCACGAGGAGTTCCGGAATGGTCCGGAGGTAAAGATTCATATATGGGAAGTCCTGTTTTGGTCACCGGAAAAGTTTCGGGCGATATCGGTAATGTACCGGGACCACCGGGAGGGTCCCGGGGGTCCACCAGGTGGGGCCACCAGCCCCAGAAGGCTACGTGGGCTAAGTGTGGGAGGGGACCAGCCCCAAGGGGGCTGGTGCGCCCCCCCACCAAGTCCCAGGGCGCCTCCAAGAGGGGAGGGGGGCAAACCCTAAGGCAGTTGGGCCCTAGGGCCCAATAGTGGTGCGCCTCCCCCTCTCTCCCCCTTGGCCGCCCCCCTAGATGGGATCTAGGGCTGGCCGCACCCTAGGGGAGGGAAACCCTAAAGGGGGGCGCAGCCCTCCTTTCCCCCTATATATATGTGAGGTTTTAGGGCTGTTTGAGACACGAGAACGTCTCCCTCTTGACGCAGCCCTACCCCTCTCCCTCCTCGTCTCTTGCAGCGCTTGGCGAAGCCCTGCTGGAGTCCCGCGCTCCTCCACCACCACCACGCCGTCGTGCTGCTGTTGGATGGAGTCTTCCCCAACCTCTCCCTCTCTCCTTGCTGGATCAAGGCGTGGGAGACGTCACCGGGCTGCACGTGTGTTGAACGCGGAGGCACCGTTGCTTCGGTGCTAGGATCTTCGGCGATCTGAATCGCGGCGAGTACGACTCCATCAACCGCGTTCTTGAACGCTTCCGCTTAGCGATCTACAAGGGTATGTGGATCCAACTCTCCTCTCGTAGATGCATCTCCTAGATTGATCTTGGTGAGCGTAGGAAAATTTTTGTTTCCCATGCAACGTTCCCCAACACATACCACCCGGTCAAGAGAGTAATTCCTATATGCCCCTTCTGAGTTGCCTACAGAATTAGCATTGCATTGCATGGTCATGACAATCATCAGTATCAATACTGTCATCTGTAGGGAAGATACTGATATGACATACCTGGTAATTGTCCCTATACAGGGACACTGCCGAGGCATCTCTACCTGAGCATGTGTCAGTCAGTATTGGATAATCAAGATCGAGCAAAGGCCATGTTCAGGTAGAAAAATCGATCTTTACCATGCCGTATCAGTTCAATTAAGTTGTTGTAGTACTGCAAGCCATTCGGATTGATTTCTCCTCTTCCATCTACATGGTGAAAGCGTGGCATTGAGCAGCATGAATTTTCAGGGATGTACCACTGTACTGACTACTCTATATGCGTGCTTAGGTACCTGGGATAAGCCAGCCATGAGATGGAGAACCTGCACGCATCTAGACCCAGGTGCATAAGCTTTATATCATCTTAATGTGCAATGAGACGTTTGCCGGTGATGATCCACGGCGAGCGCTTGGTGGCTTTGGTGGACATAGGCTCCACACATAACTTCCTGCCCGAGGCTACCATGCGACGCTTAGCACTTCAGCCGACGGGCGGGGAGCAACTTCGAGTCACGGTGGCCAACGGCGATCGTCTCCGGTGTCATGGGCTCGCCCGGGACGTCCCCATCCCCATCGGCGACGATCACTTCTCTATCACATGTGCCAGCATCGACTTGGGCTGCTTCGACTTCATCCTTGGCATCGACTTCGTTCGGACCCTCGGTCCCATCCTTTGGGACTTCGACGCTCTGACGATGACCTTCTGGCGACTGGGCCGCCGCATTCGGTGGGACGGCATTGGGGGCGCCGCACCGGCGACGCCGCAGCTCCAGCTGGCTGCGGCCACCTCTGAGGCCGAGCATCCACTACTGGATCACCTCCTGCAGCAGCACATCGACCTCTTCGACGAGCCACATGGCCTGCCACCGGCCCGGGTGTATGATCACCGTATTCATCTCCTGCCGGGCTCCGCACCGGTGGAAGTTCGTCCTTACCGCTATCCACAACTACATAAGGACGAGTTGGAGCGGTAGTGTGCACTCATGCTCGCCGCGGGCATCATTCGGATCTCAACGTCGCCCTTCACCGCGCCGGTCCTCCTCGTCCGCAAGTCGGACGGCACGTAGCGCTTCTGTATCAACTACCGCACCCTTAATGCGCTCACACTCAAGGATAAGTTTCCTATCCCGGTGGTCGATGAGCTCCTGGACGAGCTCCATGGGGCGCGCCTCCGGTCGGGGTACCACCAGGTGCGCATGCACCCGGACGACATCGCCAAGACGGCGTTCCGGACTCACCAGTGCCACTTCGAGTTCTTGGTGATGCCCTTTGGCCTCGCCAATGCACCAGCAACCTTCCAGACCCTGATGAACGACGTCCTCCGTCCCTACTTACGTTGGTTTGTGCTCTATTTCTTTGATGACATTCTTATCTACAGCGCCTCGTGGGCGGAGCACCTCCAACACGTCACCGTCGTCTTCAACGAGCTTCGAGCGCATCATCTTCATCTTAAGCGCTCGAAGTGCTTGTTCGGGACACCTTCAGTCGCCTACCTCGGCCACGTCATTTCGGCCGACGGTGTTGCTATGGATGCCGACAAGGTGGCGGCCGTTGCTGCCTGGCGGACGCCGCACTCACCGCGGGCTCTTCGCGGCCTTCTCGGCCTCACGGGCTACTACCGGAAGTTTATCCGGGAGTTCGGCCTCATCGCGGCGCCCCTCACGCGTTTGCTGCGTCGCGACGCCTTCGCCTGGGACGACGAGGCGACGGCGGCATTCGAGGCCCTCAAGGGGGCTCTCACGACGGGTCCCGTTCTTCAGATGCCGGACTTTGACCGCCCATTCGTGGTGGACTGTGACGCCTCGGGTGCGGGGTTCGGCCGGCCCTTCGCTCCGCGCCATCTTAAGCTCGCGGCGTACGAGCGGGAGCTCATTGGCTTGGTACAGGCCGTACGCCATTGGCAGCCCTATTTGTGGGGTCGGTCTTTCCACATTCGCACGAACCACTACAGTCTCAAGTTCTTGCTGGACCAGAGGCTCTCGACCATGCCGCAGTACCAGGGGATCAGCAAGCTCTTCGGCTTCGACTTCTCCGTCGAGTATCGCCCGGGTCGTCTTAATACCATGGCCGACGCCTTGTCTCGCCGCGACGCCGACCTCGACTCCACCGTCGGCGACTCCGAGGGGGCGACGCTGTGCATCCGCTCTGGGCCGACCTTCGGCCTCTTCAACGACATTCGTCGGGCGACGGCGACCGCCGCTGACGCCGTCCTTCTTCAGCAGCAGCTGGTGGCCGGCGACCTGGAGGAGCCTTGGCGCTTCACCGATAGCCTGCTCCTCCATGGGCGCCGAGGCTTCATACCAGCGCATGATGATCTCCGTCACCAGGTGTTGCTGCTAGCCCACTCGGCTGGCCATGAGGGTGTGCAGAAAACCCTCCATCGCCTCCGCACCGACTTCTACATTCCTGGTGATCGAGCCCTGGTCCGTGACTGGGTTCGGTCTTGTATGACGTGCCAGCGCAACAAGATGGAGACATTACGGCCGGCTGGTCTACTTCAGCCATTGGAGGTGCCGTCTCAGGTCTGGGCAGATATATCCATGGACTTCATCGAGGGCCTCCCCAAGGTGAGCGACAAATCGATCAATCTCACTGTGGTCGACCGCTTCTCCAAGTATGCTCACTTCATCGCGCTGGGGCATCCGTATACCGCCGCGTCCGTGGCCCGTGCCTTCTTCGACGGCATCGTCCGTCTTCACGGTTTTCCCTCTTCGATCATCAGCGACCGAGACCCGGTGTTCACGGGCCATGTCTGGCGCGACCTCTTCAGGATGGCGGGCGTCAAGCTCCGCCTGAGCACGGCCTTCCACCCCCAGACGGACGGCCAATCCGAGGTGGTTAAAAAGGTGATTGCCATGTATTTGCGCTGTGTTACATGTGATCGACCTCGGGCTTGGGTGGATTGGCTCGCTTGGGCGGAGTACTGCTACACCACCTCCTATCACTCCGCCCTGCGTGCTATGCCATTTGAGGTGGTCTATGGTCGGCCGCCCCCGCCTATCTTGCCGGTGGACCCGGCGACGGCTCGGACAAAGGCAACGGGCGACCTTATCCGCACCCGTGACGAGAAGCTTGCGGAGGTATGTCAGCGTCTCCTTCACGCCCAGCAGCTGGCCAAGCATTACTATGACGGCCACTATCGCGAGGCGGAGTTCGCGGTGGGTGATTGGGTGTGGCTGCGTCTTCTCCACCGCTCTACGCAGTCACTGGACCTGCGCGCGAAGCGCAAGCTCGGGCCTCGCTACGCCGGGCCCTTCGCCGTCTTGGAGCGCATCGGACAGGTGGCCTACCGCCTTCAGCTTCCGGCCGGTGCTCGCATCCACGACGTCTTCCATGTGGGGCTGCTCAAGCCTTTCCGTGGGGAGCCACCTGCAGGACCTTCCGCGCTTCCTCCGACCTTCGATGTACGCCTTCTTCTGGAACCGGAGGAGGTGTTGCAGGCACAGCTCTGTCGCGGGGTGTGGTTCGTCTTGATCCAGTGGGCGGGACTTCCGGCGGAGGAGGCTACTTGGGAGCAGCGTGGCGACTTCCGCCAACACTACCCAGACTTCCAGCTCGAGGACGAGCTGTTTGCGCAGGCGGGGAGAGATGTTATGACCGGTTTAGCTTATAACCGGAGGAGGCCCACCAGGCAGTCGTTAGGGGCTTGGGCCACAAGTTATCATAGGCTATTCGTATTGAGGTTATAAATACTAGATGTAAAACACTTTTGAGATCAAGCAATAAGAATATTATTATCCCTATTGCCCGGCTCCCAGAGGAGCCGGAAACCCTAGCCGCCGCTGCCATCTTCCTCCTACGCGACGGCGCCCAGTCGCCGGCGCGCCCGCTCGTTACCTCGCCCCGCTCCATCCTTCCCCTACAACCTCCGGAGCAGGTCCGGTAGAATCCCTGGTTCTACCACGAACCCACTACAAGTTAACAGAACAAAACATGAAAATTAGTGATGGATTACCAGGTGCCAATAAGCGTGCACAAAGCACGCAATCCATCAGATTGAGCATGCAAGAAACCTGTCAATTTGATCAAAACAGGTCTGTTTAGGACTTTAGGCTAGCTCCATCCAAATAACTCTCTATGGTGGACAAAACTAGAAAAGAAAAGCTGTACCTAACAAGTAGAGATGATCTGTACGGTACTGAATTACATACATGGTCTCACCCAAGAAACTTAGCAGTTCCACGATTAAATTTCCAAACTGAACTATGTTAGTAACCACCAAACAATGAATAGGGTAATGCCATTGATGTCTTGTGGGTACAACAACCTTTCTTAGACTGGGTATGTAGTCGCGTGGATGGTAAGGGCCTAAGATTTCCATATTTAACTCTAATATTCGTGTGATGGTCACCGGAAATGACCTCCACCACTGATTATAATATCAACAAAGAAATGAAGCTATGGACAAAGCATCTGGGTAAATAATACCGGGAGAGTAACATTTTTTGTAATATGAGGGTCATTATTTTAACACTAACTTCTTAATTAATGGATGAGGCATATCTTATGCCTCCGTTTCTAAAATAATAATAATCTTGATTAGTTAAATCAGTTTTGATCAATCCATATCATATTGTTTTTTGTGTGCAATAGCTGCGGTAGTGTTGATCAATTCAGAAAATGTTTATTTTTCTGAAACGGCTATTCGTTGAGAATGATTGGCTGGCCTCCATGTTTCTTCAAAATATATTTCTCTGTAACAAAACTTTGGAATGCATCAGTTTGAGTTTGGGCAACAATAGTTCGATAATCAGAATATCAGATATAACTGCACTCGTAAGTATAGTAGCATGCATTCTCTTTTATTTCCCACTGTTCAAGGCATGATCTAAGGGACCTCTAACAGTTAATCACTGAAGCAGTCAAGCATCCTCTTAATTTACACTATGTGGTAAGATTGATGACCTGGCCAACTTTGTGTCTTGCAATGGTTTTGACAAATCGTTTAATTTGGCTTGAAATATTAGTAGAGTACACCTAATAGGCTAACACTGCCTTGAGGGTACCTGTTTATTTTTGTGAAAACTAGATTACTTGATGAAAATTAATTTTTTGTTAACCAATCTTGTCATATGATTACCTTTATAGTTCATAGTACTTATGACTATTCTGTGTTGTATTTCTATGAAAAGGGATGGTGTTGGTGTCATTTTCTTTCACATGTTCTGTTTACTTAAAGACCAATGTAAACACCTCATGAAAGAAGGCAATGTTTTAAAAATAAGGCATTGTGATACAAGGAGATACCTGAGTTAAGAGGCTCGGATCAAAAGGCTGTGCTCGAGGTAAATATAATTTCAGATCTTTAGCCCAATGGGCTTATTTGTACCTGGTCATGTTGTTCGGAACCTGCTATTTCAGGCTTCTTTCTTAGTAATGGAGCCAGGGAGGTTTCACACCTTGTTGATCTACAAAATATATATAATTTCAGATCCTAACTACTATTAATACTTTGTTGCTTCTGTTCATTGTATATTGATTTGCCTGCATAATGCAACAAGGTCATAACCTTGATAATGCCCTAATGTTGGAGCCTAGGAGGCGAGTGATGTAATGAGCTGTGATTTCTGAATTTTTCTGAAGGTGGATTTACTTGGTGATGAGGTTGAGGCCTTAATGGATCTTCTTGCAAAAGTTTATATTGTGCTCGACCACTATTCTCCAGTTTTGCAACACTATACTGGGTTAAGTCTCGATAAAATAGTCTATCTCTGATTGACGTTGACTAAAGTTATTTGCTAAAAGCACAAATTCATATAACATGGATGATAACAGAAATTCCAATCTACTTGTTTGTTTCTTCATGTCTAGGATTGCTTACTGCTCCCTAGCAGGCTTCCAATCGGGGCATCATGATTTTTATCGCACCCATACAAATTTTGTTTTTTCATTTTCTGTCGGGTACTAATTGTAGCCTCTTTAACAGGTTATATGGAGACCTTGAACATGATCAAGAAACGGATAAGCGCAGCAAAGTGAAATGCCTATGCACATTCACATCAGCTGGTGTGATGTTAACAACAGCCTTGGTTTTATTGGCCTGAAGGTGCACTTCAGGCGGTGTAAGATAACTTTTCTAGGTGGTTGATATAGCTCTTGCTGTAGAAACCAAGGGCTGGTAAGATTTTGCTAGTCTTTGAGCACCATGTATCTGACCCACCCAAACTATGTTCTGTCCTTACTTGTGCATGTCTTTGAGCTACACTCTCATGTATGGGGTTGACGAGGAACTGCTGGTCCGCAAAGGTGAGACTTGATTGGCCAAATTTTCATTCCGTTTTATGTAAGAGTTTGACGAGGAAATGATCTGAATTTGTTGCCTCAGGATACGTCTTGCTGCTATTTTTTTATCTTGATATACAAGGTGGCATATATGATTAGAATTCTCTAACACTGCCCAGTCATCTTTTTTTGTTGTTGAACATATACATTTATCTTTCATCAGGTATTAACAAGTTTTCAGTTACAAGTCAATCGATACTGAAGAAATTTATGAACAAGGAACATAAGTAAAACAAATTATCTGATGATATTAAACCTGGGGCTTCAATATCAAATACGAGGAAATGATTTGAGTTAGCTCTTATCTCAGAAATCCACGGTTGACTGTTTTTTCTTTCATTCTTGTTATATGATCGAGATTTGCGTTCGATGCTGAAGAAATTAGCGGAGAAGGAATATGATTAAAAAGGAATTTCTATTGATATAAACTAATTCAGACACCAATTACATCAAGAATAGCCCCATTGGTCACCTATGATTTCAGAGACCAAATTCACATCTAGACTGGCTAGACTCAGACGAGCTACACTCAGATTCTAATGGCTAGCAGGATTTACACTAACAGCTGAGCTACACTGATTCTGGTGCCATGGGTCGTTCATTTAGTTGGTCCACACGAAGTAGGGGCACACGGGTCCCATGGCCGGCGTCCAGTTGCCGCACCCAGAGAAGCACTTCCCCTGCATCGGCCCTGGCACGGACACCACGCCTCCTCTGGTCGGTACCCTGCAGTAGCAGAAGCACGTCGCAGAGGAGCCGCCGCAGGGGCTGATCATGTGTGGCTGCTGCTGCTTCTGCTGGATCGGCGGCGGCACCAGCGCAGATGAGCCACCGCAAGGGCTTGTGAGAAGCTGCGGCGGCTGCTGCTTCTGCTGAATCGGCGGCGGCGGCGCCAGCGAGCCGGTGATTGTCATCTTGACCCCGCGCAGCATGAGCTCAACAAGAAGCCGCGCCGTGTTGCGCGCGTCGTCCAGCCCGCAGTGCAGCCGGCCCTCCCACTCCAGTCCCGCCGCCCGGACCGCCTCCTGAAGGGTGGTCCGCCCTCCGCCGCCGAGCGCCGCCTGGAAGGGGACCCTCAGGTTGATCCAGCGATCGAAGTAGGAGGGCTTCTCGATCCCCTTGAAGCGACACTCGGACTCGAGCATGGTGCGGCAATCCCAATCTCCCCAGGTCACGATGGCCAAGCTCCCTGCCCCCGCCGTCGCCGCCTTCAGCCAGGCGTCGTGCATCCAGAGCGCCTCGCCGAGATCCACGCCGCCGTCGACGTCCTCCTGCCGGATGCCGGTGAGTTCCCTGCAAAATTGGGTCAGCATAGGGTGATGTTTGGGACGAACGTACCTGCGAAAGGCGGACTCGATGCGGCCGGTGGCGCCGGCGACGAGCACGGCGGGGAACTCGATGATTTCTTGCGGGAAGATCCGCGCGTCTTTCACGCATGTTGCCTCGAAGTCGACCACCACGAAGAAATCGAAATCTTGCTTCAGCCCCTGCCCGCGCGCCGCCATGATCGCTGCCATGTTCGCCAGAGTGCGCGCAAACTCCAGATCGAGAGTCGAGATCGGGGAAATTTGGGATCGAAAACTAGGGCATGTTCGGGAAAAGTATCGTCCTCCTTAAAACAACCAGAGCAAACACTGCCCGAGCCGAAATCGGATTCGTTTTCTCGTCAGGCGCAGCTGCATCCCGCCGTTCGATGGGTGGCCCAATTTCTAATCTAATCCGTTGCTTTTCGAAAGAACTGTTGGCGCTTTTCCCCCCTTTATTTTAGTAGTTGGCGCTATTTCTAGTATCTTTACGAAGATGGGTTCGTGGGTCCTTATGTGTACGTTTACCATTTTATTTGTCCAAGTCAAAATAGTTAAAAAAACATATAAAAAACAATTATCTGTAAAAAAATATCGAACAAAAATGCCCAGAAAATTAACACATAAAAATAGTTTTAAAACATTTCAACAAATATGTTCGTACTTCTTAAAAACACTTAAAAATTCCCCTAAAAAGCACTACTAACCAAAAAAAACATTTCAAAATGTACAACAGAAATAATTAATTTACATAAAAATATTTTATAGAGAAATGTGCCGATTTACATAATTTTTTATACTACTCTACAAAAGGTTTTACAATTCTTAATGAAAATATTAAGTTTTAATAAAAACAAGGAAAATTTCACGTTCAAAATTTATTTACATTATATATACTCCCTCTGTTCCTAAATATTTGTCTTTCTAGAGATTAAAACAAGTGACTACATACGAAGCAAAATGAGTGAATCTACACTCTCAAATATGTCTACATACATCCGTATCTTGTAATCAATTTGAATGTCTAGAAAGACAAATATTTGGGAACGGAGGGAGTATAAAGTAACAAAAAAGAACCCATGAAGCAAGTTCTGTCACATTTATCGGTCGGTGCAATGCACGGGCATTTGTACTAGTAATCAACAAAAGAAAGGCTGTGATTTTCCTAAAAACAAAGGTTGAGATTGACGGAAAGAAAAACGACGAGTGTGATAGAAGACTCATTTGACTCTTCTACATCTTCACATGTTTAGTTAGTTTTATTTTCGAGGATAGAAGAGATGCGAAAGAAATTCATCCACCTAATTACATCTCGTGCACGGTCACGCACATTCACAACATACAAGAATGTGTTTGGTAGGCCGCATATACATCAGTAAGGCTTGTGCGAAAAAAAAATGATCCATTTGATTACCCGCATTAACTGTTGGGCATGCATAGCGCGAACATTAAATCATCTCTGGGCTTGCATCTAGAGGAACCCTCAAATGTGCCGTTTTTGTGGAGCGAGACCCGAGCGGTGCAATCCTAGGCACGTGGGTGTGAGTGGTTGTCCCGAGAAGTGGTGTTGTTTCCAGACGCGCCGTTATAAATTACCCTCACCTCCTTTCCCCACCGCTCTCTCCCCTCTTCCCCACTCACACCATTAACGGCCGGAGTGACAACAGGATGATCCAAGACGGCGGCTACCACCAGAGCGACTGTAGACCTCCACCCAGTCCTCCACCGGAGCACATCGGCCATAGCGGTAAGCCCTCGCCCTCTCTATAGATTTACTGCTTTCGACTCGGGCTAGATTAGATTTGAGGGAGGGGATTGAACACATGGGGGTGGCGGATTGGCATCCATCGATTCTGCACCGGCGACTTCTAGGGCTCATAGGTTATTCGATTACATCGGGGGTGGGGATTGGGGTACAAACTTTCCTATCTAGCCTCAGCGACCCTAGAGTCGCGTCGAGCGGCGAGGGGCGTAGCCATCTTCTTTTCTTCCTCATCATCTTCGTCAAGAACGATGGGTCTTTGTCGGTGTACAAAATTAGGGGAGCTCTTTTTTACCCCTTACTTGTGCACGGGCAGTCAGAGCCACGCTTGTGGCCGAACATAACAGGGCAGAAGGAGGAAGCCAGGAACGCGGAGTTACCAGAACAACGCCAAGACAGGCAGCACGAGAAGACCAAACAAGGAGACAGGCTCCCCCCGGCAAGGACTCTTGCCGGGGCGGCCTGCGCACCACCCGGCAGGGGCTCTTGCCGGGGCGATCCACTCATACGCCTCCGTCATAGCCACCCTTGAAGCCTATGGGCTCCAACGGTACCAACGACATTGGAGCCAAGGCTCGGGAAGCGCCCACGTGATGGCATGCAGATCTTTGTGAAGACAAAGATCTATGACTCCCAAGATAAGAACCAGAAGACATGGCGATCACAGGGCTCCTTGCCTAGGACGCCCACGAGGCCCCGGCAAGGCTCCTTACCGAAGACACCCAGGAGCCCCGGCAAGCCTCTTGCCGCAGGATACTCATGGAGGCCCCGGCAAGACCCTTGCCTAGAACAGAAGCAAGTCTGCGGCAAGCCCTTGCCGTCCCGTCGCCGCCCCAGCTCGGCGGCCGATCCGCTGGCCCAAGCAGGCACCCACATAGCGATACGTGGTTCCTGGGCCAGCTAGCCAAGCACCTGCGTGGTGGCATGCAGATCTTCGTGAAGACCCTACCGCGACGCCACCTCAGCGGCCTGCCTCGCTGACCTGGACGCGCGTTGCGACCAGATAGAGTGGCCACGGACGGGACGGCTTCTTTTCCGTCCCCGATAAAGTAAATAGACACCTAAGCAGCGCATTGAATGTGCCTTGTCATGTAATGGCGTGGGATAAGCCCATACACTGTACACCTTTCCTGTAATGCCCAGGATGCGACTATATCTCCTATGTGTCGAGGCACGAGTTAGAGACATAAGCACATTCTGGAATGATCACAAGCGTGGTATCTTTGCACAACTCATGTAAAGAACAGGGATGAAAGAGTAAAATAGTTGGCTTACACTCGCCACGTCACACAATTAATACAATAGCATACATTCCTCCAAATAACGCAGGGTCCGACTACGAACAAAATCAAATGAGAAAAGATACCACAACCACAAGTCCTGATCGTCGGGATACGTCACATACATACGACCACGTTCTTCATCGAACTCCAAGTGAAGTTCTTGTCCATCTCCTGCGTCGTACTCAGTTGTACCTGCATCTGGTGTGTGTTGTAATCTGTGAGTCACAAGGACTCAGCAATCCCATTCCCGGGTATCAAAACTAACAAAGCCTTTAGGTGTGGAGATGTAATAAAGTGTCTGCAGCAAACACTAAGCAACTAGCTTACGAAGTCAGAGCGAGAAGAGAAAAGTGCCATCGGTCGCCAAAGATGATCAATAAGTGATCCTAGCTACTCACGTTCATGCATAACCCCACCGTGTTCACTTTCCGAAATTCCCATCTGCCACATAACCACGGGCACGGCTTTCAAAAGTTCATAACCCTGCAGGGGTGTCCCAACTTAGCCCATCACAAGCTCACGATTTGCGGAGTCGTAACTCCAAATTGGGAAGACCCGAGTATTCTCGGAATCCCGTGCTCAAGATATTTCGACAAAGGTAAAACTAATCCAGCAAGACCTCCCGGCGTGCCGACACCCTGATAGTCGCCGCGTGTATCTCATCTCAGGCCATGATCGGATGGGTCATCCTATAGGTATATACCAGCCCTCGGGTTTCCCCAAGGTAGCCACGCAGTCTGCCACAGTTTGGACCAACACTCATGAGGAGCACTGGCCATGGTTGTTGATTAAGAACTTGGGTTAATTACTCCCTATGTAAGTTTTTAGTTGTTAGGCAAATGGTAAAACCAAAGTTGGGTCTTGCTGGAAAAGCTTTAAGCAATGCGAATTATCAAGGGGGGCCTATAAACCCCAACCGTGTTAGGAACGCAAAATCAAAGAACATAACACCGGTTTATCGGGTCCTAAGGTGGCATGAGTGGAACAAAACACCAAGCAGAAGGCCAAGCCTTCCACCCATTACCAATATATATGTGCATTATCAAATAAGATATATATTGTTATCCCAATAAACAAGTCCAAACATGGAGCAATCTTCAAACTTCACCTGCAACTAACAACGCTATAAGAGGGGTTGAGCAAATGCGTACTTAGCCAATCAACGGTTTGCTAGGAAGGCGGTTAGAGTGTTTCATGGCAATATAGGAGGCTGACAAGACAAGAATAGGCATCGAGGCATAACTATAGAGCGAGACAACTAGCAAAGCAAAGATAGAGATGATATCGGGGAACTGTCATCTTGCCTGGGATCCCGCTAGGAAGAAGAACGAGTCCAACATGAAGACAAACAGACGTGGTCGAACGAATCCTCACAACTCCGCCACAAAATCGAAGCTGACAAGAGAAGCAACGGAGAGAAGCAAAAAAATGGTAAACACACAAGCAGAAACATGGCATGATGCATGTCCGGTTTTAAATATGCATGGCATGGCAAAGTGCACAAACAAAACTACAAGATAAGTGGATCTCAATATGCAACGAGTTGCATATTGACAAAACACCACATCAATTTATTTAGTTCGCTCTCATTTATGTAGACAACAATATTAAGGTTAATTAACATGGCTGGAGGTGAAGCATAAGTAAACTATCTATCTAGGCAATTTAAATGAGGCCGGAAATAACAACAACAATTCTGGTAAAACCCCATGTCATTTAGCAATTTTAATGCAAACAACAGTTCAAACATTTTAATGTTGTTATCATGATGCGGATGACAAATGCAAGTTTTATGCAATTTTAAGTTAAAATTTGACTTGAAGATGATATGGAGTAACTCGTCACCATGGTGGAAGGAAAGGGTGCCACGGCGGTGAATCCAGAAATGAAGCCACGACAACATATCGGATCCGGTAAATCGTTGAGAGACCGGTGCAAAAGAAGGACGGAGAGCATGTCATGTAAGATGATGGGGTGCTCCCTGTTTCCGGGCTCCCACGGGTCAGTGCAATGCAAACGAGGAACGTGCACGAAACAAACGGGCATGAAGCAAACAAGTGGTTCATCTCATACATCACATATCATTCATCCGCGAGCTCGGCGATATACCTTTGAAGCATGCGTTTCGAGGTGGTTCGAGTGCGTCGAGGGAAGTAGTGAAAATAGACGTACTCTTGGTCATGGCGACGGAAGTGGTACACGTTTCATAGTCATTCTCGGGGTCGTTGCACTTGGCGAAAATACACGGCGACGGTAGTGGTACACATGTCGTAGAGGAACTTGTCATTTCGGTCCATAGTCATTCGGCGTAGTGGTACTCGTTTTTGTAGATGTTCATGTCGTCGTGTCGTGGTACTTGGGGTCTTCGGACTTGCCGGTCTTTGACAAATCGAAGGGGTATACGTTGATGTAATGGTACTTGCGGTCTCGGCGATAGTGGTTGTTCTAGGCATCGGCCGTCGAGGTACTTGGCGGTTCCGGAGACGACGGTAGAGGTACTTGACGCATCACCATGGAGTCGTACTCAAGGTCCTTGTGCACATGACGACTCTGGAAGAGGAACTTGGCAGAAATCCGACCGAAACATGGCGTATTCGGTGGCTGGGTGGCGGGGCAGAGGAGATCCGGACCAGATCGGGGCCCGGCGCCAACTCAAACGCGGCTTCACGAACCGAAGGAGGCCTCCATGGTCGGCGTTGGGCCGGGCTCGACCACGAACTCAAGGTAGAGGACACAGCGGCGGGCAAACTCTGGCAGCTTGAGGTGAAGGTGACCGGCGGCGCTCGGAAACAGCGAAAGACGGCGAAGGCGAAGGGGATCCGACAGAGGAAGCGATGGCGTCGATGTTGGAAATATTCCCTAGAGGCAATAATAAAAGGATTATTATTATATTTCCTTGTTCATGATAAATGTCTGTTATTCATGCTTGAATTGTATTGTACGGAAACAACGATACATGTGTGAATACATAGACCACAACGTGACCCTGGTAAGCCTCTAGTTAATAGCTTGTTGATCAACAGATGGTCACGGTTTCCCGACCATGGACATTTGATGTCATTGATAACGGGATCACATCATTAGGAGAATGATGTGATGGACAAGACCCAATCCTAAGCATGGCATAAGATGTGTAGTTTGTAATGCTTAAGCTTTTCCAATGTCAAGTATTTGTTCCTTAGACCATGAGGTTGTGCAACTCCCGGATATCGTAGGAATGCTTTGGGTGTGCCAAACGTCACAACGTAACTGGGTGGCTATAAAGGTACACAACGGGTATCTCCGAAAGTGTCTGTTGAGTTGGTACGAACCGAGACTGGGATTTGTCACTTCGTATGACGGAGAGGTATCTCTAGGCCCACTCGGTAAGACATCATCATAATGAGCTCAAAGTGACTAAGGAGTTGGTCATGGGATGATGGATTACGGAACGAGTAAAGAGACTTGCCATGACGAGATTGAACAAGGTATCGGTATATCGACGATCGAATCTCTGGCAAGTACCGTACCGATAGACAAAGGGAATAACATACGGGATTAAGTGAATCCTTGACATCGTGGTTCATCCGATGAGATCATCGAGGAACACGTGGGAACCAACGTGGGTATCCAGATCCCGCTGTTGGTTATTGACCGGAGAGTCGTCTCGGTCATGTCCGCGTGTCTCCCGAACCCGTAGGGTCTACACACTTAAGGTTCGGTGACGCTAGGGTTGTAGAGATATATGCACACGGAAACCCGAATGTTTTTCGGAGTCCCGGATGAGATCCCGGACGTCACGAGGAGTTCCGGAATGGTCTGGGGGTAAAGAATGATATATAGGAAGTCCAGTTTCGGCCACCGGGAGAGTTCCGGGGGTCTCCGGTAGTGTACCGAGACCACCGGAAGGGTCCCGGGGTCCACTGGGTGGGGCCACCCATCCCGGAGGGCCCCGTGGGCCTTAGGGGGCGGGGGACCAGCCCCTAGTGGGCTGGCGCACCCCCCATGGGCCTCCCCCCATGCGCCTAAGGTTGAAACCCTAGGGGTGGGGGCACCCCCCTTTGGCTTGGGGGGCAAGATACCCCCCTTGGCCGCCGCCCCCCTAGGAGATTGGATCTCCTAGGGCTGGCGCCCCCCTGGCCCCCTATATATAGTGGGGAGGAGAGAGGGCAGCCGCACCTCAGCCCCTGGCGCCTCCCCCCCCCGTTACACCTCCAACTCCTCCCTTAGGGTCTCGGCGAAGCCCTGCAGCTTTTCCCGTTGCATCCACCACCACACCGTCGTGCTACTGGATCTCCATCAACCTCTCCTTCCCCCTTGATGGATCAAGAAGGAGGAGACATCGCTGTACCATACGTGTGTTGAACGCGGAGGTGCCGTCCGTTCGGCGCTGGGATCATCGATGACGAGGATCACGACGAGTATGACTCCATCATCCACGTTCCCTTGAACGCTTCCGCTCGCGATCTACAAAAGGTATGCAGATGCACTCCTTTGCTCGTTGCTAGATGAACTCCTTAGATTGATCTTGGTGAAGTGTAGAATTTTTTTGAATTCTGCTACGTTCCCCAACAGTGGTATCAGAGCTAGGTCTTTGCGTAGCATCTTGCACGAGTAGAACACAAACAAGTTGTGGACGTTGATTTTGTTCAATTCTCTTGCCGCCACGAGTCCAATCTTGATTCGGCGGCATCATGGGATGAAGCGGCCCGGACCGACCTTACACATACGCTTACGTGAGACTGGTTCCACCGACTGACATGCACTAGTTGCATAAAGGTGGCTGGCGGGTGTCTGTCTCTCCTACTTTAGTCGGATCGGATTCGATTAAAAGGGTCCTTATGAAGGGTAAATATAAATTGACATATCACGTTGTGGTTTTGGCATAGGTAAGAAACGTTCTTGCTAAAAACCTATAGAAGCCACAAAAAAACTTGCAACAACAATTAGAGGGCGTCTAATTTGTTCTTGCAGCATGTGCTATATGATGTGATATGGCCAAGAAGATGTGATGAATGATATATGTGATGTATGAGATTGATCATGTTCTTGTAATAGGGAATCACGACTTGCATGTCGATGAAAATGACAACCGGCAGGAGCCATAGGAGTTGTCTTATTTATTGTATGACCTGCGTGTCACTGAATAACGCCATGTAATTACTTTACTTTATTGCTAAACGTTAGCCATAGTGGTAGAAGTAATAGTTGGCGAGACGACTTCATGAAGACACGATGATGGAGATCATGGTGTCATGCCGGTGACAAAGATGATCATGGCGCCCCGAAGATGGAGATCAAAGGAGCAAAATGATATTGGCCATATCATGTCACTTCATTTGATTGCATGTGATGTTTATCATGTTTATGCATATTGTTTACTTAGAATGACGGTAGTAAATAAGATGATATCTCACTGAAAATTTCAAGAATTGTGTTCCCCCTAACTGTGCACCGTTGCTAAGGATCGTTGTTCCTAAGCACCACGTGATGATCGGGTGTGATAGGCTCTAACGTTCGCATACAACGGGTGTAAGCCAGATTTACACACGCAATACACTTAGGGTTCACTTAACGAGCCTAGCATGTACAGACATGGCCTCGGAACACGGAAGACCGAAAGTTCGAACATGAGTTGTAAAGAAGATGCGATCAACATGAAGATGTTCACCGTTGATGACTAGTCCGTCTCACGTGATGATCGGACACGGGCTAGTCGATTCGGATCATGTATCACTTAGATGACTAGAGAGATGTCAATCTGAGTGGGAGTTCATTAAATTTGATTAGATGAACTTAATTGTCATGAACTTTGTCTAAAAATCTTTACAATATGTCTTGTAGATCAAATGGCCCACGCTCAAGTTGCCCTCAACTTCAATGCGTTCCTAGAGAAAACCAAGCTGAAAGACGATGGTAGCAACTATACGGATTGGGTCCGTAACCTGAGGATTATCCTCATAGCTACCAAGAGATCATATGTCCTTGAAGCACCGCTAGGTGATGCACCCGTTCTCCCGGCGACCCAAGACGTTATGAACGCCTGGCAGTCGTGTTGTGATGATTACTCCCTGGTTCAGTGCGGCATGCTTTACAGCTTAGAGTCGGGGCTCCAAAAGCGTTTTGAGCACCACGGAGCATATGAGATGTTCCAAGAGCTGAAAATGGTTTTCCAAGCTCATGCCCGAGTCGAGAGATATGACGTCTCCGACGCATTCTGCAGTTGCAAGATAGAGGAGAATAGTTCTGTCAGCGAGCACATACTCAAGTTGTCTGGGTTGCACAACCGCTTGTCTCAGTTGGGAATGAATCTCCCAGACGAAGGGGTCGTTGACAGAATCCTTCAGTCGCTCCCACCTAGCTACAAGAGCTTCGTGTTAAATTTCAATATGCATGGGATGGAGAGGTCCATTCCCGAGGTGTATTCAATGCTGAAATCGGCGGAGGTGGATATCAAGAAAGAACATCAAGTGTTGATGGTCAATAAAACCACTAAGTTTAAAAAGGGCAAGGGTAAGAAGAACTTCAAGAAGGACGGCAAAGGAGTTGTCGCGCCCGGTAAGCCAGTTGCCGGGAAGAAGCCAAAGAATGGACCCAAGCCTGAAACTGAGTGCTTTCATTGCAAGGGAACGGGTCACTGGAAGCGGAACTGCCCCAAATACTTAGCAGATAAGAAGGCCGGCAACATCAAAGGTATATATGATATACATGTTATTGATGTGTACCTTACCAGCGCTCGTAGTAGCTCCTGGGTATTTGATACCGGTGTAGTTGCTCACATTTGTAACTCAAAGCAGGAGCTGTGGAATAAGCGAAGACTGGCGAAGGACGAGGTGACGATGCGCGTCGGGAATGGTTCCAAGGTCGATGTGATCTCCGTCAGCACGCTGCCTGTACATCTACCCTCGGGATTAGTTTTAAACCTTAATAATTGTTATTTAGTACCAGCTTTGAGCATGAACATTGTATCTGGATCTCGTTTGATACGAGATGGCTACTCATTTAAATCCGAGAATAATGGTTGTTCTATTTATATGAGAGATATGTTTTATGGTCATGCCCCGCTGGTCAATGGTTTATTTTTGATGGATCTCGAATGTGATGATACACATATTCATAGTGTGGATGCCAAAAGATGTAAAGTTGATAATGATAGTCCCACATACTTGTGGCATTGCCGCCTTGGTCATATTGGTGTCAAGCGTATGAAGAAGCTCCATGCGGATGGGCTTCTAGAGTCTCTTGATTATGAATCATTTGACACGTGTGAACCATGTCTTTTGGGCAAGATGACCAAGACTCCGTTCTCCGGAACAATGGAGCGAGCAACCAACTTATTGGAAATCATACATACCGATGTGTGCGGCCCAATGAGTGTTGAAGCTCGCGGAGGCTATCGTTACGTTCTCACCCTCACAGATGACTTGAGTAGATATGGGTATGTCTACTTGATGAAGCACATGTCTGAGACCTTTGAAAAGTTCAAGGAATTTCAGAATGAGGTTGAGAGTCACCGTGACAGAAAAATAAAATTCTTACGATCAGATCGCAGGGGTGAATATTTGAGTCATGAATTTGGCACGCACCTAAGGAACTGTGGAATTGTTTCACAATTGACACCGCCAGGAACACCTCAGCGTAATGGTGTGTCCGAACGTCGAAATCGTACTTTGTTGGACATGGTGCGATCTATGATGTCTCTCACCGACTCACCGCTATCTTTCTGGGGATTTGCTTTAGAGACTGCCGCATTCACTTTAAATGGGGCTCCGTCAAAATCCGTTGAGACGACACCGTATGAACTTTGGTTTGGCAAGAAACCTAAGCTGTCGTTTCTGATAGTTTGGGGTTGCGATTCTTATGTCATGAAACTTCAACTTGAAAAGCTCGAACCCAAATCGGAAAAATGTGTCTTCATAGGATACCCAAAGGAAACAATTGGGTACACCTTCCACCTAAGATCTGAAGGCAAGATTTTTGTTGCCAAGAATGGATCCTTTCTGGAGAAAGAGTTTCTCTCGAAAGAAATAAGTGGGAGGAAAGTAGAACTTGATGAGGTGACAGTCACCCTTCCCGAACCGGAAAGTAGCGCAGCACGGGAAATTGTTCCCGAGGTGCCTGCACCGACAAGGGAGGAGGTTAATGATGATGATCATGAATATATAGATCAAGTTACTACTGAACTTCGAAGGTCCACAAGGACACGTTCCGCACCAGAGTGGTACGGCAACCCTGTCTTGGAAATCATGTTGTTGGACAACGGTGAACCTTCGAACTATGAAGAAGCGATGGCGGGCACGGATTCCAATAAATGGCTTGGAGCCATGAAATCCGAGATAGAATCCAGGTATGAAAACAAAGTATGGACTTTGGTGGACTTGCCCGATGATAGGCATGCCATAGAAAATAAATGGATATTCAAGAAGAAGACAGACGCGGATGGTAATGTGACCATCTATAAGGCTCGGCTTGTTGCTAAAGGTTATCGACAAGTTCAAGGGATTGACTACGACGAGACTTTCTCTCCCGTACCGATGCTAAAGTCCGTCCGAATCATGTTAGCAATTGCCGCATTCTTTGATTATGAGATATGGCAAATGGATGTCAAAACAACATTCCTTAATGGCTTCCTCAAGGAAGAACTGTATATGATGCAGCCGGAAGGTTTTGTCGATCCAGAGAATGCTGACAAGGTGTGCAAGCTCCAGCGCTCGATCTCCGGGCTGGTGCAAGCATCTCGGAGTTGGAATATTCGCTTTAATGATGTAATCAAAGTGTTTGGCTTTATACAGACTTGGGGAGAAGCCTGTATTTACAAGAAAGTGAGTGGGAGCTCTGTAGCATTTCTCATATTATATGTGGATGACATACTGCTAATGGGAAATGATAGAATTCTTGGAAAGCATAAAGGCCTACTTGAATAAGAGTTTTTCAATGAAGGACCTTGGAGAAGCTGCTTATATATTAGGCATCAAGATCTATAGAGATAGATCGAGACGCCTCATTGGTCTTTCACAAAGCACATACCTTGACAAGATATTGAAGAAGTTCAATATGGATCAGTCCAAGAAGGGGTTCTTGCCTGTTTTACAAGGTATGAGATTGAGCACGGCTCAGTCCCCGACCACGGTAGAAGATAAAGAAAAGATGAGTGTCATCCCCTATGCCTCAGCCATAGGTTCTATTATGTATGCCATGCTGTGTACCAGACCTGATGTGAACCTTGCCATATGTTTGGTAGGGAGGTACCAAAGTGATCCCGATATGGAACACTGGACAGCGGTCAAGAACATCCTAAAGTACCTGAAAAGGACTAAGGATATGTTTCTCGTTTATGGAGGTGATGAAGAGCTCGTCGTAAAAGGTTATGTCGATGCTAGCTTCAACACAGATCTGGATGACTCCAAGTCACAAACCGGGCATGTGTATATTTTGAATGGAGGAGCAGTTAGCTGGTGCAGTTGCATGCAGAGCGTCGTGGCGCATTCTACATGTGAAGCGGAGTACATAGCTGCTTGCAAAGCAGCCCAAGAAGGAGTCTGGATGAAGGAGTTCATCACCGACCTAGGAGTCATTCCAAGCGCGTCAAGCCCGATGACTCTCTTCTGTGATAACACTGGAGCTATTGCCATTGCCAAGGAGCCCAGGTTTCACAAGAAGACCAAGCACATCAAGCGCCATTTCAACTCCATCCGGAATTATGTTCAAGATGGAGACATAGATATTTGTAAAGTGCATACGGATCTGAATGTCGCAGATCCATTGACTAAACCTCTTCCACGGGCAAAACATGATCAACACCAGAACTCTATGGGTGTTCGATTCATCACAATGTAACTAGATTATTGACTCTAGTGCAAGTGGGAGACTGTTGGAAATATGCCCTAGAGGCAATAATAAAAGGATTATTATTATATTTCCTTGTTCATGATAAATGTCTGTTATTCATGCTTGAATTTTATTGTACGGAAACAGCGATACATGTGTGAACACATAGACCACAACGTGTCCCTGGTAAGCCTCTAGTTACTAGCTCGTTGATCAACAGATGGTCACGGTTTCCTGACCATGGACATTGGATGTCATTGATAACGGGATCACATCATTAGGAGAATGATGTGATGGACAAGACCCAATCCTAAGCATGGCATAAGATCGTGTAGTTCGTAATGCTTAAGCTTTTCCAATGTCAAGTATTTGTTCCTTAGACCATGAGGTTGTGCAACTCCCGGATACCGTAGGAATGCTTTGGGTGTGCCAAACGTCACAACATAACTGGGTGGCTATAAAGTTACACAACGGGTATCTCCGAAAGTGTCTGTTGAGTTGGTACGAACCGAGACTGGGATTTGTCACTCCGTATGATGGAGAGGTATCTCTGGGCCCACTCGGTAAGACATCATCATAATGAGCTCAAAGTGACTAAGGATTTGGTCATGGGATGATGGATTACGGAACGAGTAAAGAGACTTGCCATGACGAGATTGAACAAGGTATCGGTATACCGACGATCGAATCTCGGGCAAGTACCGTACCGATAGACAAAGGGAATAACATACGGGATTAAGTGAATCCTTGACATCGTGGTTCATCCGATGAGATCATCGAGGAACACGTGGGAACCAACATGGGTATCCAGATCCCGCCGTTGGTTATTGACCGGAGAGTCGTCTCGGTCATGTCTGCGTGTCTCCCGAACCGGTAGGGTCTACACACTTAAGGTTCGGTGACGCTAGGGATGTAGAGATACATGCACACGGAAACCCGAATGTTGTTCGGAGTCCCGCATGAGATCCCGGACGTCACGAGGAGTTCCGGAATGATCCGGAGGTAAAGAATGATATATAGGAAGTCCAGTTTCGGCCACCGGGAGAGTTCCGGGGGTCACCGGTAGTGTACCGGGACCACCGGAAGGGTCCCGGGGGTCCACCGGGTGGGGCCACCCATCCCGGAGGGCCCCGTGGGCCGTAGGGGGAGGGGGACCAGCCCCTAGTGGGCTGGCGCACCCCCCATGGGCCTTCCCCCATGCGCCTAGGGTTGAAACCCTAGGGTTGGGGGCGCCCCCCTTTGGCTTGGGGGGCAAGATACCCCCCTTGGCTGCCGCCCCCCTAGGAGATTGGATCTCCTAGGGCCGGCGCCCCCTGGCCCCCTATATATAGTGGGGAGGAGAGAGGGCAGCCGCACCTCAGCCCCTGGCGCCTCTCCCCCCGTTACACCTCCAACTCCTCCCGCAGGGTCTCGGCGAAGCCCTGCAGCTTTTCCCGTTGCATCCACCACCACGCCGTCGTGCTACTGGATCTCCATCAACCTCTCCTCCCCTCTTGCTGGATCAAGAAGGAGGAGACGTCGTTGTACCGTACGTGTGTTGAACGCGGAGGTGCCGTCCGTTTGGCGCTGGGATCATCGGTGACGAGGATCACGACGAGTACGACTCCATCATCCACGTTCCCTTGAACGCTTCCGCTCGCGATCTACAAAAGGTATGCAGATGCACTCCTTTGCTCGTTTCTAGATGAACTCCTTAGATTGATCTTGGTGAAGTGTAGAATTTTTTTGAATTCTGCTATGTTCCCCAACAGTGGTATCTGAGCTAGGTCTTTGCGTAGCATCTTGCACGAGTAGAACACAAACAAGTTGTGGACGTTGATTTTGTTCAATTCTCTTGCCACCACTAGTCCAATCTTGATTCGACGGCATCATGGGATGAAGCGGCCCGGACCGACCTTACACGTACGCTTACGTGAGACTGGTTCCACCGACTGACATGCACTAGTTGCATAAAGGTGGCTGGCGGGTGTCTGTCTCTCCTACTTTAGTCAGATCGGATTCGATGAAAAGGGTCCTTATGAAGTGTAAATAGAAATTGACATATCACGTTGTGGTTTTGGCGTAGGTAAGAAACGTTCTTGCTATAAACCTATAGAAGCCACGTAAAAACTTGCAACAACAATTAGAGGGCGTCTAACTTGTTCTTGCAGCATGTGCTATGTGATGTGATATGGCCAAGAAGATGTGATGAATGATATATGTGATGTATGAGATTGATCATGTTCTTGTAATAGGGAATCACGACTTGCATGTCGATGAAAATGACAACCGGCAGGAGCCATAGGAGTTGTCTTATTTATTGTATGACCTGCGTGTCACTGAATAACGCCATGTAATTACTTTACTTTATTGCTAAACATTAGCCATAGTGGTAGAAGTAATAGTTGGCGAGACGACTTCACGGAGACACGATGATGGAGATCATGGTGTCATGCCGGTGACAAAGATGATCATGGCGCCCCGAAGATGGAGATCAAAGGAGCAAAATGATATTGGCCATATCATGTCACTTCATTTGATTGCATGTGATGTTTATCATGTTTATGCATCTTGTTTACTTAGAACGACGGTAGTAAATAAGATGATCTCTCATTAAAAATTTCAAGAATTGTGTTCCCCCTAACTGTGCACCGTTGCTAAGGATCGTTGTTCCGAAGCACCACGTGATGATCGGGTGTGATAGGCTCTAACGTTCGCATACAACGGGTGTAAGCCAGATTTACACACGCAATACACTTAGGGTTCACTTGATGAGCCTAGCATGTACAGACATGGCCTCGGAACACAGAAGACCGAAAGGTCGAACATGAGTCGTATAGAAGATACGATCAACATGAAGATGTTCACCGTTGATGACTAGTCCGTCTCACGTGATGATCGGACACGGGCTAGTCGATTCGGATCATGTATCACTTAGATGACTAGAGAGATGTCAATCTGAGTGGGAGTTCATTAAATTTGATTAGATGAACTTAATTGTCATGAACTTAGTCTAAAAATATTTACAATATGTCTTGTAGATCAAATGGCCCACGCTCAAGTTGCCCTCAACTTCAACGCGTTCCTAGAGAAAACCAAGCTGAAAGACGATGGTAGCAACTATACGGATTGGGTCCGTAACCTGAGGATTATCCTCATAGCTGCCAAGAGATCATATGTCCTTGAAGCACCGCTAGGTGATGCACCCGTTCTCCCGGCGACCCAAGACGTTATGAACGCCTGGCAGTCACGTTGTGATGATTACTCCCTGGTTCAGTGCGGCATGCTTTACAGCTTAGAGTCGGGGCTCCAAAAGCGTTTTGAGCACCACGGAGCATATGAGATGTTCCAAGAGCTGAAAATGGTTTTCCAAGCTCATGCCCGAGTCGAGAGATATGACGTCTCCGACGCATTCTACAGTTGTAAGATGGAGGAGAATAGTTCTGTCAGCGAGCACATACTCAAGTTGTCTGGGTTGCACAACCGCTTGTCTCAGTTGGGAATGAATCTCCCAGACGAAGCGGTCGTTGACAGAATCCTTCAGTCGCTCCCACCTAGCTACAAGAGCTTCGTGTTAAATTTCAATATGCAGGGGATGGAGAGGTCCATTCCCGAGGTGTATTCAATGCTGAAATCAGCGGAGGTGGATATCAAGAAAGAACATCAAGTGTTGATGGTCAATAAAACCACTAAGTTTAAAAAGGGCAAGGGTAAGAAGAACTTTAAGAAGGATGGCAAAGGAGTTGTCGCGCCTGGTAAGCCAGTTGCCGGGAAGAAGCCAAAGAATGGACCCAAGCCTGAAACTAAGTGCTTTCATTGCAAGGGAACGGGTCACTGGAAGCGGAACTGCCCCAAATACTTAGCAGATAAGAAGGCCGGCAACATCAAAGGTATATATGATATACATGTTATCGATGTGTACCTTACCAATGCTCGTAGTAGCTCCTGGGTATTTGATACCGGTGTAGTTGCTCACATTTGTAACTCAAAGCAGGAGCTGCGGAATAAGCGGAGACTGGCGAAGGAAGAGGTGACGATGCGCGTCGGGAATGGTTCCAAGGTCGATGTGATCGCTGTCAGCACGCTGCCTCTACATCTACCCTCGGGATTAGTTTTAAACTTTAATAATTGTCATTTAGTACCAGCTTTGAGCATGACCATTGTATCTGGATCTCGTTTGATACGAGTTGGCTACTCATTTAAATCCGAGAATAATGGTTGTTCTATTTATATGAGAGATATGTTTTATGGTCATGCCCCGCTGGTGAATGGTTTATTTTTGATGGATCTCGAACGTGGTAATACACATATTCATAGTGTGGATGCCAAAAGATGTAAAGTTGATAATGATAGTCCCACATACTTGTGGCATTACCGCCTTGGTCATATTGGTGTCAAGCGTATGAAGAAGCTCCATGCGGATGGGCTTCTAGAGTCTCTTGATTATGAATCATTTGACACGTGCGAACCATGTCTTTTGGGCAAGATGACTAAGACTCCGTTCTCCGGAACAATGGAGCGAGCAACCAACTTATTGGAAATCATACATACCGATGTGTGCGGTCCAATGAGTGTTGAAGCTCGCGGAGGCTATCGTTACGTTCTCACCCTCACAGATGACTTGAGTAGATATGGGTATGTCTACTTGATGAAGCACAAGTCTGGGACCTTTGAAAAGTTCAAGGAATTTCAGAATGAGGTTGAGAGTCAACGTGACAGAAAAATAAAATTCTTACGATCAGATCGTGGGGGTGAATATTTGAGTCATGAATTTGGCACGCACCTAAGGAACTGTGGAATTGTTTCACAATTGACACTGCCAGGAACACCTCAGCGTAATGGTGTGTTTGAACGTCGAAATCGTACTTTGTTGGACATGGTGCGATCTATGATGTCTCTCACCGACTCACCGCTATCTTTTTGGGGATTTGCTTTAGAGACTGCCGCATTCACTTTAAATAGGGCTTCGTTAAAATCCGTTCAGACGACACCGTATGAACTTTGGTTTGGAAAGAAACCTAAGCTGTCGTTTCTGAAAGTTTGGGGTTGCGATGCTTATGTCAAGAAACTTCAACCTGAAAAGCTCGAACCCAAATCGGAAAAATGCGTCTTCATAGGATACCCAAAGGAAACAATTGGGTACACCTTCTACCTAAGATCTTAAGGCAAGATTTTTGTTGCCAAGAATGGATCCTTTCTGGAGAAAGAGTTTCTCTCGAAAGAAATAAGTGGGAGGAAAGTAGAACTTGATGAGGTGACAGTCACCCTTCCCGAACCGGAAAGTAGCGCAGCGCGGGAAATTGTTCCCGAGGTGCGTGCACCGACAAGGGAGGAGGTTAATGATGATGATCATGAAGATACAGATCAAGTTACTACTGAACTTCGAAGGTCCACAAGGACACGTTCCGCACCAGAGTGGTACGGCAACCCTGTCTTGGAAATCATGTTGTTGGACAACGGTGAACCTTCGAACTATGAAGAACCGATGGCGGGCCCGGATTCCAATAAATGGCTTGGAGCCATGAAATCCGAGATAGAATCCATGTATGAAAACAAAGTTAGGACTTTGGTGGACTTACCTGATGATAGGCACGCCATAGAAAATAAATGGATATTCAAGAAGAAGACAGACGCGGATGGTAATGTGACCATCTATAAGGCTCGGCTTGTTGCTAAAGGTTATCGACAAGTTCAAGGGATTGACTACGACGATACTTTCTCTCCCGTAGCGATGCTAAAGTCCGTCCGAATCATGTTAGCAATTGCCGCATTCTATGATTATGAGATATGGCAAATGGACGTCAAAACAACATTCCTTAATGGCTTCCTGTGGGGACCCCGACTTAGAAGTCGAGATCACCGAATGCACGTGTACAGTGATCCCAGAGATCAATGCTCACTGAACACACAGAAGCCGAATAACAAGAGTCTTACATGCATACATACCGTCTTACACAAATTAAGGCCATTATGGCCAAGTCTTACATAGATAAAGCCTCAATGGCTGAATAGCAAATAACTCAAATAGCGGAAGTCTTCGATGATAAGTAGAACCCATGCCATCTGCCTTAACCCTACAGGCATTCTGACTGGGATATCGTCCTAGTTCGCATGTTCGTCTCCATAGAACTCTTCTTCATATTCCTGTTCCTCCATGCCTGGCCAATTAAATAACCAGTGGCAAGCCAATTGAATGTACTCGCAAGCAACCCATGATTTGGTTCAAAGTAACAATGCAATTGAACAACAATGAGCAATCTAGCTATGAGCTAGAATAAATATTCTACCATCAAGTGTATGCATCAATAAACTTATGTAACCTCGAAGACAGGTTACCGATATCAACATGAATATGATTCAGCTCAACGAGTCAAGTCACCACCTTGACTCATCACACACCCATACTTTCACCGATGTAGTAAAACTCTGGACATAGTTTAAGTAGCACCACCCAACTGTCCATGACCATGGACACGGCTATTCAAATAGTTTTACACTCTGCAGAGGTTGCGCACTTTACCCACAAGATCCGGGAAGCTTTCGTGTCATCCATGATCCCGTAGTACCTCAAGTACTCGGGGGAAGCACCCGGTCATTATCTTTCCTTAGACGACACTAACATAGAGTCAACTCTTTGGTACACGGCCCTCGAGTACAAACAATAGATCATGGGACTTGCCCTATTTTCAATGTCACGCGTACACGAAGGGACCAACGGTGTGTACGGTGCCCTGTGAAAACAGTCATGGTCGTCTATCCAAGCACGACCCCGTCCCGGGAAAGACCTCAAGTCTTCCCGTCACTAGTAATGCGAGCACCATGCTAGTATCGGCCTAAGTAATCAATAACGCCCCGTCCCATAAGGGGTAGAGTGGTTGCACATATTTGGTTGGGACGGTAGTCACACATAAATCTAATCCATCATTTCACTCATGCACAAAATCTTTACCGGCACATCAGTTCTTCCTCAAGTGATGACCTAACTCAATATCACCCTCGGGCATTAGGGGCACCCGATGTTTTTTTTTGAAAAGAATGCATCCACGAAGGTTTCATGGCACACATGCATCACTAAGCATCACTACAAACCATTTGCATGGCATCTAGCACATAGCAAGATCATGAGTAAAGCATGCATCATGTGGTGGTTCTTAACTAAGCCACCACCGACATTCTTATCATCATGCATTTGGAAACAAACGGGTTCCGAAGAACACAAGTGTATCATGGTCAAAGGGCTGCTTGCCTGGATTGGCTTGGTCTTCAAAGTCTTCAAATCCTTCCCCTTCTCCTTCTTCAGCAACCTCGTCAAATACGGTATCTAAACGTCACAAAATAACAACGGGAAAATAAGACCACAATAAAAACAGAAAAATCAAAGTGCTCAGAAAAATGTCAACTTATTTTTGTTAAATACTAGAGGGAAAACTAAGATGGCAAAAATTCTTAGTTGGAGTTTTGGATTTGGAGAATGGAATCTAAGAATATTTGAACAGAAGTTTTAATGCTCAAATTTGAATTTAAATTTGAACAGAACAGAAAAGGTTCATGGATATGTGTGAAAGTGACACCATTAAATAGGTTGGAATTTTACAAGATTTTAGGAGTTGGAATTAATTCATTTGGACAAATATTTATTTCTGTGAAATTATTTGAAATAGTCACAGAAAAGAATAAGAGAAAAGGTCCTGTGCCACTGGGCCAGAACGGCCGCAGTGCACGGCCCAGGGCGAATAGCCCACCGCTCGGGCGCCAGCGCGCGCACGTCAGGGTTTTTAAACCTGACGGGCGGGGCCCGGCGGTTAGTGGCAGAGAGAGGAGCGAGAGGGGGG